>CM052440.1:61973625-62023276 GCA_028533085.1 Varecia variegata
GTCATGAGTACCTTCATCCATTGTTCCCTCTGACTCATTTCCCCACCACCCTATAGCGAGGCAACATCTACTTATCCTGTGGGTTTCAGTTGAGGCACCACCTGGGGAAGCCTTCCAGAATAACCCCTCTTTCCCCCAACACACAGGCAGAGAATTACATGCTAAATGGGTTCCATGAAAGCAGGAGGCATGTCTGTGTAGTCACCACTATAACTCCCAGAGTCTAGCCCAGTGTGGTTGATTAGTAGATAGTAGGGTCACTATACTTAGTAGTTGACTGATTAATTATAACTTTGTATTTTCAGAAGTCATGTTCATAGAAGAGTTGCATTTTTTCAACAGTCTTGATGAATTTTATTCACGAGTTTAAAAAAAAATATATATATATATTTTGAGACAGAGTCTCGCTTTGTTGCCCAGGCTAGAGTAAGTGCCATGGCATCAGCCTAGCTCACAGCAACCTCAAACTCCTGGGCTCAAGCAATCCTCCTGCCTCAGCCTCCTGAGTAGCTGGGACTACAGGCATGCGCCACCATGCCCGGCTAATATTTTCTCTCTCTCTATTTTTTTAGTTGTCCAGCTAATTCTTTCTATTTTTAGTAGAGATGGGGTCTTGCTCTTGCTCAGGCTAGTAAAAAATATTTTTAACTTTGAAAAAATTTTTAGTATACAGAAAAGTTGAAAGATTCGTACAATAGTATAAACTTCACTTGTGAAGGAGCTCAGGAAATTTCACCCCAAAATATGACTCTTGGTATAAAAACTAGAGTATTTTGATTTAAAGGCCCTTAGAGATCAACAGGTGTTGGAAGGGGCTTTCCCTCTATCTGCATAAAATCAGACAGACCCAACTTCTCTTCCCCTCCCTGTTATCTCAATATATTACAGGAAAGAAGATCGAGAATGCAACCAACCAGACCTGGCCCAAATCATTTCAAATATAATACCTGTCTCTCAGGTTAATTTCCAAGGAGAATTATATATGTCAACCTCTTTCCCCCATCCATACATTCTCCCAAGTGTCTATTCATCCTCCCTAGTAACCATTTATTGCCCCTAAACAGAATTACCTATATTCCTCATCTCCCCCTCCCCTCTAAAATGAGGGTATATAAATTTCTGGATCCCATTGAGATACTGGGTAATCAGTCTGTTAGTCTCCCCATGAGCACAGTAAATGAATCTCTTTCTCTTATCAGTCTGCCTTATTGTGAGTTGCTGTTTCAGCAAACCATCCAAGGAAGCTTCCCCTCACCCCCACACCTGGATCCACAAACTGTTAACGGTTGACCACATGTACTTTATCTGATTTTTTTTGCTGAATTACTAAAAGTAAGTTTTGTCTCCATGATCCTTCACCCCTGAATACTTAATTAAGCGTTCATCTCCTAGGAATAAGACTAGTCTCCTACCTAGCCGTAATTGCCATACCTGAGCTAATTAATAATAACTCAGTAATATCTAATGTGACAGATGTGTATGGTATAAACTGTCCCTATTGTCCCAAATGTCTCTTAAAGCTTTTTCCCCTCATCCAGGATCTAGCCAAGGTTCATGCATACGTTTGGTTATGTCCTCTTCTAATCTGGAATGGTCTCTGCTTTTGTTTTTCCCAGGTCATTGAACTTTTTGAAGTATCCAAGCCAATTGTCTTGTATACTGTCCCATATCCTGGATTTTTCTTGTTGTTTTCTTAGTAGATTTGGATTACACTTTTGGCAAGAAGATAACCTAGGCTGTGTGGTGCCTTTCTGACTGCATCATGTCAAGAGGCACACACTGTCAAGTTGTCCCACTGTTGGTGATGCTGAGATTGATCACTTGGTTAAGATGGTGAGTGCCAGACCTTTCCATTTTAAAGTACCTTGTTTTCTTTTGTAAATGAATACGATAATCTGTGAGGTGATACTGTGAGACTATTTTTAAACATTCATTCAAATATTCATTGAGCACCTAAGTCCCAGGCCCTACTAAGTGTTCTAAATAGCCCCTTGACACTTGAGAAATCCTAGAATCCTTAAGTCCTTTTTGAGAATCCTAGCATACTAAGATTATTGTGCTTTATTGTTACCATTTAATTGCATGAATGACTTTTTTTTGTTGTTGTTTTCTGGAGACAGAGTCTTACTCTGTCACCTGCCAGAGTGGCGTCATCATAGCTCTCTGCAACCTCTAACTCCTGGGCTCAAGTGATCCTCCTGCCTCAGCCTCAGCCTCCTGGGTAGCTGGGACTACAGGTGCACGCCATCATACCTGGCTAATTTATCTATTTTTTGTAGAGGGGGGTTTCGTTCTTGCTCAGGCTGGTCTTGAACTCCTGACCTCAAGTCATCCTTCCACCTCGGCCTCCCAGAGTGCTAGGATTATAGGCGTGAGCCACTACACCTGGCCTGCATATGACTTTTATTTTCTTTATTTCTCTGTGGTTCCTATTCAGAAGTAAATATGTGGAGGATAGGGGGTAAGGTCATGTTTGACACATGAGCTTATTGGTTAATATCACCAAGCATAGATGAAGAAACAATGGAAAGAGTTAGGAGACTTGAATTCAAATCTTGATTTTGCTACTTACCGGCTTTCTGATCTCTGGTAAATTTTCTTCTGAGCTCATTTCCTCCACTGTAATCTAGAGGAAATACTACCAAACAGAGCTATGGTAAGCATGAAATGATGCATCATTATGGGACTGGCCTAGAAAAGGTGCACAGTGATAAGTTTGTTTCATCATTTGTTCTTTTAATCTTTAGTGTCAAAGTCTAATTGGATATGCTAGAAATGAAAACTTTTTTGATCTATAGTTATGGTGAACAAAGGGAAGGTCTTAAATAGTTCACATCAAGAACTGCTCTCCCCAACCCCACCTCCTCAAAGCCCTAAAGCCTTCTTAGGTTTCAGTGCTTAAAGGAGAAAATGTAAGATTATTATGCTTTGGCAGCACATGAATCCCAGGATTGGGAAATGGTACAGAGGGCATGAAGCAATGCCAGATATAATTAAGCTGTACAAAAAGTGTGCTGAAATCCAGGGGGTGGCCAAGATAGACTCTCAGGATGATTTTTGAAGGCTAAAATTTGTCCTGTTAATAGAACTGTGGAACCAACTCATAAAACATGCTGGAATAGTACAGCATTCCTCTGAACCGCAAGGCCCAAAGCTCCAAGCACAGTCAGCCTAAGCTAGGCCAGTTGCCTGCTTCAACCAGCCTGGACTCAGACAACTCCACGGGAGTTGTAGGTGACAGAAATGGGGCCCCTTTCCTTCAGTTAGGTTAGCACTAAAGACAGTGGCACTTGAGGACACGATTCCAAAGGTACTTGTGGCTCTAGCAGCTTGAGACTACTTCTTCAACTCTCCATCAGACAGATTTTCTTTCTTTGCCAAGTGAGCCAGTGACGAGTGATGCAATAGGGATATCTTATTTCTTTTAAAATTTAATTTAATTTTATTTTTCCAAGGGATGCAGTAGGGATATCTTATTTCTTTTTAAATTTAATTTAATTTTATTTTTCTACCCCCCACTCCGTAGGCATATCTTTATCGCTGTTTCTAGAGCATCCTTGGGATGTCCGTCTCTCAATTGTTAAAAGGAAAAAAATCTGTCACAATATAAATGCTATAAATTTTATTTTCTACTGAAGAACCAAAACTATTTCATATATTCTCATAATGAATTATTGAGGAGACTGCCACAGAGAACTGCTAGGAAGAACTAAGCCCTTTGCTGCTATTTTAACTAGCAGCTTTTCTGTCGGGCCTTGCAGCTTCCCCTGTCATATGTTACTATGTGAATGTCCACAAGGTGGTGCTAGTCACACACGCTACTCAATGTTTTAGGTGCATCTAGTGTTAACACCTTTGTTTTTAACAGATGAAGAAACTTACTAATGGTCACCCAGCTAGTTATTGTAGAACTAAAATTGGAGCTAATCCATTGCTTCATCCACAGTCAAGTAAACAATTATTTCAGCTCAAATGTAAGCCTTAGGAACATGTTTAAAAAGCTTGGAGAATCTTATTTCTATTTCCCTCTGACCAAGACATTTTTAATCTTTAATAAGAACTAAGAGCCAACCCTTACCTTTTTCTGTAGTTAATTGTAAATGATCACAGAGGAGAAAGAAAGCAAATTTGTATTCTCTTTCCCCAGGTGCCATTATCGCAGAAGACTGCTATTGTGGATAAAGACATGCCACATGGGTTGCAATTCTTGGATAGGACAGCTATTGTGGCCGCAGTTCTAAACTTTTAAGACAGGCTGGGTGTCTGTCCAGTATATTTTTGGAGATTGAGTTGATGTCATACAGTTGAGGCCAGAAGTTACCAAACTTCTCCAATTGATCTGGTTGTGAATGCGGCACATTGCCACTGTCTCTAAAGCTGTGATTTTCCAGAGTGTTATGTGAGGCTGGTGCATGGAGTTGTACAAAGTAAAAGTTACAACTCCTATTTCTGTTTATTTAGTCTCTCATTCTTTTTCTCTCCTATACTTTTTGTATGTGTTTTATAATTGGTTTAATGTTGCTACAGTGATAAAAGTGCATAATTCCTAAAAGAGAAACATGCTAGGGGTATATACTCAAATTTTTTAATAATTGGAGAAAGATCAGAAAGTTTTGGAGGAGTTGTATATTACAGGTCAATTAGTTTACCTTAAAAATATTTTTTTAAATTAAATTTCTGGAGCGCTTCAGGAATTTGTGTGTCATCCTTGCGCAGGGGCCATGCTAATCTTCTCTGTATCATTCCAGTTTTAGTATGTGTGCTGCCGAAGTGAGCACTGCTTTAAAAATATTTGAAAATCACTACTCTAGAGACTATAGAATGATGGAGGGTTGGAAATGAGGGCTATTTGTTTTCTAATCCAAGAGATCATTTTGGTGAAATATTAGAGAAAGTGGGTCATGGACCTTTCTTAGATTGCAGGAGAAGAAGAAATAATAGTTGCCAGAACTGTTTTATATCACATGCTTATCAAACGGTTGTTTCCTCTCCCACAGTGTAATGTTTCCTTCCCCCGCCTTTATCGCATCCAGTGGTGTGTTTTTCAGAATGGGATATCCTCTTTTGGGAGTTAAGTTATTGAGCATGCCTTGTCATTGGTAGAAAGGGAAAAAAAAACTCAAAAAACCAAAAAAACCCCAAAGCCTGGCAGTTGCCTGGGGACTTCTAGTTTCTTTGCCTCCCATTCAGTTGGATAACCACAGTTCTCCACCCCAAATTCTTTTTTCTTTTTTTTTTTGAGACAGAGTCTCGCTTTGTTGCCCGGGCTAGAGTGAGTGCCATGGCGTCAGCCTAGCTCACAGCAACGTCAAACTCCTGGGCTTAAGCTATCCTACTGCCTCAGCCTCCCGAGTAGCTGGGACTACAGGCATGCGCCACCATGCCCAGCTAATTTTTTCTATATATTTTTTAGTTGGCCAGGTAATTTGTTTCTATTTTTAGTAGAGACGGGGTCTCGCTCTTGCTCAGGCTGGTCTCGAACTCCTGACCTTGAGCGATCCACCCGCCTCGGCCTCCCAGAGTGCTAGGATTACAGGCGTGAGCCACCGCGCCGGGCCTATTTGTTCTTGATCATGTCGAAAATCCATAGAAAATAGAACGACAAAACAGGTCTGTTCATTAATGATAGTTCCCTGCACTTGTCAGTTAAACTATTGAGGGCACTGAAATGGGCCATGACAGATAAAATTACTTGCAAAGCTTTTTAAACAAGGTTGAGAGAGGATGGTGCAAAAGTAGAGAGTTAGATTTAGACTCAACAGTTGTAAAAATGAACTTCACAGCTATCCTAGCATGACAGATAATAAAGAATATAAGAAATAGTAGAAAGAGGTTCACTTGGAACAGAATCAAGTCACAACATTGTGGGAGAAATAATTAGTAGCTATGAGAAACCAAGAAAGCTTATTTCAGTGAAGATGAAAGTGATCTGTAACTTAACAATACATAATAGATGTTGTAAAGTGTTAGAAGTTTATTTATTCAAGTATCTATTTCATAAACATTGAGTTCCTATTCCACATCTGATGCTGAACTAGGGGCTGGGAGTCCTATGGGGGACTATATACTCTCCCTGCACTTGGTGCCTTACAGACCTGGGAAATAGTAAGAAATGCTAAGACAGGGATAAGTACAGGGTGTTATGTTAGTATAGGAAGAAGGTTCCTAAACCAGTCCCACTGGTTGTTTATTTATTAGAGATAGGGGTCTTGCTCCATTGCCCAGGCTGGCCTTGAACTCCTGGGCTCAAGGGATCCTCCCATCTCAGCCTCCTAAGTAGCTAGGACCACAGGCAGCAACATCACATGTGCTGTAGTCCCACTGGTTTAGGGAGAGGTGTCAGGTTAACATTTATTAATTTTGTGCCAGGCACTGTGCTAGGCACTTAAGAAAAAGCACATTGGGTTCTTTTTCCTATTTTTTTTAATTAATAAAACTTGTTTTCTTTTTTAGTTTTTTTTTTTGTCCTTCTTGAAGTAGAAAGCACATTGGCTTTTTTTCTTCTTTGAGACAGTCTCGCTCTGTTGCCTGGGCTGGAGTACAGTGGCATCAGCCCAACCTCAAACTCCCGGGCTCTAGAGATCCTCCTGCCTCAGCCTCCAGAGTAGCTGGGACGCCTGTAGGCGTGCACCACCAGGCCTGGCTAATGTTTTCTATTTTTAGCAGAGACGGGGGTCTTGCTCTTGCTCTTGCTCAGGCTGGTTTCGAGCTCCTGACCTCAAGTGATCCTCCCGCTTGAGGGAGGGCGTGAGCCACCGCACCCGGCCTAAAGCACGTTGGCTATTAAAAAATACTTAAAACTAGGCTCAGAAAACTGAGGCTCAGAAAGGCTAAGTAGTAAGAAACTAATTTTATACCAATTCCAAAAAGTCTGTAAGTTAAGTAGAAGTCTGAGAAACTGAAAAATAATTTGAAAGGTATTTACAGATAATAGGAACAATTTAACCACTAAAAGTTTAAGCTTAAACCGCTATGCTCTGGTAGTCCCAGCTACTCAGGAGGTTGAGGCAGGAGGATCACTTGAGCCCAGGAGTTCAAGGCTGCAGTGAGCTACGATCTTGCAGCTGCACTCTAGCCTGGGTAATAGAGCAGGACCGTGTCTCTAAAATAAAAAAAAAATTAAAAGATTTAAAAAAAGCTTTGCTACAAGGTATACTGTTAAATGGACTTTATGTGTCATGGAAAAGGAGGGTTGCCACTGATAGGAAGTAGAGGAAAAAGTAATGGGATGTGGAACGGTCTCTTTCCAATTAAACAAAGTCAGAAAAGCAGCATTGCTTCGGATGTATATGGTATAAATTGAAACTGCAAAGTGTGCTCGCCACAGAAAATGCCACCAACCTGACCCTTGTCATAGTGCATATTCTCAATATCAGCTGTGCCAGACAGCCTGGAGAGCTAAGCTGCTTGCTCCTTTCCTCTCCTGACGGAGAGGTTTTTAGCCCTCAGTGATGTTTAAAGGCTACATTTTAGTTATTTTTTTCACATTATAAGAGAACTCAATCACTGCTTGGTTAGACATAGGTTTCTTCTTTTGTTGATTTAAAAATATATCTGTAATATATAAATGATGAATTAGTTCACATAGTTTTCCTTGACAGCAGACATTATTCTCCTGTAGAGTGCAATGGACTCCAGACCCTCTTTATAGCAGACCATATGACAGTTAACATTTCAATCTGTCTAGCTTTAAAAATATATATATGTGTGTGTGTGTGTGTGTGTGTGTGTGTATATATATATATAGTTGTCATTGTAAAGATAATGTAATAACAACAACATTTTTTTAAACAAAAAAAGAAATCACTTGTAAATCCAACTCTCTACCCCATTCCCCAATTCACTAACAGCCTTGGTCTTTTGTCTTCCACTTCAGAGCTCAGAGTCCAGGTCCTCTTTTATGTAGTGACTTATGTTCCATGGCTCCATGAACAGTTTTCTGAGTCAGTAGACGGCAGAAGAGTCAAAGAGGTTTTCCGCTACAGCATCATCAGCCTGATGAAATACTGGCAGAGAGAAGGGATGGGAACTTCTGTGGTTTCCATTGTGTAGCTAGAAGGAAAGAAAGTTCAGGGAAAGAGGTAATAGAATGTGTTTGGAGGCCGGGCATGGTAGCACTCTGGGAGGCCGAGGCGGGTGGATCGTTTGAGCTCAGGAGTTTGAGACCAGCCTGAGCAAGAGTGAGACCCCGTCTCTACTAAAAATAGAAAGAAATTATATAGACAACTAAAAATATATATAGAAAAAATTAGCCAGCCATGGTGGCACATGCCTGTAGTCCCAGCTACTTGGGAGGCTGAGGCAGGAGGATCGCTTGAGCCCAGGAGTTTGAGGTTGCTGTGAGCTAGGCTGACGCCATGGCACTCTAGCCTGGGCAACAGAGTGAGACTCTGTCTCAAAAAAAAAAAAAGAATGTGTTTGGAAACTTAAAGGATAAAGGCAAGTTTATTTTCTTAGATAAACAAGGATTGCTGGCCACAGATGGTTTCTCCAGGTTCCCATGCTTGTGAAGAGCCTTGTACCCACCATCTCCTCCATGCCATCTCTTCACGTGGAATCCTTAGCAAGATGAAACCTTGCCACAGGGATCTGACAGTTGAGGTCCAAAATGAATCCTTCACAGTGATGGTTCTGAAAAGCAATAGACAAAAGTAATTAAGATAGTAGGGGTAGCAGATAGAAATAGTGATAGCAAGTGAGTTAGGCAGCAATCCAATAGTTTCTTGTTGATTTTAATCCTTACCTTACAAAGAAAGTGATTATAATGTTTGTTAAAGAGTGCACTCTTGCTTCTTGTGTCTTCATTGATGATGGAATTGTGAATGAAATCAGAAATCCAACTTCTATGTTTATAACTAAATCATATGAGCCCAGGAATTTGAGGTCGCAGTGAGCTATGATAACATCACTGCACTCTAGCCTGAGACTCTAGGGTGACAGAGCGAGACTCTGTCTCAAAAAAAAATAAAAACAAAAACATTGTATGCCCACTTTCTAGGAATCTATCCAAAGCGTATACTTAAAATTGTGTGTACGATTTAGCTACATATTTAGTAGTTAGAAGGGAGATTTAGCTACATAAAGGAATGCATTTGGACCCTTATATCACAGCATATGCAAAAATTAACTCAAATGGATCAAAGACTAATATGGAAGAACTAACACCATAAAATTTGTAGAAGGAAACATAGGTATAAATCTTCATGGCCTTGGATTAGGCAACAGTTTCTTAAATATGACACAAAAAGCACAGTAACAAAAAGAAAAAAATAGATAATTTGGACTTCATCAAAATTAGAAACTTTTATATATAAAGGAAACTATCAAAAAAGTGAAAAGAAAAGCCATAGAATGGGAGAAAATATTTGCAAAATATATATATGATAAGTCATGGTATCCAGAATACATAAAGAACCTTTATATTACAACCATAAAAACACAAACAATCTGATTAAAAATTGAGCAAAGGATTTGAATAGCCATTTCTTCAAAGAAGATATACAAATGGCCAGTAAGCACATAAAAAGATGCTCAACTTCATTGGCATTAAGGAAATGCAAATCAAAACCATAATAAAATACCATTTTGTACCTACCAGAATGCCAATAATAATTATAAAAGGAAAATGACAAGCATTGGCAAGGATTTGGAGAAATTAGAATCTTCGTATCAGTACATTCCTAGTGGAAATGTAAAATGATGCAGCTGCTATGGAAAGTTTGGTGGTTCCTCAAAATGTTAAACATAGAGTTACCATGTGACCCAGCAATTCCACTTCTAGCTGTATACTCAAGAGAATTAGAAACACATGCCCACACAAAAACATGTACAAAAATGTTCATATCATCACTGTTCACAATAGCCAAAAGGCAGAAATAACCCAAATGTCCATCAACTGATTAATAAACAAAATGTGGTATAGTATAGCTATACAGTGCAATAATAATTCAGGTATACAAAATAATTCAGCCAAAAAGGAATGAAGCACTGATACATGCTACAATGTGGATGAATCTTGAAAACATTATGCTAAGTGAAAAAAGCCAGACACAAAAGGACATATATTATGATTTCATTTATATGAAATGTCCAGGATAGGCAAATCCACAGGGACAAAAACTAGATTGGTGGTTGCCAGTGAATGGGAGTAGGCAGAATTAGGAGTGATTGCTAATAGGTCTGAAGTTTCTTTTTGGGGTGATGGAAATGGCTATTCAAATCCATGGGTTTTCTTTTCACTTTCTTGATAGTGTCCTTTATACATGACAGTTTCTAATTTTGATGAAGTCCAATTTATCTATTTTTTTTCTTTTGTTACTTGTGCTTTTAAATAAGAAACTGTTGCCTAATCCCAGGCCATGAAGATTTATACCTATGTTTCCTTCTTTTTTTTTTTGTTCTTGAGACAGAGTCTCACTCTGTTGCCCGGGCTAGAGTGCCGTGGTGTCAGCCTAGCTCACCTCAAACTCTTGGGCTCAAGGGATCCTCTTGCCTCAGCCTCCCGAGTAGCTGGGACTACAGGCATGCGCCACCATGCCTGGCTAATTTTATCTATATATATTTTTAGTTGTCCATATAATTTCTTTCTATTTTTAGTAGAGATGGGGGTCTCGCACTTGCTCAGGCTGGTTTCGAACTCCTGAGCTCAAACGATCTGCCCGCCTCGGCCTCCCAGAGTGCTAGGATTACAGGTGTGAGCCACCGCGCCTGGCCTTATGTTTCCTTCTGATGGAATTAGATAGTGGTGATGGTTGTATAACCTTGCGAATATATAAAAAACACTGAAGTGTATACTTGAGCATGGTTAAAATGATACATTTTATGTTTTATTAATTTTACCTCAAAAAAATTACAAAATAAAGATTTAGCTACAAGGATGTTCACTCAATAGCTGTTTTTGACATAGAAAAAGAAGGAAAAGAAAAAATTTAAAGCATTCAATAGGGTATTATTTGAATAAATTGTGCTAGCATCATAGGTACAAATTTGTAAAAATGAACTTGATGTGAAAAGATGTTCATGATACTGAGTGAAGAAAAATCAATTATAAAATAATATTTAATGAATGATCCTATTTTTTGAAATAAACAAAAGACACCAGAGAGCGAGAGGCTGGAAGGGCTTACACAAAAATGTGAGAGAGCTCTGGGTGGTGGTTTTCCTTTTCTTTTCATCTAGTGTTCTCTGATTGTTCTACAATAAATTTATATTGTGTTTTTTAAAAGTTATATTAAAAACAAAACTAATCAGACAGAAGGATCGGGTGATCCCAACCTTAGCTCTAAAATTTTCCTCCCTGTGTTTCCTCTACTCCTGTTCTTCCCTGTACAGATAGTAGTGAAAGAACTGGCTAAAATGGAATGTAGAAATTCTGACCACCTGTGCTGCCTAGATGCTCTGGCTTGCCCAAAGCTGTGTTTTTCTCTGCGTAAGGAAGCATGAAAATTGAAGGGAAGGAGAAGGGTTTCCAGGTAATAAATTAATTTAGAGAATGTCATTCTGCAAATAGTACCCATAACTGCTAGACCGCTTGCTGCTTGAGTATTTCCTGCTGGTTCTTCTACCTCACTAGTGAAGGGGGTAAAAAGGGCCAGTGTGTTGGCAATAAAATTGTTATGGCAGCACCTGGGAGTGCTACTGTAGTTGTAGGTCTCTGAGCACTTTCCTGCAATTCCAATTTTCAGATGTTTAAAACTATGTTGTAAACCCTTCATCCACACTGAAACTTAGCACCTTTGACTGCAGTCCAGAGATTAAATTGTTAAAAACACCTTTTGATTGGGGAGAAAAGAAAAAGAAGGCTAAACATTTCTAGAACTTAAGATGTATTCTCTCACATCATTTTGCTTTTTAAAATGAGACATTTTACATGATAGTTTTTTTTTTTTGGTCTACGTAGCAGGTTTAAAAGCAACATAAAACAATATAAAAAAAGCATTTTTAAATGATATCGATGAAAGGGGAACATATATAAAAACTTCCAACAAATTATAACATTATTTTTACTATCAGCCACAAGGCAAGTAGGAGACATTTATTAGCTCTTTACTAGTTGTGTGACTTTGGGAAATTTACATAACCTGTGTGCCTTATTTTTCTTTCTGAAAAATGGGGATCATTATGAAACCTCCCTTACAGTGGCAGGTGTGGAGGAACAGCGCTCAGATCTCCCTTCAAGAAGGGACTTGCTGTTCAGCTGTTAAGCAGTGCAGTGAGCCGATGCCTTCAGCTGCTAGCACCTTCCGGATCTGCCTCACTTTTGAGGTGAGACCATGATCTTCTGGGGTAGCCCCAGCTAGTGGCTAAGCTCAGTGGGGTGTGGGCGTGGGCACCTCAGCCCCAAATGAGACTCCTCTCCTGGGCCTCCTTTGCTCCGGAGTTGCTGATGTTCTCTCAGGTTGGCCAGGATTTGGTCCGATGGGCTCTGTGACCTGAGGCTCTCTCTGCCTGACCTGCTTCCTCCCGCTTTCTTTTAACAGGTGTCAGATCTGCAGTGTGGACTGAAGACTTTCTCTGCCAGATCTTGCTTTTTCTGTCTTTTATCTTTCACAGGCACTGTCCTCCCATAAACCTTCTGTACTTCCAACTCCACCAGCTTCCCAGAGGACCCAATGGACACGCTCAGATTTGTCATAAGCCGTAAGTGTGACAGTACGTGAAAAATGCCAGACAGTCCCTCGCATGCAGTAAGCCCTCAGTGAATGTTTAATGTTACTAGCATGATGTGATCGATTTTTTAAAATGAATTTTTATTTTTTATTACCACGATGTTCTCATTTATTCCTGATTTGGTTTCTACCGCCTTTTTCTACTGGTATATAAGATTGCATATACACTGATTAATTTTTTTTAATGAAAGTTTTATTGTTGATGTACATCTATGAAGGAAAAATTTAAACAAATATTGATTAGCATTTGGCAAATAAGTTAAAGACAACAAAAGAAAGAGAAAAAAGTGTGCATGAAGATAATACATTCTATGAGGACAATTTTATTTAATATTTAAACAATGTTATATGTCATATCCTTTTTTTTTTTGAGACAGAGTCTCACTCTGTTGCCCGGGCTATAGTCCTAGCTACTCAGGAGGCTGAGGCAGGAGAATTGCTTGAGCTGAGGAGCTCAAGACTGTAGTGAGCTATGATCATGCCACTGCACTCCAGCCTGGGTGACAGAGCAAGACCCTGTCTCTAAAAAAAATAAATAAAATAAAAAATAATTTCAATAAATGGTCAGTACGCTTGGGAATGACAGAAAAATCTAGCTAATCTATTTATCTCTTAGAAAGGTAAAAAGGGTGAGGAAGCTCAAGTTTGCAATGGATAATCTAGTTAAAGCACTAGTTCTGGGAAACCTTCTGGGGAATAAAAACAGTGCCCAGTCTAGCAGAAGAAGGTGATGGACTGAAGTTACCGACCCAAGAATCTCCTTAAAAACAGAACTTTCAGGATCGGACACGGTGGCTCACGCCTGTAATACTAGCACTCTGGGAGGCCGAGGGGCGGATTGTTTGAGCTCAGGAGTTCGAGACCAGCCTGGGCAAGAGCGAAACCCGTCTCTACTAAAAACAAAAATAGAAAGAAATTAGCCAAACAACTAAAATATATACAAAAATTAGCCGGGCATGGTGGTGCATGCCTGTAGCGCCAGCTACTCGGAAGACTGAGGCAGAAGGATCGCTTGAGCCCAGGAGTTTGAGGTTGCTGTGAGCAAGGCTGACACCACGGCACTCACTCTAGCCTGGGCAACAGAGTAAGACTCTGTCTCAAGAAAAAAAAATAAATAAATAAATAAAATAAAAATTTTTTGTAGAGATGGGGTCTTGCTGGGTTGCTCAGGCTGGTGTCAAACTCCTAGCCTCAAGCAATCCTCCTGCCTTGGCCTTCCTAAGTGCTGGGATTACAGGCATGAGCCACTGTGCCTGGCCTGTGCAGAAGCTTTTTAATTTGATCAGGTGACAGTTTGTTTTTATTGATGCTATGATTGCTTTCAGGGTCTTCGTCATAAATTCTTTGCCTAGCCCAATGTCTGTAAGAGTTTTTCCAACGTTTCCTTCTAGAATTCTTATGAAGTCATTTAAAAAATACCCCCATGACATGATTCCCATCATTTTCAAATTGGGAGCACCTAATTGATAGTGATAGATGGAGCTGGCCATCAAAATTTTAGAAATCTCTTGTGCTTTTCAGTAAATCCAACACAAAATAAACAATGCAAATTGCTTGTTTGACATCAACATGTGCATCAGAATCTGCCCCTTTTTGATAGTAGGATGCATTTTGTTAGGAGTAAGATCCACCAGAGAAGTTGGTCAGCAGGTTATGCCCTGAACATCCTTGGCAATTAGTTGGAATTTAAGAAATGCAACTTTGTCAGAAGTATTCTCTTCAAGACTACAACCCTAGAGACCATCAGATAAGATTTTGGCTCTTTGAGTCTTTGTGGCTGGCATTTCCACATCCTGCCAATATAAACAGTGTCAACCATTTTATTCTTGGCTCTTTTCTTTTCTTTTCCTTTTCTATAACATGCTAGTTCTTCCTTTCCACCATGTTTACTGGTCAAAAAGCAAAGACGAAGAAGCATATTCTTATTTAATTTACTTAGTCAAAGAGTAAAAAGAGTAAAAGTAACTAGTGTACAGGAAAGGCACAACAGTCTAAGCTTCTTAAGCAATTGTTGTACATGTAATTGCATTTTCCACGATTCTTAACATTAGTGATATGCACATTATAGTTTCTGAAAATAAATTTAGAGAAAGTGTTAAAATGTGTGTGTGTGTGTGTGTGTGTGTGTGCAAATTATGGAGTGAGCCATAGTAGTTTGTTAAGTTTTGTCTGATTATTTTATGGTTAAATAAAACGTATATAATCACACAATGTGGATATGATTATCTTTAACATGGTGAATTCTTGGCTCTTTTTGGTATTATCTGGTTTATAACTTTTATGAAATCTCCAGCTTTCGTTAACCAAACATTTACCAAGGTATTAGAATGTTGCTGAAAAGTTGCCTTCAACAACTAGCATGGTCGAAGATGGCACTGTTTGCCTTGCAGAGAAGTGAGCACCTGTCCTCGGGGGTACTAAGAGGCTGGTCAGGGTACTAAGAGGACAGTGGAGATAGATGACCTCTCATTAAACTCTATTATAAGAAGACATTTCCTATCCCTTGCATCATTCAGGCCAAAACGAATTGAAGAGTTGTCAGAGTCCTGAAGAGGTGATTTGTATATAAGAACAGGGCAGGAGGAGAAGACTGCTAAAACTCTTCATGTACTAAAAGAACTTGAGAATTGAGATTCATAAAATTAATAATGTTTAATGCTTCATCAAGGACATCCTTAAGTGAAATTGACTTTTTTTTCCCCCTAGTGACTGGAGCTGAGAAGTACAATGGCTTTTAGTACAGTTTGGTGCCACCACTTTGACTTGGGCTAAGGTGTCGGCAGTTTTTCCCACCATTGCTTTTCCCCCCATCTGTGCAAATGTCAACAGAGTGAAAAAAGCAAATAATATCTCACGATTAGTATAAAAATAGAATAATTTTAAAATCCAGTCTGACAACCATTCTCATTTAGTCTGTTTACATTTAATGTAGTCACGAATATATTTGAATTTAAGTCTACCATCTTTCTATTTGTTTTCTAATTTATCTCACCTGTTCTATTTTCTTTTTTCTCATTTTTCTTGCCTTTTTTGAGTAGTTATTTTTATTATTCCATCTCCCTACCCTGCCATTAGCCTGTTATTCATTCTTTTGCTACTATTTTAATGGTTACACAAGAGATTATAATATGAATCCTTGATTGAGTAAAATTTTAATATAACTAAGTGCTTTTACCACTTCCTGGATACTGTGAGGAGTTTGAACACTTTTCCTCCATTTACCCTCCTTCTGCCTTTCACAAATTTTTTAATTTTTGAAAAAAAATTTAGATCTGATTGGATGAGGCCCACTCAGATAATCTCCTTCACTTAATTAATTGTAGATGTTAACCATATCTAGTTAACCTTCACCTAGATTCATGTTTAATTGAATAAACCAGGTACTATGGCTTAGCCAATTTGACATATAAAACTAACCATACAAAGCACATCAAGTTTCTTTCTTCTTGTCGGTCAGGGACTATAACAGCCATTCGTATTTTACGTTTGTTCGTTCATTTATTCAACAGTGATTTTTTGAGCACCAGCTATGTGCCAGACACTGTAAGAGATGTGTGGATACATGTTCTAAGATCCAGGCAACTGACTTATAAATGACTGTTACAATACAACCTATTTGTAAGTTGAGACCCCACTATATATAGTTAAGGTTATTGCCTTATTTCTTTTTTACTGACTTTATTTTCCTCTAAGACATAGACAGAAATGTATTCATGTTCATGACTTTCATAAATCTTTTTGCATGGTTCTTTGTTAAGTAAATAGAAATATCTACTGTCAAAAACAACATTTTAGTTAAAACGACAGTTTTACCAGAAAGGTTGAGCTCAGTGGTTATTGAAATGGAAAAGACATCTCAGCCCCACTTGGCAGCTTATTTCCAAAAGCAAGAGAGGACAAGCCCCATTGCATAAATGCTCTTCAGGCTTCTACTTGCATCATGTTTGCTAATGTCCCATTGTCCAAAGCAAGTCACGAGGCTAGGATAGGTTCAAGGGCTGGGGAGCATCTTGGTGGAAGTTGTTGCAAAGAATTTGTGGTGATTTATTTTTTGCCATCTAGTACAATGGTTTGAAAGTGATGTGAAGCACATGACAGTCTGTTGACAGCTAGTCAAAGGATCACACCAATGGAGCCCAGGTGGACATATTCTGAGGCATATGGAGCTTTCTAGGTCATACTGTGATACCTAGTCACTTGTTAACATAAAGGGGAAAGCTGGTGATTATATAGTTAAATCCGACAAACCAGATAATTCAAGCATAAAAAAATCTTCTTTGAAGCCTGAATTATTGGTTTTTCCATTATATCAACCAAACACCTTGTCAACTGTGCCCTTTGTTTATTTTATAGGCATTAGGTCTGCAATTTAAATTATTATCTCTGTCCTTTATTACCCTGTGCTCATAACCACACCCTCAATCCCTGGAAAAATGTCCAAATTTCCTTCTCTTTCTTGATTCTACACCTTCTAAAAGATCGCTTTGTCATTTAGATTCAGAATAAAGCATTCTATTCACCTGGCAATACCCTTTTGTGCTTTCTTAAATAAGTAAAGTAGAAAATATATAATAGCTACAATGGTAGTTGTTTCGACCTCATGGGAGAATGACTTAGTTTTAGCGATACAACATGGCATACTTAAAAAATCTGGCAAGAAATAATGAAAATATACCCTTCAACAAAGTTCCGCTGAGGATAACTGAGTAGTTAAGATACTTAGCTAGGCAAATTTAATTATAAACTTTCTAATACAACTGCATACCAACTTTCAGGATCTTGCAATGTGACCCTATTGACCTGAAAGAATGAACGCACCTGTAAAGAATGAGGAGCTTACTTGCTTCCCACCAGCAGGCTTAAGCTCAGTATTTTCACTTGTGTAATAAAGCTTTGAAAAGAACACAGTTAAAGTGATAACCATTAGCCAGAGTAGGAAAAAATTCAACTCAAACATATTTCAGTTCTCTTAAACAAATTTTGCCCTGGGGTGTACACACAGACAATTGGTTGCTTTCCTCAGTGAATGTTGTGCAGCCACATGCCCTGGAAGAATTTGGCTCCAGTCAGTTGCAATTAACAAAGGACATTTTTCAAACATCTCAAGGGTGATATAAATAGCTGGGAAGGGTGTTAATTGTAGAAGTACTCTGTTTTATCAAGCAAATAACTATGTGATTGTGCTTTGTAAACTCTACGAGACACTCTAAAAATATTTGTTGTCATTCTTTTTTTACTTGTGTACATAATACATGCACACAGACTAATATTACAGCTTGCATGAAATGATTTTGCAGTGTGTTGGACTGAAAAGGAAATAATTTTGGTAATACTCTTCTGAGATCAGTGAGTTTTTCTGGTTTTCTTTCTTTTTCTTTTTCTTCCTTCTTTCCTTCCTTCGTTTTCTTTTTTACTATTAGACTATAAGCACAGTGTCCCAATGGCATTTGCAATTCCTTGAAAGGATTGCTTCTGATTATCTATGTAACATACACTCATTTTAGAAAATTTTTAAAATGGAGAAAAGTATGAAAAATAAATAGTCACTCATAATCCCATCACCCAGAGGTAGTAGTCATTAATATTTAATGTGTTTTCTTCTCATCCTTTTTCTATGCATATAAATATATACAGAAATGTGAAAATGATACATATTTTATAAGATACCATATATAAGAAGCAACATAGCATACAATTGAATATCATATTCCATTGGCTATATATGCTATGATTTACTTAACCAGCTCTGTTGTTGAATATTTTGTTCTATTTTTACTATTATAAATATTATTACAATGAATATCTTAATGCATACAGTTTGTCTACATTTCAGATTATTTGATTAAGTTAGATTTCTACAAAGAGCCTCCAATATGGTTCTCTCTTTTGGTATTCCTGCCTTTGTGTAAGTACCCCCTCCACACACACCGAATAGAGCTTTTTTGTGTAACCAATAGCATACTGCAAAAATGATGAAGTGTGACTTCCGAGGCTAGGTCGCAAAAGTTATCACAACTTCTTCCTTGTTCTCTCTTTGTTGGATCACTCGCTCTGGCAGAAGATAGCTGGCATGTGAAAACTTTAGCATTCCCCTGGAGAGGTTCACGTGGTAAGGAACTGAGGCCTCCTGCCAACTGCTATGTAAATGAGCTGCCTTGGGAGCAGATCTTCCAGCCCCTGCCAAGCCTTCTTCTACCACTGAAGCCCTGGCCAGCAGCTTGAATGAAACCTCATGAGAAACCCTGAACCAGAACCATCTAGGCCAAGCTGCTCCCAGATTCCTGACTTGCAGAAACTATGTGAGATAATAATTATTATTGTCCTCTAAAGTGTTAAATATTAGGGTGCTTTGTTATGTAGTAAGAAATTAGTACTGTATAGATAAACTGGGTTTAAAGGTTTCTATGTTTAAATTTAAACATGTCTGTTAGTGTTAAATGGTGTTCCCGAAAAATTATACTGATTAATTCCCAACAGAAGCATGTGAGAGTGCTTATATTATTATACGCTCATTAACACTATTTATTTTTCTAATCTTTGTAATTTCATAGAAAAAGTGGGGCATTTTTCCACTTAAAAATTTTGCTTTTATTTGGTTTCTAGTGAGCTTAATTCTTTTCATGTTTCTTTTCCATTTGTATTTCCTCTTCTGGGAAACCTCTTTATATATAATTTGCTCAATTTCCTATTGGGGTCTTAGTGCTTCCCTTAGTGATTTGCATGAACTCTTTCTATATAAAGGATATTAACCATTTGTCATTTGTTACGAATATTGTTTTTCAAATGGTTATTGCTTCTTGGTTGTGGTTTATTGATATATAGATGTTTTAAATTTTTATCAGTGAACTATATGATAATATTCTTTTGTGTTTAAGCTTAGAAAGGGCTCTCCTATTCAAAGAGAAGATAAATATTCATGGTATCATTTTTGGTTTTGTTTTATATTTGAATCTTTAATGCATCTGCAATTTATTTATTTATTTTTAGAGATAGGTCTCACTATGCTGGAGTGCATATGTCTATTCACAGGCGTGATCATAGCTATAGCTTCCATTTCCTGGGCTCCAGTGATCCGCCTGCCTTAGCTTCCAGAGTAGCTGGGTGTATAGGCACAGATCACCACACCCAGCTAATTTTTTTTTTGTAGACATGGGGTCTTACTACATTGCCCAAGCTGGTCTCAAATTCCTGGGCTCAAGGGATTCTCCTGCTTTAGCCTCCCAAAGTGCTGGGATTATAGGTTAAGACTGAACTCTGACTTTTTTTTTCTCTTGCCCAAATTCCTTACTAAGAAGCCTGGTGAATCATGCCTACAAACAATAAAATCTCATTAAATGGGTTTTTATAATATTCACCTGGTATAATGTGGCTTACTTTCCAGTCTGATTCCAGTATAGCATCACATGACAGATAGAAGTCCTCCTTATCTTAACACAAGCATTCCTTTCTACTGACTCTAGGTGTTTAGACAAAGGTTAACTCTTCCAACCAATTGCCAACTAAAGAATAATCCTGCCTGTAATCCTAGCACTCTGGGAGGCCAGGCGGGTAGATCGTTTGAGCTCAGGAGTTCGAGACCAGCCTGAGCAAGAGCGAGGCCCCGTCTCTACTAAAAATAGAAAGAAATTATATGGACAACTAAAAATATATATAGAAAAAATTAGCTGGGCACGGAGGTGCATGCCTATAGTCCTAGCTACTCGGGAGGCTGATGTAGGAGGATTGCTTGAGCCCAGGAGTTTGAGGTTGCTGTGAGCTAGGCTGATGCCACGGCACTCACTCTAGCCCGGGCAACAGAGCGAGACTCTGTCTCAAAAAAAAAAAAAAAGAAGAAGAAGAATCCCTAAAACCCACCTATGACTCGTAAATCCCCTGCTTCGAGATGTCCCTCCCTTTCAGGCTGAATCAATGGATACCTTCCATGTATTCATTTATGGTTTTGCCTGTAATTCCTATCTCCATGAATGTAAAAAATCAAGCTGTAACCTGGCCACTGCAGGTGCATTTTCTCAAGACCTCTTGAGACCACATTCCCCAGACCACCGTCATACATATTTGGCTCAGAATAAACCTCTTTAAATTATTTTATAGTTTAGAGGTTTTTTTTCCATTAGTAATTTGTGTGAGACACTGCATCCAGCCTATTTATTTTTTGTATCACCAAAGAGCTGGCCAATTTCTATAATGCTATTACCTGTGCAATAAATAGAACAATTTCTCCCTTTCCTATTGGTTGGTAATTATTATACATTAAGTTGTTTTAAAAATCCCATTATTGTTGGTGTGCTCTCTATTCTACTTCACTGAAAAGCTATTCTTGTGTCAATATTACCCCATTTTAATTACTGTAGTTTTATAATGTTTTAATGACTGGAAGGACTAGTTAGTAGAATGACTTTAAGAAATATGACCTCATGGTCTCTGAAAGCCACAGAGCTTTCCAAAATGTAATCAGATGCCATTTAAAAATGTCAAAGAGTTGGGTGGCTGGTCACTAAGAATATGAAAGAAGGCAAAGTTTCATCAAAATCACAGTTCTGTGGAGCTGGCCAGAAAAAAAAACATTTTAACATTCCAAGAGCCAAAGAAACTAAAAGTCAAGGGTTTTAATAGAGACAGGTTGGAGGCAGACTTCCATGAGTAAATGGAAGAAAGAGGAAATGATATGATTCAAACTCAGGGATGTAAATTAATTCTGCTGCATAAACAAAGTTTGAACAGTAACTTAGTTTTCATATTTTTGCAAGATATGAAAAGTTTAAAATAATTCAACTGGCTGGGTGTGGTGGCTCACGCCTGTAATCCTACACTCTGGGAGGCCAAGGAGGATGAGTTGAAGTCAGGAGTTCGAGACCAGCCTTAGGAAGAGCGAGACCCCGTCTCTACTAAAAATAGAAAGAAATTAGCTGGACAACTAAAAATATATAGAGAAAAAATTAGCCGGGCATGGTGGCGCATGCCTGTAGTCCCAGCTACTCGGGAGGCTGAGGCAGGAGGATCGCTTGAGCCCAGGAGTTTGAGGTTGTCGTGAGCTAGGCTGATGGCACAGCACTCTAGCCTGGGCAACAGAGGGAGACTCAGACTGGAAAAGAAAAAATTCTATTGTAAAACTCCTCTGATCCTAGAAAGCTTCTTTAGATTGAATTTGACAGGAAGATGCTTATTTCATTTGCATTTTTTCCCCCAAATACCTACTATTGGATTTATCATTTTTTTTATTTCAGCATATTATGAGGGTACAAAAGTTTAGGTTATGTATGTTGCCTTTGCCCTATCATTTTTTTTAAGCCAGTCAAATTTAGCAGTGGAAGGTTCTATACCAACTTTAGTGACGATAAGGTTATTAAGTTCTAATTACCCACTACCATTGGACCAGCCCAGATTTATCAATTTACTGCTTTTATTTTCTTTTAATTTCTCTTTTCTTAGATTTGTTTTAGCTATTCTAATGAGTTGAATAGTAGGATTTTTTTTTTTTTTGAGATAGGATCTTGATCTCTTACCCAGGCTAGAGTGCAGTGGCCTGATCATAGCTCACTGCAACCTCCAACTCTTGGCATCAAGTGATCCTCCTGCCTCAGCCTCTTGAGTAGCTGGGACTGCAGGTCTGTACCACCATACCTGGATAATTAAAAAAAATTTTTTTTAGAGATAGGGTCTTGCTATGTTGCCCAGGCTCATCTTGAACTCCTGGGCTGAAGGAATCCTCCCAAGTCAACCTCCCAAAGTACTAGGATTACAGGAGTGAGCCACTGTACCTGGCTCCAGATTTTTTTTTTGAGAAGGAAAACAAGTAAGGTTATGAATTTACCACTGACTGTAGCTTGGCTACAACCTCTAAACAAAGTTTTCTAAGTATTGTTCTCATTTTCATTATTTTGTAAGTACTTTGATATATTTGTTTCCTCTTTGACCCAGTATTATTTTATTTTTAAAAAATGAAGCTCTGACTAAGCAAATCACTAGTCTCTCTCTCTTTAGTATTTTTTTTATTAAATAGAACAATTCTTTTTGTTCTTTACCTCCCTGAAAATAGTTTCTCAAAATTATACCATAGAAGAATTTTAGGAAAAACAATAGAAGTCATCTCATTTGAATCATTTAGTTCAGTTATTTGACATTATTCTCATATGTCCCAGATTAAATCAACCGGTTTTGAGTATGTATATTTTATGCCATTTAACTTTGAATGAAGAGTGTGAAGCGAAAGACTTAGGAAAAGGGATATTTTTGACATCAGGTAATTTGTGCTGTAGCTAATATTTTGGATTCATGATTCAAAGGCAGAAATGTAAGTAAAACAGCTATTTCATCTGTCTAGAGCACAAAATAAGCAGTATATGTGAACTGCTGGTAGAAAGCTGCAGGTGGAGGTAATAGAACCAAAAACTCACCAGGAGGTGGCGCTGGGTGGTTATCACCGTCTGGAAGAAAAGCAGTCATGACTCTAGTTGTTGAGCTTTATTGCTGGCCAGGGCTTTGGCTCCAGATCTGTGATAACTAGTTACTGCAGTGATCTGTGTAGGCTTCAGTTGAGTCACGGGAACGCTGGGCCCCTTTGCTTTGAGGTACAGACTAGAGTGTCTATCCCTATCCTGCTTCCTTTCTTCTATGGCCACGCCATGGCTTTAGGAGTGGGAAAGAGTACTGCCCCAGCAAAAGAGAAGCTAGGGAAGTAGACAAAATGCCTCCACCCTTAAGCACTTTGTCCTTTGTGTCCTAGCTTCGGAGCCCCACCCTGATCTCACTGAGCGCTAATCAGTTCCTACCATATCAGCCCAAAGGGGAAAATAGGAGGTAAACCCAACAGAAAGCACCATGTTAAAAAGAGTGATGTCCGAATATCCTTATTTGCAAGCTAGAGAGAGCTTCTTCCGTCCTTCCAGTCCCCAGGGAAAGCTCCGCCCTCCTCCGGTGTTCGGTTGTGTACCCTTGAGTTCTAGCTGAGCGTCCTCTTCCTACAGGAGGTTGTGGGTCTTGGACTCAGAGCTCCTACAAAGAGTGATGGTTGAGGAGTGAGATGACCTTAAATCTATCGTTGTGGCTCTTTTTTTTTTTTAAGAGACAGGATCTCACGTTGTCACCCAGGCTGTGTGCAGTGGTGCGATCACTGCAACCTTGAACTCCTGGGCTCAAGCCATCCTCCCACCTCGGCCTCCCGAAGTGCTGGGACCACAGGCGTGCGCCACTGCACCTGGCCTGCTATGGCTCTTTTAGTGTGAGCAGATTATTGTGTGAACTTTTGAAAGCAGGTAGCCTCTGGTTGCAGTTTCCATCATTTCAAAAGGAAGAGGATTGGATCTGATGATCTCTGAGGTCACTGATTTTCAGGAGTTTGGCCAGGAACTCAGCCTGGGGTCTTGCCATTCCCACCTCCCTGGCGTTGTCTCCCTCCCCATCATTATGGACAACGAGTTGTGAAGGTGTTGTACTTGCGAGCCGCTGTGTTGAGTGCTTTACGTGCTTACAGGCACCCAAGCCTTGCAAGAATCTTATTCTTTCTGCGATTTACACACAAGCACGGGGGAGTTTCAAGAGGTTGTGAAATTTATGCAGACCACATAGCTAATACCTAGTGTAACTGAGCTTCAGAACCCTGATGGAGCAACCTTAGAGCTGTAGGCTTTTACTTTGCACCACGTTGCAGTTGACTCTTATTTCCTACTTGCTACTGATTATTGTGTCCCAGTCTTCACCAAGACAAGAAATTAAAGTAAGAAAGAGTAGGAAACTTTCAGATTTTAGAAGTCAATGAAGTTAAAGGGGGAAAACAAAGAAGCAACAGATATAATTCTGTTTGGGATAGTTCAGAAAAACAGCAATCATACAAAGTTCCACCCAGAAAAATTTGGGAGCTAGTTCTCCTGCCACCACTTCCTTTTTGAAAACAAGGGCTTTACATAGCTAATGACACTATGGAGAGCACTAAATCGATAGCATAAATCACCTTTAAACATGATGTGGCTAGTGTCTTCTGTTCTCAAGTTGTTGCCTCATTTTACAAAATGAATCAAAATGAGATATGCTAAATTCCTTCCAGTTCACCATGTTGTAGCTGCATGCATTACAAAAGTATTTTAAAGTAACTCTAAGCTAAAATATTTCAAATCATTGCCTACATAAATTATGCTTTTACGTTTCATATACCAAACTTCATCATTTGATGGGTCACAGAGGTTAGAGTTGGAGGGAGACTTACAGATCACAGAGGCTGCTTCTCTCTTCCTGAACACACAAGTGACATCATAATTGAATGCATTAGAATTACTGCAGAAACATTTCAAATGTCCCAAAATGTTTGGAAAAGGTAAGGAGGAGATACTTAAGCTCACTCTAGAATTTTATTTAATATATAATCTACTATTTCCAATGGAAAGTATCTCAGGGTTTTAAAAATATGTTGATACATATTGGCCAGACAGAATTAGACACACAATTAGTAAACATGTCTAGTATACAGTTAAACTTGGGAATTGAGGCTATGTGGAAAAGCACTTATTTGTAACTAGCTCCATCTAGTGAAGATTTTGGGAAATTACATGATTCATTGATGACTCTCCTTTGAACTGGTAAAAATTTTTGAGAACAGTTTTCAATTTTTAAGGACTATAAATTATCCAGTTTTATTTTTTATAAAGTATCAGATTAGAGAGTAAAGAATTTTTGGTTATTAAAGGACCTATTTGAGAAAATAATCTAAGATGAAAAATAACCCAAAGATATACATAATAAATTAGTCATTTGTCATAATTGCAACTTTTTGAAGAAGCAATACGATTGACTTTAAAGATAAATCTCGGTAGAAAAGTAAAATACTGACTGTTCTTAAGATGAGAAGTGGGTATGAGGCATAATAGAAAGACAATGATGAGATTGCTCTAGAATTCAGGCTAAAAAGAATAATCTTTTAAAAGTTCACAAATTGCACTTGGTTTTCATTTGCTCTTTTGGATATTTTTGTGAGGTAGCTATTGCAGTTGATCCCTGAACAACATGGGTTAGAACTGTGCGGGTCCACTTATACGTGGATTTTTTTCAGTACAAGTTACCCTAAGTGTGCCTGCCTCGCCTACCTCCCCTTCCTCTTCCTCCACCTCTTCTGCCTCTGCCACTCCAGAGACAGCAAGACCAACCCTCCTCTTCCTCTTGCTCCTCCTCAGCGTACCCAACATGAAGACAATGAGGATGAAGGCCTTTAGGATGATCCACATTCACTTAATGAATAGTAAATCTATTTTCTCTTCCTTATGATTTTCTTAATAATAATAACATATTCTTTCCGTTAGCCTACTTTATTGTAAGAATGCAGGATACTATATATATATATATATATATATATATAATACACAAAATGTGTTAATTGACTGTTATTGGTAAGGCTTCTGGTCAACAGGTTATTAGCAGTTAAGTTTTGGGGCATCACCCCCTCTAGCCCCTGCGTCGTACATGGGTCAATCGTATTCCCTTAGTTTGCAGGTCAGGAAACAGTCTCAGGAAGGTGAGTGATGTGCCTACTGTTGCAGGGCATTGTGGGTGCTGTGTGTGCCACCGATTCCATCTCCAGCACGGACGAGGACCACTTGTCTCTCCAGCTGCTGGGGGAGTTGTTGACTGATGCTTCTCCTGGAGTTGTTGGCTGTGCTGCTCTCCCGGACTTGTCCTTAGTCAAAGAAAGACACGTTACCAAAGATTATGCTTCTGCTCTAGGACGGTGCATATCCAATGACTGGTCCATGTGGGGTACAAAAACTTGTCCACCTTGCCTCAGTTTGAGATACGCAGAAGGTCCATCCCAGCTCCAGAGCTCCCCAGGAGATCCACTGAGACACAGTTCAACTTCTCCCTCTGCCAAATCCTTCGTCCTTCACGCCTTATAGGTGCTGTTTCTGTGACTACTCTCCAGTAACTTCTGCATAGAAATCAGAGTGTCTCAGAATGTGTTTCCCAGTGAACCCCACCTACCACAGCTGGTACTGGATGTACTCCTAGGAACCTTCTCTAAAACAGACTTTTTGTTGCTCAACCAGGCTGGCTGGACAAGGACCCCATCCCCAGCAGTAGGAAGAGCACTAACAGCCCCAGGCTCGCAGTCCCAGTGCAAGTGTTCAAACTGTTGCTGGTGGTGAACTAGGGTGGGGTACCGGTGGAAGGGAATACACTGGCAACTGCAGTGTCTCAGGGGTTTGAGAGTTTAAGGGGAAATTAAGTAAATAAAAGAACTCTGGAATTAGATAGCTGTTGCTTGGGGGCCAAAAATGCTTCGAGGAAAGACAATGAAAGCCTGGAGATGATCACTCACCAATGTAAGGGGAAGGGTGAAGCCAGAGTGCCTCCCTGGCTGTAGATAAATAGAACCTCATCTCCTGTAGCCTAGGGACAGTAAAGCTAAGGACTTATAAATTATGAGTAGCAGAGTTCCAGAAAATACTGAATTCTCAACTCTGGTCAGGGCTCTGATTTGGAAGGAGTAAGACTCTGAGACTTTGGATGGGGACATTTGGGTCCAAGCACTAAAATATCTTGAATCAGGTTCCATGGCACACTCTGGCCTGCAGAAGTGACCCCTCCTCCCTGTTAAAGGCTAGTTCCTGCTGTTTATTTGGAGATCGTGCAGAGGATCCTGCCTTGCAAGAAACCCGTGCCCTGCTCAGGCTCCATCTCTACATCTTCTCTTGGCCATGACACCCATGGCTAGGGCCAAAGCACAACATAACATGCTGTGGCTGCTGAGGGAGAAAAGGGGTCATGCCCATAGGAAGCTATGGGCCTGGTCTCCGTCCACCATCAGGAACTGGGAGGGTAATATTGGGACAGGATCCTGAGGGTGCTGAACCAAGGGGGACAGAATATAAAATTGGAAAAGGGAGATTATTCATGAGAACGTTCTCTCATGGTACAGGATTTACACCTTGGCAAGGACCCCAGGAGATGGCGCTAATACACTGCAAGGTTGCCTCGCAGATGCTTGAATAAGTAGTGACCCATATTAAGTGAGGTAGAATTGCCATGGCCTGGCAATAGGCATAATAGGCATAATAGAACAACCCGTGTTGTTCAAGGATCAACTCCAATAGCTACCTCACAAAAGTATCCAAAAGAGCAAATGAAACCCAAGTGCAATTTGTGAACTTTTAAAAGATTATTCTTTTTAGCCTGAATTCTAGAGCAATCTCATCATTGTCTTTCTATTATGCCTTCCTGAGACTGTTTCCTGACCTACCTCACTGGCCTTTAACTGGAAGAATTGCCATGGCAAATGGTGAAAGAAAGAATCAAAATGTCCAGAGAAGAAGTGTGCATGCCAAACTGGATATACTGTATAGGCAAGGAAACCCACCATCCACGGTGTTCCATATGAGGGCCCGGGGGACACTGTGTGAGCAGTGTGAACAGGCTCAGCTGGTGGAAGGGCACCAGCATCACAGACAAGCTCCGAGTGGTCACCCAGTGCTCTGAAGGGCAGGGCTGAGGGTAGGAGATGCTGTTACAGCGCTGGGCTTACTGCTAGCAACAGGGACGAGAGGGTCCGAAATCACAGAGGACAGGTGGCCGAGCTCAACTGCTGCAGGCTAGGTAGGTGCAGCTATTATAAATGGGCACCTGAGCCCACGTTGGCTGTGAACAGGAACGACGGGTTGTCTGGGTCCGGAAGGGATTTCTCCCTCCTCCAGAATCATGCCATTTTGTCTCAGAGAGGCCTGAAATTCTGTTGAGTGAGATCTCCATTTTTATTTTAAATTTTAGGCATTGATTCCTGTCTTCTGCTGTTGGCATTGTGATTTTTTTTCACATGCATGTCTTTACAGGAGGCCTTTTTCAACCAGGATTCTAAGAGCAATGAAGCCCCAGTACCCTATATCGTCCATTGCATGGAATTCATGAACTTCACCCCCCTGCATCTGGAGCAGTGCCATGCATTTCAGATTCTAGATATACCATCCTCGTGGGAATTAGGAAATAGTCACTTGAGTCATGTTATACCCTCTCATTCAGATGAGGAATGAGGACCCCCTCTCAGAAGAGGAAGCCTCATTGAGAATAGTCGCAATCTACCTATACCCTTAACTTTTTCAAACAATGTTTAATTTACCTACTTTCCTCTGAAGACTCAGTTTACCTCCAATCTCCTCAGGTTTTTTTTTTTTTTTTTTTGCCATTCTCATATACCTTCTGTTTCTTAAGCTTTATATTGGGCCTTTATCCTTTCAATAGCTTTCATCTCTCTGTTCTTTCACCCTTTGGCAAAAATTCTTCCTCCCTTTAGGATCACAAGAACTTACTCTCTGGAGTTGTCTTCTCTCTGTGAAGCCGGCTCAAGAGAGGTGCCCCCTGAAGGCTACATCTCAAGTGAGCCCCCTTCTCATTCTCTTTCCTAGTCCTTTCTTTGCCTTCAGAGCACTAATTATTCTGTAATATGTATATGAAGGCATATCAATGACCTAGCTAATTATGTACATCTAAAATTTTACATAATTATTAGTAGTGGGCATGAATCTCACTCCTCGGATTCAGGTACACAAGAAGTACAACTTTAAAAATTTTCTATGACAGGGAAAATTTCTGACTCTAAGCTTTCATTCAGCCCAAGTATGAAGCTTAGTCTCCGTCGTGTCTAGGGTGCTGCTCTGCTGCCTGTGGGGTTTAGTCAAGTTCAGATAGTTCTATATGGCTGCCCAGGTGGGGGTTACTCACCTGGTTCTCAGGCCGCTGTCCTCAGCCTCCTTTGCCGGTTCCTCCCCTTCTGCCAGGCCCCTGCGTTTGGGACTAGCCCAGGGCTCGTGCCCGGCTCCTGTTCTGCACCTACACTCTCTCCTAGATAATCTCCTGCAGTTCTTGGATGCTAAGTGTCATCTTTATGTTGATTTGTCCCCAACCTCCAGGGCAAACTTCTCCTCAGAGCTCTGGATGGGTATATCCATCTGCTCCCTTGACATTTCCACCTAGATATCTAATTTCGTTTAGGATTTACCTGATCAAAAGACAAATTTTTATTCTACCCTTAGACTTGTTCCTCCCCCATCTTCCGCTGTAGCTCAAGCTAAATATCTATGAGCTATCCTTGGTGCCTCTGTTTTCCCCATCCAATCACTCCACGATTCTATTGGCCCTACTTCCAAAACGCATCCCCAGCCCATCCACTTCTCCTTATTGCCAGCGCTTTCAGCCTAGCCTAAAGGATTGCCACCCCTCGCCTAGAATACTAGAGGATTTCCCTTACTTGTCTTTCTGCTTCATGCGTGTCTTCCTATAATCACAATTCCATGTAGCAGCCAAAGAGTTACTGGAACTGAGACCAGGACTAAAATGGTGAGATTATGTCCTAACTCTGCTTAACATCCTCTATCTGCTTCCCGTTGCACTCAGAGCAAAACCCCAAGCTCCTCCTCATGGCCTTCGGTGCCCTAAGTGATCTGGCCCCTTGCTTTTCTCTCCAATTCTATTTTGTTAACATGTCATTCTCCCTCTTTCTAGCAGCTCTAGCCACATAGATTTTCACATCCCTCTCTCTTTCTCTCATTTTAAAATAACCCAAACTTATTTTTTGCCTTAAGACCCTTTGAACTTTCTATTCCTGAAACACACTCAGGTATTCATGAAGCTGGTCTATTTAGGGGAGAAGGAATTGAGAAAAAGAGAATTAAAGATAATTTTCTTTTTTTAGGCTTTTGGCTTGATCAGCTTGGATGGATGGTGGTTGCATTTACGGAGGTGTGAGGACTGGGGAGGCGATGTGAAATTTGAGACGTCAGTTACTAGCTTACCTTTATAGAGTGCTCAGGTATTGCATAACAAATTGTCCCCAAACTTAGAGGCTAGAACATTTATTATCTCGCAATTTCTGTAGGCCGGGAATGTGACGGTGGCTTAGCTGGGATCTTTAGCTCTGGGACTCTCACAAGGCTATGGTTGTTCTAGGATGCACCTGGGAAGGACCATCTTCCCAGCTCACTTGGGTGGTTACTGCAGGTCTCAATTCCTTGCAGGTTGTTGGATGGAGGCTTCGTTTCTTCATAAACTGTGAGCCAGAGTCCTCTCTCAGTTCCTTGCCACATGGGCCTTTCCACAGAGCAGCTCACAACATGCAGCTGACTTCATCCAAGAGGGCAAGAGAGAGTGCTCACAAAATGGAAGTTACAATCTTTTATGACCTAATCACAGACGTGACACTAAATCTGTGCTAGTCAGGGTTCTCCAGAGAAACCAAACCCATAGGATACATGTAGAAAGAGATTAACTAAGAGGGATTGGCTCACATGACATGGAGGCTGAGAAATCCCATGATCTGCCCTCTGAGAGCTGGAGGCCCAGGACCAGTGGTGTAGTTGCAGCCCGAACTTGAAGACCTGAGAACCGGCAGCACAGATGCCTGAGGGCAGGAGAAAATGCGTGTCCCAGCTCAAACAGAGCGCAAGTTTTTCCTTTCTCTGCCCTTTTGTGTCATCTGGGCCCTCAGCAGATTTGATGATGCCCATGACATTGGTGAGGGCAATCTTCTTTGCTCAGTCTACTGATTCAAATGCTAATGTCTTCTAGAAACACCTTCATAGACACACCCAGAAACAATGTTTTCCCTGCTATCTGGGCATCCCTTAGTCTAGCAAGTTGACATTAAAAAATTAACCATCGCACCATCACTTTTGCCACATATTCTGTGTGCTAGAAGCAAGTCATTAGGTGCCCCCCACTCAAGGGGAAGGGATGATGCAAGGGCTGAATGCCAAGAACTGGGGATATTGGGAGCCACGTCAGGAGAGAAATTGCCTATCCCAGGTATGTGGGCCCTATTCTAAATGCTCTACATGTCTTCATTCACTTAATCCTTCCAGTACACCTTAAGATAGATATGCTATTATTGTCTCCATTTTACAAATGAGATATCAAGAGGTAAAGTAACTTGCCAGAGGTCAAACAGCTAAAGTCAGTGGGGTACAGAAATTTGAACCTAGGCTGTCCTGCTTCGGCAACTGTGCACTTAACACACTGGCTGTTCTGCCAGGGGTGGAGGTGTCGTGTAAGAGCTGGAATCTAGACTTTTCAGAAGAGGATTGGACTGGCAAAAGAGATTTTGAAGATGAAGTTAACTAACCCTAGAAGAATTACAGCTCATTTTCAGTTGTTTCTCTGTAGCACCCAGACTCCTCTCCAGTGCCAAGAAGATAAGCTTTTCTCCTGGCGTTCATTTGTTCCCTTTCTTTCTTTCAACAAATGTTTACTGACTGCCAACTATGTGTAAAGGAAAGTACTAGATCCTAGGGAATGTATTTTTAGCTCTCTGAATATAAAAGATGAAATATAGTTTGAGAAGTTTTTGAATAACTTGTTTAAATCATCTACTTAACTGTCCTCTATTTCAATTTTTCAATTAGAACTGTCTTCCTTTTTTCTTTTTTTTTTTTTTGAGATAGGGTCTTGCTCTGTCTCCTGTCCTAGAGTGCAGTGGCATTATCACAGCTCACTGTGACCTCAAACTCCTGGGCTCGAGTGATCTTCCTGCCTCAGCCTCCCAAGTAGCTGGGACTACAGGTGCATGCCACCATGCCCGGCTAACTTTTCCATTTTTTGTCGAGACAAGGTCTCACTCTTGCTCAGGCTGTGTCTTCCTATTAAATGTATCACTATTCAGTGTTGTGATCGTACTAGAAAATAAGCAATTTATAAAGCATTTGCACAAATCCTAACCAGGCTGACTGCTTCAGCTGTCTCTATTATCTACTTAGCAATCAAAGCAATTCCTTCATTGCACATATGATGTTGAAAATAATTTTACAATATTTCCAATTAAGTTAATTTTCAGATTGCTTTTGTATTCTTTGTCATCATATTTAGAATGATAAAATTCTGTTTTACATTTTATTAATGAAGCTTGGGTGTGTTTTTCCATTTGGGTCATTAATAGCTCACTATTGTCTAATTTCAGGAATATTGAGTTCAATACCCAATCTGCAAATTATACAGTGACCAACCTCTCCAAATGAACCACAATTCAGAGTTAAGCTCTCAATCCCCTTTTTCTTCATTTGTGCAAATCTGTAACAAGTCAAAGTTTGATGGTTCACTTCAGTTAAATAGGTTAGACAGAATTTAGAAGTTTATTAGCAAGAAATGTGACCCAGAACCAAGATAGGACATTGCAGAAATGAAGGAAAGATGAAATTACACAGTTTGGACCCACATTATCCAATCCCTAATTTATAATCAGAGATCAGTGGAGTGGCTAGCCTGCTTCTTAGGCAATAAAATACTTTAAAAAATAAGAACAACATTGTTCTGCTTTCAATCTCTGCTAAACAGTTAGACAATTACCAAGAGAAAATGTTATAATAACCAGCCTATGGATAATATCAGCAAAGCAAGTAATGCTGCCTGGAAAATCTAACCTATTGCATTTTGATAAGTGTATGAGCCACTAATCTGGTTATACTGCTAGGAAATTCTGATAAAAGGCAGCTATTGATTTCTAAGGGATAAATCTGAGAGAATCTCATGATAGCTCCATTTGGGCTCTTTAAAAAGTTTCTGTGTTGTTGCCATGGAAATATTCCAACGATTTACATGGTTGTGCCAGAATTTTTTATTTGTCTATTAGAATTGTGAGAACTTCCTTTACAAAAGTGCTCATTTTTATGTAGCTAAGAGACCAATATATATATTGTCCAACGAATGTCATCATAGTGAATTAAATAAAAAAATTAGCATACAAAAGGATTCACATTTATTTAACTGCTGAAAGTGCTCTTGGGGTCTAATTCAGCCCATCAATCAATGCTCTGTTAAACACCGACACGTGCTTAGCATAATTCTGGACACTCCGGGGCTGTGGACCTCCACGCCTGCTCAACTTCAAGATCTAATGGGGAGCTTTGTCGAATAAACACATGAACAGATTCCCCATAGCCCCACTGCTGAAGATTCTAATTGGTGGGTTCTGGCACGAGGCTCTTGGGAATCTGGTTGGGGTTATTTTTTAAACAACAGGTGATGCTGATGATTAGTCAGGATTGAGAACCAACTATACCTGCAGTGGTTCTCAAAGTCTGGTCCTGGAACCACATCATCAGTGTCGCCTAGGAACGTATTAGAAATGCAAATTCTCAGGCCCTACCCAGACCTACTAAATCATAGACTCTGGCGGTGAGGACTAACAATTTGTGTTTCATCAAGCCCTCCAGGTGATTCTGATGCTGGATAAAGTTAGAGAATCAGTTTAGATTTTTATACTACTGAGTCCCATGGCCTTTTCTGTAGATCAATATGGATGCCCAAGCTCTTCTTTCTTTCTTGGCTGCAGAGCTAAGAGAATAGGACTTACTCTATCTGGGTACCTGGCCAGCCACTCTACTCTGGGGGTTCTCTTACTCTTAGTATGCCCGAAGAAGTGTGGAGGGGAAATATCTTTCTCAACTTCCCACTTCCTTGCTGCTTGAGAAGACAAGAATGTATATAGAGAGGCCCTTTTGCTTCCAAGAAAGACAGGAAAGGGATAATAAATAATAACCAATACATTGAAGTGTTAGAAGTTCTGGGATTTTAACAAGCCTTTCTGTCCTGGTCACTGGTCTTGTACCTGCACTTTTATTGCTGAATATGGAGCTCACACACTCCTGATTTTGTCATTCCTTTTTTAGCAAAGCCATACAATGCTTCGTATCAACTCAAGGCCTAAAAAGAAAAGAAAGCCAAGAAATAGATGTCCTATTTCAGCATAAGTTTTATTTTTACTATTTAAGAGAAATCACCTTAAAACAAAATTTGTTTACTACATTCCAGATTTTTCTTGATCGATCATCTAGAGTTATTACTGTGCTGAACATTAACTGTTATATCCTATAAAAATATGTCATGGATTTTTGAAGATTGAAGATGTGCTTGCCCATTAAATGATCCCAATTGTCTAGGATTTTATTCTTTATATTTATATCTTTCCTCTCACTCTCAAGTGATCAGCAAACATGCCTAAGTATCTTTTTCAATATATTTTTTTGAGACAGAGTGTCACCCAGGCTAGAGTGCAGTGGCATCATCATAGCTCACTACAACCTCCAACTCCTAGGCTCAAATGATCCTCCTGTCTCAGCCTCCCAAGTAGCTGGGACTATAGGCATGCACCACAACGCCTCGCTTATTTTTCTATTTTTAATAGAGATGGGATCTCACTCTTGCTCAGGTTGGTCTCGAACTTCTGAGCCTAAGTGACCTTCCTGCCTTGTCCTCCCAAAGTGCTGGGATTACAGGTGTGAGCCACCATGCCCAGCCTGATCTAAATATTTAACAGAAGAGTTTTTAGGTAAATTATGAAAACTTTAATGAAATTATATATACCCATTAAAACTGATTGATACTTTTCCTCATTACAAGAGATTTGAAAAGGAAAAAAAACTGATACAAAGATTATGAAACAACTTTATCAAACATGGACACAATAGAACATTAAATGAAGAAGGTAAGCTCTTTAACTATGCCAGAGCTTAGAAATAATATAATAATAATGGCTAAGTGTTTTATGTACGTTAACCCATTTAAGCCTCACAAAAACCCTCTAAAGTATTATTGTTGTCTACACTTGGTAGATGAGGAAAGTGTTCCCAAGAGTTTAAGTAACTGGCAAATAATTGGCAGAGCTGAGGTTCAAACCCAAGCAACAGGACTCCAACAGCCTGTGCTTATAACCACTGGGCTTTAAACAGGGACATCTCAAATTACAGTTAGTGTATTAGCATAATTACTTGTATTAATAGCGTCCCATTTTATTCTCAGAAGTCCCAATTTGAATGATAGATCATATGGTTACACTAGATCTAGGTGAATACACAGCCACACTCAAAAAATAAGAAGGAAATTCTCAGTGGATCAGAAACCGTGGGGATTTTCCAAGAATGAATGCATGTGGGATCAGATGAGAGAGGGAGCTAGTAACTCAGAACATGGCTGATGTAAGGAAGGGTGTGATCACAGTGAGCCAGGGACCAGAGGGGCCTCATGCCTAAAGGGTCAGGACAAAGTCAGGACAGTGTCTAGGAGCAACCAGTATGGGGAGTAGTGGGCAATTACTGCAGGAATAGCGAGTTCAGTTGTAATATAATAGATTGCAAAATTGGTCACAGTACATCTCCCAACAGAAGAGGTGAGAAATATATTCCCACGCCTTGAATCTGGGTTGGCCTCGTGGCTTTCTTTGACTGACAGGATGTGACAGAAGTGACACCGTGTGAGTTCTGAACACTGCTACCATGTGAATGAGCCTGGGCTAGTCTGGTGGAAGATGGCATCTCGTGGAGAAGCACCAAGGTACCCCAGCCGACAGCTGTCCACCGGCCGACATGCAAGTGAGGCTACTTCGGACCCACCCCTCAGTCCCCACTGGACAAGCCAATTCACCCTATATCCAATAGCTGACTACAGATGCATGAACAAGACCACAAAACTGCCAGCTGAGTCCAGCCCAAATTGCTGACCCACAGAACTGTGAGCTGAAAAATTGGTTGTTATTTTAAACCATTGAGTTTTGGCATAGTTTGGGATGCAGCAAAAGCTAATTTCCCCCCAAAAGAAACTCTTGCAGACATCTCCAACTCCCACCCTTCAAAAGTCTAGGCAGTGTTTCTTTGGATGTCTCGGTGACAGGCAGGAGCAGTACTTGAGACAGAAGGGCAGTGATTGTGTGTCTGAAGTCACCTGGGAAAAATAAATATCAAAGCCCAGAAAAATGAACCATGAAATATCTTACCCAAGAAGATGTGTGGTTCCTTCTTCTGGAAGGTAAATCATGTATATTGCAAAGTGAGTTAAGAACAGGGTAAATTTTGCCAACTGCCTAAGAGAAGATCTTTATCCAGAAATTATTGTTTTTGTTATTTAATGTTGCTTTTAAAAAAGAAGAGCCTGACCATGAGGCCTGCACCTCAGTGTAACTCAGATACTAGAATTACAGCTGACTGTTATCACAGCCTATAATTTTTGCCCCAAGAGAGGTTCTAAAAAGTGTTAGAACACTTTCCCCATTTGAAGCAGACACTTGGTCATGCCATGCGCTTGGCTGTAAGGTGCAGACAAACCTCCTCTTTCACTATCAAGATAGGAAGATCAGAACTGCTTACATGTTTGCAAAAACTAATCCATCTTACTAGCAGAGGGTAATATCGAGCATTGTTTTACTTATTTATTTTTTATTGAGGTAAAATTCACATAACATACAGTTAACCATTATAAAGTATACAATTCAGTGATATTTAGTGTATTTGCAATGTTGCACAACTACTTCTCTGTAGTTTCAAAACTTTTTTATCACCCCAGAAAAACACCCATACCATTAAGTAGTCACTCCCCACTGCCCCCTCCCCTCGTCCCCTGTTAACCACTAATCTGCTTGTGGTCTCTATGGCTTTGCCTGTTCTGGGTATGCTGTACAGGAGGAATCATGCAATCTGTGACCTTTGTGTCTGGCTTCTTTCACTTGGCATAATGTTTTTGAGGTTTATCCAAGTGGCAGGATGTATCAGTACTTCTTTACTTTTTATGGCTAAATTATATTCCACTGTATGTATATAGCACAACTTGTTTACCCATGCATTTGTTGATGGGCATTTGGTCGTTTCCACCTTTTGGCTGTTATACCAAAAAACAGACAGGACTGAGTACTATTAAAGAGACAGGATCTTGGGATCTACTGGTTCTGTGAATGTGGGGCTGGTTCAGGGGAAGTAGGGTAGTGAAGGACTGAGGACAGGGAGTCAAGAACGACCTACAGGCTTCCTAGCCCTGGGACAGGAAGTCACAGAGAAGGGCCGCGTGGGTGTGCGCAGAAGTCAAAGTGGGACAGTATTGGGTTTTGGGCATCCTGTGGCAGCTGTTCCGTAGGTGTTTGGATTTACAGGTCTGGAGTGAGGTGAGAGAGCTGTGCCTAGAAAACGCTGGGATTCATCACCGAGTGACTGATGATTGACCCCATGGGTTTGGATAGTGTCTTAGTCCTTCCCTTTGACTTCTGAAATCCTGTCCAAAGGACAGAGGGAGAGGGGGTCTTATTGTTCCAAAATTAACCTGTACTTCGACCTCCAGACTCCTTCACTGATGCATAAGGTGGCAGGAGCATCTTCTGGGAAGCATGCTCACCCTCGTGGGCAAACCAGCACCCACGATGGGGACTTAAGAGACATTCTGAGGCATAATCAGGGGCACGGCCCCTTCCAACAGAACCGTGCTGGGCCTCCTCTAGTGGAGGTTCATCTCAGCAGTTTCTACAACTACCAAGTCTTCCAAAACCAACCAAAGGTCAGAAAAATGAGCCCAAGGTGCCAAGCGACATCTTCTGGTGGTGGCCGGGCAGAAGGGACATCCCTGTGCCTGAGCAGAGCCTGGCCCATGGGCAAGGGCGAGCAGCTCTCAGGTTGGGAGGGTGAGGAGGCAGTGTGGGGTCGGGCTCCACCCTAGGCTAGAGTAAGGACCTGTGGCTGCAACGAAGCTGAGCAGGTAGGGATGTTGAGAAAATCCTAGGAAAGAGGGTCCAGGGGGTTGCAGTGGCCCCATCCTCCCTGCAGGGGGGCTTAGGCAAGGTCTTTGCCTCACTCTGGTGCAGGGACCTCGCACTCCTCAGATTTCTCTCCCATAGGGACGTTATTGTGCTAGCAATTGTTGTCTCCCCTCTGGTGCTCTAAGCCTTGCAGTCCTGTTTTTCTGGAATATAACTTGCTCCTTATGGTCCCTTTAGTTTTCTGGGAGAAACTTCTGCTGCATCATGTTAGGGATCCTGGAGGCAAGTGGATTCTGGCTCTCAGCAACAGTTAGGTTCTAAAGTGCACCTCTGCTCCCAGTTGGTGTATGTGGCATGGAGAACATTTAACCTGACAATACATTAACTTCTATATGGGATATTTTCCCTTAATCTGTTAGAATTAGTTTTGCTACTGTAAATGTGATATCTATTGAGGGGAGATTCTCCTTCCCTTCTTTAATCTGGGATAAAGAAAACATAGTTGACAATATAGTGCAGTAAAACAAAACAAAAAACCCCCATTCATTATCTAGTCCTACTCGTTCAGATTACATACAGTTATCAATATTGAATTAAAGGTGGCAGGCAAACATAATTGCTTCTGCATGCAGATACTAATATTTCTTATACTTCAGGTGTTTATCGATTAGGATTGATGGGTGAATGCTGAATGAGTTTTTTTTTTTTTTTTTTTTTTGAGACAGAGTCTCACTCTGTTACCCGGGCTAGAGTGAGTGCCGTGGCGTCAGCCTAGCTCACAGCAACCTCAAACTCCTGGGCTCAAGCAATCCTACTGCCTCAGCCTCCCGAGTAGCTGGGACTACAGGCATGCGCCACCACGCCCGGCTAATTTTTTCTATATATATTTTTAGTTGGCCAGATAATTTGTTTCTATTTTTTAGTAGAGACGGGGGTCTCGCTCTTGCTCAGGCTGGTCTCGAACTCCTGACCTTGAGCGATCCACCCGCCTCGGCCTCCCAGAGTGCTAGGATTACAGGCGTGAGCCACCGCGCCCGGCTGCTGAATGAGTTTTATACCTGGTTTAGCCTCGCCACAGTGCTCTCTAGGGCAAACAGTCAGGACTCTTTCATTTAGGACGAATTTACAGTTGCCCTCTGAGCCTTCCTTATCTGGCCACTAAGTACCTTCCATGTGACACAGTGGTCCTCAACCTTTTTGGCACCAGGGACCAGTTTCATGGAAGACAATTTTTCCCTGGACTGGCGGTGGGGGTGGGGATGGTTTTGGGATGATTCAAGCGCAGTACATTTATTGTGCAGTCAAACCTCTCTGCTAATGATAATCTGTATCTGCAGCCACTCCCCAGTGCTAGCATCACCACCTCAGATCATAAGGAGCCCAAAACCTAGATCCCTCGCATGTGCAGTTTACAGTAGGGTTTGAGCTCCTGTGAGAATCTAATGCCACTGCTGATCTGACAGGAGGCAGAGCTCAGGTGGTGATGCAAGTGATGGGGAGCGGCTGTAAATACAGATGAAGCTTTGCTCCCTCACCTTCCGCTCACCTCCTGCTGTGCTCACCTCCTGGTACCAGTCCATGGCCTGGGAGGTTGGAGACTGTAGATGTGACAGACACAGTGGTGGTCGGTGAGGTCTGACAAAGGGAAAGAATATCACTCCATACCGAAACAAAAAGCTGGATTTAATACTTACTGAAGCCCAGTCTCCTCCAGCACAGCAAGGAGCTGCTCCTATACAGGGGTTTGTGGCGCGTGGTTGAGGGGATTGGTAGACTTCCAGAGGTGGGAGTGTGTTAGTTGATGCCAGCTGTGGAAACCTGGTTACTCGGATGAGAGTGTTGTAGATGGGCTGGCTTTCAAAAGCAGGGGGCTGTTTCTGGCTGGCTTTCCGACGTGTGTTCATGTAGGCAAGTTGCCATTGATTCATTGAACTGAGGCAAGCTGTCCTCGTTCCACTAAACCAGTTGGTTCTGGCGGTTACTTGTTGCCATAACTACAGAGCATTTAATCTTTTCCTAGGAGTGTGGGAAACTTTTTTATTTTCAGGTCTCTGACTTCCAGAAAATCATAATCTATGTAGCGGGTAGACATGGAAGCTAAACACAGACAGCACAACAGGGAGATTAAAAATACGGGTTTCTTGCTAAACATAGAAGATTGGATACTTGCATTTACTCCTGCTCCCTCCTGAATCTCCACCAAGAATATGCTAATGGGATATAAAAAGGCATGAATTTATGAGAAAGAAGAGAACATGAAGGGAGACAACAGGAGTGGGTAGAACTGTTAAGAGATGCCAATCAAATTTTTGAAGCCCACAAATAAGTTAGGATTGCTAACGATCTAGCAGACCAGAGAGGGCTAAAACCATACTGCCTGCAGAGAGGGAAGCCAAGAAAAAATACCTTGCCTTAGAACCCTAGAAAATCTCAGGAATTAGTGGTACTAGTCATCTGTGAAGGCTGGGTGAGGAGTGATGCTGAAAACAGGACCGGTTGTCATTCTGTAAATGAAGCAGTTAGACTCTTGTATCCTTTACCACATCTCAGGCAACCAAGTAACCCACCCTGACCCCAGCAGAAAATGGAAGGGCATTGAATTGACGGACTGTAGAGTCAGGCATACCAGGAAGGCAGGGACCTCCGCAGAAAGTAGGGGATTCAATGGAAATCGCTACATTTCAAAGTAAGATTCTAAAACTTCCTTCCCTACCTTGGCTCTTAGAATGCTTGCATCTAGGACACCCACTAAGGTAAAGAACTGGAAGGAGAATTACTGCCCGGGGAAAATGACTACCCTAGGAAAAATGACCTAGAGAAACTGACACTTTTCTGGGGAGATTTCCCCTAGGGAATGGCCGGGCCCCTGCCCAATCATTCTGCAATAAAGTCTACAATTCAATATGTTACATTTCTCTACAAAGATCTTGTTATTAGGTTTTAGTGAGTCACTCTTAAATATAAATGAATAGGAAAGAATCACCTGTTTCCCCACATTTGAGGAAAGTCTATAGCATGAAAAACAGAGATAAAACAAAGAGAAAAGAATTTGGAGGAAACTGAGAGAATAGAGGAATCAGAAAAATGAAGACCTACAAGTTATATTCTCAGAAAGATAAAAGAAGCTATTGCATTCAGGAAGAAAGAATGAGATGTTTTTTAAAAAATATATGTAAGCCTTGCACCTGTAGTCCCAGCTATTTGGGAGGCTGAGGCTGAGCTGGGGCAGGAGGATTGCTTGAGCCAGGAGTTCAAGTCCAGCCTGGGCAACACAGTGAGACCCCCACTCTCTTAAAAGAAAAAAAAAACACATCATATGTAGAGAATAAAAATATCTAAAGAGATCTTGACATAAAGGCAGGTGGCATTGATCATTAATAGCTCTAACATCACAAAAAAAGAGAATCACACGTTAGTTACTTCCGAATGCAAGAGGATGGCACTACCTGTGAAACAGCAGTGTTGTGAAAATTCAACCTAAGTCCAACCATAATGGAAACCATAGTGGAGACTAATTTGAGAGAAAAGTTGGAAGCACCCAGATGCCTAGTTCCAAAAGCAGAGGGAGGGAAAGGTAGGAGTCAAGGATGAGCGTGAGACTTCTAATGTGGGTCACCTTCCAGTATTTAATCTAACACTTCCTGTCTTTAGGCTGGTGACACTCTGCGATACCTCTTATGATCTCTGAATCACACAGTTTTGTTTTGCCTTAATTTTGGCTCTCAGATGCCGAAGATCGAATTAATCACACGGTTCAATTCCTGGCACATTATCATCATTAGTCTGTGCAAGGTCCTTCTCTTGTTTTATTTATTTCCCATTAACCCCATTTTCCACTTGCATCTTCTTTCTCTCTTATAGGCGAGCATTCTAATCTATTTAATGTGGTTTTTTTGCTTGTTTGTTTGCATAGTCCTTACAAAACAAGTATCTTTGTGTGCTTATGTATTTCTTTTTTTTTTTTTTTTTCTTTTTTTTCCCTGAACTGTGTTCATAGGCTTATGTATTTCTGTTTACAAAAATGTGCATAATATACATCTTAGTCTTGGGCATTATGCTTGAAGTCCAGCCATGTTACAATATGCATATTTGATCTATTGCTTCTAATTGCTGCACAGAACTTTCTATGTGCACCCACCATATTTTACTAATCTACCCTCCCAGTGATGGACACCCAGATTACCTACCACTCACCATACCCCAAATATTTTTACAGTGAACATTTTTGCATATGTCCCCTTATGGACCTGAGAGTATTTTACCACTGGATGGGCTTAAATACTGCCCAATGTTCATTCAATGATAATTAACAAGTATTTACTTAATGTTACTATTATACCAGGCACTGTTTTAGGTTCTAGTGATACAGAGGGAAACAAGACAGACAATGTCCTTGCTCTCAAATAGCTCACATTCTAGTGTAAAAAAAACAGAATAAAGAAATTTTTACAGGTAGTAACAAGTCCTAGCAGAAAATTAAAATATTATGATGTGCTAATGTTGGAATGCCTACTTAGGTTAGGTAGGTAAGAAAAAACATTAAAGCCAAGACCCTGAATGACAAGAAAAAGTCAGCTCAGTGAAGAGCTGGGTTGAGAGCCTCCTAGGTAGAGGGCATGGTAAGTGCGATGGCCCCTTAGGAGGGAATCACCTTGACATGTGAGGGGACCAGCAAGAAGGCCCAGTGTAGGGGGACTGTAGGAGATGACAAGTGTGGTGGAAGAGAAGTGCATTAGTTATCTATTATCATGCAACAATATTGCCACAAATTTAGCAGCTTGGCACAGCTTAGCTGGGTCCTCTGCAAAGCTGCAAAGTATTAGTTAAGGTAAGGTTCTCATCTGAGGCTCATCTAATGATGTGCTTCCGAGCTCGAGTCATTGTTGGCAGAATTCAGTTTCTCACAGGCTGCTGGATGTCGGCTGGAGGCTGCCCTCAGTCCCTTGTTGTGTTGGCTTTCCTAGCAAGATGGGTTACAATCTATGTACTGTTATCACGGAAGTGATGTCTCATCACCTTTGGCATATTCTATTGGTTAAAGACACACCCAGATCCTGCCCACTCTAGAGCTGGGATTACACAAAGCCTGACTACCTGGAGGCGGGGATGAGGTAAGACAGGTGGGTTTAGGGGAGGGTTTATGCCATGAACACCATCTTAAGTACTGTAGTATGGAATTTTTTTTCCCCCTAAGTGAGGTGGAAAATCATTAGGAGTCTTGAGCAGGAGTTTATATCAGATTTAAAATTCTTAAATATCTGTCTGCTTCAGTGTCCAGGAGAAATTGTAGCGAGGCCAGGAGGGAAGCAAGAAATCCACAGGAGTCTGTTGCCATATTCTAGATAGAAGGTCACGACCTGGCTTAGGTGGTGGCATATTAGAGAGAAGTGGGAGGAACTGGGATATGCTTTGGAGGTGGAGTCGATAGCACTTGCTGATGATTTATTGTGGAACTGTTCACGGACAAATTAAGTAGTATGCTCAAGTTCACAAACCATCATTGAAAATGCCAGAATTAGAACTCTGCCTGCCTGGTTCTTAGTCCAGTTCTCTTTCTACTATGCCATTATAGATGCCATGATGCATACGGTACATTATGTCTATGCCAACTCTCATTTCCTGCCCTCCACCGCTCACCTCCAAATTTTGTTTTAGGGCCAGGTGTGGTGGCTCACGCCTGTAATCCTAGCACTCTGGGAGGCTGAGGTGGGAGGATCACTTGAAGTCAGGAGTTCGAGACCAGCCTGAGCAAGAGTGAGACCCTGTTTCTACTAAAAATAAAAATAAAAATAAATTAGATGGACAAGTAAAAATAGAAAAAAAAATTAGCTGGGCGTGGTGGCACATGCCCGTAATCCCAGCTACTCTGGAGGCTGAGGCAGGAGAATCGTTTCAGGCCAGGAGTCTGAAGGTTGCTGTGAGCTAGGCTGACATCACCACCCTCTAGCCTGGGTGACAGAGTGAGACTCTGTTTCAAAAAAAAAAACAAAAAAACCACAAAGTTTGTTTTAAACAAACAAAATAGAACGGGCTGATTTGAAGGACAGGCATTGTTGCAACTCTAAATAGTGTTTTTGGAATTGGTAACATTAACAGTGATAGTGGCAGGTAGGGGTAGGAAAAGTAAGTATCTCAGAAAGAAGATGCCTACTCCAGCATTGGCAAGAAGCCTTATCTATTCCTGTGTGTAGCAACTCCTGTGACACCCTCTTGCACACATTTATAGAAGTCTGGTCAGCTCAAGCAATGCAAAGCAAGGTGTAAGAGACTGTGCTGTCTTCTGGATTTGTGCTCTCCTGAGTTGTCGGGTTCTGTCTTACAAATCTGTTATATAGTGCCCGACTTCCTTTCCCTAGGCTGTCATCATGGTCAGGAACTTTGATGGGATATATTCTTCCCCGGCTCCTTACTAGTCTTTTAGAATAGATAATGGCATATGAGTGGAAGCTGTTTTTGTAAGAATAACTACCAATTATTGATTATCATATGCTAGGAAATGTGCTACTGTTCATTTAAATATCAAAATACTCATATGAAGTATTATCTCATTTTAAAGGTAATAAAACTAAAGCTCTAAGAAGCCTAATCAGATTTAGCTAGTGCTCTTACCTACCTGCGTTTAAAGGTAAATCTCTTTCCTAGAAAAAAATAATTGCATCAAGGGAGAAACATTTAAGTGAAGTTCCATTTAGTCTTTTTCCCTATGTTGTTTTATTTATTAGTTGTTAGGCATTTTGAAAAAAAAATCATGAAGATTTTTAAAGTGTGCACCTTTTTTTTCTATTTCCTATGAAAATCAACATGTTGTTTATTTCCCTTTCTTCTCCGTAGCCCCAAAGTCATTTCATTGCCGACCTACAGGAAGAATGCATGTCCTTAGGATTCCTGCTGAGATTAAGAGAAATATTCTTATTTTTAAAATAAGTCATTCACTGAATTTTTTTCTGGCACAGACATCTGCTTTAAAGCTTTAATTAACGCTGCATGGTTTTAAAGAGGCTAGTTTCCAATAGCCTGAAAAAAATAACAACATTATGATGAGTGTGAAACAGATGTAGGAACATTCAGATCACATAACAAGAAGCAGCTCAGTTATCTTTGGGGAGGTACAGCTTGCTCACCCCCACTTTTGCCTGATATTCATTACAAATAAAAAGAAGCTAGAGGAAGGCACTTTATACTGGGCAGTGAGGAGGAGCCACTGGAAAGGGAAGTAGGGAAGTGCCATAGAAAAGGTCAGGTAGCCAATGAAAGGTACATTATTAAGCCAGCTATCCTGTGGACAAACTCTGGGAGACAGCGTAACATACAAACCTCAGAATTATCCCACCTGAGGAATGATGGAGTCCCTGGTGGAAGCTGCTCCGTGTGTGTGTGTGTGTGTGTGTGTGTGTGTGTGTGTGGTGTGGGAAGGGGACTGGTAGTGGCACTTTTCTATGCTTTCGACTCCCCACAATCCCACAAGGTGCCTTCTGCAGTTGGGGATGGGGAGGCCGGGCTCTCAGACACAGGGATGCAGATATTGACAGTTGGAAGTCATAGGAAGAGAACGACAGGTGTGAGGAATGTGAGCTGGGCACGGCAGGATAGGACAGACAGGTCTCATCATATGTTGCTGATGGGAGTTTAAATGTTGCTACTTCTATGGATTTGGAAACACCTATCAAAAGCATAATTGATTCAGCAATTCTGTTTTTAAGGTTTCCTTCTACAGATGTACTCATAAATGTGCAAAATCATATATAAATAAGATGATTCAATGCATCATTATTCGTAATGGCAAGAGGCTGGAAAATCCTTCATATTCTTCACTAGAGGACTGGTTCAATAAATTATGATACATTTAAACAATACTATATATGCTGATTTGAAAGAATGAGGAAGATCCTTGTATAATAATATAGGATGATTGCCAAGATATACTATTAGGAACAAAAAGCAAGGTGCAGCAGTGTTTATATGCAAACATTTCAGTAGAAGAGGTGATGGTGGTGGTGGGGGAATATATGTGTGTATTTGTTGTATGTGCAAAAAATCTATGGAAAGATCCACCAGAGACAGGTAACACTTACTACCTTGGAGAGAGTGAAGGAAGACTGTTCCTTCTGTAGAGTGATTGTATTGCATCAGCTATTCAAAAATAAAATTTAAATAATTTACAAAGAATGTTTTATCTAGGGGAAGTTGGGAGCTGCTAAATTTTGTTTTGATCTTTCATGGAAGATAAGGGAGGGTCATGATCTGACCTGTTAGGACAGACTGGCAGTTGGGAGGAATGCAGAGTTTCAGGGAGCCTCATGGGAGAGGAAGAAAAGTTTAGTTTTGTTCCCAGGACTAAGTCTTGGAACAATCTGGGAATAGTATCAGCTATTAACCTCTCAGGCAACGTACTGGACTGAGTAGGTAGAGGACTCAGTCTGAAGGTAAATGGTGTCTGGGTAACTGTGTTTTCTTAGATTCTGTATGTCTATTTGGTATCCACTAATCACAGGGCCACACTGTCAGCCAAAGTGTTGACAGTCTCTCCTGCAAGTCAGCTTGCCTGCAGCTCACGTGCAGATGGGCTGATGGAAGGCTGTGCTTCTGCAAACCCTCCCATCTGACTCTCACACACTGAGCCAGTATTTCCCTTGCCCCCAGTCATCCCAGGGCCAGGTGCCAGGCAACTAGAGACCACCTCTATAGCCTAAAGCCTGCCAGAATTACTCAAACTAGCCAGTCCTAAGCGTTTCTCCTGCCCTGCCTTGCCATTCCTGAGGAAAGCCCAATAACAGCTCAGCTCGGGCCTGTACCTTCCCTTCCCTCCTCCTTCTGCCCCCTGACAGAGGCCCAGTGCTTCCCACGTGGCCCTGCGTGGTGTGGTACGTGCCCTTCCTCTTGGCAAATGGAAGTCATAAAAATCTCCATTCAGTGGCACTGACTTCTCTGTGTTGTCACTCAACCACCTCCATAAATTAAACTCCCATGGGTACGAATGAGATAGGACCCAACTTTGTATCATGAATATTATTTGGGAGAAAATTTTTTGTGTAGAAGGCGGCAAAGTAGGCAAAGTATCTACAACTGTCTTCTAGTCCAATCTCTTCCTGGGAAAGCTGTGACACAATTTGTGTCAGGAATCCGAGAATCTGTAATAAACTGAGAAAATAAGTGAAGAAAGAAAAAACAGAAAACAAGATTCTGTCACCCCAGTGACAGAATTAAACACAGGTGGGAGAAGGGTTCCTGAGAGAGAAAGAATAAAATACCTCTTCAGAGAGGAAATGGGAACCACTGAATTATACTGCCGGGCAGCTAAGACAGTTACACATATATAAAATGCATTATTAATTTCATGCTCCCGAAGAGAAATCTGCATGTTAGAGCCTCTTTTTGCCTTCTAGACTTCCAATGCTCCATGCCAGGAGAGTATATACATTTCTACTTATGATAAATAAATCCAGAGCCCTTTAAAAAAACAGCTTTATCAGGATATAGTTCACACGCCCTATGTATTAGTTTCTTAGGGCTATAAATTACCACAAACTGGGTGGCTTACAACAACAGAAATTTATTCTCTCACAGTACTGGAGACTAGAAGTCCAAAGTCAAGATGTCAGCAGGGCCGTGCTCCTGAGGGCTCTGGGGAACAATCGTTTCTTGCCTCTTTCTAGGCTCTGGTGGTTGTCAACAATTCTTGGTGTTCTTTGGCTTGTAACTCCATTGCTTCAGTCTCTGTCTCTGTCCTCACATGCATTTGTTCCTGTTTCTCCTCTGTGTCTTTGAATCTCTCTCTTCTTATGAGGACACCAGGTATTGGATTTAGGGCCCATTCTCATCCATTATGACCCCATCTTAACTTGATTACATCTGCAAAGACCCTATTTCTAAATAAGGCTACATTCACAGGGACAGGGGGTAGGACTTCAACGCAGCTTTTTAGTGGATACAAATTAACCCATAACACCATACAATTCACCACCCACGTAAAGTGTACAATTCAATGGTTTTTAGCATGTTCACAGGATTATCCAATCATCACATCAACTTTAGCATATTTTCATCACTCCACAAAGAAACTCTGTACCCATTAACAGTCATCTGCCATCTCCTCCCAACACTTCCCCAAGCCCTTGGCCACCACTGATCTATTTCGTCTCTATAGATTTGCCGATTCTGGACATTTCATATAAATTGAATACAGTATGTGGCCTTTTGTGTCTGGCTTCTTTTGCTTAGCATGATGTTTTCAAGGTTCATCAAAGCTATAGCATGTACTTCATTCCTTTTAATGGCCACATAATGTTCCATTATATGGACATACCACATTTTATTTCTCCATTTATCAGTTGATGGACATTTGGGTTGTTTCTACCTTTTGGTTATTTGAATAATGCTGCTATGAAAATTTATGTTCAAGTTTCTGTGTGAATATACGTTTTCATTTTCTCTTGGGAATATGCTTAGGAATAGAGTTACTGGGTAATATAGTAAATGTATGTTTAACTGAAGAACTTTCAGACTGTCCCACCAGCAATGTATGAGAATTCTAACCAATTTCTCCACACCCTCATCAATACTTGTTATTATTTGTCTTTTTTATTAAAGCCATCTAAGTAGGTGTGAAGAGGTATCTCATCGTGGTTTTGATTTGCATACCCCTGATGACCGGTGATGTGGAGCATCTTTTCATGTACTTTTTGGTCATTTTTATCTTTTCTTTGGAGAAATGCATAATCCTATTTTTTGCCCATTTTTAAATTTGTCTTTTTATTATTTAGTTATAAGTGTTATTTTATATTCTAGTACAAGTACCTTATTAGATATATGATTTGCAAATATTTTCTCCAGTTGTGTGGGTTGTCCTTTTAGTTTCTTGATAGTGTCCTTTGAAGCACAAAAGTTTTCAGTTTTGATGAAGTTCAACTTATCTATCTTTTTCTTTGTTGCTTGTGCTTTTTGTGTGGTATCTAAGAAACAGAACTTATTTTTAGATGTATTGCTTATTAAAAATGAGTGAATAATTTATGTGAAAACTTCTAGAGTAACAAAGTGATGGTGGATAAGAAATATTTTTTTCAAATGATGAAATAACTTGTACCATTTTAGGCTTTTCTTTTAGAGTGACTTTTTCATGTTTCATTTAGGATTCCTATCCCTGTATAGGAGAAAGAATTATATAGATTACCACTTATTCAAATATTTAGTGTTGTATAAAATTGTTGTGGTTCTCATTTGGATAATTGACATTTCTGTTAAATAATAATGTGTCATTTAAAGCATTATTTATTATTTTTCTAATTTTTAACTTGTTCACAGGAAAGTAAAAAGAAGATAATTAAAATCATATGAAATTCCACTTCCCAAAGCTAACCCAAAGTTAAAATTTATTTTAATAGAAAGATGTTTACTATATTTTAAGTCAAAATAGCAGAATTACAGGATATGTTTAGTACATTCTCATTTTTGTAAAAAAGTCATTTAGATATTTTCTTGGAAATAAGTCTGGAAGGATATGAGCAAAAAGTTAATAACA
>CM052440.1:62023776-62042440 GCA_028533085.1 Varecia variegata
GTAGTACATAGGAGTTCCTATTGCTCTATATCTTTATAGAGACTTAATATTTCAGACTATTTTTTTCAACAGCTTTATTGAGGTATAGTGTACACACCACAAAATAAAACCACTGTAAGCATACAATTCAGTGATTTATATTAAATTTGTAGTGTTATATAACTATCACCACAATCCAGTTTTGAAATATTTCTTATGCCCCCAAAGTTCTCTTTTGTGCCTTGATTTGCTTTCTAGTTTTATAAATTTGTGTTTTCTGGACATTTCACATAAAAAATAGTCTTTCACATCTGGCTTCTTTCACTTAGCATAATATTTTTGAGGTTCATCTATGTTATAGCATGTATTTAATTTCTTTTTATTATTGACTAGTATTCCATGTACTGTTACACCACATTTTGTTTATCCATTTATCAGTTGCTAGATATTTGGATTGTTTTTATTTTAGGCTATTGTAAATAATGCGGCTATACACATTTGCATACAGGTCTTTATGTGGACATATGTTTTCATTTCTTTTGGGTAGCTATCTAGGAGTGGGATACTATACTATTCTAATTACTGAGGGTTTATAATATGTCTGTATCTGACTGGGCAAATTCCCCACCTTGTTCTATTTCAGATTGGTCCTTTCTTTTTACATATAGATTTGAGTTAGTTACGTCCCATGAAAAACCCCTTTTATCTAATTATCAATTTTGTTCATCTGTGAAGTTTTTAAAAATAAATTTGCTCCTTTAAATTTCCTGTAGGATGTTGCTTGTTATTTCTATTACAATACTTATTTAATTGTGTCTGTTATAGGTAATTATTTACAAGTCTTTTCCACCATATTATAAATGTCATGAAGTTGCTTATTCATCTGTGTGATACTCACCATGTTACTTGTGTAATACATTTGAGTAGTGAATGACTATCGACAGAGGAATCCCATTGGCTCAGTGCTACTAAAACCCACAGGACTCTCTGACCTTAGACTTTGTAGCTAGGGTTGAATTAGGGCTCAGATTTCTAATATAAAAATTAAATTTCTAGCATTAAAATTGAATTTTTAAATATAACTTTACATAACTTGTACTGATATTCTTTCTCCCTACTTTTTCTTTAGGTAAGTGCTTTTCTGTATATGTATAGTAAATGGCTAGTTCATAAAGCCTTAAATCTCCTCTGCTGTATTTTAAGGAACACTTATTTTCACATATTTATACTTAGAAGGTCATAAAATTGATGTTTTCTCATCCTCTTGGTAGGAAGCAGTAGAGAAATATGAGGAAGTGCTACATAATTTGGAATTTGCCAAAGAGCTTCAGAAAACCTTTTCTGGACTGAGCCTAGATGTGAGTATGTTTTCTTTGCTTTTCCTAAAACCGGTTTAAACCACTGATCTTGAAAAAAACATCAGGTTTAATAATTGTGTTTGGTACCATCCATCTCATTTCTGCTGATAATTTACTGGGGATGGGAGGTTGAGAATAGCTAATAAAGAACTAGTTTTTTCAGATTTCTGTAGTCTCAAGGGAACACAGATGGCATCTGAATATGAGACATTGTGAATAAAATATTAGTTATCTAATGTGTGTTATTTCATTATGAAATTACAGAAATAATTGACAAGGGAAATAAAAACTTAATTTTAGAATATAGAATGTCACTATTTTTAGACTATAGGTAGGGTGGATGTGGTGGCTCCTGCCTGCAATCCTAGCACTCTGGGAGGCTGAGGCAAGAGGATCACTTGAGCTCAGGAGTTTGAGACCAGCCTAAGCAAGAGTGAGACCCCGTCTCTACTAAAAATAGAAAAATTAGCTGGGCGTTGTGGCGTGTGCCTATTGTCCCAGCTACTCAAGAGGCTGAGGCAGGAGGATTGCTTGAGCCTAGGAGTTTGAGGTTGTTGTGAGCTAGGCTGATGCCATGGCACTCTAGCCCAGGTGACAGAGGGAGACTCTGTCTGAAAAAAAAAAAAAAATTGAATATAGGCTTGTAAATTTACATATCATAGGCTTGTAAGTTTAGCATTATTTAATATATGAGGAAACATAGAATTGGTACTGTTTTTGAAAGCATGAAAATTATTACCAGGAAAATTTATGATTCATATTAAATAGAGTTGAATCTGTCGTCTCTACTTTTTAGGTCCTCTATGTTGACACCTCAAACTTTTATCGCTGACAAATTTAATCAATAATTAATTATGAAGTCTTAAGCATTCCTTAATGAAGTATTCTTCATTGTTTCAGGATCTTAGCATTAGAAGGACCTTTAAAGGACCAACAATTGAGGAATATTTTTATAAATTCATTCATGGGGTGGGGAACATGCCTCGTAAGATAGTCTCTTCTTTTTTTTTTGATGTCTTCCTTTTGTTTTAGTGAACTAAAAATCTCTTCTCCATTCCTCTGGCATTAAAAATATTTCTAAGCTAAAGACATCTACCATCTTAATTCTTGCAATACAGTTTTGAGTTGTTTTCTTCTGCATGTCTGATTTAAATGTCAATTAACTCTTTTTTTTTGAGACAGAGTTTCACTTTTTTGCCCAGGCTAGAGTGCTGTGGTGTCAGCCTAGCTCATAGCAACCTCAAACTCCTGGGCTCAAGCAATCCTGCTGCCTCAGCCTCCCGAATAGCTGGGACTACAGGCATGCGTCACCATGCCCGGCTAATTTTTTCTATATATATATTTTTAGTTGGCCAGATAATTTCTTTCTATTTTTTTAGTAGAGACGGGGTCTCGCTCTTGCTCAGGCTGGTGTCGGACTCCTGACCTTGAGCAATCCACCCGCCTCGGCCTCCCAGAGTGCTAGGATTACAGGCGTGAGCCACCGCGCCCAGCCGGGATTCATCATTTTAAGTCATGGTTCAGAAAATAAATTCTATCATTGAGAATGGTTTGCTTCCTATGTTCTCCTTCTTTCCAAACTAGTCCTCAACTGGAAGAAGAGAAGAAAATATACATAACCTGCCATCCTAGTTTCCACCTAAATAAGGAGAAATAGACTGTTGTCAGTAGCTTTTCATGACATCTAATCATGATCTAAGAGACTTTTTTGATACTTGGTTTTTATTCAACAAACTTTTGAGGTCCTGTCACGTGTCAGGCTCTGTGCTGAGCACCAGTGATATATTGGTGAACAACAGAGTCCCTGTCATCATGGATGCAGATAAAAAGATAACCATTTAGTATGATAAATGCTTTGATAGGGGAAATTCAGGGTGGCATGAGTCCATAAGAACACCTAATCCAACCTTGGGAGGTTGGCTGAAAGAGAAATCTGAAGTAACCATGTGATATAGTCCTGAAGACACCTTGAGAATCAGTTGCCTTTCCCTGTATCATGACAAAATTGTGTCCAAGAGAACCCTACTGTCTTGGAGAGCTAGAAATGCCACCTCCATCCTCTTGCCTTGTCTCAAGCAGAAACAGAGAATCCTGTAGTTTGGGTAAGTGTTATTGGTGCAGTCTATGCTTAGATCTTAGAAAAAGCATTACTGAGACTTTGCCATCCTGAGAAAATATACTTGCCCACATAACCCCCCATCAGTCTGTTTTTCATTCTCAAAATTTTATCTTCACTTATTGTCTTCTGTCCCTGGAAGTAAGTAGCACAAATCAAATTTATCAACTTGTTTCCACACCCCCTAGAAAGGGGTTAATTATGCCATGGTGAATCTTTTTTCTGAGGTTTTACCCCTAATTCTAATCTGTTGGAATTTATGAAAATCTCTTTCATAGAGTTTAAAATATTGATGCTGCTGGGTGTGGTGGCTCACACCTATAATCCCAGCGACTGGGGATGCTGAGGCAGTAGGATCGCATGAGACCAGGAGTTCCAAACTGCAGTGAGCTATGATCATGCCACTGCTCTCCAGCCTGGGCAACAGAGCAAAATCCCGTCTTTTCTTAAAAAAAAAAAAAAAAAAAAAGACAAAAAAATATTGATGCCATAGTACTTTAAGCCATCTGTAGGAAAAATCTTTTAGGGTTTTTATTTTGTATTGGATGGAAATACTACGATCAAAAAAAAACTATGGAGGGAAAAGACCTTTTAGGTTTCTTAGTGGAAACAGATGGTACTTTTTAGTTTAAATGGCAAGCCACTTCTGGGACCCATGTATTATGTCAGATTTTAAGGTATAATATTTCTGAGCTTTAGAGTAGACCCAGGGCTGCTCAGTCTACGTACACAAATTGAGATAAAACTTAAGTTCCATTAATTTTCCATGTCTGTTTTGTCAGCTAAACATCGGAGGATGCAGCTCCATTCAGACTGACAGGGGCACACTATTGTAAAAAATATCTTTGATTTTACTTAAGAAAGTCAAAAACTGTAGCTGTGTTTTGGCATTACATTTATAAGATATTTTATATTTTATGTCTGATAACTTTTCAATTTTTTATGCTTTAGGCAGTCATCTTTGGTTGATTGAAAACTGACCATTTTTAGTTTAAGTATTTTTCCCCTGGAACATGAGACTTAAAAAAAACTCCAAAACTAAAGCATTAAAATATTTGGCGTAGAAAGGCTTGATATACATAAACATGGAAAAATAAAATCTTGAGAATAATATAGACATCAATGACGATGGGTACTTTGCTTCTCATCATGGTGATGTTTGAGGTACTAGATGCAGCCTAGATTTGGGAGTCAGATATTTGGGCTCCTTTGGTTCTGGTTAGCTGAGGCAAACCAGTTTATTGCTCAGTAACTTCTTTAGCTCAAAAAGGAGACGGGTTAAACAAACTGGTCAGTTTGACAGTCATGAGATTTATCATCTAATCTCAGCTATTTTGGCATTAACCTTTGTAAACTAGGAATCGCTACCATGGGATGGTAGAGAGTTGTCAACCTTAATTAGCATTTGTTTTAACAGCTACTAAAAGCTCAGAAGAAGGCCCAGAGAAGGGAGCACATGCTAAAACTTGAGGCTGAGAAGAAAAAGCTTCGAACTATTCTTCAAGTTCAGTATGTATTACAGAACTTGACACAGGAACATGTACAAAAAGACTTCAAAGGGGGTTTGAATGGTGCAGTGTATTTGCCTTCAAAAGAACTTGACTACCTCATTAAATTTTCAAAACTGACCTGCCCTGAAAGAAATGAAAGTCTGAGGTAAGCTAATGAAGAGATTTTCCTGAAATAGAACACATGACGCTATAGTCTAGCTCTTCAGTTTTATTTGTGTGTATGTGCGTGTACACACACACACACATAGACACACACACACACACATAGACACAGACACGGGGGAGAGGAGAGAGAGTGAGTTAGTAATTAACTAAGAAAATGTTAATTTGATTCAATATGGCAAACCTTGGCTGGCGCAGACTCTGACAGGGTTGATAGATTGTCTAGAAGGAAAGTGAATTTGAATGGTCTCATTAACATGCTTCTTTATTGTAACATTGATTTTAGAAATAATGTCTGATCAACAGATTTTAATTTTATACAAGCATTAACTATAATACTAATTATATATACTTCTAAAACAATTTTGTAATTTTCTCAGTGTCTTTGCCTGGTTACTTCTACTATACTTAGGTAGAGGTAAATAAGATTTAACTTGGCCAGTATCATTAATCTTTCAAAGTGAGAATTATTTGGTGTTTTTATTATGCTGTGAATAACTACTGAGAAATAGATCTGAGAATTTAAAATACAAAACCTGTAAATGGGGGTTACCCAATTTTTTCCACATATAGTTATCCATTTGCTATTTTTGTTTTGATGGAGTAAATCAGCTAAGGGACAGATGTCTGTGCTTTTGCTTTGTTAAATACAGGTTGTTCCAACTTTGTGTCTGTTAGCCAGCCCTGCTAAAGCAGAGTCAGATTTCAACTGTTACAGAAATCACCCTCTGATCAGGAAGAACTAATGACACTCTTAATTAAGAAAGCCTTGTATCTTTCTATTCCCATTCTGATAGTCTGCTCCATCATCATTATTTATATGGTTGCTTCCTTCTCCGACTTCACTTTTGTGGGTTAGGGAATGTAGTTTACTTTAATATATGAAATGTAAGCAAAACATAATTTGCAAATTAAGCTGCTCTCTTTAAAGTAAAAAATGCAGCTCTTAATATTTTCATTCCACTGTTCTTTCATCTAGGGCAAATGCTTAATAACTAATGATACTGCATTGGCAGCTTTAAACTCTTTTGGTCTATTCTTTAATAGTTGTGTCTCATAAAATCCTTGTTGTCTTAAGGAAAAATTCTTATATTGGAAATCTATAAATAGGCATTTAGTCACTTTGTATAAATGTCAATTTTTTATTTCCAAAGAGTAAAAGGACAAAATTAACATTTGCATGTCTCAACTGTTGATGGGTTATATTGCATAAATTGTACTGCTCCGTATATTTATGTACTTCTAAAGCCACTTTGTTCTGCTGCTGCTTTTCCTTGTCAGCGTTGAAGACCAGATGGAGCAGTCATCCTTGTACTTTTGGGACCTTTTGGAAGGTAGTGAGAAAGCAGTGGTAGGAACGACATGTGAGTTTTCTCTACTCTGGACTTATGCAGTAAATACTAAACTTTATGTCTAGAAGTTTAGTATGATATTGAGGGTCTAAACTGTGTCAGTCCATCAGAACTTACATGTCTGACAATACTATATTCATTGGGAGAATGATCCCTTTGTTTAGTTCTGTTAAAAGCAGCTATTGTGTGACCCTGGTCACTAAAATGGAATTTAGGGAGAGTTCTGAAGTGGAGAGTCAATATGATTTGGGAATAGAGCTAAGTACTAGTGCTGGCTTCAACACTAGCTTGATCATTTTGGGGTTCAGTTCTCTATTATGCATGGCAGTACCTGTTCTGTTTAAGAATCTTAAATCTCCACATTGTTAATGTCAAGGTTGTCTACCTTTTAATATCAAGGTTATTTACTTTGATATTAATGTGTGGTTATCTACCAGATTAGCCTAAGAAAATATGAATGGTTTGGCTACATAATCTACTGAAACATTTTTGTCTATCGATCTGGAAATGATCTGGAGAGAGAGAGTGTGTGTGCTTTTGGCATCCTAAATAGCCTTTGGCCAAATGACCAAGTACAGATGGCTGGACATGAAGTACATAGCTTTGTGTACTAGCTTAGAATAATGAAAACTCACTAGAAGCTAGTAGACATTTTTATTACCATTGCTTCCTTTTAAAAAAAGTACCCAAGTATCTGTAACTATCTCAGGATTTCTAAGTTCATTCAAGTTTAAATCACAATTAAACACTTATTTATTGGTTAGAATGCAAAATGGTACTAAAATAGTTTGGAAAATAGTTGGGTAGTTTCTTATAAAGTTAAATATACACTTATACAATCAAGCAGCTACACTTCTCATACCCAAGAGAAATGAAAACGTGTGTTCATGTAACTACTTGTACATGAATGTTCATACTAGCCTTGTTCATAATAGCCTCAAACTGGACACAGCACATCAGCTGATAAATTGATAAAATATGGCATATCTATACAGAGGAATCTACTGAGCAATAAAAAAGGAATGAATTGTTGATACATGCAATAACATGGATGAATCTCAAAATAATTATGCTGAGTGAAAGAAGCCAGATATAAAATGAGTACATATTGTATGATTTCATTTATATGAAATTTTAGAAAAGACGTAACTAGAATGATAGCAGGTTACTGGTTTCTAGAGGGTCAGAGGGTCAGGGGAGGGATTGATTGCAAAAGAGGAGTGAAGGAACTTTTTGGATTGATGAAAATGCTCTATTTCATGGTTCTGGTGGTAATACAACTACATATCTGTTAAAACTGTTTACTTAAAATAGGCGAATTTTGTTTGTAAATTAAATCTGAAAGCTGATTTTAAAAAAAGACAAAATCTGTGTTATAGTACTCCTAGGAGAGGAATGATGTAGATACAAATAAAGTATGGAAGCTCTGCTTAGTAATGGATATTCAAAATAAAATGACTTTAGACCTTTTTGTAGTATAGTGAATTTAACTTTGTTTTGATTTTTCTTGATCATACGTGCTAGGAGCGACATACAGCATATCTCAAGAGTAAAATCTTAATTATGGAATTTTGTAGTTTAAAAATTCTTTAGAGATTTGTCAAAGATAGGATTTTCTAACCCTGTCTAATAGGGTTATGTCTGAGGAACTGTCTTCTATTTCTCTAAAGCCTTAGTTGGGGAAGATAGAGTAGTTACTAGTTGTGATGTCTTGGGGGCAGATGGGAAAAATGACTTGTTTTCGCAGCTGAGGGAATAGATGTGTGCTTTTGTGACATATTAGAGTTGTTGATTAGGGTCTCTGATTTTTAGTCATTTTTCAAAATCCAGAGAAACTCAAATGATTTGCTGAACTTTGAGATTTTAATCTTTAAAATTTATATTGATTCAGCATAAAACAAAGATGGACTGCATATTTACTTTTTATGGTACTGACCAGTTCTCTAGTCCCCCAAAATAAACTATTGTACTGACATATAATAGGATAAAATTAGGATATCTATTCTGAGTAATTTTCAATGAACTGTTAGGTTTTGTGATAACTAGGTCTTAATCACTCTTTCTTAGACAAACATGTGAAAGATCTGCTGTCTAAATTGCTGAACTCAGGCTATTTTGAAAGTATTCCAGTTCCCAAAAATGCCAAGGAAAAAGAAGTACCATTGGAGGAAGAAATGCTAATACAATCAGAGAAGAAAAAACAATTATTGACGACTGAATCTGTCAAAGAGTCAGGTTTGTTGTGATCTCTGAAATTCTTTATAGGAGTTGTATTTTTTAATACCCAAAATGTGCAATAAGTGCCTTATTTTAATTTTAATTTGTTCTATATGTTTGGAAATCTTTACTTGCTGTAGGATAAACCTAGGTTAAGAAAACGTCTCTAGGCTTTATTGCCATAATTTACAAAGTGAACCTTAATAGAAATATTAGTTTATACTTTGTGTCAGGAGAGTACATTGGTTAAAATGAGGCATTTGTGGAATTTGAATGAACCTGTCTGTTAAATTACCAGTAGGATAATTCTGTTTAAAATTGTTGTTTAAAATGTAGGTTATAGTAGAATCCAATATTGTAGTAGAATGAGAATGCAAACCTAGGGTTAAAATATTGATTGAGGGCTGGGTGTGGTGGCTCATACCTGTAATCTCAGCACTCTGGAAGGCCAAGATGGGAGGATGCTTGAGGTCGGGGGTTTGAGACCAGCCTGAGCAAGAGTGATACCCTGTCTTTGCCTAAAATAGAAAAAATTAGCCAGGTGTGGTGGTACTGCACCTGTAGTCCCAGCTACTTGGGAGGCAGAGGCAGGATGATTGCTTGAGCATAGGAGTTTGAAGTTGCATTGAGCTCTGATGATGCCACGACACTCTAGCTGGGGCAACAGAGCAACTCTGTCCCCACAAAAAAAAAAAATCAGGAAAAAAATTGCCAACCTTCTAACCTTAAACTGGCTTGTAAGACGTCTTGAAGCCTCTGTTTAAAGCTGAGATGACTAATTTTACCCCAATGGGACCTGAGCTATAATTCCAACTTGAAAAAAAGCTATGTTTGTGGATGAGAGGAGATAGTCTTATTTTCAATCAGAAATCAGGTTTTTTTTTTTTTTTTTAGGATATTCTGTAGGTATAGAAATCAGTTTTTAACTGAAACTTGACTTTTGTAAGTGTCTTATGTAAGGAGAGCTACTAGCTTCAGCTAGCCTCAACCCACATGCTTTTGACCAAACGAGCAATAGTTAAAATTACTCTTTCCATATGCTTAATTGTACTGTCCTTTTTCTGTTTCTCTTATGAGTCTTCTGAAATATGTTGCTGGAATGAATTGTCATTGTAATCTGTCTAAAAACTTTTATTTTACCTGGTATTTATTTAAATTCCTTTTATTTTCTAGAATCTCTTATGGAACTTGCACAGCCAGAGATACAGCCACAAGAGGTAAGACAATGGAAGGTAATTTGCTGATGTTGATTTTTTAGACTTTTGTATATAGGTTTGTGGTTGGAAGCCGAGGCCCTGGGCCAGTCTGCCCAAGCTTGAATCCTGGTTCTGCAGCTTACTAGCTTAGTGACTGTGGGCAAGATGTCTAGCCCAGCTGGGTCTGTTATCCTCACGTGTAAAATGATCATGCCTACCTCATGAGGTTGTGAAGATTAAAGAAGTTAATCTAAATCCTAAATTACTTAGATTTTGGCCTGGCACACAGTAACTGCCCAAGTTTTAGCTGTTTTTGGCCCCTGTTTTAGAATTTAAATGTGTGTGGGATTTTGCTCTGTGCAGAATTTACCCACATTGGTAGCAAAAAAGGTTATTTTCTTTTTGAAGTGACATTGGAATTCATAGAAGCTGAAAAGAATAGGAGATGCAAAAACACAGTGTAATTGATATAAAAGGGAAATAAAAGGCTGTTGATTCAGGAAACAAGGCTTAACATCAAACAGTATAACTTGGTCTATAACTTGTGTAGTTGAAAGTTGAACCATCCTCTGCCTTAACTTCTCAGGGAGTCACGTGGGTGCCAGGCGCCCAAGGCTGGCAAAGATAGAATAACTTTGGTAAAAGCTGAATCAAGCAAATGTGGTACCACGATGTGCAGTTCTTGTGGGTCTTAGGTGAGTCAGATAGAAATTGCTACTTTTGAAGTATAAAAATTTGTATTTCTGTTAATCGAGGAAAAAGGAATGGACAAAGAAGTAAGACAGTCTTTTCAAGCAGGATAGGGACAGAAGTTTCATGTCAGCACAATGGCTCAGACCAATGGACATAGGAATACTAATATAGTTGACCATTCCCTTCACAGTCTTCTATGAATTTTGTGACTCAAGCACATTATTTCTCTGGTCTAGTTTCTTAACAGACGCTATATGACGGAAGTAGATTATTCAAACAAACAAGATGAAGAGCAATCTTGGGAAGCAGATTATGCTAGAAAACCAAATCTCCCTAAATGTTGGGATATGCTTACTGAACCAGATGGTCAGGAGAAGAAACAGGAATCCTTCAAGTCCTGGGAGTCTGCTGTTAAGCACCAGGAGGTATCAAAGTCTGCAGTTTCCTTAGAACAGAGGAAACAAGACATTTCAAAACTCAGGTCTACTCTGCCTGAAGAGCAGAAGAAGCAGGTCATCTCCAAATCCAAGCCACCTCCTAGCCAGTGGAAGCAAGAAACTCCTAAATCCAAGGCAGGCTACATTCAAGAGGAACAGAAGAAGGAGACACCAAAGCCTTGGCCAGTTCAGCTGCAGAAAGAACAGGATCCAAAGAAGCAAACTCCAAAATCTTGGACACCTTCTATGCAGAGTGAACAGAACATCGCCAAATCGTGGACTACTCCCATGTGTGAAGAACAGGATTCAAAACAGCCAGAGACGCCAAAATCCTGGGAAAATAATGTTGAGAGTCAGAAACACTCTTTAACACCACAGTCACAGATTCCTCCAAAGTCCTGGGAAGTGGCTACAGCAAGCCTCATACCAAATGATCAGCTCCTGCCCAGGAAGTTTAATACAGAACCCAAAGATGTGAGTTGATTTGTATCCGTCTGCTTCTGTCAGCGTAGGCATAAATGAGTTGTGGTATTGATGACTTTGTAGTTCTAGTTAAAAACAACAATGGTAAATTAATGTATAAAATATTTTACTTAACTCTATAATGGATAGATATATTGTTTTCCATAGAAAATTGGAAGTTAACGTAGTCTGTCTTTGAGCCTAACCGGAGATGAAATTTCCACAGTTACAAAATGTTAAGTTTTAATGCCAAAATTCTAACAACGTTATATGACCTCAAAATGGTGACCAGTTCAGACAAGACCGTAACGTGAACTAGTGAGTAAGGTAAATGCTTGTCACAGGATGGGAGATGTGTTGTGCTCTATTTCACTTGGTCTCTTCTACCTGCCCCATGAGTGACTTTTTCTGACAGAAGTTACATTTTTCTATATTCTCTTTTACTCATTTATAGTCACTCAGATTAACCTTTCCTTTTATGAAGAAGGTACAGGGTGGTTGCAGATATTCTAGTAGTTGGGAAAGGATTTGAATTAGTTCTCTATTTCCATTTCAAAATAAGAATTTTCCAGAGGTAGGAAACTATAGGAATTAGATATTTTGTAGTTAGGTTTTAGAGTATGAGATTTAGTTAAAAAAAAAAAAAAAGCCTCATTCTGTTAATGATAACCTATTTCAGGAAGGTAAGGCTTATAATGAATAATCCTTGGGTACATTGCTATTTTAGTATTGCCTTTTGTTAAATTATAAATTACTTATTTACCACTATTTATAATGCAAACTTGTTACCACCTTGTTTACATGAAATGTGAACTTATCCTCCCAGTATTCTCCATTTCTATGTAGTGGTCTTCCTTGTACTTCTGTGCCATTTTAGCCAAAGGCTTTCTTTTCTTCTTTTTCTATTTCAATATATTTAGGGGGTAGAGTGCAGTTTTGTTACATGGACATATTGCATAGTGATAAGAGGTCTGGTCTTTTAGTGTACGTACCATCCGGATAGTGTACATTGTACCCAAGAGGTAATTTTTAATTCCTCACTCCCACCTTTGGAGTCTCCAGTGTCTATTATTCCACTCTATCTGACTGTGTGTACCCATAGCTTAGCTCCCACTTATAAGTGAGAACATGTGGTATTTGGTTTTCTGTTCCTGAGTTACTTAAAATAATGGCCTCCAGTTCCATCCAAGTTGCGGCAAAAGGCATTATTTCATTCTTTTTTGTGGCTGAAGCCAAAGGCTTTCTGATAAATCTTTGGTCCTCTAATGGTGCAAACATTTTGCTTAGGGAAAGTAAAGCATTGCATTTTATAACTAAATTAACCCAGTCCAGTTCTACCTTACAGGAAGAGAATTTTAGAGTTATTTGTCTTTTGTTCTCCTTTCTCCTTCTTTTCAAGTGCTAATATTAATTTTAGCTTCTTCCTGACCCAACAGAAGATTGATAGCCTTAATTTATTAACCAGCCATCACATTATAGTAATTGGAATGTGATAACTATTTTGAGAGACTTATATTTAAAAAAAACAATATCTTATTACAGCCATTTTTAAAACCCTAGTTTAAAATTCCACGAGGTATAGCAATGTTGTACTTTTAGCATACCAGAATATTGATATCATGCTGTTTGAATAGGATTTAAAATCAGAGTTGCTTAGTTGGACAAGTCAAAACGCATATTTAATTTGCTTTTATGGCACAGACAGCAGTATATTGAAGTTGTAGTGTTTTTCAGTGACTGAGAGGACACTTGTATGTATGATACACTATTTGTCTTTCTTTCTTGCAATCTCAGCTGTCTGGAACATGACTAAGTATGGTCAGAGGCAAAAGGCAAAATAGAGTTCAAAGCCAAGAGACTAGATAACACTAAATTAATCACCAACGCCCATAGTTGTCTCCTAAAAGAGCCTCTCATATATTCACTTAGGTTCTGTTAGCTTTTATTTTATCTGGTGCCTTTGACAATCTTAGCTGTGTGACTTCTCAGTGAATTAGAAGATGGAGAAGAGGAGCTGGTGGAGATGGGTGTGCTGGCAGCTGTAACTGTAAACTGTAAATTAGGCCTAATTCAGGATGTGCAGAGTTTTAAGCAGTTTAGCATGAGAGCTAACCATCTTATAAACAGCAGTGGCTCCCCAGAGTTTACTTGCTTTATAGCAAAATATAACGCAGTCCCTCAAATTTGTGTGTGTATGTATATATTTTTACATCTTGATTTCTGAACTCAGATACATCTTAAAAATGGGATGTATATTTAATGTGGTAGTAATAATTTTTGCCCTCGAAAAAATAAATCATTGATATGTCTCATAGTTGGCGGCATCTTATCATAGAGGACATATGGTAACTGATGTCTGTAATGAAAACACTCTTAACAAGGAAGTTTTGTTATTCTGGGTCTTCTCTTTACAAAGAGAATGTTTTAGGTTTTAGAAAGATTTCCATTAAAGTTGTGAAGGGGGAAAAACTGTTCAAAGTCTGCTTAAATTATTTAGAAAATGTGTTTATGTGGAAATCTGTGATAAATCTGATAAATGAGCATTGCTGTTTGTTTTGGTTTCTTTAAGATGTAGTGATAAGCTAAGTTTCCTGCTTCAGGCTGTTGAATTTGAATTTCACTCTTATGCATTATGGGTTTATCTTGTAGGTGCCTAAGCCTATGCATCAGCCTGTAGGTTCTTCCTCTACCCTTCCAAAGGATCCAGTATTGAGGAAAGAAAAACTACAGGATCTGATGACCCAGATTCAAGGAACTTGTAACTTTATGCAAGTATGAGTCATTTTAAAAAAGAATCTTAAATAATATTCGTGGGGCTCCTAACTTAGGATCTGAAGCATTACAGTGAAATTTTTAAAAGCATAAATTCTGGTGTCCAGGATGAATAGGAATCCTGGCTCTGTTGTCTCCTAGCTCTGAGGGTGTAAATTACTTAACTCTGCCTCATTTTCTTTATTTGAAAAATGAGGATAATAGTTCCTACTTCCTAAGTTTGTTATGAATAAAAAAATGAATTAAACATGTAAAAAGCTTAGCTTGCTCAAGTATTATTACTGCTGTAGATCATCAATAGTTTCCACTGGGACTGTGAGCAACTACTCTATGTTTTGTATTCTGTTAGGTACCATTGTATATAGAAAATGGACATTCCTTGCCTTTATGTAGTTTATATTACAGTTGTAAAAGATTGTAAACTTGTATTAAATCAGAATCAATAGTTAAATGCTAAATTGTGTGATACAATATGTTTAGTTGTGTGACGCAGATTCTTACAGAATTTGAGAACGATGTGATATTACTGAAAGCTGAAGTAGTTAAATAATTTTTCTTCAGTAAAAACATCTTGAGCTTTGGATTTAGGCCTGGGTTTAAATCCCAGTCCTACCACTTACTAGCTCGTTATTTAGCGTCCAGCCCTCTACTTATTTGCAAAATGAAAGAATTGCCTACCCTTCCAGATTATTTGAAGATAAAAGAACTAAAATGCTGGCTGCAAGAGTGTAGCTTAAGTATGTAAAATGTTGGAAGCTTTTCTGGGAGAACCAAGATAGGCAGTTAGAAGAGGATGGTTTCTCATTGTGAAAGTGTTTAACAGCATGAGCTAGTAAGTGGTTGAGAGAAAACACACTCTTACTGGTTGAGTATAATAAAAATGAGAGTCAGATAAGAAAGACTAGGATTAACGGTTATGTTTAAGGCCTCAGGCCAGGAGTTTCTTTTCCAAGGTAGGCCTTAGAATTACTATTGTAGTTTTAACACGACACAATCTCAAGGTTTGGCAGTTACTTTAGATTTTATTTTTAACTTTCAGTTTCTTTTTTTGTGAAGACTAAGTTTTTGACATCTTGAAATGGTTATTAGCTAAATACCTATAGCTTTAGCTAGGCATCTGTAGCTAATAAACTATGGGCAACATTACAAATAATTTATTTACAATCTTATCTTTAGGAGTCTGTTATTGATTTTGACAAACCTTCAAGTGCAATTCCATCGTCACAGCCGCCTTCAGCTGCTCCAGGTAGCCCAGTAGGTAAGTAATCATTCTAAAAACTTGCAACAGTTTTAGAGCTGTTGAGTTTTTATTTTTTTTTAACAAATGATTTTACTCCAGATGTCCTATGGAGAAACTATGTCTGTGTCTTAATTTATTCAAACTGTAGTATCTATTATCAGAGTTATATGTGGCTAAATTATCATTAGAACATTAGTGTACTTAAACTGACCTGTTTGCATTTTTTGGAGAGTCTCTCGATGGGTGAACGGAAATGCCCAATGGATATTTTTGCAGTTTTTTATGTCATTCTGTGAGTGAATTGTTACTAGAACTTGCTTGACCCTTTTGGACTTTAGGGTTGAGGCTTTTGAATCCTATCTCTGAGTGAGATTACCTCAGTGATGTGTAGAACAGTGATTAACACAGTAAATAATGATGGAGCCTACATTTGAATTTGGTCTGATGCTTCAAAGCGTAGGTTTTTGTTCCACGCTAGTTTCCTTCAGGTGAGGAATGACATAAAGCCATAGTCCAGCTGTAGCGATCAGTATATACCAGCTGGAAGATTATACTGGGTGAAGTAAGGAGACTAGGTGGTGTAGTTAACAAAAGTGGTGGACATTAACAAGGAGAAACAAAACTGAAAACTATGTAATTGTGAAAGAATATTAATATGTGTAGTCAGAAAAAACTTAAAACAAATGACCCAGCTAAGATTTACTTTGAAGTTTGTGAAACTTAAGTTTAATTAGTTAATTACTATTCATGGTAGCTTATGTCTTATCTTTCAGATTACTATTACAAGTTATTTTTGAAAATCATTTTCTTTTGGAAGTCTAGAAATGCTGCTTTTGCCTATTTAACCTTAAAACATCACTGAATGTCACAGATGGAACTAGTATTCTTTAATATTCTACAGTTTCCCTCTTTTTAAAACTCATAATAGAAAGTGCATGATGGCCTTGAGACTTAGACCTTCCAGCTAATGCTTTTTTGGTAAAGTGTAAACTTTAGTTTCCTTCCAGTTGATACGCATAAACTGTTCTCCCCCCTCAATAGTTTACTGTTTATTTCACTCTCTGCAGCATCTACAGAACAAAATTTGTCCAGTCAAAGTGATTTTCTTCAAGAGCCATTACAGGTAACTTCTCCGAATCTTTCGCTCACTTTTCTTTGCTACTCGGGCAAGAGTAGCATTTGCTTGGGAAGAATGATCACACTTAACTGATTCTGATGTGCCTAAATTATTACAAGCGTTGTCAGGATATGTAGCTTTTTAGATTAAGTACAACTTGTCCTAAAAAGATTCACTGATGACTATCCTGAAAACAACTGTTATAATAGAGATTTGCTGACTTTAGTAAACAAAGAGCAAGCTTAAAGATTTCAGAGGTACTTGTCTAAGAATAATACTTTGCTGTTGAGCTACGTTAAGTCACTTACCAGCATAGTAAAGGGTTTGAAGAAAGAAACTAATTTGTTTAATCTATAGTTAGCCAGTTTCCCCCCTACATAATAGTTAACATTCTGAGAAACTGGTTTTCACAGAATGTACTTAGAGATACAGTAGGACTAGATCACTGAGATCTCTAAATGCCAGTTGCATTTCCATTAATAGCCCAAGCTTCACTCATTTTATGGTCATTACCTTCAAAAAATTTTTTGGTGTCCCTTTGAAAACCTTCTGGCAATTTTCTTGACAGTAGCTATTTTAACGGTAAGTTAAATAATTTGACCAGTTCAACAGTTGTTTTTGTCCAAAAACTTCTGAGTAAATACCATTTGTTTACAGTGGTTTATATGTAGTTTGCTGAGATGTGGCTCAATTTTCAAATTATATTTATTGAGCAGGGTATATTGGTGGGGTTTTGCCCTACCTTCCCCCAGCCCACTCACTGCTTTAATTAACACAGTTCCATTTTATCTGTTCCAGCTGTTTAGGGTTCTACAGAAGGCTTTCAACGGGCAAGTTAAATTTTTTTTGAAAAGCCACTGGTCTAGTGCAGTAGTTCTCTGGTGCAGGCCTGTGGAATGGCTGCATCAGAATATTTATATATATATATAAATAAAATATGTATTTCTAGATTTCACCTTGGACCTACTGGGGCAGAATTTTCAGAGGTGTTTTCTAGGCATCTATGTTCTTAAGCTCCCTGGGTGAATATGCATAGCCATTTTTGGGACACTGGTTTCAAACATCATGTTTACTTACTAATACTTAATTTACCTCCAGCTGGCCTACTTAAAAGAGTAATAATTTGGAAGTAAGAACTGCTGTAACTTTTCAATAAATACTAATGTAAAGAATGTGTCTTTATATTTTTTGTTAAGTGAACCTTTTAACTGAAATTCAAGTCCTTTAAAGATGATTTATCAAGTGGCCTACGCTACTGTAACTTAGCATCTGTGAATCTTCCCTTAGCCATAGTTAGTTATGCCACCACAAGAGCTAGTCCCACATTTGTTGGGCAATTGTCTCATTATTTTAATGAGAAAGCCAGAAGAAAGGCCTAGTTTTAGAAACACTCTAATCTCATAGTAGTTCGAATGTTTTGGTTGGATCTAAATTATTCCTATTTAGGTATATAAAATGTTCTAAAGGATTTCAAATTTTTTTTCCCGTAAGATCTTTTTAAAACTTGATCCCCACTCTTTTTCCCAAGAAGCAGCGTATCATGATGGCTCCTTCAAGAAGGTCACTGAAACGTAACTTCTCTGATGTCAAGTTACCACTCATTACTTTACAATTCACCTGTTTTATTGGGCTTCTGAGAACAACATAGAAGCATTTAGTTAAAAGGAGTAGATTCACTGACATTTTAGACCTTGCTATTGCTAGATTTTTGTGGCGGTCTCTCTGTTATACTCTAAAACCTGTTATGCTATAGAATTCTTTCCTAGCCACTCTCTTACTGGTTATATTATAGTTGTCACTCCCTTAATTCCTACTTTGCTTGCTCCCAATTTTTATTTTATATATACTGTCAGCTTTTTTTTTTTTTTTTTTTTTTTGAGACAGAGTCTCACTCTGTTGCCCGGGCTAGAGTGAGTGCCGTGGCGTCAGCCTAGCTCACAGCAACCTCAAACTCCTGGGCTTAAGCGATCCTACTGCCTCAGCCTCCCAAGTAGCTGGGACTACAGGCATGCGCCACCATGCCCGGCTAATTTTTTCTATATATATTTTAGT
>CM052440.1:62042540-62053363 GCA_028533085.1 Varecia variegata
TCGCCCGGCCTACTGTCAGCTTTAATTTTTCGTTAGAATTTTAGTGCCATTTTGATTTATGTAGAGCTTATTCTTCCTATTTATACTTCAGCCTACTTTTTTTTTTTTTCAGAGACAGAGTCTCACTCTGTCATCCAGGTAGAGTGCATTGGCTCACAGCAACCTCAAACTCCAGGGCTCAAGCAGTCCTCCTGCCTCAGCCCCCCGAGTAGCTGGGACTACAGGCATGCACCACCACACCTGGCTAATTTTTCTATTTTTAGTAGAGATGGGGTCTCACTCTTGTTCAGGCTGGTCTCCCACTCCTGAGCTCAAGCAGTCCTCCTGCCTCGGCCTCCCAGAGTGTAGGATTACAGGTGTGAGCCACCACGCCTGGCCCAACCTACTTCTTGAAGCCACTGAAAGCACTTGGAGTAAAAGGATAGTTACTGTGATCTCAGGCAGAGCTGTGCCTAACAGTGTTAGATGTGCCCAAAGTTCATCTTCCTGTGATTCTAGGGCCAACAATCTCGATAAGTGAAGATGGGATTGGATGTGTGGTTGTAGTGACCAGGCCTGGAAAGGCAGTGTAGCAGACTGCTTAGGTTTGAGTTTCAGCTCTGCTACTAAATTTTAGTGTGGTCTTGGGTAAATAATTTAAACTTTCTTTGCCTCTGCCTAGTTGTACTTAACTCATGGGATTGTTGTTAGGATTAAGTATATTAGTATGTGTAAAATATTTGGCTTGGTGTTTGTTCAATAAGAGTAACATATTTGGAAGCCCCAGGCCCAAGAAATACAAAGTGAACAAAATACGCCTTTTACAATATTTTGTATCTTCCTGTGTCTAGGCTGCTTCTTCTCCAGTTACTTGTAGCTCAAATGCTTGCTTGGTTACTACTGATCAGGCTTCTTCTGGATCTGAAACAGAGTTTATGACCTCAGAGACTACTGAGGTAATAAAAGACCAATTGTCTTAATTTCTTTTCTGTCTTAAAGAATAGCAGAACCAGCTTATTTTACAAATTACAGGCACGATCAGTTGAATGATGTAACAGTTGTACTTTACTAATGTATTGCTTCTATAGATGTGGTGGTCTTGGAACTTATATGCTAACTTTATCATGGCATATAAATAGATTTAATATTGCCTTACCTGATTCAATAAATATGTCAATTTTTAATATCAAATATCAAAAGAGTGAGAAGTTTTAGGTAGGATTAGGTCAAGTTTCTTACTATATTTACATGGAAGGACTTATTAGGAGAAAAAATTTTTATTCATATAACTGAAGACTCAATAGCTTTATAGTGTTAATATTAGCACTGAGTTGGAATGAATTATAATCTCTTTTTGGCTTACTGTCAAAAGCATTTTGACAGTATTATGTTTGTGCTTTTAATTCTAAGTTATAGTTTTTGCTAAGTTTGAGGAAATCCTTAAGATAGACTTAATAGGGTAGGATGAAGGTTGGGGGTTAATTTAACAACTATTACATTTTATTTTGGGGGATAACTATTATACAAGAATATATATTCATTAGAGATTATTAAAAAAATAGATAATCTTTAGTTTTTATGGTGCTGACTCAGTCTAAATTTAAGTTACTTGGTTCCTCATTTTAAGACAATGAAGAAATAATTGTTACCAAGTCACTCACAGCTATCTGCTTTATAATCTCATTGAGATTGGTTTTTGTTGTCTTTTTAACCCTTTGGATTTATTATCTGTTATGTCAAAAACTGGTTTATTTCCTTAGATAAGAATTACTTAAATTAGATCATAGTTGGTTTTCTTTTTTAGGCAGCTGACTTAGAAATCCACTAATAAGTCTTTAAAATAGAAAAAAATTAACACTAAGCAACTAACCTAAGGTTTTTCTTAAGCCCAATTCTATTGTATAAATTTGGAATGCTATTAGATTCTTAACTGGAAAATACCATTTCAGGGTTTGAAAAGGACTAGGTGCTCATAAAAAATTCAGCCCCTCATCTGTTCGACTGATTATTGGTAAGACTCTTTCACTTAGTCAGCAAGCTGTGCAAAGCAAATACTGTGTGCATCCTCAGCAATTGAGATTTGAAATTGTAAGCAAAAGCTATTCTTTTGCATTCCTGTGTCCAAATGTCATCCTAAAGAACTTGCTGACTTACGCCAGTTTGGGGTTTAGTGTAAGTTAACTGCTTGTTATATGGCAGGTGATTGGCTGATGCTGCATTTCTCCTCCCCAGGCAGCAATTCCCCCAAGCAAGCAACTGTCTTCACTAGCTTCTCCAAATCCTCCCATGTCAAAGGGCTCTGACCAGGGCTTCCAGTCACCTCCAGCAAGTAGTAGTTCAGTAACCATTAACACAGCGCCCTTTCAAGCCATGCAGACAGTGAGTATGAAACGTGAATGATGATCATAGTTCATTATTCCTGTTGAAAGCCATTGTTTCTCTTACATAAAATATTGGGTATTATGTGAAAATTTTGTCTTTTGCAAAACTTTTGTTTGGGCTGGTAGAATTTACATTTGGTCAATGAAAATATTTTATGGCAGAGGAGTATTAAATCCACAACCTCTAGAATTTGCATGGGTATTTTATCAGAGCATTATTACTTCTTTGAAAATTAGTAGGAGGCAAAGCTGAGAGACCCCTATTAAACACACAAAATGTATGGAATGAAACATTTTCTAGCAACAGCTTAATACTAACCATTACTAATATCAATACTAGTGATGTTCTATAACATCAATGGCCTGAAATAGGGGACTTGGGTGTTCTATCATGGTTGAAATTTTTGTTTGATTTCATCCTGATCTCATGCTGGTTTTTGGTTTGTGTGGCGTTTTTTTTTTTTTTTTTTTTTTCAAGACAGGGTTTCACTCTGTCTCCTGGGCTAGAGTGCGGTGGCCTAATAGTAGCCCCCGGTAACCTCAAACTCCTGGGCTCAAGTGATCCTGTCTCAGCCTCCCAAGTAGCTAGGACCACAGGCGCATATCACCACACCTGGCTAATTTTTTTTTTTTTTTTAAATTTGTGGAGATGGGGTCTTGCTCTGTTGTCCAGGATGATCTCAAACTCCTGGCCTGAAGAGTCCTCCCACCTTGGCCTCTCAAAGTGCTAGGATTCAGGCGTGAACCACCATGCCCAGCTGTTGTGTGTTGTTTTGAATTACGTATTTTTCTATACGTTATAGTTTAAAGTTTTTGGTGTTTTTTTTTTTTTTGGTAATATTATAGCTAGATTTGTATGTTTATTCTTTAAACACAGACTAGTATAAAACAGTTCTTCAGGAATAAACAAACCTTAGTAAGCCAACAAGTATCCCTGATGGTGCTTAATGTCCCACTCCAGGTACTTTAGAGTGATGGTGTTGGAGCCAGGCTGGTATAGCAGCAACGGACAGCAGGCCCGACGCAGGGAGATAGGCTGCTGAATTCAGATACCTGAATTCACTAACCCTCTTTCGCATCAGTCCATTCTGCACAGTATTGCCACAATAGTTTTACATTTTCTTTTTCCTAATTCAAAGCAAGCAATGATCTATTACAGCATGAAATTGAGTCCTTTGCTTGGCACTCAATACCTTTTGAAGTCTGGTATAACCTGTCAGACTAGTCCCCTGAGCTTGCCTTGTACGTTCTTGTCACCATACCTTTTTGTTCACGCCAGTCTGCTTTTTCTCTCTGTTTGAATCCTGTCCAGTTCCAGGTTGGTTCTCATTCATTTATTAAAGAGGTGGTTGTGAAGCCAGGCACTGCTCTTAATTACTGGGGTTGTAGCCATGAAAAAAAAAAGTATGCTTAAGAAATTTGCATTTTATTATGGAGGTGGGAGGGCTGGAGAGACACATGCACATATATCAGGTGCTGTGTGCTGGGAGGAGGAATGGAGCAGGATGAGGGAGCTAGAGAGTATGAGAAGAGCTCTCTTATAAACTGTGGTCAGGGGACAGATCATTGCCTGCTACGTGGTAGAAATTCAGTACATGGTACTTTATTTTTTATTCATTTTTAGTTTTTGAAAAAGGACCCTCTTCCTTTATATACCTTTTATTTTCATTATTCTCATAATACCAGGAAGATTAACTTTTGTTCTTGGGTATAAATTCTGTAAGGAATTAAATTAAATTCTGTAAGGAATTAAATAGTTTGTTTTTTTTTTAACTGTGGAAAAATACACATAACACAAAATTTACCATTTTAGCCATATTTAAGTATACAATTCAGTGGCATTAAGTACTTTCATAATGTACAACCATCACCACAATTTCCAGAATGCTTTCATTATCCCAAACAGAAACTCTGCACCCACTGAATAGTAACTCCCTGTTTCTCCACCTCTAGCCCCCCGGCCCTGGTAGCCTCTGTTCTACTTTATGTCTCTGTGAATTTGCCTGTTCTAGGTACCTCATATAAGCAGAGTCATTTAATATTTGTTCTTTTGTATCTGGCTTATTGTACTTTGCATAATGTTTCCAAGGTTCATCCCTGTTATAGCATGTATCAGAATTTGATTTTTTTAATGACTGAATAATATTCCATTTTATGTATGTACCTGATTTTATTTATCCATTCATCTGTCGATGGATACTTGGGTTGTTTCTACTTTTTGGCTATTATGTATAATGCTGCTGTAAACGTGGGTGTAGAAATACCCGTTTGAGGCCCTGCTTTCGATTCTTTCGAGTATATACCCAGAAGTGGAATTGGTGGATTATATGGTAATTCTGTGTTTAACTTTTTGAGGAACCACCATATGTTTTCCACAGTGGCTGCAGCATTTTACATTCCCACCAACAATGCAGAGGGTTCCAATTTCTCCACATCCTTGCCAGCACTTTTGATAATAACTGTCCTAATGGGTATGAAATGGTATCCCACTGTGATTTTGATTTACCTTTCCCTTATGACTAATGATATTGAGCATGTTTTTATGTGCTTTTTGGCCATTTATCTTCTTTGGAGAAATGTCTATTCAGTTCCTTTGCCCACCAAATAGAAAGTTTCGAATATTGTATAGTTTTACTAGATACCACCCTTAAGCATTTTCTATGAAACTTCACAGATGACTCAGTGTACCTTTGTCTTTTAAGGTATTTAATGTTAATGCACCTCTGCCTCCACGGAAAGAACAAGAAATAAAAGAATCTCCTTATTCACCTGGCTACAATCAAAGTTTTACTACAGCAAGTACACAAACACCACCCCAGTGCCAACTGCCAGCTATCCATGTAGAACAAACTGTCCTTTCTCAAGAAACTGGTAAGATCTTTGCATATGATATTTAGAAGAATTACATGATGCCAATTGAGTGGAAAGCACATCTGTAGTGACCCTTAGAATTTCCTTCCTGATTAATACCCATTATTTCTTCACACAGTCCTCAAATGTTGGGAAACACCTAATGCCTTTTCCTCTCTTCAGTTAAGTTTACTTGTTTTTTTTTTTTTTCTTTCCCTCTGCCAAGTCTCAGGAAAGTTTACTTGTTAATTTTAATTTTTGTGGAGGTAGAACTTAGATGGCTGATTTAACCCTGAAGTAGGCTTCTATTTTTAAATCTAATGGCTTTGATTATGATAGCCAGTGATTGATATATATATATAGGCACTATCCAGCTGCTTGTATGAACGTTTTAAAACCTTTCTGCTAACCCTTTGAGCACCGTTAGCTGTCCTTTTTTCTTCCCTCACATAATAGAATACTAATGTGAAGATATAACTTAATATGCTTATCGTACTGTTTGCTTAGAGATGGGAGGCTATTTTGATCTTTCATGCTGTTCTAAATCATGAAAGAATAGACAACTTTATACTTCTTAATTTAAGAAGCACTTGTAGATTTTTAGTGTTGATATTTCAGACCCCTATTGAGTTTTCTAAAACTTAAGCCTGAGCAAATGAATTGAGCATTCTAGGTACTTGGTTAATCAAATGATGAGGAGGTGGTAAATGTAAATCCCTGGACCTAGTCACAAATGACCTGCCTGATTCTGTTCTCACCTGTACTGTCAAAAGATAGGACAGATGATTTACATACAGGATATTTTTGTCATATGCCTTTTCAATTATGGTATTAATTAGAATTCTTTTTCTTTTACTCCCTTATCTGGAATATTTAGCCTATTTTTAAAAATTGTGGTAAAATATACATAATGTGAAAATTACCATTTTAACCATTTTTAACTGTACAGTTTTGTGGCATTATGTACACCCAAATTGTGCAATCACCACCACTGTCCATCTCCAGAACTTTCTCATCTTCCCCAGTGAAACTTTGTAATCATTTAATACTAATTCCCCCTTTTCTCCCTCCAGCCCCTGGCAACCACCATTCTACTTTCTGACTCTGAATTTGACTACTCTAGGGACCTCATATAAGCGGTATCATATAATGTTTGTCCTTTTGGAACTGGCTTATTTCACTTAGCGTAATGTCTTCAGGGTTAATCCATATTGTAGCATTTGTCAAAATTTCCATCCTTTTTCAAGCTGAATACTATTCCACTATATATATGAATTATATATGTGAGTTATATATATGTGAATTATATATGGACATATATATCCTGTTTATTTTAAAAGGGAGAATATTAAACATTTTTATATATATTGACTTCTCAGTATAAAGAGTATTGAACCTTTGTTATCATTTAACTCTTGAACTCTAAAACTATTTCCTTAAGCAGCAAATTATCATCCTGATGGAACTATTCAAGTAAGCAATGGCCTTGCCTTTTACCCAGCACAGACGAATGTATTTCCCAGACCTACACAGCCGTTCGTCAACAGCCGGGGATCTGTTAGAGGATGTACTCGTGGTGGAAGATTACTAACCAATTCCTACCGGTCGCCTGGTGGTTATAAAGGTATGCTCTGAATAAAACTAAATTATACTGAACTAAGTATTTTGTCCTTTTGCAACTGGCTTGTCTATTTTGTCTATATACTTACCTGACACAAACCATTTTACCTTACCTTGTTTCCTTTTGTCATTCCATTTATAATGTAGAGAACTCCCTATTTGTGGATAAGAGTATTTTTAGTATAGCTGTTCTCTATAACAGAGGAATTAACTTTCTGTATGAAAGCAGATTGAGCCTGTGACTTACTAAGGTAGAAAGGTTGACCACCTTCTTTTTTCAAAGGATGAGTTTTGGTTTTCATATGTGAATGATGTCTGTCTTCAATTAATTGACTTATCTCTGCTAAAAGTATGTCATAATTAGACAGAGCCCATCTTCTAGGTACTTGTCTGTCAGACTGTGTGTGCACCATAGAGAAGAACATAGAGTTTGAGATGGTAATAGTGATATTCTCTTAAGTTTTAGTTATGGTTCCAAGTATTCTAGTTGCTGCTTGGTATTAGCAAAAATACTCTAGACAGAGACCTTAAGTACCTCATTGCCCTACCAGGACCCTTTACCAAGCTCCACCTGCATTCCAGCAGTAGTATATTTCTAAACTGGGCTTATTCTAAGTTAGCAGTATTTCATAAATGTATGTTTTGCTGTGGAAGCGATATTAGTAGAGTTTGCTTAAAGAAGGCATAAATCTAATGATGGCATTATTGGGTCACTTAAACTTTTAAAGTGATATAGAATTAGACTATTTAAAATTTAGTACGATTTTTGCCTATAATTTTATGTAAGTTGTTTGTTTATTAGGTTTTGATACTTATAGAGGACTTCCTTCAATTTCCAATGGAAATTATAGCCAGCTGCAGTTCCAAGCTAGAGAGTATCCTGGAACACCTTATTCCCAGAGGGTAAGTAAGAATAGTTGTCATAGTTGAATGGTGGTAGAATTATTGATAAGCCAGTGATTAAACTATAGCAGTCATAATTTGTTTTGTAGAAGTGCACTCTTAGCTTTAGAACTACTTGTCATAGTTGTCATAGTTGAGTGGTGGTGGAGTTATTGATAAGCTAGTGATTAAACTATAGCAGAGTCATAATTTGTTTTGTAGAAGTGCACTCTTAGCTTTAGAACTACTTGTAAGTCCTATGCAGAGTTGAGTTGGAAGATTTTCCAATCACCTAAGGAGGATGAATGACAACTGCCAGTTACATGGAACTCAGAAGGTGTAAGAACATTACTAATCATGTTGTTTGCATTAACTCATTTACTCTTCCACCTTATAAGAGACAGTGGTGTTCAGAGGTTAAATAACTTATCTAAGGTCACTCAGCAAGTAAATGGTAGAGCTAAGATTAGAATGTGACTTTCTTACCTTCAGAGCCCATGATCTTAACTTTACTAGATTGCCTTCAACTTAGCTTGCCCAAATATCAAGTACAGCATAGTCCTTTTTTATGAGTTTACTTTTTTGTTTATTCTGATTTGAATAGCTCAGCAGATTTCCTTTGCTATTATACATATGATAAAAGACTGATAGGATGTTAGACATTCCTCTTTAACAAACCTTAGAGTGACTTCCTGTCATTGGACATATACGGATGTGAATTTATACCACATCAGCATTTTCAACTTTGAAGTTTTACAAACTTTGAATATGTATATGGTAACATATGGAGTTGGTAGTTTATAAAATACCTATCTATATTTGAAGAGTTTATAGGATAGATGTCTACACAGGCAGTATTGAAAAGGGGTAAAAAACACACCTTGGAATCTAAATACCTTGGGTCTGACCCTTGATTTCATCACACTCTTGCTTCTGACGGTGGGTATGTTACTGAAACTTCCTGAGCTCTAGTTCCTCCTCTGTTAGTTACTCATCCAACTCTGAGGGGTAGTGAGGATTTCTCTGTGAGATATTCTGAGGACTAAATGAACTAATACTTGTAAATGCTTAGCATAGCATGACTGTGGCAGGTGTATATCAACCATGCAAATATCAGCCATGATCCTCAGGGACTGTGTGTGAGGGGAGGATGTTGATTAATTAGACTTAAGGGATAGAACTGTTTTTAACGAGAGTATTCCAGTATTTTGGTGTGCTGCTTTCAGTTTCTTCCCGAGGAAACAAGAAGTTGATAATAGTGGTTGCTACTGCAAAGGGGACTAGGAGTCTAGAGTAGGAGATTTAATTATTTTTATTGCAGACCTTCTTGTCCTGGTTAATCTTTTTTATCTCATACAGTAATTTAATCACACCACCAACTATTTATTCTTTCATGGGTTGTATGGAGGATGACTTCCTTCATACTTGGTAGTCAGTTTGAAGTGCTGCCTCTTGAACATTTTTTTCTTAATCTATTGGATCACATCCCTAGGCAGTGAATACATTTATACCATATAATGCTTATAAATTCCACCGTCTTTAAAAAGAACAAAAACCAGCATAGTTTGTATTAGTCTTCCTAGTTTGGTTTATAAATAGAGCAAGATTGAAAAAGTTTGCGTTCTTGCTTTATTATGTCCTTTTATGTTGAGAGGAAGGACAGAAGACCATGCCACATTTTAAAATTTCCCTCATTAACCTAGTAATGTACTGTTTACATAGTGTTCTCTAAATGCTTTATTATTTTTGCATGTATTAGTATATCATCTAATTGGTGAGGTTAATTAACAGCTGAAGCAAATATTGCCACTGTTGCCCTCAGTTTATTTGTTTTTCTTGCTGTTTGGAAACATCTGAGCCTCTGGTTGCTGGGGAAGGCCAGATAAAGAACTTAAGATGACTTTATTCTTACAGATTTTCCAGCCAGTAATCCTGTATAATAACTAATTATAGTTCTGCATTTTTGGTGCCAAGGTAAATATTATGTGTTCATTTTAGGATAATTTCCAGCAGGGTTATAAGCGAGGAGGGACATCTGGTGGTCCACGAGCAAATTCAAGAGGTAAGGTAATTAACTGAGTAGTTTATTTACCTAAAACATAATTCTAATTCTTTCTGGATCCTCTGTCAAGTTCTACCCACAGCCCATTGCTTTCAGCATTTATTTTTTTTAGGTTTTAAGTTTGCTTAAGTATAGTAGTAAAGTACTGAGGGAGATATTAGACTATTAGAAAGGCTATGGAAACCAATTGTCAATTTGATTAAAAGTGTACATTTAAAAATAAATCTGCTTGACATAATTTAGCCTTATATATTCTCTATGCTGACTTCACATAGTTTCATGTGATGTTTCAAGATGATGGTTTTTACAATAATGGTTACTTCTAGTTACTCTGGTGTCACTACATTGATAGATTCAAATAAGCAACAGTTAAGATGTAATGACTTGAAACAAAAACAAGGTATAACAATTTAAAATGTGGTGGAACTCTTAAAAGATTGAGTGTAACTGAGAAAATAAAAAATTACAGAAGATCAACTCATTTTGTCATAGGAAAACAATCTTTTTTTTTTTTTTTTTGAGAAAATAGCCAGTATTCACATTGTCTTTGCCTTATATTTGAGCATTGTTTTTGTACAGCACTTAAAAAAACATTAAAATTTTATGATGTTACATTAACTTGGAAATAACAAGCATTCATCATGGGCTTAGTACCATATCAGTATAGCTTTGAATGGCTAGTGACTAGCAGTTCTAAAAGTTGATTCTTTTATGTAATCTCAGTTTTCTTGAGTCCCACATTAGCTATTTTGTAGAAGATTGATCACTGATCATTTAACTCAGTGAGACTTCTGGGAAAAAGATAAAGAAGTAAAAAATGTTCAGACTTGAGTTTTAGACTTTGCTAACCTTGGCCGGGCGCGGTGGCTCACGCCTGTAATCCTAGCACTCTGGGAGGCCGAGGCGGGTGGATCGCTCGAGGTCAGGAGTTCGAGACCAGCCTGAGCAAGACCCCGTCTCTACTAAAAAATAGAAACAAATTATCTGGCCAACCAAAAACATATATATAGAAAAAATTAGCCGGGCATGGTGGCGCATGCCTGTAGTCC
>CM052440.1:62059146-62083941 GCA_028533085.1 Varecia variegata
TTATCTGGCCAACTAAAAATATATATAGAAAAAATTAGCCAGGCATGGTGGCGCATGCCTGTAGTCCCAGCTACTCGGGAGGCTGAGGCAGGAGGATCGCTTAAGCCCAGGAGTTTGAGGTTGCTGTGAGCTAGGCTGACGCCACGGCACTCACTCTAGCCCGGGCAACAAAGCGAGACTCTGTCTCAAAAAAAAAAAAAAAAAAAAAAAAAAAAAGAATGGGACACCACAAAAGATGATTGGAAGCTTTGAATGCAGAATTGGGACTTACTGATATTGGGCCTCCTGGTAGCATGATTTTTTTTGGGTGGGAAAACATCAATGATGAGGTATGGAAGAGCGTTTTAAGTGGGACACAAAACCCAGAAGCCATAAGGGTAGATAAATTGTACAAGTAGACTTTATTTCCCCAAAACGTCTGTTTAGAGGAAAATATCAATGTCAAAGGACAAATCACCACCTGTGGTGAGAGGACATCAATAAAAAAGGACAATGGATATGAAGAGGCAGTTCATACATGAAAAAACGATCAGTGAGCATATGTAAAGTTTTAAAGTATACGCACTTTGGCAAGTGTGTATATTTTTGGAGGGAATATTGACAGCAACTGTCAAGATAAAAAGGCACATGCTTTTGACCCAGAAATTTCATTGCTAGGAGAATTTACCCCACAAATAGTTTTGGAATTATGCTAAGATACATGCATAAAGATAGTTTGTATAACATTAATTATAATAGCAAAAACTGGAGAAACAACCTAGATGTCCAGGAATAGGGAATTAAGTAAGTCAAAATGGAAGGCACAGAGCGGAGTGTACAATATTTGTGTGAAAATCTAAAAAAAAAATGTATGTAATGACTTGAATATTTTTCTGGTGAGATATACAAGAAATTTGGTAGTTGGTTTTGAGGAAAGGGATTGGGGGTTGTAAGGAGGAAGAGTTTTCATTGTGAATTTTACTGTAGAACTTGAAATGTACGTGTTACTTTTTTGTTAAGCATTATTACTTTAATTTTTTTTAGAGACAGGGTCTTGTGCTGTCACTCAGGCTGGAGTGCAGTGGCATGATCATAGCTCACTGTAGCCTGGAACTCCTAGGCTCAAGTGATCCTCCTGCCTCAGCTTCCCCAGTAACAGGGACTACAGGCATGTGCCACCATGCCTGGCTAATTTTAAAATTTTTTTGTAGAGACAGGGTCTCACTATGTTGCCAGGCTGGTCTCAAACTGCAGGGCTCAAGTGATCTTCCTGCCTCGGCCTCCCAAAGTGCTAGGACTTACAGGTGTGAGCCAGTGGGCCTGGCCAAAAATTTTAAAGTAGAAGATAAGATGGTAGATTGCTATAGTACCAACCCTACCTTATCTTTTCTTGGATCGAGTTCGAGGGTTTAATTATCCTTAAGTGTGGGATAATAGATGGAAGAGCTTTACCGTAAAAGCCTAAGTACTATCCACCTTTCACTAATTTTTGCATTTCACCTTATACTTTAGAAAGTACTGTCAGATATGTAATCTTACTTGATCCTCACAATGGCCCTGGTGAGATAGATACTGTGTTAGGGGATAAGAAAACAGAGACTCTTGGAGATTGACTTTCTAAGGCCACTAGAAGAAGCACCTGAGCCAGAGTTAGCTTTCCAAATGCAGTGTAGAATTTTCTACGGTGCTGTTTTCTACTTTAGTTCTCTAGTGCTGCTGCCTTCACTGCGTTTTCCACTGCTGCCTTACATACACATGCTTTTGGTGCACCAGTCAACTTTGCTATGGCAAACCATACACTTCGTGAACTGTACAGTTGTCTGTGAACTATACAACTTTCAGACGAAGTTGTCATAAGCCATAGCTTCTTATAGGTCCTGAAGCTGAGGCAAGGAATGGCTCCTCTTTCAGTGTGAAATGTGGAATGCCTGAGGAGATGAAGAAACCACCGTTTTGAAGAAAAAACTTACTTGAAAGTAAATATTTTCTTTTGTCCCAGTTAATGCTATCATCTTTAGCTTACAGCCCTTCCCACCACCACTACCATTGTAGCCTCTGGAAAAGTAAGTTTCTGACTTCTGTTGAGAAACTAATACTGCTCTAACCTAATACTTTAGCTTATGTATCACTGGTTTTTTGTTTTTAAAAAACATTCCTTTTTTTTAACTGGTTGGTGTTTCACATTCTTTTAGGAAAGTCTACTCTAGGCTTCTGGTTATACATGCCATTTTAAAGAAGATTTACCATTGACTTCTAGTAACAAAAATACATACTTACAAGATATATATATATATACTCTTGCACATACAGTTGACTCTTGAACAACACGAGTTTGAACTGCACAGGGCCGCTTGTACTCGGATTTCTTTCAACAAAATGCTGATCGAAAATACTGTATTTGTGGGATGTGAAACCTGAGTGTAGGGAGAACTAACAAAGTTCCACACGGCTGACGGGGGGAATTGAGTATACACGAATTTGGCAAACATGGGGGTCCTGGAACCAGTCCTCCGCATACTCTGCGGGATGACTGTATTTCAGGTGCTACCATGGAGAGCTCTGCCAGAGTAGACACTTTTGAAGAAGAGGCATTTAGTCACAAACTTTACGTATTCACTTAGAGCTTACTTGGTTTTAAAAGATGGTTTTATTTCACACAGAACAAGGCCTAAAATTTTTTTTTTAAAGATGCATTATTAAACTTACAGATAGGAATTTTTATGCTTTGGTTTTTAACTCCCATTTTCTCTTTACCATATAGACTAGATTCAAGCCTACAAACACAGACCAGCAGATAAACTGCTGCCAACAGATGGGGAGGACAGCTGTGTGATGTTCCATTGAGATGACTAAAATGTTTAATCTCAAATAAGGCCACACTGTCAATGCTTGGAGTAAAAGTTACTTTCTGTAATTTGAGGTGTAATGCCAGTTATTCTTACTCTATGCTATATTTCTAGGCTAATGCCATTTGCTTCTATGGTGTCATCTACCCTATATATATAGGTGACTCACAGTTCTTTAAATCCATACCTTTATTCCTTCCTCCTGCCCCTGCCATAGCTTCCTGCCTTCACACCCAGATCTTTTGTTGAGTGCCAGATGTGGATTTCCAAATTGTTCACTAGGAATCTCTAGCTGTATAAACTATAAACACTTCCATTTCAACATGTCCAAAGGCAAACTCATCTTTCCTCCAAAATCTATGTGTTCCCTGGTTAATGACTTCTGTAGGTCATCAAAGCTTGAAACTTTAAAATCATTTTGACTTCCCTTAGTTATAATACTTTATATATCTAATCCATCACAAATTCCTGTTGATTCTACCTGTGAAATGTCTCATCTTTAATACCTTCTTTCCTACTGTGTGTGGATATACTGTTTCAGACTCCTTATCTATCACATGCATTCCTTGACTCATTCAACCACTACTTACGGATTGCTAATTATGTGCCAGGCATAGTGTGAGACTATGTCTCATTCATCAAAGGTTGAATAAGGTCTCTCTTCTCTTAAATAGACTATGATGATAATATTTACTGAGCATGTCCCATGGGTAGTGTGCTTATCTAGTCCTCACAACAGCTCTTGGAAGCAGATGAGGAAACAGGCCCACAGGTGAGGCATTATTATGCAAAGCATAATAATACAAGACAATATAGCTGGTTCAAATTCTACCTGAAACAAGGTGAGGGTATCAAATACAGAAATCTTCTCATTATGTAAAGCAATAAAAGAGGACTCATAATGAGCCATGTATAAGTTAAACATGAATTATAGTTTAGGGCAAACCATTTTAAAACACTTGCAAAGAAATCTGAGAGCTTGTGGTTTTTTCTGATCTTTTCCTGTTGTCTTGGCCACTCCTAATTTGACAGCATTGTTTTTTAGTGACTCATCTTTATTGAGTCTGTCCAAAGCATACAAAATTTTCATGGGAACATCAGCTTTTTAAAAATTTTAGTTAAATTTTTTGAGATAATTGTAGATTCCTATGCAGTTGTAAGAAATAATACAGATAAATCCCACGTACCCTTTGTTGAGTTTCCTTCAGTGGTAACCATCTTGCAGAACTATAGTAGAACATCACAACCAGGATGTGGACACTGATAGTCAAGAACATTTCCATCACCACAAGAATCCCTCGTGTTGCCTTTTCTCCATGGTCATATTCACTTCCCTCTTGCCCCAACCTCCACATTAACCCTTAGCAACTGCTGATCTTTATATAATTTTAAGAATGCTATATAAATGGAATCAGACAATATACAACCTTTTGGGATTGCCTTTTTTTCACTCAGCATAATTCTCTGAAGATTCATCCAGGTTGTTGCATACATTGTTCCTTTTTGTTGCTCAGTGGTATTCCATGGTATAGATGTACCACAGTTTAATCATTCACCCATCGAAGGACATCTGGATTCTTTCCAGTTTTTGGTTAAAATAAAGCTGCTATAAACACAAGTTTTTGTATGAGCACTATTCATTTCTCTGGGATAAATGCTCAGGAATCCAACTGCTGGGTCACATGGTAGTTGCCTATTTAGTTTTTAAAAGAAACTGCCAAATTGTTTTTCAGAATGGCTATACCACTTTACATTCCTACCACCAGTGTATGAGTGATCCAGTTTTTTTGCATCCTCGCCAGCATTTGGTGGTGTCACTATCTTTGCTCTCTCCTTTTATGTTATTGGAATAACTGCATCAAGTCTCTTCTTTCTCCAAACCATCTTCTTCAGTACTACAAGAGTTCAGTTTTAGATGTGTACCTTAAGTGATTTCTACATACTGGTAGAAATGTAGTAGGCATTTGGATACATTTAGTTTAAGGAAAGAGATCTTGGTTAGAACTATTTTTGTAAGTTGTCTTTGTTGAGTTGATGGTTAAAGTTAAGTGATGAAATGACATAAGAATTGGTAGCGGAGAAAGAGAACGGGGGCTGAAGACAGAGTCCTGAGAGGCACCAGTGTGTAAGAGTTGTATGATTAATTGCATAATCAAAGGGTTAGGAATATATTCCGTAAGAGAAAACAAAAGAGATATTTTAAAAATAATATAATACAATGTCAGATACCAGAGAGAGACAATTTAATATAAGAACTAAAAATGTCTTTTGCATTTGCTATCTAAGGGAGTCAGTTGCTTGACAAGATTTTTGCTTGCCAATGGCAGAGGGAGATGAGGGCAGAAGTCTGGGGTGTCTGATAGAAGCAATGAATGAAGACCATTCTTTGGAATGAAAAGTGAAAAGAATGAGCAATAATTAGCATTACTGAAGAAAGATTGTTTTTTAGCTGGAGGAAATGTTTTTAGGCCAAGGTTGAATCAGTGGAGGTAGAGAAGCTGAAAATATAGAAAAACATTCTTATAAATTTTCAACAATGAGCACATAATACTCCAAATTTATCTTAATGAAAAGTATAAAAGAGAAGAAAGATTTATGGAACAAGGTCCTGGAGGAGATCAGAGTGTATTGGGTTCATACTGGAGAGAAGGAGGTGAAGAGGGGTAAGCAGAGATTAATTGGTTGTTGGGTGAGTTGAGCCTGATGGCATTGCTCATCTTTGCAGGGCTTGAGAATGGGTAGGAAACTTGAGGAATCCTGAGGGTTGGACCAGCCACTGAGGGAACGGAAGATGGTGCTGATTAAAGACAAGGAATAGGGTTGTTAAGTCTGAGAGAACACGTATTTGTAGTGGTGTCAGTTTGCACAGTGGGTCAAGGATTGTCTTGAAGTTGAATTGGGGGTTTAATAGCAGAAAAGGATGTGTAGTTAGGAATGGATAGAGCAAAGAGACCTGAAGTAGTGATTGAGTTGGAGAACAGGTATAGAATTATTGAGAGAGAGAGAGAGAGCAATAGAACAGGTTCTAACTATAAAAGATGGTACTGGAGTTAAGAGTTTATAGGTAAAGGAGTTTTAGATAATCATGAGGTACAAGAGAGTGGATTAGTGAAATAGTGTGGAGAGGAAAGGCATTATGCTTCATAAGACCCTGTAGTGCTAAGGAGTTTGTATTTTATCTTCTTTTTTTTTTTTTTTTTTTTTGAGACAGAGTCTCACTCTTTTGCCCGGGCTAGAGTGCTGTGGAGTCAGCCTAGCTCACAGCAACCTCAAACTCCTGGGTTCAAGCAATCCTCCTGCCTCAGCCTCCCGAGTAGCTGGGACTACAGGCATGTGCCACCATGCCTGGCTAATTTTTCTATATATGTATTTTTAGCTGTCCACATAATTTCTTTCTATTTTTAGTAGAGACAGGGTCTCGCTCTTGCTCAGGCTGGTCTCTAACTCCTGAGCTCAAACAATTCGCCCGCCTCGTCCTCCCAGAGTGCTAGGATTACAGGCGTGAGCCACTGCGCCCGGCCTGTATTTTATCTTGAAATTGATGGGAAATCACCAAGGAAGAGAAATGACAATATTAACATTTCAGAAACATTACTCTGATGGCAGTGTGGATGATGGATTAAAGAAGGGCAATACTGGAAGCAATCAGAGGCATGTTAAGTTTATTGCTAGAGATTTTTGCACCCAGCTGAGGGGGAAGCTTTCAGGCACTAAGTTTTCTGCCATCTGTTTTCTATCATCTTGATCGAACCCAATTAATTGAACCAATCTATCTTGATTATATACTTCTGAAAAGATCACATCCCCTCAGTTGTATTTTGCCCGCAGTCACGTTCTTTACTAAATGTAATCAGAACTCTCTTTTTTTGGGTTAACTTCAGGAAAAACTAGCTCCTTAATATTTTTATGCCATTGAAATTGTGGAGCCAGATATGGCCACAGTGAATGGAAACAGCATAACTTTTCTCCTTGCCTTTCACTACTTTTCTGAGAAGGTCTGAAAAATTGTCAGAAAATTCTCAGGCATATAGTTTCTCTGACCTCTGTGTTTCCATATTTTATATATATTTTTCTGTTTATATTACAAATGCCACTTTTATGATTGTGAGTTCCTTCATATTAATCTGTATCGAATTCATCTTGTTATAACGTGGTACCTAAAAATCCTAGTACTCTGGTTCAAAAAATATATGTTAACTGTTCAGGGAAAGTGAATGAATGAACGAAAGAATGATGGCTCCACACACCGAGGGGACCCTGTCCCGTAGGGTACACCGTCTCAAGGTCCCAACAAGTCTGTCTTGGAACAGACCCAGTTGTGATGCCCAAACGGTTCTCGGACTAACAAAAAGCGTCACTCCATCCAGATATGCTTAATTTGGAAGCAGCTGTAAGGAGACTCGGGGCCAGCTCAAGTTTCTCCCCCCGGGAAGAGGCGGGAGGCTGTTTTCCGTACGGCAGTATGGCGGCCGCCGGCCGGAACTTGGGAGCTCATCTTCCCTCGGGGGAAGAAGCCGAGGCGGCTTTCCGTACAGCAGCATGGCGCCCGCCCACGGGAACCGGTCGTAGCATTACGCCTGGGGGAAGAGGCCGCCGTAAAGGAAGCTCCGCTTCCTCTTCTTGCTTCTCCCGCCTCCCACCGGCTGTCGTAAAAGGGTGAATGGAGAGCGAGTTGTGGGGGGGAAAAAGGGAGGACAGGGGGCGCGGAGTCAGAGTGGCGCAGCAAGTGGCTGCAGGTGGCAACGAGGGCGGGCGGTGGGGAGTGAGGTAGTCCAGGGGTCGCAGAGAAGGAGGCTGAGAGGTTCAGACGAAAACTAAAGCTGCATTCTGGCCTACTGATCCGGGGGCCGCGGAGCCCCCACCCGGGGAGATGGACCTCAACCGGATTATCCAGGCGTTGAAGGGCACCATCGACCCGAAGCTGCGGATTGCAGCTGAGAACGAGCTCAACCAGGTGAGGAGCGGGCTTGCGGCGCCCGCTGCCGTTGGAGCGGCTCCCCGAGCCGGCTTACCGGGCTCTCCCTGTTCGGCGCCCCTCGTCTCCACCCCACCGGGGCTGGGACCCTGACGCCTCTCTCGGCCCGTCCCGCCCTCCGCTCCCGGGTCCAGTTGAGCAGCACTCTTGGGATCCTTGCTAAACAGCTCGCGCACCTGTTGGCCAGCTTTGCATCTTTTCGCATCGTCTTCTTTCCCCGTTGCAGTTTGTTCAGCCCACAGTGGTCCGCAAAAAAGCTTTTGCAACCTTTGCTAGTGTTTTCAGGGTGTGATGTCTTTTTCTTAAGTGCGCTGACTTGGGGTCACAGGTGGGAAAATTCACTTCCAATTCAAATCAGAGTTCAGCTTTTCTCCAAACTCAGCTCCTTTTAGGTGTTGCCGTGGGAAACGCTGCTCTTCATCTGCTTCTGTGGGGTTGACAGGACTGTTTTGACACTGATTGGCAGAGTTTTGTTGGAACACTGGGCATTGCTGTCGGGAGACTGCTCAGGGAAGAATAGGCAGTTTTTATGTTGGTACTACCTTATCAAAGACACATCAAAGCAATGTGTTTGAAGGCATTTCTTATAAATGCTTAAATGTGTAAGAGTTTCTTTTTTCCTCCATCCTCTAGTCTTCCTAACCAGTCTTGAACTCCTTCCAATGTTGCCCCCAACATTTCAAACTTTTAATGATCCCAAACTGTAGCTTACTTCTTCCTCTTTACCTGTACGAATGAATTAATAGACTTCTCACTAAGACGCAGGAATTAAGATCTCCCTCTAGGATGGAGTGACAGCTGTTTGAGGTTATGATAATCTGTAAAATGTAAAGGAATAGTCCTAAATCGGTGGTTCTCAAAGTGTTGCCCCGGTCCCGCAGTTGCAACGTCATCTGAGAACTTGTTGGAAATTCAAATTATGGGGCTTCACCCCAGACTTAAACAATCAGAAACTATGGAGGTGGGGCCCAATTGTGTTTTAACTAGCTCCCCAGGTGATTCTGTGCCTCCTAAAGTGTGACTGTTATAAGCAGATGTTTCTGTTGGAATTGGCTTTAAAAAGCAGGTAGGTGTTGTGAGTCTTTCTTTTTTCTAAGAAGTTTGAATCTGATTATTGTGAATCTTTGAAAAGGATTATTTTAATTGGAAAATCTGGGTGGAGTTTGGAGTAGGTGTGAACCCAGGATTCTCAGAGATAAAAGGGAGAGTGAAAACACTGACTGTGGTGAGGAGGTTGAGTTGAACTAAAGCCCAAAGAGATTGTATTGGTCTTTCAAAAAGAAAAGGACTGCCATTCAGAATAGGGGGAGATTGAAGTCAGTACCTGTTCCAGGCTTTGCAGAATAGAAGTACTGTCTATTGATTGGCTGGAAGAGTAGTAATCCAGGGGTTAGTTAGGAAGAACAAAACAAGAGCTGAACTTGCAATCTACTAGTATGAACAGGGAAGTTGGCCTGTTTGTGACCCCCTTCCCCTGACAATGAGGCCAGATGTTCCTTTGATAGTGTTGATAGGGAGCATATCTTTGATATCATGTTACACTTTCCTGCCCTTAGTCCAACCTTCGTTTCTTTCCAATTCATCAGTATTTAAGTGCAATTGATGTTACAGAAGTGGAAAAAGTAGGTGGGAAAGCCCATAAAACTAGGAGACCTTTAAGACCCAATCCTATTTTTTTTTTCTTCATGATATTTCAATCCAATCCATTCCATCACTCCGCCTTGTTCCACATCTACCCAACTCATCAACAGACCGTGATTTCCCCTGCAACTTCTAAAAGCTTAATTGCTATACCACTTTTTTAGCATTTATATTTTATATAATGCTCTGGATTGTAATATGTTCTCACGAAGTTTTTTTGAACAGGCTGTAAATAGAAGACCAAAATATAATGTCACATAACCTTATAGTATTACATGGTTATATAGTATTGGGTTTTGTATGCTTATCCTTTTCCACCACTGTAACATCCTACTTTGTTGAATAATCTACCGTAAGTGATTACGGATGGTCCAGCTCATTTATTTTAGTCTAGCTCCCCCTGCTTAGCAAATATGCTCTGCACAGAAGATGGGGGCAGCTTCTGCAGTGTACTGATTGATCTGTCAGTTGCTGTTTAGAAGAGTAGGCAGTTTCAGCACGACAGCGTGTGTTCCAAAGGATACATTCTTATTTGGAGCTATATTTTTCTCAAGCCAACATTTTTCAGTTACCAGTGACTGGTTCCCTGACTACTATTTGTGATACTGTTTTTCTATGGGAAAATGTTTTCAGTTTTATCTCAGGGTATTAAGAATGAAGCCTATACACCTTCCTCAGTGTCTCCAGACCGGAAGTCCCTTTAGTAGCAGCATAGGGGAGTAGGAATGGGTAGGTATCTTGCTTCAGTAACTCATCTAGAAAGATGTCTTATTTTAATAAATCATTCTCCACATGGCTTCAATAGGGAAATAAAGGTATTTACTTTCGTTGCCAAGCTTTAGAATCCCTGCTTTCCACGAGTCTGTACATACCATTTTTTATTACCCTTTAAAGAGTTTGTTTATATGAATAACAGATATTTATTGAGTTATTTTGCAGGCATTGGTATAAGACTCTGCTTTCATGGAGCTGGGGATGCAGACAAGTACATAATATAATTTATTTTTGCTCCCATGCTAGTGGGGGATACAAATAAGTAATGTAATTTCAGGTCATAAGTGCAATAGAGAATAAAACCCAAGAAAGAGTGTTGGAATATATAAATAGAGTAATCATTCTCTAATGAATGACATTGAGCCAGAGACCTGGATGTTGTGAAGGAATGAGCCAGGTGAACAGGGAGAGGAACAGAGGGAATAGCAGTTCAGAGAAGACCCTCACATAGCGGGCGGGAGGACTAGGGAAGTTAATGTAGTTAAAGCAGTGAGTCGAAAGTGGGAGAACATCATCAGGTCTTTGCTTTATATGAGTTCTCAGAAAATACAGAATTTAGCAAGGAAGCAAACTCCTTATTTGTAGAAAATTTCATAGATATAAATACCCTCAAGAAATCATTGAGAAATGAGTCTTATGTTAGAAACTTGAAGCCCAAAGAGAGACAAAGAAATTGGTTTAAATATTTGTGAAATAAAAGTAGTCTCTCAGTAAGAATAGTGCTTTCAAATAAGTAGGGTTAATCTAAGTATAAAGGTGTTATTTTGTATTTATATGTAATAAGATTTGTTAAAAAGTAATTGAATTCAGTTTTTGTGGTTAGAATAAACTACATGGATGTTTTAATCTGTGATTCGCTATAAGATCTTACAGTATCTAGAAGGTTACAAACATGAGTTATAATGTATATGTACAAGGTGAAGAAGATTGGGCAAGTCTGTATTAATTTTGCTTCCTGTAAACTGTTGTTAAATCTGTTTTCTTAAAAACTACTTTAAAATTCTGGTGGTTTCACTTATGGATAAAAAAGAATTTACCTTACATACCACAGACTTGAGATTCTGAAGTCTACACAGAATGAAAGGAAGAACAATTATAAGATAATTCAAAATTTCATTGAAGGATATGGAAAGATTTGGAAAGCATAATGTTCTTGGATGGAAAGAATCAATACTTTATAAAGATGCCAGTTTTCCCCAAATTAATTTTTAAATCAAACATTTGCCTTAATAAATGCTATTATAAATAAATGAATAGGAAAAGTGATTAATTAAAAAATTGAGTGGTATGCACAAACCTAGCTGTGTATTGAAAGGGATGCCACCATAGAACCAGGCTCCCAGGAGAAGGTATGTTGACAGACTCTCTGGGTCATTGTCTGGCTTGGCCTCACTGGAATTTATGAATCTTGTCTGGGAATGTCAGTGGACAGGGCTATGTATGGGCTCTGAGAATGTGGCAAGGCTGTGATATAGGCCAGGTACTAGACATCTGGATAGAATATGGTCAGAAGGAATGGGCTGCTCTGTATATTTTTGCTTCTAAGGTCACCGTGGCCAAACTCAGGAGCAGATCAAAGTAGAACACGCCTATGGGGTGAAATGACCCAGGCAACAGGGCAGAGCAGGAACTTCATCAGCATAGGCTCCCTTAGGCATTGTTAAGTTCAAAAGATGGTACTGCAGGAGAGGGCAGCTGGTGATGACAGCTCTCAGTTCTGTCTGTTGAATCACACTGTTCCAGTCTGGACTGGCTTCTCTCCATAGCTCAAGTTCAACTGTGTAAATTACCTTGTCTGTTTTGCTGTTAGACCTCCGATTTTCTGTAGACCATGTTTTCCTGTTTTCTGTTTGTCAGAAATACCACAAACAAAATTAAAGCACAAATAATCTGGGAAGAAATACTTGCCATGTATAGGCAAATACAAGGGTGAGGTTTGAAATTCATGAATAGTTCTTAGAGTTTATTAAGAATAAAGCAAATACTTCATTTACAAAAGGATAAAGGGAGTAAGAAATTTGTAGAAAAAATAGCCAATGAACAGGAAAAAAAAATCCAACCTCCTTAGTAATAGAGGACATGTAATTTAAAACATAAAGCTTTAAATAAATTAATGTAATTAAGTTTTAAATAATTTAAATGTAATTTAAAACATAAGGTTTTAACATTTCAGAGGAGCGATAGGAAGTGTGTTGTCTAGATGGACACCCTCATTCATATGCTACTGTTGGGGGTGTAAATTGGTATACCCTTTCTGGAGAGCATTTTGACAATATATGTCAAAAAAATAATAAAAATGTTCATATTCTTTTATTCATCAATTTATTCTAAGCATTTTTTTTACTTCAAGTATTTTAGTAATCTTCATTTTGCCTTGGAGAGTTTCTCTTTAAAAGTTTTTCTTTTATTTAGACAGTAACATATTCAGTAGCAGTGCTAACAGCTATTCACTTATATTGCCCTATTTTATAAAACATTGCTTTGTAATTTCAGTCCTACAAGATTATCAATTTTGCCCCCAGTTTACTTCGGATTATAGTCTCTGACCATGTGGAATTCCCAGTGCGTCAGGCAGGTGAGTTGGCTTTTTATTCTTTATAAATTTACCTATAGGTGAAAGTAGAATGATATAGTTTTATTTTGGTTGTAAATATTTGTAATTTCTTAGAAAATTAGGAAGTAGACATGAAGTGTTCCTAATGGCTAAAAAACTTGCTCTCTTTTTCCCTGTAAATTTGGAGGTAGATACTGAGCTCTCAGATGTTCTCTAGCTTTTTCTTTCTTCTTTCCCTCCCACCCACTAGTTCCTTGCCTCTTTAACTTTGCCATTTTTCCCCTTAGCTTTCTTGATTTTAATAGTTTAATCTCCCAGTTTTTTTATGATTTCTGGTAGCCTAGCCTCTAGGCTTGTAGATTAACACCATGAATTTATATATATGAATTTGAGCTCTATTCATGTGTCAGATTGTGGAGGTAATGTGTTGTATAGATGTTCTAACCAGGTGATTGGGGAGCAGGACTTTGTTTTAAACATGAAACTTCCTTTTATGTGTATGGGGTCTTAGTGTAGTTCCATGATGTGATGCATTGCTGTTCTGTTTGTTTGGTTTTTAAATGGACTGGTCGTCAGAGCCCAGAAGTTTAAAAATTGGAAAAGCCTTGGAATGTCATGAGTCCTGAAAAGATAATAGTTACAAGCTGATGCGGGTAAAATGACAGCTAATTTAAAAAATAAATATATTTAAAAAGACTTACTAAAGAAGTGACATGTACTCATTGTAAGAAATTTGGGCAATATAGGAGAATACAAAGAAGAAAGTAAAGTCACCCAACATTCTTCACTCAGAAATGACCATCATTAATATTATTATTATTATTTTTTTTTTTTTGTGAGACAGAGTCTCGCTCTGTTGCCCGGGCTAGAGTGAGTGCCGTGGGTCAGCCTAGCTCACAGCAACCTCAAACTCCTGGGCTCAAGCAATCCTACTGCCTCAGCCTCCCGAGTAGCTGGGACTACAGGCATGTGCCACCATGCCCGGCTAATTTTTTTTCTACATATTTTTAGTTGGCCAGATAATTTCTTTCTATTTTTTGTAGTAGAGACGGGGTCTCGCTCTTGCTCACGCTGGTCTCGAACTCCTGAGCTCAAAGGATCCGCCCGCCTCGGCCTCCCAAGTGCTAGGATTACAGGCATGAGCCACCGCGCCCGGCCGACCATCATTAATATTAGATGAACATTAGTCTTTGTATGTGTTAAGGCAGGATAGATTAACAGTTTTATAGAAATGGGATCATAATCTACATGCTGATAAAAATATTTAATTTCATTATAACAGAATAAAAAAGTAGGAAATTATGAAGCTTTGGAAAAAATTTATAATAATATATATGATTTCCTAAAAGATCCTTTTGTGGCTAAAATAAAAACCTATGGAAAAATATTCATATTTAATAAGGTTTATAAGACATCTGTATAAATTTTTTGAAACCAAAATTCTCAGTAGTTTAATCTTTGTTTCATAGAATGGGGCTCTTCCAAAACAACGTTTTGCTATTTTAATAGCCTAAGTATTTATAGGGCCATTGTGACAATACTGTTGAAGCTTTTTAGAAATAGCATTTAAAAAGATCTTAAAACAAGTTATTGTTTGTCTAATGTCTTCTTTATATAATATATAAACATTACAAAAACAGAGTTTATATTTAATACATTAGATTGCTCTTAGTACCACGAAAGATAGCTGCCATCAACTTTGATGCGAGGTTCTCTAATTCTTACGCATGCTATTTTTTAGTTTTCTTTTTTTCATTTAACCCATGTACTCTTTGGAGATTGTTCCATGTCACTACATGTATACTTCATTCTTTTTAATAGCTGTTCAGTATTTTTTTGTATAGAACTATCAAAGTTGATTTAAACAACCTGATATTGATGGACATTTACTTTATTGTCCTTTTGTTGTTGATAGAGGCAATGCTAAATGAGTGTCTTTGGACATGTATCTCTGAGTACTCGTGGGAATGTTCTTATAGAGTATATTTTAAGAATGTAACTTCTAGTTAATGATACTAATGATGTCAACATTTAGAATTTTTAAGCTTATCAATAAATTATTTTTGTTTACTTTTTCTATCAACTGCATTAGAATGCTAGATTCCTCATATATTCACCAACTCTGTACAACTTTGTGAAATTTTGATATAAAATGTAAATAGCATTTAAAGACAATTTTTTCTTCATAATTGATATGTACATTTCAAATCTGTTAGCCACCAGCCAGAATTTATCTTGGTGATTGATCACTTTCTAACTTATTAGGACAATTTTCTATCTTAGAACAGCCGTTTTTACCATAGAGTCTGAAATACATTGTGTAAAATTCTACATTATAACTATCCTAAATTTAAGTGTCATTTATAAATTTTCTGTTCTATTTAATATTAATATACAAGGATGCTCCAAGAACTTTATGGTGACAGCCAGATAGGTGTTTTATCATTTTAGTATGACACTTAAAAATGAATGATGTGATCTTTGCTTTGAAAGAACATCAGCCTAAGGCCAGGCAATGTAGCTGACACCTGTAATCCTAGCACTTTGGGAGGCTAAGGTGGGAGGGTCATTTGAGGCCAAGAGCTCGAGACCAGCCTGGGCAACATAGACCCCTCTACAAAAATATAAGAAAAATTAGCTAGGTACGGTAGCGTGTAGTCCTAGCTACTTGGGAGACTGGGGTGAGATGTTCTCTTGAGCCTAGGAGTTGGAGGCAATAGTGAACTATGATTGTTCTAGGGCAATAGAGTGTGATCCTGTCTCTCAAGAAAAAAAAAAAAATTGGCCTGTATAAAGCTGTCAAAAAATTATGCTAATATTAAATGGAAAGACATAGCTCTTTCAGTTTTTAATTTTTTTTGCTTATGGGCAATCATAAAATATTCTTGCTACCATCAAGCAAACTAATTAGTGGATATCCTTTCTTACCATGAATTTTTAAAAAAATAGGAAAAGAATTTAATATTTTGATGTTGCCAAGCAATAGAAAATAAACTTGAATGTTTGCTCTACTGCTTTTCTTTTGAGGTGTTGATAGATTTAATGGTGTTATTAATATTTTCACTTAATGTGCAGAGAAAGAAGCCTATCTTAAATTAGTTATGGTCAGGAATTTTTCAAGTCTCTTTTGTTTCCAAGTTTTTACTCCTTACCTCTGCAGAGGCTCTTTATTAAAATTTTTCTAATATATGTAAACTTAGGTTTAGAAATGTACTTTCTTTAGTGCATTTTGGAGTTGCTATGAGAAGAATAGTTTTGATTTAAAAGTGGCAGTTGAGGGGTACTTTATTGGACCTGAAGATGGTGGTGGTGACTGATGTGGGACCATAATTTGAAAAATAGTGTGGTTTTTATTTTCCGTAAGTTGCCTGCTTTTTGTTCTTCTGACCTTTTGTCTTATTTCCAAAAGACGGAAAGGGACAGGATATAAAAATTCAGTCTATGGTTGTTTATTGAGAGCTTATTTACTTGTTAAGATTAACATCAGCATTCTAGAGTGCAGAACCTAGAAATAAACAGAAAGATGTCTCTGATCAGTCCAAGAAGCTTTCATTAAAACTCAGGTGTTTTATTTTTAGGAAGCTTCTTGGCTCTTACTCAGAATCTGTTTAATCTTATTTTAGATATAATTTACACATTTGTTATCTGATCTAGCCTTTCACAGATTAAAGTAATAACAAGGGAGAAAAGTGCAACCAAATTATAATGAAAAACGTTAAGGCTTAAAAACATCAGTTAAAAAGTATGGCCAGCCAGGGGTGGTGGCTCACGCCTGTAATCCTAGCACTCTGGGAGGCCGAGGTGGGAGGGATCTCTTGAGCTCAGGAGTTGGAGACCAGCCTGAGCAAGAGCGAGACCCCGATCTCTAGTAAAAATAGAAAAAAAGTGCATGGTGGTGTGTGCCTGTAGTCCCAGCTACTTGGGAGGCTGAGGCAGGAGGATTGCTTGAGCCCAGGAGTTTGAGGTTGCTGTGAGCTAGGCTGACACCATGGCACTCTAGCCTAGGCAACAGAGCAAGACTCTGTCTCAAAAATAAATAAATAAATAAATAAAAAGCATGGCATTATCCTTCACTGAGTTTATAACAACACTTTATCCCCTTTGAGGTTATGAAACCCAGTTGACCTCTGTAGTTGCATTGCTGTGCTGGGTCCAGAGTTCAGCTGATGATTTATCCAGAGTTTAAGTGATGGTTTATTGTGCTGGAGAAGGAGAAAAGTGTGTATATGTTTTAGAAAGTTAATTTCAACTTAAGTTATTTAAAATGGTAAGTAGATTTCATAGGAAAACTTAAGTTTAATGCTTCCTTTCTTTATGAATTGGATTAAAATAACAGTGTTTTGTTAGGTCTGGCAAAATACTTGAATTAAATGATTAAAGGGAGGTTTTTAGATTATTGATGTGATTATAACTATCTTTGATATTTTTCCTTCATTATCTTTAGTCATGCATGATTACCCATAAGAGTACTTTTCTCTTTTTAATTATTACATTAAGTTCAATTTTATTTTAACTAATTGTACATTAATTTAACCATATATAAATTAGTGTGCCTTTTATATAGGCTGTCTTGCATGGTGCCTTGTGATAAAATCATTTTTTAGGTATAAAATTAACAGTATTTAATGACTGAATCATAAGTAAGTCTGATTTTACCATGTCTGTATCTTTGCTGTCTGACGGTTGCTTTTATTTATTTTCAAGACTAGGTCTATAAGGATTGAAATGATTTTGTGTATAATATAGTTGATTTTTCTTTTTGCAAAGATTAATCCCTTGAAATCAGTCTGAACTGCTGACAGGTTGGTCTGTATGCTTAGATAATTCATTCATTTTTTTTTAATGGTCTACATGTTTTTATTGAATGTCTACATTTTTGTTAATCACTGTTGTATAATAACTGTATTGGGATAAAATATGATACTTAGTCTAGATCTTTTGTGATTTAAATTAAAAACAAATAAGAAAAAAAACACCTCAAACTAACATACACATCTTTAAATAATTTTTGTTTTTACTCCAACAAATTGAAATCTTAGGTGGAATAGTCTTTTTCAGACCTTTGAATCACAACTATGAAAGAGGAACTTACAGGATATCAAGTTCATAATTTCATTAAATTTCTTTTGTTTTAGCCAATGTCGATCATGTTGGTTTATTCTCATGTAATGCTTTTATCAGTTTTATGTTAAAAGTAGAGTGAAGGGAGAGTTGGGTAGGGGAAGAAGGGGAGAGGAGAAAGTTATGATGCTTTGCAGACCACCTACCTTTATTATAGATGTAAGATTATGACATTATAAATAAGTATTTACATTCAGTGTTCAACTGAGATGGTTAGAAAGTTTCACATTCCCTCTCAAAACCCTGTAGCAGTATGTCAGCCTTTTGTTAAAAGTTGAAGATGGTTAAAAGGAATAGGAACAAAGTCATCAATTATGTATTTTGATAGAAGTAAACAGATAAAAAATTTCCTGAGATTTTCCAAAAATATTTCAAGGCTGATGTCTGTTTCCCCATTATTATAATTAGTAAATATTTCAAAAGAGTTAGATGAAAATTACCAATACTATAAAGAGCATAGATATTCCAAAATGGTACTGTAGGATAGTAGCCTGTGAAAGAAAATAAACAAAAAAGGCAATCTACATGAAGGAAAGTAGAACTTCACTTGTTGTCAGTTCAATATTAGGCATTGTGAAAAGTGTCATTTTTATGATCTCAAAGTATGTTTAGTATGGTCTCACTTAGACCACCTTGCATTTATCTAAGGATATTTACATGAGTCCTAGATGATTTTTCTGTCATGTAAGTTCTGGAGCTTGATTTGACAAAATGTTTTCTGCTTAGATTAGCTAAAGTGAAACCTTTAAATTCTTATCCATTTTCCCTTCCCAGCTTGGCTATTTGTACCTGTAAGATACTACATTTTTGCTGAGTATCATGTTTAGCATGAGGGGTTTAGCCTTTCATGCTCTGTAAAGCTGAATTGAAGCCATCCTTTTGATACTGCTATATTAGCATTTTTTTCCCCTCAAACTTAGCTGCCATTTACCTGAAGAACATGGTGACACAATACTGGCCAGACCGAGAACCTCCACCGGGAGAAGTAATATTTCCATTCAACATTCATGAAAATGATCGCCAGCAAATACGTGATAACATTGTGGAAGGAATAATTCGGTCTCCAGATTTAGTGAGGTACATTATGCTATATCTATATTATTACTAGGAAGCATGAAATATTTGGGGGTGGGTGCTGTTGGATCTAATCATCAGCCACAAGTTTATTTTTTTAAAGAGGTATAAAATAATGAAGGTGGACACTTAAAGAATATTTATTTATCTTTGCATTTGTCATTCTTTGCCTCAGAATATTTTGGAAAATATTTAGTTGCCATAATTGCCACGAAAAAGAAGTAAAGTAAAAATCATACTTAACCAAAATGATTGTGTAAATCCCTACTATGTAAATAATCTATGTTCTTAGTCATGATCTCTTGACTTTTTTACTACCTGCTTTTTTTTTTCTTTGATATAGGGAGATTGATTCTGGGAATTTTAACCTACCACATCTCCGAACCCCTTACTTATATTTTTATTCATTTTTAAAAAATGAGTATCCTTTCCTTTGGAGAAAACAGGATAGAGTAGATATAAATTAGAAGAATTGTCTCCAGTTTTTCAGGTTAATAGATTGGATGCTGTATAGCACTGTCCTATAGAGCTTTCTGCAGTTACAGCAGTGTTCTGTATTCATGCTCACCAGCATTTAGCCACGTGACATTTGCATTTTTTTTTTTTTTTTTTTTTTGAGACAGAGTCTCACTCTGTTGCCCGGGCTAGAGTGCCATGGCGTCAGCCTAGCTCCCAGCAACCTCAAACTCCTGGGCTCAAGCAATCCTTCTGCCTCAGCCTCCCAAGTAGCTGGGACTACAGGCATGCACCACCATGCCCGGCTAATTTTTTCTATATATTTTTAGTTGTCCAGCTAACTTCTTTCTATTTTTTAGTAGAGACGGGGTCTCGCTCTTGCTCAGGTTGGTTTCGAACTCCTGAGCTCAAACAATCCACCCGTCTCAGCCTCCCAGAGTGCTAGGATTACAGGCGTGAGCCACCGCGCCCAGCCTGCATTTTTAATTCTATTTAATTTTGATTCATTTAAAGTATGCATATGTAGCTAGTGGCTGCTCTATTGGACAGCACATCTGTAGGGTAATAAAAATTTTGTAATCTTAAAATAGGAGAAACAAATTCTTTTCAACGTATGAACTAGTATTAATAATAATTGGGTTTCTTTTGAAAAGGGAGGGGCAGATAGGTGAAACAAAGGGGAATGAAAATGTTCAGTGTCAAGATTAGATATAACTTTAGCCCTGAGTATCTAATAGTCATCATGACATAAGCAGGAGAAAAGGAAGGAAGTGTGAAGAGAATAACAGGAAGGAGAACACTGAACTCTTTTTGCAGTTATTTTGTTAGTTGAGAGGAGAAAAATAGGTGTACTGATTAAAGAAAATCACCATTATTCTCACTGCTTGCCCAAATACCAGTCATGGTACCAATACTCCTATGGTACCATCATGTATCCATTTGTCAAAATCTTTACATTTTCAGATCTCCCTGAATCTTCCAGTGGTTCAGGGTCAACCTGAAGATGACATTTTAAAAACTGAAAACCTTCAGTTTTGTTGCATACAAATACAACTTACTTGTTCTTTAAAGGAACAGCTGCTAGTGGCACAAGAAGAGATCTTTATCATGAGATAGTTCTTTGTGACTTTGCTGCTTTTATGTCCTTAAGGCTTACCTGTAATTACTCTTGAAGAAATATCTTCTTCCTGTTCTCAAAGTTTAAGAGTATTACAGAGGAAATTTTCAAATAGATTTGGTAATGTAAGGGAAAGGCATTATTTTATTTAATTTCACCAGTTTCAGTGGATCCAAGTTATTACTTGTTCAGCTGGACACTTTATTTTTATTTTTTTTGCACTGTGGAATCCTAAGTTTGCCAGATTAACTCCCTAACCATTTGCAAATAACTATGTAAGGACATATTTGGTAATAATATTGATAGTTTATAGAAGAGAATTTTTTTTCCTTATTTTCCTTTTCAATTCCAATTACAGTTGAGATCCCATTGAGGAAATGATTACTGATTTGTTAGTTATGGGGTAACTTCTTTTATCACTTAACTTTGTGTTTTTATTAAAGGGGATTTTTCTTTTTCTATTTTAGGTCTTTCCTGTTCCTTGTTTTCATTTATTTCTCTGGAAATAGCTTTTAGCTTTTCTCTTCAGGAATTGCCTAGCGATTACATGTTTCTTTCTTACGCTCAAAAGTACAAAAATTACTATCTCAGGCTGCTTTGGCAGGTTCAACATACTATGCTGGCTGTTAACGAATAATGGATGGGTTCAAGGTTTTGGCCCACAGAGAAGCTTCCCACAGTTATTCTGGCCTCTGTTTTACTTACTTTTACCATCTTTTAGGCTAGGTTTGTTCATTTGCAACGAAAGAACATTCCTTCCCTCCTTTAGGATACGATAACCAAAATATAAAATATAACAAACTGGGAAGTTTTACAGAGCTGAGATAGATTCATAGTCATTTTAAAAACTTTTAAAAAATATTTCAAAATTAACTTTTTAAAAAGCTGTTTTTAGGATAAGATAGTTTGAAAGTTTCAGTCATTTTAGGAAATCACCCATTCTGTATATTTTCAATAAGTTGAGCCACTGAGGAAGTTTTTTTTTTAATAGGACTGCTTTTTTCCCCCATCCCACATATATATATATATATATATATATATATATATGTAATATAGGTAAATAGGAGCTAGAGGACTTTTATGTAAAAGCTTAGAGGTCATCGAAACATGGTGTTTATAACTACTTAGATTTTGGACTTTTCTTCCCCAACTTACAGAGTCCAGTTAACAATGTGTCTCCGTGTCATCATTAAATATGATTTTCCCGGTCACTGGCCTGCAATAGTTGACAAGATAGACTATTACTTGCAATCACAGGGCCTTGGAAGCTGGCTTGGCAGTTTATTATGTCTGTATCAACTGGTGAAGACATATGAGTAAGTTGATTTCAATTGGCTGAAGCAACAGCCTTGTGTAACTTAGAATTAAGTTGCATAGAGGGGTCTGCTGTTCATATAAATAGAGTATGAACTAACCAGTTTAAAAGAAGGAAAACTACAGGACTTTGTGTGTACAAGTAGCAATCCTCCTAGAAACCAGAGAGCAACACTATTAAATGTGATACGAGTCTTCCACCTCCCAAGCAACTTTTATGGAAAAGAATGCCACTGTCAAAGAAACTTTAATGTTTTCTATCTTGCATCCAAAACAGTAAATGTTTTGTTTTACTTAATAATATGCTTCCTAGAAGACAAATGTTAGGGTACTTCTATATGAGAGTTTCCAAGTTTCTGCAGAATCAGGTTGGTTTGGGAAATGTTGGGATAAACGCAAACATGTTTATTTACTATAGTTATTCAAGGAAACTTTAATCTGATAATGTACATTGCTAATATCTAGGACAGTAATATAATAATATGCAATACTTCTCAAACTGACTAGTTTTGGAGGACTATTTATTAAAAGGTTTCCATGGAAACCCTGAGGTACCTATTGCCTTCTTGTTTCTAGGAGGATCGCTACTTGTACATACAAACTCCTGTAGTTTTCCTTTTTTTAAACTGGCTAGTTTATACTCTATTTATAGAATTTTAGAGAATATTTTAGATTTATAGCAGTTAAAATGATCTAAAAGCACCTAAATTTGTAAACTATTTCAACTGCTCAATTTAGGGTAACATAAGAAAAAAATGTTTTTTCTACTTTATCATATAATTTGAATGTCTATTTAAACTAGTGTATCAACTTGTATTTTATAGGAAGAATTATATTTTGATAAAAATTTAATACTAGAAACATTCATGTAGAAAAACTGTAAAAGTCTTGGATTCTTTTAAATCTTTCTAGAAAGATTTTAGATATTCTGCCTAAAACGGGGATGTGCTCTTTTAAACTTCTTTTCAACTTTATTCTAGCAATCCAAACAGAAAAAGTAAGCTGATGTTTGAATGTTTTGTTAGTTTTATATATTTTAAGAAATATTTTTCATTCATCGTTTATAGCTCTTTGGGGAGGGGGAGAAATTGTTTTTCTCTTTTTGTTTTTGCTTATGTAGATATAAGAAAGCAGAAGAAAGAGAACCTCTTATAGCAGCAATGCAAATATTTCTGCCTCGTATTCAGCAACAAATCGTGCAGCTCCTTCCTGATTCCTCCCATTATTCTGTGTTACTACAGAAACAGATTCTGAAAATCTTTTATGCACTTGTTCAGGTAGGTGTGTATTGCGGAAGACAAATATAGGGCCTTATATTTCTGCCTGACACATGGAAAGTGCCCAGTAAATGTCAGTTATTATTAAAAATTATTATATATTCTTGCATACATTTCTTTCTTTCTTTATTTTATTTTAAAATACTAAGAGGGTACAAGAGTTTTGGTAACATAGATATACTCTAGAATGCTGAAGTCAGGGCTTTCAGCATGCCCGCCACCAGGACAGTGTTCATTGTACCCAGTAGGTAAGTTTTTATCCAGTGGTGATGGATTTCCACCGGAGCGGGGTGGAAACTAACCCTTCTTAGTTTCCAATGTCCTTCACATCTTTCTGTGCCATGTGCACCCATGGCTTAGCTCCTACTTATTAGTGAGAACATGTGGTGGTGTTTATCCATTCCTGAGATACTTCACTTAGGATAATGGTCTCCAGTTCCATCCAAGTTGCTGCAAATGACATGATTTCATTCCTTTTTGTGGCTGAGTAGTAGTACTCCATGGTGTGTGTGTGTGTGTGTGTGTGTATATATATATACACACCACATTTTCTTTATCCACTCATGTATTGATGGACACTTAGGTTTGATTCCATATCTTTGCAGTTGTACAGTGTGGTGAGAAAAACATTCGAGTGTACGTGTCTTTCTGATAAAATGATTTATTTTCCTTTGGGTAGATACCCAGTAGTGGGATTACTAGATCAAATGGTAGGTCTACTTTTAGCTGTTTGATGAATCTTGATACTGTTTTCCATAGAGATTGTACTAATTTACAGTCCCACCAACAGTGTGTAAGCGTACATTTTTCTCTGCATCCGTGTCAGTATCTGTTGTTTTTTGACTTTTTAATAATGGCCATTCTGATAGGGGTAAGATGATATCTCCTTGTGGTTTTAATTTGCATTTCCCTGACGATTAGTGATATTGAACATTTTTTCATATGTCTGTTGGCCATTTGTTGTCTTTCAAAAAAATTCTGTTCATCTTTTGCCCAGTTATTGATGAGATTTTTTTTTCCTTGCTGTTTTGTTTGAGTTTTTTGTAGATTCTGGAAATTAGTCCTTTGTCATGTATAGTTTGCGAGTATTTTTTCCCATTCTGTAGGTTACCTGTTTACTGTTAGTTATTTCCTTTGCTGTGCAGAAGCTTTTTAATTTAATTAAGTCCCATTTATTTATTTTTATTGTTGCTGTATTTGCCTTTGGGTCTTAGTCATAAACTCTTTGCGTAGGCCAATGTCTAGAAGAGTTTTTCCTATGTTTTCTAGGATTTTTATGGTTTAATGCCTTATATTTAAGTCTTTTATCCATCTTGAGTTAACTTTTGTATATGGTGAGAAATAGGGGTCCTGTTTCTTTCTTCTGCATGTGGCTATCCCATTTTCCCAGCACCATTTATTGAATAGACCTTCTTTATCCTGGTGTATGTTTTTGTCTGCTTTGTCAAAGATCGGTTGGTTGTAGCTACACGGTTTTATTTCTGGGTTCTCTATTCTGTTTCACTGGTCTCTCTCTCTTGTTTTATACCAGTACCATTCTGTTTGGTTACTATGGCCTTGTAGTACAATTCAAAGTCAGGTAATATGATGCCTCTAGATTTGTTTTTTTTTTTTTTTTCTTAATATTGCTTTGGCTATTTGGGCTGTTTTTTGGTTCCAAATGAAGC
>CM052440.1:62093720-62111936 GCA_028533085.1 Varecia variegata
ATGCTATCTAAAATGTTATTAATGCAAAATAATACATTGAGATTAATTATTGTGTTACCAATTTCTCAGCAAAGTCCTAGATCTACACAGTGCATTTTGAAATTTTCTAAGTTACTTTCCATGGCAAGTATATACTTTTCATAAGTGATTACTTCTGAAAGAGTGCATTCTTAGGAACCACATTTTCAGAAAAAATTAAATGTTCATATTCCTCAAAAAAAAGAAAAAAGAAACACAGTGCACCGTTGTCAAAAGCTGATAACAGACTGGTGTACTCGACCCCCATAAACTCTCGCCAGCCAGCCTCATTCGGTAGGTAGTGGTGCCAGTCAGTCAGCCGAGAGAAGTTAGAACTAAATCATGAATGAAGCGGCTGTCGATTTAGCCCTTATGACTTACTAATGTTCTAATTGTGCTGGTCAATCCGGGAGGATTATTTCATTGAAACTTATTTGGTATTTCAAATATGTTAATTTTAAAAAGAAAACAAACATATAAAAGATGAACAAAAATGTGTTAGTAAAAATAAAAGGATTTGTTCTGTAAAATTTGGATTCAGTCAAAAGGCTGTACTTAGGGACCTAGTAGGTCGCGTGTGGCCTTAAGGCCCCAGGTTCCCCAGCCCTGGTATAGCCTACTGCTCATAGGCTACAAACCTATGCATGTTACTGTATTGAATACTGTAGGCAATTGTAACACAATGGTAAGTAATTGTATATCTAAACATAGATACACACTATAAAAGTTAAAAATACAACATAAAAGATAAAAGATACATCTGTGTAGGGCACTTAACCATGAATGGAGCTTGCAGGGCTGGAAGTTGCTCTCAGTGAATGTGTGGTGAGTAAATGTGAAGGCCTAGGACATTACTGTAGATTTTATAAGCACTGCACACTTAGGCTACACTAAATTTATTAAAAAATTATTTTCAAAAATTAATTAACCTTAGCTTACTATATAACTCATTTACTTAATTTTTTTATTTTTTATTTTTTATTTTTGTTGAGACAGAGTCTCACTCTGTTGCCCGGGCTAGAGTGCTGTGGCGTCAGCCTAGCTCACAGCAACCTCAAACTCCTGGGCTCAAGCAATCCTACTGCCTCAGCCTCCCCAGTAGCTGGGACTACAGGCATGCACCACCATGCCTGGCTAACTTTTTCTATATATTTTTAGTTGTCCGGTTAATTTCTTTCTGTTTTTTAGTAGAGACAGGGGTCTCGCTCTTGCTCCGGCTGGTCTCGAACTCCTGACCTCAAGCAATCCTCCTGCCTCAGCCTCCCAGAGTTCTAGGATTACAGGTGTGAGCCACTGCGCCTGGCCACTCATTCACTTTATAAACTTGAAACATTTTTTAACTTTTTGACTCTTTTGTAATAACACTTAGCTTAAAGCACAAACATATACAGTTGTACGAAAATATTCTTTCTTTATATTACTATGTAAGCTTTTTTTATTTTTACTTTTTAAACTTTTTTGTTTAAAAACTGAGACACATACATACACATTAGCCTAGGCCTACACAGGGTCAGGATCATCAATATCATTGTCTTCCACCTCCATATCTTGTCCCACTGGAAGGTCTTCGGAGACAATAACATGCATGGAGCTGTCATCTCCTATGATAACCATGACTTCTTCTGGAATACCTCCTGAAGAACCTGCCTAAGGCTATTTTACAGTTAGCTTTTTTAATAAGTAACAGGTGTACACTCTAAAATAGTGGTAAAAAGTATAGTAAATGCATAAACCAGTAACATAGTTGTTTATTATCGTTATCTAATCTTATGGGCTGTACCTAATTGAATGTGCTATACTTTTATACAACTGGCAGTGCAGTAGGTTTGTTTATGCCAGCATCACCACAAACATGTGAGTAATGTGTTGTGCTATGATGTTCTGATGCCTATAATGTTACTAGGTGATAAGAATTTTTCAGCTATGTTGTAATCTAATGGGGCCACTGTCATATATGCGATCCATTGTTGAGTGAAATGTTATGTGGTGTATGATTCCCCCCCCCACCTAGAGTGTAAGCTTTGGGAGGGCAAAGGTGATGTCTCTCTTACTTATTGTTATGTCTTTAGCATGAAACGTGTTTTGGAATGCATGGATGCGCAGGCAGTGTACCCCCTCTCCTGTAGCTCACAGTCTCACAGTGTAGCGGGGGAAACACAAACCTGTGTGATACAGAGTGGCTCTGGTTATGCCACAGTGTGGAGGAAAGTAATTGTAAAAGTGTTTCATGAGTGTTTAATGAGGTAAAGATTTTCGATAAGGGAGTTAAAATTGAAAGTTGGACACTCAAAGGAGTAAATGGTAAAAATTACTTAACCTAGAATCTCATGCTGAATAAATGAGACCTTAATGATATTAATGTTTTTTTTCATTTTAAAAAGTAGCCCGGAGAAATGACTCATGGTGTGTAGTCTTCTAAATTTAAAAAATACATATATATGCTTCTGGATCTATTTTATGTTAAATTTTAGGTTGAACCTTATGAAATATGTTATTTTCATGCTCAAATGTTGGCTATTTCTTGTTTTAACTTTCCAATATAGATAAAATTTCTTATTTTTCTTGGAAAAGAGGAATTACTGTTTGTGTTGTTCTTCCATCTTCCAGTATGCATTGCCTCTTCAGCTGGTGAATAACCAAACCATGACAACATGGATGGAGATCTTCCGAACTATTATCGACAGGACTGTTCCTCCTGTAAGGAAAAGCTCTGTTCCTAAGAAAAATTGGGGAAACTTGGGTTTGGAATACTAATGGTAGACTGATTCATTATCCCAGCATGCTATGTGGAAAAAAATTACTGTAACAAAATAAATAATTCATAATGTTCATTTATAGAAAGCTCAGATAAACAAAAATAATAAAATAATTATTTAATCCCACTAAAAATGGCACAAACCATTTTTAAAACTTGATAGTCCTCTAGTCTTTTTTCCTTCTGCATTCTATATACAGCTACATTTTATTTATAAAATAATATACTTATTTTGAAATTCATTTCCCCACTTAAAATTTATTATAAACAATTTTAATTTTTTTGTGATTATAAATATCTTTATACTGTGTCTTTTTGTCAGATGTTTCATTTGCTGGATATTTAGATTGTTTTAATTTTTTAGTGTTTTAACTATAAGAATGTAGTTAAATTTTTGTGCACATACATGATTTTTTTTTTGGATAAACTCCTAGAAGTGTTGAGACTTTTTACAGAGCTTGCAAAGTGTTCTCCAGAGAGGGTGTCCTGGTTTATACTTTAATAATCAGTGACTGGGAACGCCTGTTACGAGTTTTCCCTTAATTTTAAATTTGTCTGTTTGATAGGTAAAAGATGGTGTCTTATTTTGATCTGTAATAATGATATATTACGTTTCATTTATCAAATTCTTGTATATTTTAAAATGTTATTGTGTCTTAAAATGTATAGTGTGATTTCTGTTGTCCATATCTTGAGACAAAGTATTTTGAGGTTTAGTTTACATACATAAATGCACAGAACTTAGTGAGCAGTTCAGTGAATTTTGACAAGCATATACTTGGCTTGATGTCACTGAGATCAAAATGTAGAAACTTTTTGTCATCTCAGAGTTTCCTCAAGGGCCCATCATGTTTTGTATTTTCTCTTCTATTTTATTTGGGCCTTTAGAAGATGGGAGATAAATGTGAACGAAAGTACTGATTAGCTGAAATTTGCTTTGCTTATTTAATTCCTACCTAGCAATCTGTAAAGTAAGAATTTGCATTTCTATAGCAATCTAACTTCACATTTAATGATTTAATCTATCCTAAGGTTTATTGTGCCTTTGTTATTCACATAAATCCTTTCCAGAAGTTTAATCTGGGTGATTTTGTCCTGTCAGGAGACTCTGCAAATTGATGAGGATGATAGACCAGAACTGGTATGGTGGAAGTGTAAGAAGTGGGCACTGCATATTGTAGCTCGTCTCTTTGAACGGTAATTCTCTGTTTATTACATTTATGATCTTACAGTCATTATGTCAGTATTGGATATAATAAAATTGGTTAGTTCTCTCAATGTTCTACAGTATATGATTATTTGTCTTAAAAGCCACAGAGGGCGAAGAGTTACAGTCTGTTTAAAGTAGGCCTAGTTGTCTGTCATTCGCTTTGAGATCACAGCGAAGTAAGCAGCCTTCTCTGGGTCTTTTCTATTCTTCTGTGAGAAACACGAAAAATAACATTGTTCAAGGCCGGGCGCGGTGGCTCACGCCTGTAATCCTAGCACTCTGGGAGGCCGAGGCGGGTGGATCGCTCAAGGTCAGGAGTTCGAGACCAGCCTGAGCAAGAGCCGAGACCCTGTCTCTACTAAAAATAGAAAGAAATTATCTGGCCAACTAAAATATATATAGAAAAAATTAGCCGGGCATGGTGGCGCATGCCTGTAGTCCCAGCTACCCGGGAGGCTGAAGCAGTAGGATGGCTTAAGCCCAGGAGTTTGAGGTTGCTGTGAGCTAGGCTGATGCCATGGCACTCACTCTAGCCCGGGCAACAGAGTGAGACTCTGTCTCAAAAAAAAAAAAAAAAAAAAATAACATTGTTCAGCCCATTGGAAATTTCCAGGAATTATGTAAGAAGGTGCATGGCCACTCAGCTCCATAAGAAAGTCAAATTCAATTATAAAAGCATTTATTTAAAAAAATCTGTTACATGTCAATCATAACATTTTTATTTCTAATATTTGTCCTTTAGGAGCTCTTGGTTTAATAGGTGAATGCTTCTGTCTGAAACTTAGGCTCAGAATCTAAGTACAGCTTATTGTGATTTCATTTAGTGGCATGTGAAAAAAGGGTAAAGTGTTTTCTGTCTCATTAGACTGCATCTTTCAACCAGAGACTGTATGTAAACAAGGAAGCTTGCTTTGTTTTTTAAATTCACAACATTTAAACATTTTCTCTTTGTATCTGAAGATATGGAAGCCCAGGAAATGTCACAAAAGAATACTTTGAATTTTCTGAATTCTTTTTGAAAACCTATGCTGTGGGAATTCAACAGGTAATAATCTTATGCTTTCTAAGTAGAAGGACTATTACTGCTGAAAGTAGTTAAGTCATTTCTATCTGTTTAGAAGTAGGTTACAAACGTTAATTCATTGCATATTTATGGAGGATAAAATGGCAGCTCTGAGAATCTAATACAGTTCAATTAGTTTTAGAACCAGATGTCCTAGGACAGCCACCATAAGAACTGCACTTCTAGACTCCTAGACTTTGAACTCAAAGCTTTCAAGTTTGTTGATACTGGTGTAGCTATCACCGGTATTAGATTGGGTTCTTCTGTTAGTGCTCTCTGATCTCTTATGTGTTTCTTAATCTTTATTTCTCTGGGCTCCACCTCTTTGTGTTAAGCTTTTATATTAGAGGATGTAAGTAATACAAATTGGTCTATTTCAAGAGAACTTGCTTAGATGTTAAGACTCTCACCTGAGAACTTATACATTTCTATGGAAGTTTGGGAACAATTCTATGCAGTGAAAAATTAGGATTTCTTGAAAAATAATCCAAGTTGATATTAATATTTAAAAACTTTAAAAACTACAAAGGACAAGTGAGCTATGAAGATTGGTTGATCAGAATATTTTTGTTTATATTTCAACAAAGAAAATTTAATAATTACTGACCACTGGCTGTGTTGGGACCCTATTGAGGAAGCAGAGATTAATCAGACATGGACAAAGGCTTTAGTGAGATAAAGGGTGTTTCTAGATTTTTATACATCTTTATTGTCAGCAATATAAAGCTAAGTACTATGAATTTGTTGTCTTAAGATGACATACTTCATTTTGTGGATTTTCATTGTGTCTAGTAGAATGCTTTCTAAAGAGTACCATGTGACACTTCAGGAAAGCTATAGTATAATTTTCTTACCTATAGAGACAATTGGTGAATAATGAGTAAAATTATCTGTTTAGCCATTCACCATGGATACCAGGAAAATCAGGAAGCTGGTTAGCTATCTTCTGTTCTTTCCACTGCTATTAAACTCTGTTGAGCGTGTTAAAGTTCATGTCCACTTGAAGTGTGTTCAGTAGAATTTTTCCATTATCGTATAAGCGTGTTTGGGTGTGTATATATGTGTATACAGACATATTTGAAAATCTCATGCCTTTTCATTCATGTCATAAACTCTTTGTACTATGGTTATTTAAGGTATGTATTCCTGATATATAAAAACAGTTTCTTATCAAGAGCTGTTCTTTTCTCCATTGTTGTCTCATCTCCCATCACGCCTGCTTTGTGTGAGCCACAGCTGTATTAGAAAGAATCGTGCTCAGTATCACCGACTTTTAGCCTGCATTGCAGTCACAGCTGCTCTGGCATGGTTCCTTTCTTATAAACAATTTTTTAAATCAGTGTTTTAAAAAGTAACTTCTCAGTTTTGTGTTATGTTTATAAAGACTTTCTGTGGTCTGAGATTATAAAATAAAATTTTCCCACATTTTATTCTAGGAATTCTATGCTTTCATTTTTTGTTGTTGTTGTTGAAATATTTCCCCATCTTGGAGTTTATTTTGGTATGAAGTTTAGTTAGGGAGCCAATTTAATTTTTTTCAGAGGGCTAATGAGCTGTGCCAGTACTATTTTTTGAATAACTTTTCGCTCCTAATTTTGAAAGAGCCTTTATCAAATAACAGAAACTCTTTGAGCTGTCTCTTGCTGTATGGAAATTTTAAATGTTTACTTAGTCAAATCTGTGTTTTTTTTTTTTAAAAAACAGGAGTCTTATTTTATTTGAAGAGCTAGAAGTTAGACTTACTCTGAGTAATTCTACAGGTGAGAAGTAGGACAAATGCCTGGAAGTTATAGTGAGACACCCTTTAGTTCAATATAACATGGACCTATCTAATAACTAAAACTACCCATATAAGCTCTCTCACAAAATATTGATTTCCCCGAAATCTGTTAATTTCCATCTCTATGGATTCTGGATTTTATGTGATGCCAAAACTGCCTCCACTCCCTTTTAACCTTAAAATTGTTTATGTTCTCCCATATTGTCTCTGTTTTCCTGTAGGTTCTACTAAACATTTTAGATCAATATAGACAGAAAGAATATGTAGCTCCTCGTGTTCTCCAGCAAGCATTCAATTATCTCAACCAAGGGATCGTTCATTCTGTAACCTGGAAGCAGATGAAGCCTCACATACAGGTTAGTGTCAGAGGGCAGTTCTCCAAAGTTACTCCCTGGTTAAATTAGATTTTCCTAATTTACTAGACAAACTAACTGTTACTAATCCTATATTTTATAGCTAATCCTTTTATTTCCATTAATAATTTCTAATGGGTACAGTCTTGTATCTGATATGAGGGGCTTGGAAATTTAAGCATTTCATAAGAGTGAGGCCTTCAAGTTTTAGGCGTTGGAAGACTTGGATTCAGGTGATTTTGTTTGAAATCTCATTTAGCTTCAGTTTCTCCTCCGTTAAGGCAGATAATGTTTTTCTACCTTTCTTGTCTAAAGGTTGCTAGGATCAAATGAGGTATTTAATGTAAAAGTGTTTTGAAAATTGTTACCAGGGATCTACTAAGGTAGTGTTATTTTGCAGGAAATGAAGCTTCATTTGTGACCATTTTCTTTTGTTGGTATGAGCAAGAAAGGTTTTGGTTTCTTTTTTTGTATCTGTTAAGTTCTATAGCAGAAGTTAAAGTTTTCTGTTTTTTACTCAATTGTTTACCTAAAGTAGAATTCAGCATTGTTATTTAATTAAAGAACAAATGAGAATGGAACATTACGGGCCATTAATAAATGAATTCTTATTTGCATACAGATAACTGGGTAATTCAGAAACTTTAGGAACTGAGTCCCATCCTCCCTCAGACCATGAGTTCTTAAATTCTGTAAATGGTGTCTGAAAAGAAAATTAAATTCTTTCCCTTTGCCTTTAGTGTCCAGGATAGAATTTGTTTAGTGTTATTTTATTACAGGTCTTACCAATATAGTATCTTTTCCTTATGTGTATATCTTAATAACTGTTTGCCTAATCACTTTGATCAAATAGTGATAATTTGTTTGCAACTAATAAAATTACTAATTTCATTTTATTTACTGTGTTCCTGTAAAGTAAAGGTGAATGGTGATAGTGTTTCTTCTCTACTTGATACTTTTGGCCTTATTTTTACATGGCTGTAAAGTAGGAATAAGAAAACTGATCCTTAAGCTGAATTTTTTTCTCTGAGACTTATTTAATGTGGAATAAATAAGAGATGATCCTGTTTTTACATAAGTAGCTGTTAAAGAACAAAAGGGCTTAATAGAGCATTAGCAGCAATTAGAGAGCCTAGAAGATGGAATTTTTTTTTTCCCATTGAAACCCACATTTATTGACTAGGAAATTGGTTTTTCGAAAATGAAAGAAGAAAAGAAAACTTTACTGTAGTTAATAACATTTCCATTTAGGACCAAAATGAAAATGTTGAAAAATTTCAAAATAAGAAATATAATAGTTAATATAACCTTGACTTGACATTTTCCTTCCTTAAGAATCAAAGTATTTTTAATACTGATTTGTTAATGAAACTTTATTATCCCTGTTGTTGCTTCAAAGAATAGCATGTACATTTGTCTCTTTCTCCTTTAATCACTTGTTTAAAAGCAATCTTACATTTAACTCTTCAGCCCCAACCCCTTCTCAGGGGCTCTTGCTTTCCTGCTTTCCCTTTAGGGAATGCATGCTTAAAAGAAAGATTAATATAACAGTTTGGAAAACTAACATCATAAAGGCTGTCAATAAATACATTATTGGTATTCCTGAAATTTGAATAGCTTATACCCATTTGTTGGTTTTTTTTTTTTTCTCATCTTAGAATATATCTGAAGATGTGATTTTTTCTGTGATGTGTTATAAAGATGAGGATGAAGAGCTGTGGCAAGAAGATCCATATGAGTATATAAGGATGAAATTTGGTAATTGGGATGGTTTTATTGCTCATCACTTCCTGGATATATAAAGTAATATAACTAAATTTATATTTTTAAGTAGATTTTATTACTTTGGTAAATCTCCAAAGTTCAACTTTGCATGATCAACTCCGAAAACTAATGAGAGTTTGTTCTATTGAACCAGAGAACTTGAGGCCTTTGGGTGTGAGAGATGAGAACCCACCTTATTTGTCTCTCTCATGTGTGCCTAAGCACTCACAGAGCCATCTGTTAGCTGTGATGTTTAGATGCTGACCTGCAGGGACCTTTCTGTGTGCCCTTTGAAGTATCCGTTTATAGATTGGGTTGTTCTCACTCTGGGAGGTCCTTCGAATTTCTGCGTATTTTAGGAGCACTCCAATTTGGTTTGCCTCCTTATCCTAGGGACTAACTATTCCACAAGGGAATGAAATTACCTACAGTGGTCCCACTGGGTGTGGCCCAGTTCTTTTATTAATAGTTTGGATCTTCTGGAAGCTGTTGAACTGTGCAGGTTGCCTGACTCATTCCCTTGTATCCCCAGTTTATATTCTTCTTTTCATGGAATACTCAAGCACTTAACACGGCAAAATGTTAGTTTGAGTACGTCTGTCTCTCCTACAACTTAGAAGCTTTCAGAGGGCAGGAATTTTATTTATTTGCTTTATTTTGTATTCTTTATCCCTTCTACACCTCTGCATCCCTCTACTATTGTTTGGCCCCTAGTATGTCTTCAATAAATAATTGCTAAAACTGAGGCATGCTGATGGTGCTGTGACAGTGCAGTGCTTCCCCTTGTTGAGCTGAGTGTCTCTAGCTACCTGAGCTAAACCTATTGGCATGGATGCTAGATTATCGGGCTATGTTGTTTTTACAGTGCTTTCTGTTTCGTTTTATTTGATTCAGTAAGTGAGGAGGTATCTCTTTGGGAGACAAAGTACAAGAAAAGCAAATGAGTGAGAAGCAACATTTCCCATGTACTTTATTTCTCCGTTCTACCTTTGTCTTTTGAAAATCATTACTCATGTGCATAATTTATTATTTCCCCTTTCTCATGCCCTTGTTTTCCTAGTTTGCTTTGACAGAGCAGATTAGCCAATCTTTATTTTCTTTAAGGCATTCTTTTAGCATTTACCTTTTCTATAATACCTATGTGTTTTTATAATGTACACGATATTTGTTTAGCTTTCAGAAAGCTACCATTATTTCATGTATTCTTCATATCTGATATGTATAAGTATCTCAGTTTTTAGAAAATATAGCAAGAGCTGTGTGTGTGTTGCTTAACAGTGGGAATTTACATTTTATTGATTGTTTAGGTGAGAATATGGGTAATTCAAGATTAGCAGAAGTGCTATGCTTTTTTAAAAAATAATTTCCTTCTGTGGACGAGAATACAGTGGCTTTTATTTAATAAGTTTATTAAATATTTTAATATGTATTTTACTTTTGGGTAACTACAAGGAAGAACAATTACTGTATTTTATTTTTGTCACTTGTAATTATTTATGTGAACAAACCATTTCTATCTAAATTTATTGACATTAATAATGTTTTTATTATTATTTTTTTTTATTGTATCCTTTAACCAACATCTCCCCATTTCCCTTAATAATAATGCTCTTAGATTGGGTAAAAACTAAAAGAAAATTTTAGGTTTTAATGTTAGGACAGCCTGAGTGTGAATGTTGGCTTGGTTGCTTACCTGTTGTGTGACTGTAGGCAGCTGTTTAACCTAAGATGCAATAAAATGGGTAATGATAGTAGTGCTGGGAGGACCAAATGGGATAATACACATGAACTGCTTAGCATAGAACACTAGATATTAAACAGTACTCAGAAGTTAGTTATTAGTATTTTATATTTTGAGGTAGACCTAAATTAGGTTTTATTTTTTATATTTAAACAAGGACATATCAGATACTTCTCAAATTTTCAGTTTCAGTTTCTTATATAAAACTGCCTATTCTGAAAATTGTGAGAGCTTTTGTAATATTAAGTGATATGAATACTTGCTGAGCCTGTCTATTGACAGAGCCAAGCACTGTCCTAGAATCCCTCGAGGCTTTTAGGCTTGCTGTTTCCTCTGCTTGGAGTGCTTTATCCATGGATAGCTTTCTCCCTCATGACATTCAATTTCTGCTTCAGTGTTATCTTAATGGAGTTGGAGAGGCTTTCCCTGACACCCTGTTTAAACTAGCACCCCCATACTCTGTCACTCTGTCTCCTTACCCTGTTTTACATTTGTTCTTATCCCAACCTATTGTGTGTGTGTGTATGTGTATAATCTCTTTACTTTTTTCTCTCACCATGTAAGCTCCATGAGAACCTTTTTTGTTGATCTTTGGATCCTCAGAGTCTAGAGTAGTGCCTGGCACATAGTAAGCACTGAATAAATTTTTGTTGTTTTTAGATAGAGATAAAATACTTTTCCTGTCCTCAGCAAAATAGATATCTCTAGTATGTTTTTTAAAAAATATGATTATTTGAAAGGACAACATATTGAGTTTGATAAATATTGTTGTGCATGAGAGCACTGGTGATAAATCCTTAGCTTTTTAATGCTGTAAAACAATGTCATATATGGACTGTTTTATTTCTTGGTTTGGAATAGTGGTCAGTCAGGATTAAAATCTGTAATAAGTAATTGTATTTTTACTAACATGATTTAACTTTTCAAAATCTTAGATATTTTTGAAGATTATGCTTCTCCCACCACAGCAGCCCAGACTCTATTATATACTGCTGCAAAAAAAAGAAAAGAGGTAGTTATTCTTTTTAAATTAAAAACTAAAAAGGTGGCCTATGTTGATTTGAAGCTCTAATATACCCATAATATTTGAAAAATTTTATTGTTACTAGTTATAACTTACCACTTTAAGAATATTTTTCTGTCCTAGTAAGGGAAAAGGGTTATGTATCATTGATTATTTTCTTAATACATTGTATCTTTCTTATTGAGCTTATAGTTGCTTGATAAAACACAATAAAATGGCTTTATTTTTGAAAATTTGTGCATCGTATTTACTTACTGTAGTAAGGCAATGAAAGTTGATGTAGACTAAAATGGATTCTTTTATTTCTTTAGGTGTTGCCAAAAATGATGGCATTCTGTTATCAAATCCTAACAGATCCGAACTTTGACCCTAGGAAGAAAGATGGAGCCCTGCATGTGATTGGTTCCCTAGCTGAGATTTTATTAAAGGTTAAGATAATTAAAATTTATTTACCAAATCTGTAAAGCACAGGCAATTGAAAGAATATGAAAGTTATGGGTATTAATAATTTAAAATGGTGACTACTTCTGGATAATTGAGTTGATTGTAAATAGCCTTCTTTCTATCACCTATTAAAAAGAAAATTTGACTTTTTTTTTTTTTTTTTTGAGACAGAGTCTCCCTCTGTTGCCTGGGCTAGAGTGCCATGGCATCCGCCTAGCTCACAGCAACCTCAAACTCCTGGGCTCAAGCAATTCTCCTGCCTCAGCCTCCCGAGTAGCTGGGACTACCGGCATGCACCACCATGCCTGGCTGATTTTTTCTCTCTATATTTTCAGTTGTCCATATAATTTCTTTCTATTTTTAGTAGAGACAGGGTCTCACCCTTACTCTTACTCTTACTCACTCTTACTGGTCTCGAACTCCTGAGTTCAAACGATCCACCCACCTCGGCCTCCCAGAGTGCTAGGATTACAGGCGTGAGCCACCATGCCCGGCCAAAATTTGACTTTTTTAGTTTTTCAGTATGAAATTGTCGCTGTATAAAAAAGGACACCAAAGAACTTGTTTCTTATTTCTATAAAAATCAATATCAAATTGATCGAAGGTACTATTTCTGTCTTGTTTTAAAACATGCAATATGTAGGTTAAATGATTTTACAAAATTATAAATAGAGGTATGTTAAATGCAAGTCATAATAAACTTTATTATAATGTAATTCTTACATGTGAAAAAGGCATGGATAAATTGAAATTTAATTTCTGTTTCCTAACAGAAGAGTCTATTCAAGGACCAAATGGAGTTGTTTCTACAGAATCATGTATTTCCATTATTATTGTCTAACCTAGGATATCTTCGAGCTAGAGTAAGTTTTCCATATTTCTGTTGGGTCTTAAATCTCTACCTGTAAGATAATTATTGAAATAAATGTTTTTGGATAAACTGGCCTTTTACCACATATTGAGATGAAATGGAGTCAGTTAGAATGTCTGTTATGGTCACATTAGCTGAGTAAAGAACAAAGTAGTAAAGAAAGGGGTTTGTATGGATTTTTAACTCCAGCTGACTTCATTTTTCACCCTAATATCACTTGCTGCATATGTGAAACAGACAGAAGGTGATTCGAGAGCAATGGTACAATGTAAATTTATAAATAGATACATTTTCAGTGTCTAAAATGGCATGAAATCCTAGTTTGGGTAAAAAGTTGAATTTGTTTTCTGGTGTATTAGGTAGATTTGCCTTAGTAATATGGAGAAAATAATATTCCATGTAAACTTGTGTTCTAAGTGTGATTCTTTCTAGAATTGATACATTTTTATGAAGAAACAAATAGAACTTTAATTCAAGAGCCTAGTATTTGTCTTTATAAAAATATCAACACAAAAAATGTCTTGCTAAAAACACTATATATTAATAGTGCCTTGTACACTAGAAAGCATTTTAAAAACATAATAGTCACTAGAGAAATATTTGGACAATTGTAGACGAGGGATGCTGAGGGCACATGAAGATTTTTACAGTTGGGCTCCTACTTTTGAGAAGCTGTGTGAACTGTAATTCTCTTCCAAAAATCTTCAGTAATTCAAATTTCTGTTGATTGTGTTTTATGCACATAGAGTATAAAATAAAGTAGTAATGATTCTGTGGTCTAATAGTTTAAAATGTGATAACCTATAAAAGGTTTAAAATTTTTGGTACCTTCTGTGAGTGAAAAAGGAAGTTTGCTAAGCCAGTTAGTATAAGGGAAAATAATGTTTCACCTCAATGAAAAGATCAGCAAATGAATTTGAAATATTGATTAGGAGTTGCTTTTACATTCAACAAATTAGTTATGAATTATAATATTTATTAAAAGGATAAATGGGATTGTGTTTCAGGGATATTTACATTTAACTTATTTTTTCCTTTCCTGTGAAAAATGTGATTGCATATGGGTAATGTAGAAGTAATGAAATTACCTTTCTTATAAAAAGAGTGGGAAATCCAGAAGTTAGAAACTAAGGCCAACTTATCACCATCCAAAAACAAATGAACTTTTCTTGGTAGAATTAGTAATATTTTACTAAGAAGTTCTTATATATGTGACATTATCACAGAATGCCATACTTCTCATAGCTCCCTACTTACTTTCTTTTTGTAGTCCTGCTGGGTACTTCACGCATTTAGTTCTTTGAAGTTTCATAATGAACTTAACTTAAGAAATGCAGTTGAATTAGCAAAGAAGAGCCTGATTGAAGATAAGGAGATGCCTGTCAAAGTTGAAGCTGCCCTTGCCCTTCAATCCCTAATTTCTAACCAGATACAAGGTAAAGCTAAATACCTTCTAAAAGTTTTTTAAAATAATTTTTTTGAGATAGTCTTCTCAAATAGTTTTGATTGTTTAAGTCTGAGGGTTCAGGCTTTGGAATTCTAAGCTTTTGCCCCCTGAGAATTTTATAGGGGTTTATTCTTGCCCTTTTTAGGAGTGCCTACTGATTATGGTTTCCAGAAAAATTTTAGATTAGGAAACATGTTAATAATTGTTGAGCACTAGGGTAGACTGGGAATTGGGGCCTGGGGTCCTAACTTGCCATGTAAACCTGGGTGAGACTCATGATCCATCAAGGCTTAGGTTTCTACATATTTGAATTTAGGGATGTTGGACTTAGATGGCTTCAAGATTCCTTTCAATTCTAGGGTTCTGTGATTCTGCTAGTTCTGAGAGTAGCAAGTAGTATTTCTAGTGAGTGAGAACACAGATATCTCATTTGTTTTCACAGTGTTCTGTTCAAAGTTCAGATAAACCTTTGGAAGTAAATTCAGCTTTATGAAGAACATAAAACTACTTTACCTTTATTCAACAATGTTTCAACGGGAGGAATAAATATCATATACGGATATGTGGGGAGGGAAGGGTAGGTAGAGATGGGGGGGGCATGGATGGTCCCCGTCAGTATTGGGCATAATCTCTCTGTGTGCATGATTTTTAAACTTGCCATCGGGACGGGTGTAACATTCCTGCCCTCCAAGTCATGCTGATGACAGAGCATATGTATATTCAGAATTTGTTAATAGGGGCTATTGGCATTTTGGGCGAGACAGTTTTTTTTCCTGAGCAGAACTGCTCATCCTTATGTTACTCATGGGGAAATTGATGTATTGGTGAGTATTATTTTGGTATGGCTTTGCAATTTATTCACCATAAAGCAAGTGTGTATCTAGAACCTTATCTAGGTATTGTCCTGCGTCGCTTTACTTTGTGACCTAGTTGATTCCTTTCACCATCTGTGAGTGGCTAATTTTTACTAATTTTGTTTGTTTTATCGCGATAGCTAAGGAATATATGAAGCCACATGTGAGGCCTATTATGCAGGAGCTGTTGCACATTGTTAGAGAGACAGAAAATGATGATGTTACTAATGTGATCCAGAAGATGATATGTGAATACAGTCAAGAGGTAGCCTCAATTGCTGTTGATATGACCCAACACTTGGTAAGACTGGGCAAAGTTGCCTGTCAGTTTGGTATGGAAGCCTTGAGTAATCTAAGTAAATTAAACTCCAGAATTTGGAATTCAGTTTCATTCGTACAGTCATGTGCTGCATAATAATGTTTTGGTCAAGGACAGACTGCATATGCAATGATGTTCCCATGAGATTATAATACCATGTTTTTACTGTACCTTTTCTATGTTTTGATATGTTTAGATAAACAAATACTTACCATTGCGTTACAGTTGCCTACAGCATTCAGTACAGTAACATGCCGTACAGCTTTGTAGCCTAGGCGTGTAGTAGGCTATACTACATAGGTTTGTGCGAGTACACTCTATGATGATCGCACAAGGACGAATTGCCTAATGAAGCATTTCTCAAAACGTATCCCTGTCATTAAGTGACACATGACTGTAACTAAAATATTAATATAAAAATGTTTGCTGTAATAATTCTGATATTTCTAGTTAATAGGCTTACATCTATTAACATTTAGGATAATCTCTTTTCATCTATAATATTCTGAGATTTCATGATGATGTGCCTTCATGTGAGCCTTCTAAATTTTTACTTCCTGGGCTTTGAATCTGGAAACTCATTTCCTTCAGTTTGGGACAATTTCTTGTATTACTTCTTTGATAAATTTATCCCTGCTATTTTTTTCTGTTCTGTATTTCCTGATATAGACTCTGTAATTTCCTTATGTTTTTTTCTGGTGTTTTCCATGTCTGTTCTTTTTGTTTTATTTTTCTAGGTTATATCTTGATTTTCTAAACTTTCTGTCACATTTTTCTTTTTAGTGTTACTTGATTTCAGTTTTCTAGATTTTGATTTTATTTGCTTAATGACAACCAGAAGTGAAATATTAGCCATCTGGTTATAATAGCTAATATATATTCCACTCTAGTGACTAGATGAGGAAAAATGGCTGTATTTAAAACATGACAGGTTTTGTCATTATAAGAAAATAGATGATTCAGTCAGCAAAGGGCAGAATTTAAAGTTTGAGCAATGCTGACATTTACATATGTGACAGTGCCCTTTTGCTAACTTTTATAATGGGGAGTATAACAGTGCTAATTATTGAATATTTTAATGTTATTTTCATAGGCTGAGATATTTGGCAAAGTTCTTCAAAGTGATGAATATGAAGAAGTCGAAGACAAAACAGTAATGGCTATGGGAATTTTACACACCATTGATACTATCTTAACTGTTGTAGAAGATCATAAAGAGGTGAGATTTCTTTGTGTTTTATTATCATAATAGTAGGTAGCATTAACTGAAATTTTTGTGATCAGTGGGCATGAATTTTAAAGTCTTGACTTTTAAATCGCTACTTAATTATGTTGCTAGGCTTTAAAATTGCCCTCAGATTTTAAAGAAACATTACAATGATTGAGGGGAAATAGTACATTGTATTGTTTGTAATGTTGTAAATACTGTAAAGTATATAGCATATCTCTTTGTATTAAATTGAGTTCAGTTCATCACATCTGCTATGTGCTAGGCTAGGTAGGTTTTGGGGGAATACCAAATTGAATAATACACGAGCCCTGCCTTCTGGGAACCCACAGTCTACTCTTGTTGGAGAGTAACAGGCAGTCATTCAATCACAGTGGAAAGGATTAGGTAATGGAACAGAATTCTAATGTAAGAAATACTGTCATAAAGGAAGGGAATATGAGCAAGAGCTTAAAAAGATCTTTCAGAAATTCCAGAATAGTATTAAGAATTTATACAAATCCTTATCCAGTGCCTTCATATTCTTTACCTGATGTGATCTTAGGAATGCCACTGTGAGTTAGAGTGGATATAGTAGTCTTTCTTACAGAAGTGGAAAACAAAGTTCAGGTAGGGTTCAAGGGACTTGCTTGTGGTCACAGAGCTTAGTAAGTTGTGCATTTGAGTTTGTAGTAAGATCATTCTGATAATATCAGTTTATCCCCATTTAAAATCTGCATCTCTCCTTCCCAAGTATCACTCCTTAACTCAGATTTTTGTTCATTACTTCTGTGAGCGCAAGTTGACTTGTTTGGCACTGATGGCAGCTCTTGTTTTATAAAGTGAAGACTTAGGAAGCAGGTGCCAGTTCTTTAAATAGCATTGTTAAACCATGTAGCTGTTGGTTTATCCTGTGTTTACCACATACTGATGGCAACTTCCTAGGTTCTTAAAAATAGTTTGATATTCTTCTCCTGGACTGGTCTTCCTTCACCTAAAGGCCTTAATGTGAATTTTTATTTCCATATTCATTATTTTATTTCTGTGTCCTTCTATGTTGAAACTGTATGGTCCTCTTAGTAACAGTGAGATGTTTCAAATTAAATTACAACAAGTATTCTTTTTTTTTTTTTTTTTTTGAGACAGAGTCTCACTCTGTTGCCCGGACTAGAGTGAGTGCCGTGGCATCAGCCTAGCTCACAGCAACCTCAAACTCCTGGGCTTAAGCGATCCTCCTGCCTCAGCCTCCCAAGTAGCTGGGACTACAGGCATGCGCCACCATGCCCGGCTAATTTTTTCTATATATATTTTTTGTTGGCCAGATAATTTCTTTCTATTTTTAGTAGAGACGGGGTCTCGCTCAGGC
>CM052440.1:62112436-62144535 GCA_028533085.1 Varecia variegata
CAGCCTAGCTCACAGCAACCTCAAACTCCTGGGCTTAAGCGATCCTCCTGCCTCAGCCTCCCAAGTAGCTGGGACTACAGGCATGCGCCACCATGCCCGGCTAATTTTTTCTATATATATTTTTTGTTGGCCAGATAATTTCTTTCTATTTTTAGTAGAGACGGGGTCTCGCTCAGGCTGGTCTTGAACTCCTGACCTCAAGCGATCCGCCCGCCTCGGCCTCCCAGAGTGCTAGGATTACAGGCGTGAGCCACCGCGCCCAGCCAACAAGTATTCTTAAGGGATAGTTCTTTCACCTTATATTTAGAACTTGTATTTTAAATTTGAAAAGAAATCACCTTGTCCAGTTTTCCTAAATGTGTGGGTGGGTGGAGCTGTGGGGAATAGTAGAATGAGCGCAGGAATAGTTTGAAAACAGAACAGCGTTTTGTCTTTTTAATTTTTTACTCTTGATATGAAATTTATTTTGAATTTCAAATAATGTTAAAGGAGCATGTGAACTTACTGTGATTGACAAGGAAGGTGTGGATTAAAATTGAGAAACACTAATCAAACCCAGCTTCTTTACCTACAGATGGAAAAAACCTAAACCTTCAGATAAACAGCTTTACCAAGGCCATAGATAATTAGAGGCAAAACCAACTGGAATCTTGGTCTCCTGACCACCTGTCCTTTAATTTTGAACTGTGACTTAGTAAAACCAAACTTTGAAAACATTATGTCCTTAAAAGGAAAAACCATGTGTATGAATACGTGTACAAAAACTTGATGTATGAAAAGCAAAATTGGAAATCCAAAATAAGTGCTTAAGCCTATGCATTTTTGTGTAGTGGTTTTAATTTTTCAAACTGGGAAATTCTGGATCATTTGAGCTTTAAGAGAGTAGTTTAAGCTAAATATTAGAATATGCTCCAAAGTTAAAATAGGATATTTACATGAAAAATGTAACCCACAATTGATTTTAATTTTTGCTTGTTTAAAAATACTTAATACAAACATGTTGAAAAAAATTCAAAAGCTACTCAGTGAAATTTCACCTTCTCACTCAGCTCCCCAGCCATCTAATTTCCCTCTCAGGCAGTAGCTATTTTTACCAGGTTTTTTGTATCCATCCAGATATTTTTCTGTTGACATACAAGCAAAAAGTGAGTGTGTATATTTTTCTTTTATGAAAACAATAGTATACTAGCCACAATTTTTATCTGCCATTTTTTGCTTAATATATCTTGGTGATCCTTTCATTATCAGTCAATAAAATTGTATTTTTAATGGTTGCATAATATTTCTTGGCATGATGTGTCAAGTTTATTTAACCATTCCCTGGTTAATGGATATAATTTAACTATCCCTTGTTTAGACAGACATTTGATTCTTAGTAGCCACAAACATTGTGGCAATGAGTGGCCTTTTACATGTCACTTTGCACATGTAAAAGGCCACTCATTACCACAATGTCACTTTGCACATGTAAAAGGCCACTCATTACCACAATGTCACTTTGCACATGTAAAAGGCCACTCATTACCACAATGTTTGTGGCTACTAAGAATCAAATGTCTGTCTAAACAAGGGATAGTTGAGTTGCAGGATACATGCCTGAGTAAGTTAGAAGGATGTTGCTAACTTGTTCTTCACAGCATGTGCCAATTTACACTTCCTAAGTCAGTGTACAACAGGGTCTTCTTCCCAGCCCCATACTTTTTGAAAAATGCCAGTCTGTTAGGTCAAAAGTATTAATGTTGCACTTTGAATCTGTACTCTTATCATGTATTAGCATGAACATCTTTTTATAAACATAGGCAAAGGTTATGAAAAAGACACATTTACATATGTTGTATTTGTATTTCTTTTTTATAACCTTTGCCTATTCTGTTGATGTGTTGATTTCATGTATACAAGAATTCTTTTTATTTCTTCTAGCATTTTTTATGGTTTAATTCTTCACATTGAAATCTTTGATCCATTAGGAATTTATTTTGGTATAAAATATGAGGTAAGGAACTAATTTAATTTATAATTCTATTATGGATTTTAACCCCCATTCTCCTCATTAGCCTATTTTCAGAATTTCCTGATTATTCTTGCATGTTTAATTTTTCACATGTACGTTAGAATTGTAAGTTCCCCTTTCAAAAATGTCCTGTTGATATTTTTATTGGGATAATATTATATTTGTATATTAAGGGTATCATGATGAGTTTTAAACTAAATATTTAAAATTTATCTTTAGATTACACAGCAGTTAGAGAATATCTGTCTACGGATCATTGATGTTGTTTTACAGAAACACGTGATTGGTAAGTTCAAAGATTAAATAAAAAGGTGAATGGGAAAATTTGTTTTAATGCAGAGTATAATTTTAGCCATTCAAATTTAACAAGATGGACAATTTTGAGAAAGAGAAATGTGCATTCTCTTCAGTTTTTTGATATATTTTCTAATGTTAGATATATATTTTTTCATTCACAGATAAACTTATACCAATTAAGAGTTTTTGATCTTGGAATTTTTGAAGGGCAGAATTTAAAATTTTACATTTTGAGAAATGAAGAAATGGGATAAGGTTTAGATGAAGTTACTTTAATCTGTGCTTGAGCCAAGTGTAGTGACACAAGCCTGTAATCCCAGCAAGTGGGAAGGCTGAGGCAGGAGGATCCTTTGAGGCCAGGAGTTCGAGACCAGTCTGGACAAACCTAATGAGACCCTCATCTCTTAAAAAAAAAAAAATGTTGCCCAGGCTGGCCTTGAACTCCTGTTCTCAAGTGATCCTCCTGCCTTGGCCTGCCAAGGTGCTAGGATTATAGAAGTGAGCCACTGCCCTTAGCCCCTTTCATCTTTTTGATAATAGCCACCCTGAAAGGTGTGAGATGGTATCTCATTTTGGTTTTAGTTTGCATTTCCCTGATGATTAGTGATGTTGAACATTTTTTTCATGTACCTGTTGGCCATTTGTATGTTGTCTTTTGAGAAATGTCTGTTCAGGCCCTTTTCCCATTTTTAAATTGGGTCATTTGTTTTCTTGCTATTGAGTGGTTTGAGTTCCTTATATGTTTTGGATATTAACCATTTATCAGATACATGGTTTACAAATATTTTTTCCTGTTCTTTAGGTTGTCTTTTTATTCTGTTGATTATTTCCTTTGCTGTGCACAGCTTTTTAGTTTGATGTAATCCTATTTGTCTAATTTCCTTTTTGTTGCCTGTGCCTTTGGGGTCATTTCCATAAAAAAATCATTTCCCAGACCAGTGTCATGGAGCTTTTTCCTCTATGTTTTCTTCTAGTAGTTTTATAATTTCAGGTTTAAAGTTCAAGTATTTAATCCATTTTGAGTAGATTTTTCTGTATGGTATGGTATGAGTGTCTAATTTCCTCAGCATGTGGATATTCAATTTTCCTAGCACCATTTATTGAAGAGACTGTCCTTTCTCCATTGTCTTTTTTTGACATCTTTGTCGAAAATCAGTTGACCATAAATGGGTAGATTTACTTTTGGGCTTTCTATTCTGTTCCATTAGTCTATGTCTGTTTTTATACCAGTACCATGGTAGAACTTTCAGAAATCCTGTATTTGTTATTTTCAAATGATTATCTTAAATTATTTCCTGATATCTGTAATTTCCATCTCATTTTGGTTTCAATAAAGGAAGTATCTGTACTACTGGCTTTTAAATATATTAAGTTTTAAGTAAGGTTCGAGAGAAAAAAAAACTTTAATCAAGTTTCCAGGGTGAGTATTGGTATTCTCTTTTTATAAGAGGAAAAAAGAAAAAAACCTTTCAAGTTAGACTTCTTTGCTCAGTGACATGATAGGAATTATTAAATACTTGAAACTTTTGTAATAAGGTTTGTGTTTTCTGATTATATGTATAAATATAATTTACTTTTGGTTGAGGGTAAGGATAATATATATGAGAATATAAGAACATTTCCTTTGGACTCTTCTACTCTATAGTGGGTATGATTGTTTTGAGTAACTTGAAGAATACTCTACAAATTTTACAACAAGTTTTATAAATTGACAGAATATTGCACAATATATAGGTGTTTGTAAAATATAAATTTCAGATAGGCAGATATTTTAGCCCAGTGTAATTAAGCTCTCCAAAGAATATTGTTAATTATTTGTAAATTTTAAGTCTTCTACATGAGAGAGGTATGATAATCTCTTCCTTCTTGTATCCATTTCTAATAGTTTTATAAATATAAACTATATTCTATATATTATAAAGTAGAAAAAAATCTATGTTTTTTCAGTAGTGTAGAAGTTTAGTAAAAGCCTTGAATAGAGGGCAGATCTTGGTAAGAAATGGAAGGGGGCATATATGTAGCTCCAGATGCAATTGCTGAGAGAGGGAGGCTTATAAGTACATCAGATACAGGAGGACTGTGTCTGAGTGTATAGTCTAAACCCTCCTATGTGTAGTCTTTGTGTTTAATTTTTGCTATTTCCAGAATTCTAACTAGAGATTTTCTTCTTTCTAGAATTCTATGAAGAGATTCTTTCACTGGCATATAGCTTAACCTGCCACAGTATTTCCCCTCAGATGTGGCAGCTTCTAGTTATATTATATGAAGTTTTTCAACAGGATTGCTTTGAATACTTTACAGGTATGGCTTTGACCACATAACATTTTTACTTTCCTGTATCTAGATATTACTTCCATTGACACCTGAAACAAAAACATGTATGATTCCAGTACTGATCAGAAAATGTTCTTATTTCCCTGTCAAGTAAAGGGTGGAGCTATTGTAGTAATGTTTTTCAGCCCTAGGTATATAGGCAGAAGAGTTTGTTGTATTTATTTTTTATTGTATCTCAAGTTACCTTATAGCCAGAGCATGTACCCATATGTTAATTCAATAAATATTTTCCAAATACAATTCCAAGCACTCTTCTGAGTTCAGCGATACAGCTGTACAAAATACCCCTTGCCCTCTTGAAGCTACATTCTAGTGTGGGGGAGGAGGGAGAACAGGGAAAACACTCAGACAAACAAGCAACAAGATATAAAGTATGTCAGATGGTCATGGGTACAGTGAAGAAAAGGAAAAAATTCAGAACGATTACTACAATAAATGGTGAGCATTTTCATCTTTCTGAACCTTATTTTCCTCCTCTATAAGTAGGCAGATTTATCACTTTCACTTCTAGCATTTTGTGGTCGCAAGGGAAGATAGTAATGTGTGGGTGCTACAGAGATGTGGTTTCAGCAGGACTAAGTTATTTCTACTCTTGTTACTCAAGTCTCAGTGGGATTTTGAATTTTTTTTTCAGACATGATGCCTCTCCTGCATAATTATGTGACCATAGATACAGATACCTTACTATCAAATCCAAAGCATTTAGAAATTCTTTTCACAATGTGTAGAAAGGTAAGCATGTCCTAATCAATTGTTGCAGTGGTTCTTACTAATGTTTGAGTATTTTATTTCAAGACACTTTTTCAGTTTGTTTATTAAACATTTAATTCAGTTTTATCTTCATCAACATATATCTGTCATTTTGAATTTTCAAAAGGAGCTTGGGAATGTTGTAATTTGAAAGTTTCATGTTGTGTGTTGTGCTTAAGAATGTTCATCATTTTTATATCTGTGTACTTTATAATTTTCAGGGTAAATATTTTCGTATTTTTTTCCTTTCAAAAATATAAACTTGAAAAATATAAACTTGCTACTTGATTCAAGAGAAGTGCTAGAAAAATTAACCACAGTTTGTCAATCAGTGACAGAATGGCACAGATCTTTTTTCTTTTAATTGAATGTATATTTGGAAAGGCACTAGATGTAGGTTATTTGAACATAAGCAATAGAAGACAAAAATTGTAATAGTTTGGAAAAAAGCATCATTTAGCTCAATCCAAGATAATTTATAACCCATATAATGACTACTGTTATATTTACACACAAATGACCATCTACTGCGTTGTCTTTGCCACAGGTTAGATTTGGCCCTTTATTGGTTATATCTTGAAATGTTTGACACCTAAATAACCTTTTCCTTCTTTAGTTAAATATATGTATGTACATAAATATAAAACCATATTGCATAAAGCTGGCAGGCAGATTTTGGAAAGCTCAAATAGCCAGAAACTAAAAAGTTTGGCCTTGGAGTTGGGAATAAAATAGCTAGTGTACAACCCATTTTTTTCAATAGAAGAGGAGTGTATGAGGATCTGGTAAGGGCTCTGAACTCGTAATCAGTATATCTGGTTTAGGTCCCAGTTCAGTTATAAAGAGCCTGGGAAATTTTGGAAAGTCAGTAAGCTGCTTCAAGTATAAACTTAAGGGGTTGACTTATGATTTTTTATGACTCATTTAGCTCTGTGATAACACATCTCCTTAAATCATAATCACCTGTCAATCTTCAGTTTTTCCCTAAGTTACAGAGAGAGCCTATAGTGAGGGAAAGGGGAAAGAAAGCAACAAGTAGAAAACATAGCAGTCCTGTGTATTCCATTAGTAATTCACAGCTGCTCTGAATGATAACAGAGTAAATTGATATTCACAACAATGTCCTTATACTTATCAAGTAGTTAAAATATATTTCATATTCCAGGTTTTAATACTAGCTAATATTTATTGAATTTTTATTGTATACCAGGTGTTTCTAAAACACTTTATGCATATTAACTTATTTAATCTTTATGACATTATAAGGAAGGTATCCCATTTTAATCAGTGAAGAAACTGAGACATAATTTCTTGAACTGTGCCTGAGGTTTAGTAAATAGTTCTAAGTTACATAGCCGCTGTGTATTGGAGTCAGATTTGAACCCAAGTAGTCTGGCTCCAGAGCCCATTTTTTAAATTATAAGATATATCTTTTCCTTTTAGCAAACAAAAACCTCAAGTAAATGCAATTTTGGGAAAAGGGAGTGATTATTTTTCTTTCTGTGTCATACAACCCCATGAGGTGGGTACAGTTATTCTCATAGATAGGGACAGTAAGAGACAGAGGTTAAGTAGCTTTTCTAAAAACACAGCTAATAAGTAGCAGAGCTGTGATTTGAACGAAGACATTCTGGTTCCAGAGCCCACTTTCATTTAGAAAGTAGATTGTGATATACTGCTCTAGAGATAGAATTTTTTTTTTTTTTTTGAGACAGAATCTCACTCGTTGCCCAGGCTAGAGTGCCATGGCTTCAGCCTAGCTCACAGCAACCTCAAACTCCTGGCTCAAGCAATCCTTCTGCCTCAGCCTCCCGAGTAGCTGGGACTACAGGCGTGTGCCACCATGCCTGGCTGATTTTTTTTCTATATATTTTTTTAGTTGTCTGGCTAATTTCTTTCTATTTTTTTTTTTTTTTTAGTAGAGACGGGGGGTCTCGCTCTTGCTCAGGCTGGTCTTGAACTCCTGACCTTGAGCGATCTTCCTGCCTCGGCCTCCCAGAGTGCTAGGATTACAGACATGAGCCACCACGCCCAGCCTAGAGATAGAATTTTAAATTTATGTAAATAGGGTTGATTTTGGCTTTGCCCATTATCTAATCATGATTTAACTCACTGTTTTCCAGTTTCCAATTTTTTTTTTTTTTTTTAAGAGACAGGGTCTTGCTCTGTCACCCAGGCTAGATAGAATACAGTGGCATGATCATAGGTTATTATAGCCTTCAAACTCCTGAGCTCAAGTGATCCTCCTACCTCAGTCTCCTTAGTAGTTGGGACTACAGGCATGTGCCACCATGCCTGGCTGATTTTTACTATCTTTTGTAGATCCGGGGTCTCGCTATGTTGCCCAGGCTAGTCTTGAACTCCTGACCTCAAGCAATTCTCCTGTTGCAGCCCCCCAAAGTGCTCAGCCACCATCCCTGGCCACATTTCCAAACTTTTTATTGTATCTCTTTCCCTTTCTCTGTCTTTGGATATGTGTGCCTTTAAAATCTCTTTACTGTCATTTCAATGGCTTTTTGGGAGAGAATGAGATTAAATGGCAAGGTTCAATCTTTACTTGGGATTTCTTTTTAATTCAGTTTTCTTAAATTATAATTTTCTAGGAAATTATCTAATGCATCTAAAATTTCAAATACATAAAGAACATAGTATTCTTCATAGTATTCTCTTCTTTATTTAAAAAAAAATTTTTTTTAAGAGATGAGGTCTTGCTGTGTTGCCCAGGCTGGAGTGCAGCGGCCTGATTGCGTAAGAGCTCACTGCAGCCTCAGACTCCTGGGCTCTAGTGATCCTTCCACCTCAGCCTCCTGAGTAGCTGGGACTGTAGGTGTGAGCCACTGCATCTGGCTTTATTCTCTTATTTGTAATCTCTCTTCTGTCTGTGTTTATTGTCTCTTTCATACCTAATATTTTAAAACTTTGACAAAAGTTATCTACTTTAAGTCCCTTTTCAATAGATCTGCTTTTGGTTTCTCTCTGTTACCTCTTTTTGTCTATGTTGTAAATTTCTGTTTTCACATTCCTTTGGGTTGTCTCTTTTTCTTATATCTTGTGTTTGGACCCTTAATTTATTAATTTTCCCATCTTTTTAACATAAGCATGTTCTACTCTAGGAGCCTTTCTTTTGGGAATCTTATAAGGCAATCATGTTCCAAATCTTTTGTATGAACATGTACATGGTAGAATTGTTTATAATAGTGAAAATACAGAATTGTCAATAGAGGAATAGTCTGGTAACTTTGTTATATTAATCTACTGTCATATTGTATAGTCCTAAATGGTTATAATGTCCATGGAAAATATTTCTAATTATGAAGTTCCTGTGGAGAAATGGAAAAATGTATATCATATGACTATTATGAAAAAATAGGTACATATGGACAAGAATTCAAAAAAAACAAAAAAAATAGTTTCGTTGTTTAAAAAGGCAGTTGTTCTATTTGGATTTCATTTTATTGTTGTGTTTTGGTATCTTTAAAGGGAAGCTTCCTTTATCTGGACAATTAACTCATATAGCCTACTTTATTAATCTAAAGTCAAATTAGTGAATAGAATAGATAGAGAAGATAGATGGACTTCATTTGATCTTCCTTCTTTGTATTGGCAGGGTAAACTTGCCAAGTAAGCAAAGCTGTGATTCCTAAGACTGAATTTATATGGGATAGTTGCTTTATGTGGCCTCGATTAAACTCCATGCAGTGTCCCTCACTGCCAACTAAATTGTGATTACTGCAGGTACTGTGTGGAGATGGAGGAGAAGATGCAGAATGCCATGCAGCCAAACTTCTTGAAGTCATCATTCTTCAGTGCAAAGGAAGGGGAATTGATCAGGTACTGTATGTCTGGAAAGCTTCTTACATGCCTGTAAGGTGTTCACGTTTGAAATTTACATACCTGATTAGCATTTTGTTTATGTTATGACGAAAAATTAGAAAGACAGGCTATGGTTTGTGCTTGCTGGTACAAATCCTATTTAAATGATAAAAACATCCATGTAATTTGGAAATTGCACCACTTGCATCTAGCTGAGAAAGGGATGCACAGAAAAATATGTAATCATATAAGAGGCTATTAGTTAATGAAGGAAATGTGTAAATTCTACTCAAATTGGAGTCCCAGAGATTTATACGTTTCCTTTGTTTTTGTGCATGTTATTTAAATACCCCCAGGTACCTTTTCTCACCAGAAATTAAGATACTGTGAGAAAAAGAAAAATTTCTCTTAACCTATTTAAAAAGTGTAATTTTATACTTTATACTTTTTATAAGGTATAAATTTATAAATTTTCAACATGATTAATTCAATTTTTGATACTACTGTGGTATGATATATCTTTTTCCATCTTTTTACTTTTGACCTGTTTGTATCTTTGAGTCTAAAGTGTGTTTTATATAGTTGGATCTTGGTTTTTATCCAATCTGACATTCCGTAACTTTTCATTGTTTAATCCATTCATATTTATTATTACTACTGTTACACATTGATTTAGTCTGCCATTTTATTTTTATATGTCTCATGTTTTTGTTCTCATATTCCTTTACTGCTTTTGAATTAAGTAAATATTTTATGATGTCACATTTTAATTCCTTCAATTTTTTTTTACTATTTCTTTTTATTTTCTTAGTGGCTGCTCTATATTTTTTCACCATTTATTTTTGTTATTTTTTTGGTGGCTTAACATATATTTTACCTCATTAGAATCTACTTCAGATTTATAGTAACTTAATTTCAGTGAGATACAGAAACATTACTCCTATATAAAACTATATTCCCTCTTCCCTCTTTTTGCATCATTATTATATGTATTACATTTATATATGTTACAAACCCAACAGTACATTGTTTATAATTATTATTTTTTGTAATTTTATGTCTGTTAAAGAAGCTGAGAAAAGAAAGGTGACAAATATGTATTTATGGAGTTTTTTTATATTAACCTCCTCAGTTACCATTTCTGGTTCTCTTTACTTGTTCCTGTGGCTTTGGGTTGCCATCTGGTATCATTTTGTAACTCCAATACAGCTTTGTTCCTACCTCTTTGGTATTGTTGATGTTGAGTATATTACAGTTTTCTATTTTATAGGCCCAACAATACAATTGTAACATTATTGTTTTATGCAATTGCTATTTAAAACAGTTAAGAGAAGTAAGTCAAAGAAGTATTGTTTATACTTTCTTTTATAATTATATAAAGTCATAATTGCTCTTTTGTGTGTGTGTGAGTGACTTTGAATTACCATCTGGGTCACTTGCATTCAGCCTGAAGAACTTCATTTAGTATTTCTTTTAAGGCAGGTCTTCTAGTAATGGATTCTCTCAGTTTTTGTTTTTATGAAAATATCTTTATTTTCCCTTCATTTTTGGAAGAGAGTTTTGATGGATCTTTGGTTGACAATTTTTTTTTTTTTTTTTTTTTTTTTAGTACTTTGTACATCCCATCCCACTATCTTCTGGCTTCCATTGTTTCTGATGAGAAATGATTAACAGCTGTTAATCTCATTGGAGTTCTTTCGTTATGATGATGGATGTTTTTCTCTTGGTGCTGTTGTCCAGATTTTCTTTTTTTCAGCATTTATACTATAATGTGTCTGTGCATGGATCTCTTTACATTTACCCTGCTTAGAATTAATTCATGAGCCTCTTAGATGTGTAGGTTTTTTTTTTTTTTTTTGTCAAATTTGGGAAGTTTTCAACTGTTATGTCTTTGAATATTTTTTCTGCTTTCCTCTCTCTTGTACTCCCATTACATATATGTTGGTGTGTTTAATTATATTCCCCATTTCTTTGAGACTTTGGTCATTCTTCATTCTCTTTTTTATCTCTGGTCTTTGGATTGCATAATCTTTATCTATCTATCTTCAAGTCTGCCAATTCTTCTGACAGTTCTAATCTACTGTTGAGCTCCTCTAGTGAATTTTTCATTTTGCTTATAGTATTTAGTAAGTCCAGAATTTCCATTTGCTTTTTTTTGTGTCTGTCTTTATTGATATTTTATATTTGAGATATTGTCATCATAGCTTCTTTTACTTTACAATGGTTTCTTTTATTTTTTAAACATTTATAATGGCTGATGTGAAGTTTTCAAAGTCTATCTTTGAGTTTTGTTCTGACTCCAGGAGAGGTCCTGGCTGTCTCCTTCCTTGCTTTCTCCAGTGAACTGCTGGCCTATCTTTTTGCTCTCAATATAGTAGCTACCAGCTTCCTCTTATTTGCTTTCCACCAAAATCTTAAATTATTTTTGAGAGTGACCTCCCCCCCCCCGCAGCTTCATTGAGGTATAATTGATGATAAAAATTTATAAAGTTTATTTTATACAAATCATTTCAGCCCATCTTCTTTAATTGAAAATAATAGGAGATACTTCTAATAAAATTGGTTTATCAATATTGCACTTTAGAATTGGAGTTAAATGGTTTTAATGTGTGGGGTCCACCATTTTTTCTTCAGTCTGTTTCTTTCACTTATACTAAGAGGAATTTTCTTTCTCAAGGAACAATTTGATTACATCATACTTATTCTCAGTTCTATTTATTTATTTCCAATTTTATTTGCCAAAGAAAATGACATGCAGTCATTTTACCTTAAACGTGGAAGTGGCTGAGTCCACATGTGGATTATTGCCATCATTTGTGTGTAGTCTCTCAGATCAATCTTGACTAACTCTAATCTGCACTTAAAAAGGAAGATTATCTGGCACTGCTGTAGGACTTCTTTTCATCTATTTAATCTCTGTAGGTTTTTATGAGGATATAAATCTTTTAAATAACTCAAATTATTTCAGTAAGCAAAAGTTTCATTCTCATTAAGCCTGTCTTATTTATCGACAACATTCTTTGCCAACATTCAGCTTTCTGTCAGAGTTAATTGGCTGCTGTCTATATGGTTGACTCTTTTTTTTGTCCTCTAGTGCATTCCACTCTTCATTCAGCTTGTTTTGGAGAGATTAACTCGAGGGGTCAAAACTAGTGAGCTCCGTACTATGTGTCTTCAGGTTGCAATTGCTGCCTTGTACTACAATCCTGATTTGCTGCTACATACTTTAGAACGAATTCAGTTGCCTCATAACCCTGGACCTATCACTGTACAGTTTATAAATCAGTGGATGAATGATACAGATTGTTTTCTCGGGTATGTATCTTTTGGATTTTACACTGCTCTTCTGTTTCTGGGAAGTTTACTTTTTAATATATGCATATAATAGCATGTATAAAGATAATTTCCATATCTTAGGAATTATTTTTAATGCATTGACAGAATTAATTTTTAGAAAATTAAGAGTGTATTTCCACAGTATAATCTAGTGGAAAGAATGCAGGCTCTGAAAATTAGGTATGGTCCTTCCCCACTTATTTTTGACTTAATGTATGTCATATCTCTAGGCAACGAGAATTCAGTGTCCATCTGGGTTCCATGACTCTTAAGTGTCTGTGGGCAAAAAGATTCTAAACGGAGTCAGGTTTCTAAGGAAGATACCAGTCTGGCAAAATAATAATGTAATATCCCAGGATGTTTAACTCTTTGTAGATCTTAAGGGTGCCTGTTCTAAAATGTAGAGTCAGAAGGCTTGTTTGTTGTAACCTGGGTCCTGCCCCAGCAGTACTTGGTTTTTTGTGAAGCACCCTCCTAGTTTTCACACATAGGAAAAGTGAGGTCCCAACTAGTGGTTATGTGCCCACCTCAAGTCTAGTAACACATATTAGTGATTGTGTTATGCTAGAATTTGAGCTAGATTGCTGTCTAATTTGTTTTGATTTAATATGTCATCCTAAATAAGACTAATGTTCTGATGATCCAGATGTTTATATAGTTTGGCCTATTTAAATCTGGCAAATTTAAATTTAACTCTTAAACTTCTACACAAAACTTTGATTTTTAAAGTTTAAAAATTTTAAAGCCAGTCGTGGTGGCATGTACCTGTAATCCCCAGCTACTCAGGAGTCTGAGGTGGGAGGATCACTTTAGCCCAGGAGTTCGAGGCTGCAGTGAGCTGTGATCACACCATTGCACTCCACCCGGATGCCAGAGTGAGATCCCCTCTCTAAAAAAAATTAATTACTTAGTTAATTAATTTTAAAAGGGGCTCATATTAAGACTTCAGAGTTATATTTTATACAAATCATTTCAGCCCATCTTTTTTAACTGAAAATAACTATCAGAAAATACTTCTAATGAGTTCATCAGTATTACACTTTAGAATTGGAGTCTACCCACTAGAAATAGTGTTCTTTTTAAGTTTTGTCAGATTATCATTTAGAAAAATTTGCTGAGAGGAATAGACTCCTAGCAGAAAGGGTTAGGACATTGCTACGTGGGTGAGAGAAGATGGAGGCCTGGACTAGGGTGGTGGGATAGGGATAGAGGAACATATTTACAAGCTGCTATGTGTGTTCGAAGTTTTCTACTTGCAGGCCACTGGAAGCTGTCCTTATTGAGATTTTTTATTAAATCCTTGAAGGGAAAAATGTACTTTAAAAAGAACTTACGCTTAAAGTTTTCTCTGACAAAGATTTAGGAAGTAGAGATTTGGTCATTCAAAGTTGAGCAGTTGGTACACTTATGTCTTTATTAGCGTCTATAAGCAATTGTCCAAAGATAGAAGTCTATCTCTCCTAGCTATTTCATAGACAGGGAGTCCTTGTGTTGTGCTTCTTTGGAGTGTTTAGAGCCCCACTTGATAATCATCTTTTCTGCCGTGATCCACTTGACATCCGGTGCGTACTACTGGTTAAGGGGCTATATGTATGAGAAAGCCCGCAGTCAAGTATAGCTCCTATTATAGCATCCTACTTGGGCATCAGTAACTTGAATGCATCAGGGAATGCAAATAATGAAGAATAACAGAAGCTTGTACTATATTCATTATTGGGTTTGTTCCATTATATTGCTCCCACTTTAAACAAATTGAGTCATGGCTAGTGAATTTTTTGTTCATGCCTGCAATCTTGAGAGTGTTTTTACCAATATAGTAGTAGTTTAATTCTTAATATTTTTAGTTTTAAACAATGTAGAAGAACATTTAGTAGAAAAATGTGTTTAATGCATATTGAACTTTTTTCCCCCCTCAGAATTAAATTTTTCTTATCCTTAAATTTTCCTTATCTGTGTTACAGCAGAGGACTTTAATAGAACTTTAATAGAACTTTACTTACATTAAGTTCAACTTACTAGATGCTGAGTTTTTTGAAATAGCTTTTGGCATCCAGGGTTAGTGTAAAGTATATGTGCCAAGAAACCTTGTAGATCAGTCTAATGATGGAAAAGTCTAAGAAACTCTTCATTTTCTTCCCATTGTATAGGAACTTTATGCTGTCAAATAGAAATGAGTTTTATTAAAATAGGAACACAAAATATGTATTCCTGTTTTAACAAAACTCATTACGCCAAGGCTCATATATAACATTTATAGTAATCATAAATTAGTGTTGCATTAAGAGTCACCATGTTAATTGCAGAAGATATATAACTGGTTTACAAAATTTGATTTATGTAGGATGTCATATAGTACAAGATGAATGAACCTTGGAGCATACCTCAGACATTTCTTTTTGTAGTTTCTCCAGAATTTGTCCTTTATTGCATTTCTCATGTTCACAATTTTTTTTTTTTCCAAAATTTTCAGGCATCATGACCGGAAGATGTGTATAATAGGACTGAGTATTCTTTTGGAATTGCAGAATCGACCTCCTGCGGTAGATGCTGTGGTGGGACAGATTGTTCCCTCAATTCTTTTCCTTTTCCTTGGCCTGAAGCAGATCTGTGCCACTAAGCAACTGCTAAACCGGGAAGATCACTCAAAAGCAGAGAAAGCTGATATGGAAGAAAATGGTAAAGTCTTCTCATTGCAATGAATGCTAGAATTGATTTTGATTTGAGCATGCATTTTCTTTGAATATTTGTCTATTTGGAGTTATGAAACAGATTTACATTCTTTGGCCTGCTGCACATATAGCAAATAGTTTGGGCTTGGTTGACTTGATATTAATTATATCATGTGGCATAAACTTAGGTTTGTGCACCCTTTGACATTTAAAACTGTCAATAAAGAGTTTTTATGGAGACTAGATGTTACACATTAGGAAATATATTTGTAACAGAATCAAGTGGTCTTGACTACAAGTTAGAACCTAGTATTTCATTTTCTTCTTGTTTGTGACTCAATGAAGGCAGCAGCCATGAGTTAAACGAACCATTAGATTAAGAGCAGAAGTGTTAGTACAACAGATTAGTAGAGTGATTTTTTTTTAAGGTTCTTAAGTGACTCATTACCAAAAGTATTTGAGAGATATTATATATTTGTGATTTAAATATAAGTTATGGATAAAGTACTTAAAGGTGATTTGCTTAATTGAATCAGAATAAGATTGTTAGAGTTAAGAATATAAGGCTTTTATTTTGCTTAGTGATGAGATTACAAAACTACTCGCCAAAGACCAGGAGGTAGCATTATCCAATTCCAAGGGGAGTTTTTCCTCTTCTGGTTAAAAACAGACATTTTGTTAGCTCAGAAAAATAAGAACTCTTCCTCAAAAACATACAACTCTATTTTTGATGCTAAATTCTGTGATTTTTAGCATGTATAGATTTCAAACACTTTTAACTTAACTGGCATCATCCCAGTTTGTTCATATACAGGAATTGCAAACTACCTTTCTTCTACCCTCAACACAATACAGCTTTGAATTTGTTTTTCTGAATTTTATGTAGGTCTTTTGAAGTAATGCTTCTTTATTAGAAGCATTTTGTTTGCTTGTTTAATTTTTTTTGTATTTTTGGCTAAGTATGTTCCAATAATTATAGAATTCCTTTTTTTAGTATGTTATGGTTTCTAATTTTTTGCTTTGCAAACAAACTCTTTATTGGCTTACATTACTATGGCTTGAAGGAAAATTTTCTGGTAATGTCCCAGACTTTCTTGTTGGTTTCCTACTAAAATGTGGAATGATAAACTAGCAAAGATATTTCTTATTTCTTATTCTCTTTATAACTATATCTTTAGCATGTATTTTTTTTTTTGTAGTTTGGTCCAAACTATGGTTAATTGCCTCATTCCTAAAACTATTTTGTAGTTTAATCTAGCTGCTTCAGTATGGTGTGCTTTATAGAACTAGTTTTAGATTAATATTGCCTGGTTTGGGTTTACTCCAGGTTTTTCCTCTTATGGTTATTGTTTTATATTTGCTGTCTTCCTGTTACAGTGTTCCAGTTACAATCTAACTGCTAGGAACAGATTGGCACTACAAATAGATACTGAATCCATGGTGATATGCAATTTGGCTTTTTATAATAACTTTTCAAGTCACATGTAGCTAACTACTTTATATATATATTTTTTTACATTTTTACTATTTTTCTAAGTTATAAATTGAAAGTTGTTTTTTTTTTTTTCTTTTTTTGAGACAGAGTCTCACTCTGTTGCCTGGGCTAGAGTGCCGTGGCATCAGCCTAGCTCACAACAACCTCAAACCCCTGGGCTCAAGCAATCCTCCTGCCTCAGCCTCCCGACTAGCTGGGACTACAGGCATGTGCCACCATGACTGGCTAATTTTTTCTATATATTTTTAGTTGAATTGACAAGTTTTAATTATACATATTTATGGGGTACAAAGTGATGTTATGATTTATGATATAATGTGGAATGATTAAATCAAACTGATTAACATATCCATCACCTTACATACTTATTTTTTGTAGTGAAAACATTTGAAGTTTACTGTCTTATCAATTTTGAAATGTACAATACACCATTATTAACTATATTCACCATGCTGTACAATAGATCTCAAAAAACCAAAACAGAAAAACCCTTATTCCTCCTGTCTGAGAGTTTGTACCCTTTGGCCAACATCTCCCCATTCCCCCCACCCTCTAGCCACTGGTAACCACCATTTTACTTTCTACTTCTATGAGTTTGATTGTTTTAGGTTCCACATATAATGAGAACACGTGATATTTGTCTTTCCATGCCTGGCTTATTTCACTTAGCATAATGTCCTCCAAGTCCATCCATGTTGCACATGACAGTTTTTTTCTTTAAGTCCAAATAGTATTCCATTGTGTATATACACCACATTTTCTTCATCCATTCATCTGTTAATGGATACTAGGTTGATTTCATAATAACTTGACTTGTGAATAGTGCAGCAGTGAATATGGGAGTACAGATACCTGTTCCACATACTCTTTTGGATAAATACCCAGAAGTGGGATTGTTGGATCTATATTTTTACTATTTCTATTAGCAGAAATGAAATCATTTTGGCATTTCTGAGCAGTTCATAAACAACTTAGTTAATTTAAGAGACCTGAATTCTCAATGGGAGGTCATTGTTGTTTAAAACACATGCACTGACTGCACAATCATTTTATGTCTCCCTTCTTTTTTTTTTTTTTAAAGAGAAGAGCCAAGTGCATTGGCTCATACCTATAATCCCAGCATGGGAGACCAAGGCAGGAGGATTGCCTGAGACCAGGAGTCTGAGACCAGCCTGAGCAACATAGCAAGACCCCTGTCTCTACCAAAAACAAAAAAATTAGCTGGGCATGGTGGCGAGTACCTGTAGTCCTAGGTACTTGAGAGGCTGAGGCAAGAGTATCACTTGAGCCCAGGAGTTTGAGCCTGTGGTGAGCTATGACTGGGCCACTGTACTCCAGCCTGGGCAATGGAACAAGACCTTGTCTCTAAAAAGAAAAAAAAATTTTGACATCTTCAATTAAACAGTATTCTTACATTAATGAACATGGGACAGCCATAGCATGGCAGTAGTACTGTTCAGCTGGATAACAGATTTAGAGAAACTTTTCAGTGAGGAGGGTAAAGTCATTCTCAATTTAGCAAATTACAGGAAAGATAAGGTTAATTTTTATAATTTTAGGTAAAATTATGTGGTAGTTTTTCCGTTTCCACAATGTTATTTTATAACCTTTTTTTTAATGAAATTTTATATTTTGTCCTTATGTGTTTTGATTCCTTTTAAAACATGAACGTATTCACAGAGGAGATTTCGAGTGATGAAGAGGAGACGAATGTAAATGCCCAAGCAATGCAGTCAAATAATGGAAGAGGCGAAGATGAGGAGGAAGATGATGATGACTGGGATGAAGAAATATTGGAAGAAACTGCCCTTGAGGGATTCAGCACTCCGCTCGACCTTGACAGTAGTGTGGATGAATATCAGTTTTTTACACAAGCTCTGCTAAGTATGTCTTTACGCTCTGAATCTTCATATATGTTTCCTAAATTCTTTCTTCATTTCTTCCTGTTAGAAGTTGTTTTGGGATCTGCCCCAAATTGGCTAGGTTCTTTTTTAAAATTTTATTTGTTCTTTGTTATAGAAATCCTCAAACATATATGAAATGAGAGCGATTAAAATAATGCAAACCTATCACCCAATCCTAGCAACCTTCATCATTATAAAGTAGCAGGGTGAGCTTGTAGATTACCCTCACAAAAGTAATTTTGGGCAAGAATATCTGCATATATTCTAGGTATGAATGGACAAGCATTTTTACAGAAAAGAATGAAAAACTTCAGGCATATGTTGCTTAAAAATTGTGGCCATAAACTTATTAGTAATTCACAGTCCCTGTGGGAATGAACTGCTGCTGTGACTTTTTGCTATATAATCAATTTACCAATTTTGTACAGCAAGGGAAACTATAAATACAGTTAAAGGACTCATAAATGATTGGGAGAAAATATTTGCCATGTACACTATTACAGGTTCAATGTACACAGTGTACAGAGGCCATCTACAAATGGATAGGACCAGTAACCCAGTATAAAAATGGGAGATGTAAATGGAAAATTTACAGAATAAAAATAAATAAAAAGCCAATGAAAATATTTAGGAAATTATTAACGAAAGAAATTATTCAGAATCCCATTAATATAGATTATTTGTTTTATGGTTAGATAGTATTTCTTTTTCTTTTTTTTTTTTTTTTTTGAGACAGAGTCTCACTTTGTTGCCTGGGCTGTGGCGTCAGCCTAGCTCACAGCAACCTCAAACTCCTGGGCTCAAGCGATCCTTCTGCCTCAGCCTCCTGAGTAGCCGGGACTACAGGCATGCGACACCACGCCCAGCTAATTTTTTCTATATATTTTTAGTTGTCCAGATAATTTCTTTCTATTTTTTTAGTAGAGATGGGGTCTCACTCTTGCTCAGGCTGGTCTCGAACTCCTGAGATCAAACGGTCCACCCGCCTCGGCCTCCCAGAGTGCTAGGATTACAGGCGTGAGCCACCGTGCCTGGCTGGTTAGATGGTATTTCTACAGTGATACCATAATTTATTTCAACTGTTGGATGTTTAAAATTATTTCCAATTTTTTGCCATTATAAGCAATATTAAAGTAAACATTCTTGTGTATAAAATATTGTTATTAACAGGGCAATACTAGTACATTGGTACTATTTAGTGTTGCTACAAATACCATTAATGATACAAAAACACCCTCATGTTTTTATTGAAATTTAGCAGGAATTAGATGCAGAGAGCATAGGGAATGACATTCTAAAACGTGGAGAACATATGAGCATATGGAGAGCGTGCTCTTAGGCAGTTGTTCCTGGACATGGGTGTGTGTCACAGTCACCAAGGAAGCTTTTAGATCTTGGTTGGGATCTCCGGAAATGTATTTTAAAAATGCTCAAGTCATGCTTGGGACCAGCATGTTGGGTCCACTACTCAAAGTCTCTATGAAGGTATCAAGTCGGACTGGATTGTAGTAACTTTGAATTCTAGACCGAGGAGGTCTTTATCCCATTGCCCCCTGGAGCAGTGTTGAAACTTGTTCCGTGAGAGGGTGACCTTGGGGATGTGGTGGTTCACATCAGGGGAGTTACCAGGTGATGCAGAAAGAGCTGAAGGGGGCGAGATGCAGGAACCAAGCATGAGATTGATCCCTTTATTGAGGGACCTGGAGTCGGAGGGTGGCATTTGATGGAAAGAAGCATACAGCTGAAAGACATAAACAAGCAGGGGGGCCGGACACGGTGGCTTATGTTTGTAATTCCAGCACTTTGGGAGAGGAGGCAGGAGGAGAGCTTGCTCGAGGCCATGAGTTCAAGACCAGCCTGGGCAACATGGCAAGACCCCATCTGAACAAAAAAATAAAAAAAAAATTAGCCAGGCATGGTGGCATGCACCTGTAGTCCCAGCTACTTGGGAGGGTAAGGCAGGAGGATTGCTTGAGCCTGGGAGTTTGAGGTTGCAGTGAGCTGTCATTGGGCCTGGGCAATAGAGCGACACCCTGTCTGAAAAAAAAAAAAAAAAAGCAACAGTTTGGGTGTGGAGAGGGGGGCATGGTGAAAGATGTTAAGGATTTACAGTGGTTGACTGGGGGACTAATGGAACTGGTGAGGGACATGAGATAAAGAGGGCTTGGGAGGAAAATGTCAAATTTGGTTTTGTAATAGTTGTGCTGTTTGAGGTGCAGTATTCAAATGGAGCAGTCCTGTAGGCTTAGGGGAAGGTTTTGCCTGAATGTACAGATTTGAGTCCTTGGTGTGGGAGCCAATGCTGAAGCTGCAAGTAGTGTGAAAATTCCAGAGGAAAATGTTTATAAGTGAGTAGAGGTGTTTACCAAGACCCAGATTTTAGGGAACATCCATTGAGAGAAGACAGTGAAGGAGGCAGAGAACTAGGCAAAGCAGAGATTCACCATGTCCTAACCTTCCTTTGACACCACGTGTAGTTGGGTGCTAAGTGGGTGCTCAGAGGTCATCCTCCGTTGGATTATCTTGTGTTCATTACAGTACTGTACTCTTTGTTTCTTCTGTCTGTGATAATTTCATTGTAATTTGATCATGTTACCAGTTCTCTGAAATAATAATAGTCACTGTACTCTCCTATCTTTTCTTCCTCCCCCTTTTTGCCCCCAAAATGCAACAGCTGTGCAAAGTCGGGATGCTGCATGGTACCAGTTGCTGATGGCACCACTCAGCGAAGATCAGAGGAGCGCACTGCAGGAGGTGTACACACTGGCAGAGCACCGGAGGACAGTGGCAGGTCAGCTGGAGTCACCTCCCGATTGGATGCATGTGTCAGTGCCAGTAGTCATTCTTACTTGATGAGCTAGGGTTGTCTAAATACTGCTTTTAAAATTGTTAGAGAACAGCCCTTCAGGATAATAAGGAATTGTCATTATTGTAGGATTATTATTATTTTTTTCTTTAAGACACAGCATCTCCACTGTTGCCCAGGTGGTGGTGCAATCATAGCTCACTGCAGTCTTGAACTCCTGACTCAGGTGATCTTCCTGCCTCAGCACCCCAAATAGCTAGGACCACAGGCACATGCCACCACACCTGGACAATTTTTAAGATTTTTTGTAGAGATGGGGTCTTGCTATGTTGCCTAGGCTGGTCTTGAACTCCTGGCTTCCGGTCATCCTCTTGCCTTGGCCTCATAAAGTGCTGGGATTACAGGTGTGAGCCACTGTGACTGGCCTGATTATTCTTTTTTTTTTTTTTTTTGAGACAGAGATCCGCTTTGTTGCCCGGGCTAGAGTGAGTGCCATGGTGTCAGCCTAGCTCACAGCAACCTCAAACTCCTGGGCTTAAGCGATCCTACTGCCTCAGCCTCCCGAGTAGCTGGGACTACAGGCATGCACCACCATGCCTGGCTAATTTTTTCTATATATATTTTAGTTGGCCAGATCATTTCTTTCTATTTTTAGTAGAGACGGGGTCTCGCTCCTGCTCAGGCTGGTCTCAAACTCCTGAGCTCAAACAATCCACCTGCCTCGGCCTCCCAGAGTGCTAGGATTACAGGCGTGAGCCACCGTGCCCGGCCCTGATTATTCTTTTTAATCGTGATATCTTAGCTCTGCAAAAACCTGTGCATTAACTAACATGCGTCTATTAGTGGTGTTCTCATTCACATCCTTATCGTATTTTGGAGCCAAAGGTACAAAGTAAGGGTTGGGATGCCTCCTACTGAGGAAGATTTAATTAGCTGGATCACCCACGTAAACATCTCAGCCACAGGTGGACCAAAGGGACATAATGAGTTCTTGTGAGGAGGTCGTGTTCCTGGAAATTAAATGCTCTCCATTCCAGTTTGTTGGGGACTTTATGTGTTATTGATTGTTGTTGATTTTCAGTTTTTAAACTGGAGAAATTATTTTATGTTGATTATTATAGCCACTCTAGATTATTAATGGAAAAGATTTTGTAGTTACAAAAATATTTTAGTAGGGCCGGATGCGGTGGCTCACACCTGTAATCCTAGCACTCTGGGAAGCCGAGGCGGGAGGATTGCCAAGGTCAGGAGTTCGAGACCAGCCTGAGCAAGAGGGAGACCCCATCTCTACTAAAAATAGAAAAAATTAGCCAGTCAACTAAAAATAGAAACAAAAAATTAGCCAGGCGTGGTGGCTCGCGCCTGTAGTCTCAGCTACTTGGGAAGCTGAGGCAGGAGGATCGCTTGAGCTCAGGAGTTGGAGGTTGCTGTGAGCTAGGCTGATGCCATGGCACTCATTCTAGCCCAGGCAACAGAGCAAGACTCTGTTTCAAAAAAAAAAAAAAAAAATTTTAGTAGGAAACATCATGCACTAGGCATCTACAGTTTAGAACTCTGGTTCTTCTGCATGGACTTAGATTTTCAGTTCTACACACATATTGTCCCTCCTAATGTGAGAAATCTGGGTGCCCTTTCAGCAGTAGAGACTGTGAAGCTGGTCAAATACAACTTTGAGACTGGTTTTCATTTCATTCATTTTTGCAAAGTTTTTCCATGATAGTTGGGGTCTATTAAAGGCTGACATTCAATTTGGCAGAGTAAGTATTACCACAAGTCACATTCCTTCAGAGTTCTAAGTATATAAAGAATTTGGCACCTTTGACATTATGTCCAACTCTGTCACCTTAAATACTCTTTTTTCCCCTCTCCCCTGCAACCCTTTTCTTGGAAAATGCTAGAGGCAAAGAAGAAGATTGAACAACAGGGAGGCTTCACATTTGAAAACAAAGGCATCCTCTCTGCATTTAACTTCGGGACTGTGCCCAGCAACAACTGAAGGAGGGAACGTCAGCCGACCAGAGATCATCGCCACATTTTATTTCACAAGGGGAGTGTGAGGGTCAAGAGGGGGAGAAACGAGGGGCTGCTTTTCAGGGCCCTCCTGCTGTTCTAGTTCCCATCTGGCATCAGGCAGCACTTTTCTCCACTCTCCCTTTCCCCTTTGACCTTTCTCACCCTGAAATCTGGATATTTTATTAACAAACAGCTACTGTAACGTATGAAATGAAAGAAAAACAGAATCATTGGATGGAAGAGGACAAACCATATGCTGGGTGCCCCAGGTGGTTTTAGAGGATTGGATCAACTTGCACGTCTCAGGTTTTTGCCATGCAGAATCAATGGATTTATGCGGATAACAGTGCCTTCTGTTGTACATGAATTATCAGAAAAATTTTTTTGGAGTGCATTGCAATTTTTTTTAAAGCATAAAACATATTTCTAGATATAATGTAAACCTTGGTTATATGTCAACTTATTCTGCATTTTACTCTGTGAATTTACTGTTAGGCAGTTAGCTGCGAGTCACTCTGGTTTCAAAAACATCACTGCTCCCTTTGCTCACCCTGCTGCTGGGGGCCTGCGTCAGGGGTTGTGAAACATGCACTGGCTCTGGTTTTTTATAAGATGTTTTGTGGCTTTCTTAAGAAGTGTCTTATTCTTTCTTCCATCATATTTTTCTGCCTTGAAAGGGGTGGTATTTCTTTTGGGGTCAAGAAATACGCATATCAGTTTCACTCATAACCTTGTAAGTTACGAGTGGTCCTGTCAACAGTTTCTTGGCAACAAGTGGCAGGGGCTCTTTAGTCACTGGAGTTAACAGTAAGTCTGAATATATTCTGAATCACATACTTAACTATACAGTTAATTCATAGTTATACCTAAAGCACATTGAACTTCTAGGAGAAAGGTGCTACGTAGGCACACTGTCTTTCTTGATATGGGGGCTTGCATTTTCAATAACTTATCATTCCAGCTATGTTGGACCAGGGTCCAAAGCATTTTATAATGATTTTTTTAATCTAGCAAAAAGACCCAAACAAATCTAACTTTTTGCTTTCTCACACATTTGAATTTTCTCCTGCCTAATTTGTTCTAGTCTTTATTTATAGCTCAGTTTGACAGCTGAAGTTTTTGAAAGGTTGTGCAGACTCCATGTTAAAGAAGAAGAAAATTTTTTTCAAGGGTTGGGTCAGCTGCACTCTTAAATGGGTTATGATGTAAGATAGCCTATAGACGATATTGCAGATGGACATTACAATTGTTTTTCTGAACTGGTTCAAGACCAGAACATGGATCACAGTGTTTCATTCAGTAAAATGAAAATGTATCTTCAGAATTTAACATATTACTGGATGTGATACAACTTTTCATTTTTGTGAAATGGAAAATTCAGAAAGTCACAGCTTAAATTTCCCATCAGTGACTGGAGGAATTTTTTTCCAGGGGCTTCGTATATTGCCATCCCTATTCATATATTAACTCTTTTTAGACTTTTAGATTAAGTAATTTTTACAGAAGTAGCCTGAAAACGATGAGTTTTGGAGCTAAATGACCCCCTGCTTTCCTCTGTCCTTCCCTTCACAAGGCATTGAAGCTGAATGTGCCAACGACAGTCAGAAGAGAAAGATGGCATTGGGGGAAATTTTAGAGAGCTTTGAAACTCTTTTTATTCTCCTCATATTAATTTTAACATAAATAGTATGCCTTCACACTGGATTGTAAAAGGCATCTGATTTTAGAGATTTTATTTTGTGAAGTTTGTCTTCTACAGTATTAAAGGGAAAGAAGTATCAATGTGCATCACCCTATCTTGTTTTTGAAGCCAGGGTAGTTGTATGATTTTGTTACCAGCAGTGCTAACCTGAATGTGACCTGGTTACTTTGGAAATGCAGGAACTTACATGAATGTACTGTAAAATAAAATGCGGACTGATTCCCAGGATTCTGAAGTCTTCTGTGTGAAATGTTTTCTGAAATATGAAGGTGCCTTGGCAGGTGATAAAACCCATCAGTATGTTTTCCTGATTTCTGGGGACCTGAAGCAAGGTGGCCATTGGTCTGGGAGGGTAAAAGTTCTCATCAGGAACAGCTAAAGCATGGGAGAATGCTAGGAGCCGGAGCCCATCTCAAACCAGGGTGTCCAACAAGAGTGACAGGGCTCTGAAAAGGCAACAGCGTTCAGCCACTTCGGGACCTTGGAGGAAAGGGACAAGTCGCTAAAATGGAGCCATTTTCTGATGGGCTACTATCAAATTAGGGGTGGTCAAAACTGAACTGGTAAATACTGGCCTTCTGATTCTCAATACAGTCATGTGTTGCTTAACAGGGATACATTTTGAGAAATGCTTTTTTAGGCAATTTTGTCATACAAATGTCATGAGTGTACATACACGAACCTAGATCGGATAGCCCACTACACACCTAGGCTGTACGGTATAGCCTGTTGCTCCTAGGCTATAAACCTTTACAGCATGTGACTGTACTGAATGCTGTAGGCAATTGTAACACAATGGTAAGTATTTGTGTATCAGAACATATGTGCAGTGAAAATACAGTATAAAAAGTAAAAAATGGTACATCTGTATAGGGCACTTAACATGATGGAGCTTACAGGACTGGGAACTGCCGTGGGTGAGTCAGTGGAGAGTGAATGTGAAGGTCTAGGACACCACACTATTGCAAACTGCATAAATACTGTTCAGTTAGGCTACACTGTATAAAAGTCTTTTTCTTTAATAAACTATAGCTTATTGTAACTTTTTTACTTTATAAAGTTTTAACATTTTGACTCACTTAGCTTAATCATTGTACAGCTGTACAAAAATATTTCCTTTATATCCTTATTCTGTAAGCTTTTTTTGTACATGAATGTTCATAGCAGCTTTATTCATAATAGCCAAAAACTTAACCCAAATGCCCATCAGTAGGTGAATGTATTTTTTCTTTTTTTTTAATTTCAAAATATTACAGGGGTAAAAATGTTTAGGTTACATGTATCGATTTTATAATGCTTGAGTCAGGGCTATAAGTGTGCCCATCACCCATATAGTGTTCATTGTAACTGTTAAGTAGGTTTTCGCCCATCCCTCCCTGCTCCCTCCCTGCTGCTTGATTTCCATTAAGTTAATTTACTTCCCTGTATGCGCATGTGTGCTCATTGGTTAGTTTCAATTTAATAGCGAGTATATGTTATGTGTGTTTTTCCATTCTTTAAATACTTAGATAATGGTCTCCAGTTCCACCCAGATTGCTGCGAAAGACCTTAATTCATCCTTCTTCATGGTGGAATAGTATTCCACAGTATACGTACACCACATTTTGTTAATCCACTCATGAATTGATGGGTGCTTGGATTGATTCATTCCACATCTTTGTAATTGTGAATTGTGCTGCAATAAACATTTAAGTACAGGTGTCTTTTTGATAAAATGACTTCTTTTCGTTTGGGTAAATACCCCATAGTGGGATTGCTGGATGAAATGGTACGTCTACTTTTAGTTCTTTGAGGAATCACCATACTATTTTCCACAGAGGTGTTACTAATTTGCAGTCCCACCAACAGTGTATAAGTGTTTCTTTCTCTCTACATCCAGGCCAGCATCTATTGTTTTTGGACTTTTTAATAAAGCCATTTTTTAAAAAAGCCAATGTAAGGTGATCTCATTGTGGTTTTAATTTGCATTTTCCTGATAATTAGTGATGTTTAGCATTTTTTTTTTTTTTTTTAGATTGTCTCGCTCTGTCACCTGGGCTAGAGTGCCATGGTGTCAGCCTAGCTCACAGCAAACTCAAATTCCTGGGCTCAAGCTATTCTCCTGCCTCAGCCTCCCCAGTAGCAGGGATTACAGACACATGTCATCACGCCTGGCTAATTTTTCTATTTTTAGTAGAGATGGGGTCTCACTCTTGCTCAGGGTGGTCTCGAACTCCTGACCTTAAGCAATCCTTCCACCTCGGCCTCCCAGAGTGCTAGGATTACAGATGTGAGCCACCACACCCGGCTGAGCATTTCTTCATATGTTTATTGGCCATTTGTCTATCGTCTTCTGTAAAGTTCATGTCTTTTGTCCACTTTTTAATGGGGTGGGATTTGTTTCTTGCTGATTTGCTTGAGTTCTTTGTAGATTCTGTTTATTAGCCCTTTATCGGATACATAGCTTGCGAATATTTTCTCCCATTCTATAGGTTGTCTATTTGCTCTGTTGGTTATTTCTTTAGCTATGCAGAAGCTTTTTAATGTAATAAATTCTCTTTAATTTTTGTTGTTGCTGTGATTGCCATTGGAGTCTTCTTCATAAATTCTTTGCCTAGGCTGATATCTAGAAGAGTTTTTCCAACATTTTCTTCTAGAATTCTTATGGTTTCGTGCCTTACATTCAAGTCTTTTGTCCATCTTGAATTAATTGTTGTGAGTGGTGAGAGAGATGGATCCTGTTTCAATCTTCTGCCTGTGGCTATCCAATTTTCCCAGTGCCATTTACTAAATAGGGCTTCTTTTCCCCAGTGTATGTTGTTGCCTGCTTTGTCAAAGATCAGTTGGCTGTATGTGTTGGTTTTATATACGGGTTCTCTGTTCTGTTCCGTTGGTCTGTCTCTGTTTTTGTGCCAATACCGTGCTATTTTGGTTACTATAGCCTTGTAGTATAGTTTGAAGACAGACTACCTCTTGATAAGAGATATCTTGCTGAGGAATGTGGGAGACAGATTTCACTGTCTGCTAAAATCATGCATCCTGTGGGTACAGAAATCATCCTGGGGTCTGAGGCTTCAATCAGCACATGAAAAACAGCTTTCTGATTTCAAGGAAGCTACTTTTAACTTTTCTCCATTTCCTAAGGTAGAAGTCTGTTGGCAAATAAAAGTCCACATGCTTTCTAACATCACTTCTGACTCTTGTTGCTATTTATTTACTATTTACCTTTGAAAGTGACCTGCTTAAAGATACGTATTCCATTTTAAAGAGCAGTGATTTTGTGTAAAATATAGCACAAAGCTCAGAAAGTTCCAATAAATATTTTCTCTAGTAATTTGTGAAAATGTAGAAATCTGTGAGAAATACTGGGGGAAAGCCACGATGAAGAGAGTGAGGCAAAGGTTATTAAAAAGAGAAATTGAACACAAGACAAAAGATAAACTATATTTTCTAGTATGAGTATGAAGACACTGATTTCTCATTTTGACAAGTGAGGCAGGAGAAGCCTTTAATTCTGTTTTTTTTGAGGACTACAGGATGAATTATTTGTGTTATCAGAAATCCTATCTGTCTTCTAAACTAGGATTACATACTCACTCCTAATGCTTTGCAGATGAGTAAGGACAACATACCCTGTATTGCTAGGAAAACAATCAGATGTTGCCCAAACAGGAACACTGGAGAGGCAACGTGTGGGCGTGATTTGAGGCAGAACTAGGCAATCTCCAAAAGTCCTCCATATCAAGATTCTATGATAGGCTAAAAAGGGAGAGTGAATATAATACCTGAATTTTCCTAAAAATGGTGTCGATTGTCTGCTTTAAAACTAAGCTATACCTAAAAACAGGACATTCTGTAGCTTAGACTCAGTTTGCATATGTTTACAGATGTTAGGCCTTTGGGACTATCATTTGTTTTTATTTTTAGCAGCCTTTATTTTTTCAATATAGCCTATATTTTTATTTTTTCAATGTAATTTTACATTTTTCAATATGTAAAACTTTCTACAAATGAAAAGGCATGATCTAATATATAGGTTATATTTATATGACCATAAAACCTTATTTGCAGCCATGACTGAATTAATTTTTCACATATTCAGACATTATCTTGAGTTATACATTTTTTTTTTTTTTTGGAGACAGAGTCTCGCTCTGTTGTCCGGGCTACAGTGCTGTGGCGTCAGCCTAGCTCACAGCAACCTCAAACTCCTGGGTTCAAGCAATCCTACTGCCTCAGCCTCCTGAGTAGCTGGGACTACAGGCATGTGCCACCATGCCCGGCTAATTTTTTATATATATATATATATATTTTTAGTTGGCCAGATAATTTCTTTCTATTTTTAGTAGAGATGGGGTCTTGCTCTTGCTCAGGCTGGTCTCAAACTCCTGACCTTGAGTGATCCTCCTGCTTGGCCTCCCAGAGTGCTAGGACTACAGGCGTGAGCCACCACGCCCGGCCCTTGAGTTATACTTTTGAATGTGCTCATTTGTAGTAATGGCTGTGTCTGTGACTTAGCGGATCATCTCCTAACTCCTGCAGTTGGGATAGTTCTTCAATAGATAAGTGTAAAGTGCATGACAAACCGGCACTGCTGGAAAGCTGTTTCTCAGAATCATTCCAGAGTACTCACAAGCCTGGGCATGCCTCTCTGCCTTTGGGCTCTATTTTTACCATCTCATGTTTCTGTTCAACTTGGAAATCCGATTTTTAGAGATATTTGGTTTAGAGTGAATTGTGGGGTATAAACACAAGAACAGAATCGCTCGTGTAACATAATAACACAGGCTTTTGGCCCCCCAGGTCTTTTGTTGAGCTGTCACTTGGCGATGGTGACACTGTTCATTTTATTCTGCCGTGCAGAGAACCACTAAATTAGAGTCATGGATTGTGCTGCCAATCAGATTTGACAGAACCTCTAAGAGATTTTGCAGTGGGACGAAATCAACATGGTCCAGTTGTACTAACTGTGATTAACAGTATACCCTCATTAAAGAGAGGGTATTTCTGTATACTGTAAAATGCACTGTAACGTGCATTTCTGTATAGTGGATCTATTTTCCACTGCGTGCTTTCTAGAGCATTGTAAATGTCATCCTCACGGTATTATGACCCTTTTAAAGCAAAGTTTAAGTATGGAGTTTAAAAACATATGAGGGAGAATGTCCTAAAAATGGAGTTAATGTACCTTTGTATAATTCCCTCTTTTCAAAGCTGTAGAAATGTACAGAAGTCACCAGAAGTGGAGGAGGAATGGCTGAAAGTCACCATGTAAGAATATGGAAGTGAGTTGGGCTGTGGCCAGCTCCTGCCTTGGCCATGCACACTGGCAACAGAGGAGAGGCTATCAAGCTATTTGCCTTCACTCCGGGGCCACCTTCATTCAGTTACTAACACTGGGCAGAGATAGGGTGACTTTGCTTATCTCCAGCATTTCAAAGAGTATTTTTGCCTACCCACATTTCCTGATACTCTATAAAACATTCTAGAATTTCTAACCCTTGATATATTGTTTCTTGCCTTTAAAAAGAGGACTTATCTGCCCACATGCCTTTTAAAGGTCATTGATATCATTTTTGGCAAGTTTTTGTACTTTGTCATTCCCATTTATTTTACCCTCCAATTTCTAGTTTTTCTTTTTTTTCTTAGTTTTTCTTCATATGCTTCTTTATTTCACTCTAGTAATTTAGTTTTTATTAGAAACAGCTGTAAGTGCTAAGCTCATTAAATATCTACCACAGTTTTAGAGATGGAATAATTCTTAATCTGGTTCACTCTGACTATTTTGACTATTTGATATATAAAAAAAGAACAGATGGAGGGGAAAGAGTAGATGTAGGAACAAAGTGGTTAATGGTATAAAACATGTTGCCTTCATTGGGGAAAGCTGGGAACACAGTCAAATCTTTACAGTGAAAAATTCACCCAACCTGCACAGTTCCAAAGACTTTGTTGTGGGCTTGTGTGTAGGGTGGAAGGGTGATCATGGTGCTGGAACTGATGCCAGAGATGTCATGGTGAGGACTTTGAGATGTATATCTTTTTCCATTGTACCTCTCCTTGTCCCACCCCTGCCCCAATGCCCTGCTTTGTGTGGAGCACACAGTAGGTGTGACATTGTTAGCACTTGTGGTCAGTACTTGTTATTTTCCGACTTGTTGATTTCCCGCTGCTCTTCTCAGTAACATAGAACACAGCCAGTAAGAGATCATTCTTACAGCAACGAAGCGCAGAAAATGAAGTTGACTTAATTATCCATTTGTTAACACACCCTACCTATGAACTTAAAATGAGGTGGAAAGAAAAAGTATGGAAGTTTGTTCATGATGAGCAAGCTATTAGAACTGCTGTAGGATGACTTGAATGTTTAAATTTTATTTTAGTATTTTAGACATAAAGTATTAAAAGGGCTTATTGCTTTGGATGGTAAAGGCTACTATCAAGTTGATAGCAGTTCAGGAAAACAACTTGAATATACCAATCATTTGGTTGTTTTTATTTTTGTTTCTAAAATTGCAGATGGACTTTGTGAACTAAGACTCTTGGAAAACAGCCAGTTTCTATGCTTTGATTTTTATGAAAATCAAAATCGAAGAGGGAAAGGTAAAATGATATTTTTTGTTTTAGAAATTAAGCCAACTGTCTTAGTGCTAACCAGGAACAGATTACATTCTTTATTCAGAACATTAAGCAGTAACTCAATGATTCTCTGTTTTATAGAATCTTTATTTTTAATATTATTATTAGATATTACTATTAATTATTAGCCAAAGCTATTCAGCAGGAGAAAGGTAATTTTTAGGAAATCTGAGTTTCTGCATGTTAGTTCCTGATTTTGACATTGGCTTGATAGGATTTTCTTTATCTGTAGAATAGGGATTTGCAGAGGGAGACTGGCTTTCCTGGTGAATTTCGCACCCTCATAATTGTGAGTGTGAAAGGAAGATTGTCTTTATTCTTAGTTTTTTCCTTTTTTTCTTTTTTTTTTTT
>CM052440.1:62145035-62160699 GCA_028533085.1 Varecia variegata
AGAGTCTTGCTTTGTTGCCCGGGCTAGAGTGAGTGCCGTGGCGTCAGCCTAGCTCACAGCAACCTCAAACTCCTGGGCTTAAGCTATCCTACTGCCTCAGCCTCCCGAGTAGCTGGGACTACAGGCATGCGCCACCATGCCCGGCTAATTTTTCTCTATATATTTTTAGCTGTCCATATAATTTCTTTCTATTTTTAGTGGAGACGGGGTCTCGCTCTTGCTCAGGCTGGTCTCGAACTCCTGACCTCGAGCGATCCTCCCGCCTCGGCCTCCCAGAGTGCTAGGATTACACCTTTTTTTCTTAACTTGTAATTTAGAATAAAAATCAGGGAGAGAGGAAAACGGGAAAGTTATGTAGAAATTATCTTATACTTAATTTTAAAAACAACTTCTTTTGCATTTATAACAATGCTGTATTCTTGAAAGAGAGCTTGGTTCTTAAAAGTAGTGCAGCTGTGCCTCAGGACATGCTATAAAAATTTTAGGAAACCACAATCACAAAGAAGCTGAAAAGCAGCATACTTAGATGTCTCCTGGATGAACAAAGGAAAGTCAAAAAATTGAAACTAGTTGCCTGGGAAACTGCTGACTGGGGTGGGGGTGGCCATTAATGGGATTTTGGATTAGGCTTTTTTTGTCCCTAAACTTTTATCACCTCCTATTGTGAATATATTTTTTTCCTCCTTTCTGCTATGCTATGAGGAAAGAAAAGAATTTAGAAGGGCAAAGTGGGCCTTATCCCTGAGAGGTGAGAAGCTGAGCATAGCCAGAACTCTAGGTGGTCTGCAATGCTAGAGTTTGGGGTGGGGGGTGGTGGGGACTCTGCCAAACTGCCCAACCTTGGCTGCTTCCTCTGTCCCTATTTCTAAGACATATTTAGGGAGAACTCTGCATAGATCTCCTTCACAAGCCCTTTTATATGTTGTTTGTTTCTCTAGGTTATTAGTTGTATGGTTCTTTGCATGCTAGTAATTTTTGATTCAATGCTGGAAATCGTGTTAAAAAAATAGAGGCTCCTGTTGAAGATGCCACTGAATAGAGAAAGTTCAAATTTTTCTTTGCTAAGAAATTAGAGTTGAATAAAGGGGGAACTCATTTAAATCCAATCAAGGACTGAGTTGAGGTTAAACTGCAGTTTTGGAAAGAGTTAGTCCACTTCATGTGTGCCCCTCTACCTAGGGTATGGCCCTTCAGGGTTTTTAGTTAAGAGATGAGTAGGTCTTTATTTCCTCAGTACCAATGGACTGTGGGCATTTCTGTCCTATTTTTCAGAGGTTTGCAGCTTAGCTCTTTAGTCTCCCACTACAGCCATTTTTGGAATTAGCTGAATGCCTTGAGAGGGGAGACCAGCTCTCAGATTTCTAATTTTGTCATTCCAGCATTGAATGACCGCCCAAAGCTCTGTTAGTTTCTCTGTCTCCCCAGCAGAGATCCTCTGCCTGGATGAAGACCAGATCCATCAGCTCCAGTCTATTCCCCGAATTGGCAAATATCTCCTGGAGAAGGCAGCTGCAGATTCTCAGCTCATTTTTTCTGGTTTTCTCTGCTTGGTACCTCGGATTTTAGTCCCTCTAGTACTGTTTGCTTTTGCAGCTCTCTGATGCTTTAGCAAATATAATTTTAAAAAATGTGTCTAGATTTTGTAGTTGTTCTCAGTGGGAACATTTTCCTGCTATGAATTCCATCATATCCAGAAACAGAAATATATTTTATTTATTATATTGTTTGTCTTTTTATATGTGTTCTCACTTTTGTCCATTCGATCTGACTTGGACTGAGAGAAATGAAGTCTCCTACTACTGTTCCCATCTATTTCTTCCTGTGCCTCCATGACTTCTGTTTCATCAACACCACTGCCACATTGTTTAGGATAGAGATATTTATAACCGTTACGTCTTCATTTGGGTTTGTATTCATTAGTATTATAAGTTGTCGTTTTTATTGCTTTTTGGCCTGAATTCTGCTTGCTTTCATATTATATTGCAACCACCACGTTCTTTTTGTTCTGCATTTGCCTGGTATGTTTTTGTTCATCTTTTTACTTTTAACTTTTTGGAATAATTTTGTTTTCAAAATGCCTCTCTAGAAAAACAGCTTTATTGAGGCATACTTGATATACAAAAATGCACATATTTCAATATAATTTGATGAGTTTGAACGTATGCATACACCCATGAAACAATTACCATGATCAAGGTAATAGACATATCTATCACCTCAGGTTCATTGTGCCTTTTTTTTTGGTGTTTTTTGTAAGAACATTTAACATGAGCTCTACCCTCTTAACATTTTTAAATGCACAATGTGTCAAGGTGACTCTTGTGTATAGCATAGGACCTGGGTTTATGACCTAGATTTGTGATTCAATCTGAAAATCAGTCTTTTTCTTTTACTGAATAAATTGAACTTATTTAAATTTATTGGTATGATTAATCTTAGTTCTATAGTATTATATACTATAAAATTTTAAAAGTCTCTTCTATGTGGTGTCTTTTGCTTTTTGTTCCAGTGGCTACATGAAGTTGTATACCTTTACTATTTTTATTCTTTCTTTAGAATTATATCTAATTTTCCTAATATAAGCAATATTAAAATTAGCTTATATTCTATTTTTCCTCCTTCACCCCTTCCCCTCAATCATATAATTTTCGTCAATAGTATTGTCTTTTTTTAGTGTTTACTTTTATTTTGATAAATATGCTATACTTCTAGAACTTGACTTTTATTTATTGTTGTTGTTGCTGTGATTGTCTTTGGGGTCTTCTTCCTGATCAAATTAAAAAGCTTCTAGACAGCCAAGGAAACTATAACGAGAGCAAACAGACAATCTACAGAATGGGAGAAAATATTTGCATGTTACACATCTGATAAATGGCTGATAACTAGAATCTATATAGAACTCAGAAAAATCAGCAAGAAAAAATCAAACAACCCTATCAAAAAGTGGGCAAAGGACATGAACAGAAACTTTTCAAAAGAAGATAGACTAATGGCTAACAAACATATGAAAAAATGCTCAACATCTCTAATCATCAGGGAAATGCAAATCAAAACCACAATGAGATATCACTTACCTCCAATGAGAATGGCCTTTTTCAAAAAGTCCCAAAACAATACATGTTGGCGTGGATGTGGAGAGATAGGAACACTCATACACTGCTGGTGGTACTGCAAACTAGTACAACCTCTGTGTAAAGTAATATGGAGATATCTCAAAGAATTACAAGTAGATCTACCATTTGATCCAGCAATCCCATTACTGGGTATCTACCCAAAGGAACAAAAGACATTCTATAAAAAAGACATTTGCACGAGAATGTTTATAGCAGCACAATTCACAATTGCAAAGATGTGGAAACAACCCAAGTGCCCATCAATACATGAGGGTATTAATAAAATGTGGTATATGTATACCACGGGGTTCTACTCAGCCACAAAATATAATGGTGATCTAGCACCTCTTGTATTATCCTGGATAGAGCTGGAGCCCATTCTACTAAGTGAAGTACCCGAAGAATGGAAAAACAAGCACCACATGTACTCACCATCAAATTGGTATTAACTGATCAATAATTAAGTGCACATATAGTGATAACATTCATTGGGTATTGGGCAGGTGGGAGGGGGGAGGAGGGGATGGGTATATTCACACCTAATGGATGTAGTGCATTGTCTGGGGGATGGACACGCTTGAAACTCTGACTCCGGTGGGGCAAAGTCAATATATGTAACCTAAACATTTGTACCCCCATAATATGCTGAAATAAAAAAAATTAAAAAAAAAATAAAACTTGACTTTTCAACTTTAAATATTTCTTGGTTTCCAGGTATTACAGATGAAGCAATCAGTGAGCTTACTCTTTTCATCTGCTTTTCTCTCTCTCATTTTTGGTTTTTTAAAAAAGTTTCATTTTTTTAAAGTTATCAGATCTTACATCACTTTCATTCTATTCTTTTTTTTTTATTTATTATAGCTTATTATGGGGGTACAACCATTCTGGTTAAGTATATTGCCCATGCCCCTCCCAACCCCCCGAGACTGAGCCTCAAGGGTGTCCATTCTCCCAACAGTGCACATCGCACTCATCATGTAGGTAACTTTCATTCTATTCTGTCACCCTTATTTTCCCCTTTGTTTCTCTCTTATATCTACAAGCAGACATATTTGCCCATGAAAAGTCTTTTTGTTAAGGTTTCCCCAGTCATCCCTTGATTGGTTACAGATTTTCCTCTAGTAGCTTCCTTCATGTGAAGTAAGAATTCACATGAACAGCATTCCCTGAATTCTTGAATGTTCCAAGCAATTCTATATTAACTGTTGAAAGGAATGTGATCAAGAGCTCCGTTGCTGGCAAGAGTGCCAGTTGGTACAACCACTGGAAAACAGGTTTGCAGCAACTTATAAACTTAAACATTCATTACCCAGGAATTTCCTTCTTACCAAGAGAAACTCTTGCACAGGCATAACAGGACTCACGTACAGGAATGTTCATAACAGCACTGCTGATAAGAGCAAAAACTGAATACCCATCAGCAAATGGATAAGTAAATCAAGGTATAGTCCTCAAACTGAATTTTACACATCAGTCAAAATAACAGTCACTCCCAACATTATAGATGAATCTTAGCAATGTGCTGTATTTTATTAACTCTCATCTTTCCCTTTTTAACATCTGTAAAATTTTGATGTGTTTTACTATGGACAGCAGGTCATTGTTTCATTAGAAGATTTTCTTTCTTAGTCTTATATAAAGCAATGCTGTATCTTACATTTGATGAGGTCTTATTATATGACAAAATAAAGTCTCAGAAGATTACATGCAATGTGATGCTTTTTGTATAAAGTTGAAAACAACTACAACTACACAGTTTTTATTTATGAATACATACAGGTGATAATACTAAATGTGTGCGAGGGAATAATGAACAAAAATGTCAGAATGGTGATGATCTCTGGTAGGGGAAGGCAGATGGAGTGGCTAGGAGTGGAGCACAGAAAGATGAATGTTATTCTAGTTCTCATGTTGGTTTCATGGGTATTTAAGATATTATTTAATATGATTTCTTTTAATAATCAAAATAGTTTAACATAAATTTCTCATAGGTTAACTAAATATATATGCATCCATACATAAGCACTCAGAATGAAAATATGTCATGAACTAAGAATTCTTATTAATCTAATTTTATACATCTGAGGTCAAAACTAAATAAAGCTATGGTCTGTAGGCTTTGTATTAGAAGTAAAACTTGGCTGGTTCTTACTTATTTATTACTTTGAGTATATTGTAAGTGTGTAAGTGTTTAAACTATCTTCTGGCATTGAATGTTATTGAGTAATCTAATGTCATTCTGATTTACTTGCTTTTTTTCCATAAGTGATGTAATCCTTTTGCTTGGATTTCCAAATGATTTTCTTCATCTTTAAAGATTGTGACTTTACTAAGACATGCCTAAGTGTTGTTGTTGCTGGGCCAACTGTCCCTGACACACAGTGTGCCTGTTCAATAGGTACACTTAAATCTCCTTATATTTCAAGAATATTTCCTATAATTATATTTTCAAATATATGTTCTATTGCACTATTTTTAAAAAAGTTTCTTCTTTTACAGTCTATATCAGTACATTTGTAGGATATCCTTTGTGTGCTGTATCTTATGATTTTGCCTCTAATTCCTTTGATCACTTTCTCTATTTTGGTTTCATTTTGCTTGTTGTTCCCATTTCATTCCTGTCCATCTCTTACTGTAATTTCCATAGTATCTGTTTTTCTTTGTGCTTTGTAATGACTTATTGTTTTTTTTTTTTCTTTACCTCAACCACACTGGAATGCAATGACATTCTTTATATTTGATTGTCGTATTGCTTTCTTTTCTGAGTCCTGCCAGTTCCACTTTATCTTCTTCCTGGTATCTCCCATACCATCACCATCTGCTGTCTCTTCCTTTCTTCCCTCAGTTCTTCTAGTTCTGCTTTGCCATCTTCCTTCATAATTGTGATTTTATTGGAGTATGATTCTTATCTGCTCTGTGACACCTCTTTCTCATGAATTTTTTTATAGGAAAGTTTTGCTGTGCTCTCCCACATTTTTCCTATTGTATAGATTTTTTTATGGATATTATTTATTTTTGTAATTCATATTTGAATGCATTGGGCTTCCCTGAACCAGCTACTCGCAAGTGATTCGGGAAGTGTGAGTGAGTAGGAGTGAGGATTACCTCCTGTGTTGGTAAAGTGAAGAACTGTTTTCCTTATATATCTTATGTCCTTTTTTGTCTTTTCTTTATCATCTACTTTTATGTTAAATATATGTATTCTAGTGTGCCATTTTAATTCCTTTATTATTTCTTCTTACTATATTTTTTGAGTTATTTTCTTAGTGGTCACTCTGGGGATTACAATATGCATCATAACATAAAGAAATCCGGAATAATACTAAACTCCAATTGTATATACACATTTTGCTTCAATATAGTTCCCTTTCCTCCCCCCACCTTGTGCCAATATTGTCATATTAATTATCTCTTTATATAAGTACATCAATACAGATATATTAGTATAATTTTATGTAGTTGTCTTTTAAGTCAATTAGGAGGAAGAATATATATATATTTATAGAAATATAAAATATATTTATAGGGTCTTTTACTATGTATTTACCTATGTGTTGCCGGCAGAGTAATGGCCCCCCCAAAGATTTCCATGTCCTAATCTTTGAAACCCGTGATTATGTTAGGTTACATGACAAAGGGTAATTGAGGTTCCACATGGAATTAAGGCTCTTCATCTGCTAACTTTAAGTTAAGGAAGATTATCCTGGATTAGCCAGGTGAGTGAAGTGTGTTCTTAAAAGTAGAAGGGGGAGGCAGAAAAGGAGGAAGAACTAATATGATATGAGAAGGATTCAACCCACCATTTCCAACTTTGAAGATAGAAGAAGGGGACCACTTAATATCAAGGAATGCAGGTAGCTTCTAGAAGGTGGAAGAGGGAACTAAGTGGATTTTCCCCCAGAGTTGCTAGAAGAGAATGCAGACCTGCTGACACTTTGATTTTAGCCCAGTGAGATGTGTGTTGGACTTCCAAACTTCAGAACTATAAGGTAATAAAGTTGCATTGTTTTAGGCCACTAACTTTTTGTAATTTGTTACAGAAGACATAGGAAACTAACTGTAATTACTTAACTGGTGCTCTTTATTTCTTAATGTTAATTCAAGTTACTGTCTGGTATAATTGCTTTTCAGTCTGAAGGACTTCCTTTAGCAATTACTGTAGGGGCAAATATGGTACTGACAAATTCTCCCAATCTTTGTTTATCTGGGGATGTCTTCAATTCACCTGCATTTTTGAAGGACAGTCTTGCTGGATATGTAACTTTTATCTGACTGTTTTTTTTCTTTAGCACTTTGAATGTGTCAACCCATTCTGGCTTCCATTGTTTCGGATAAGAAGTCAGCTGTTAATCTTATTGTAGAGCCTGTGTGATGAATTGTTTCTCTCTTGCTATTAAATATATTCAAAATTTCCTCTTTGTCCTTTGGCAGTTTGATTACGGAGTGTCTAGGTGTGGATCTGTTTGAGTTTATCCTACTTAGAGATTGTTGTGCTTCTTGGATGCATAGATTAATGTTTTTCATCAACTGTGGTATGTTTTCAGTCATTACTTCAAATCTTTTTCTGCCCTTTTTTCTTTTTTTCTCTAAATATGGTACCTTTGTGTAGCTATAGTTCCCATGCCCCTCTGAACTTCACCTGGTTCAGGACGTTTTACAGCCAGTTCTTCCCTCCCCTGGTTCCTTCACCCAATGCCATACCTACCTGAGAAAGGTGATCTCTTCATTTTTAAAGGGCGTATTTTGGTTGCTGCTTTTGATATTTGCCATTCTGAATACTCCTGGGCACCTTCCACCTTTTTTCTTTCTCTTCCCTTGGACTTGAAACCTATTTAAGCTCAGCATTGCCCACAGCAGTTCTCACTCAGGGTGAGGTCCTCTCCCTTTGGGAGAATACTTTTGCTGGTGATTTCTGAGGTCAGTTACTGCTAAGGCCCTCTGTATTCTCCTTATCACGCTATTAATGTTATTCTCCTTTCTGCCTCTTGAAGAGCTCTGCTGAACGCAGCTACTTTTGAAAACATTTCTATTCAATTTAGAGTTACTGAGTTTTTAAAAATTGTCTTCTAGTTTCATAAAATTGAATTTGTGTCTTCAAAAAAATTCTCTCTGTTGCTCTCTGTGGTTTTCAGGAGAAGTCATGGGAATATTCATAATTAAGCTACCACTATATTTATACCAAATGTCTTACACCATGTTAAAAATGCTAGCATATTTTCAAAATCTATTTACAGTGTCCAGAAGAAAGACAAGACAAAAACAAAGTTGCCCAGGTTTTCAGTCAGATGTTGTGGCTGTTGTTTTGTTCTTTTCAGTGCACACAAAGCAGGGGGTGGGGGACAAGGGACCAGGAAGATGTCATAGGAGTTTGGTCACATGTCTAAGTTGAAGAGGATTTTGGGTAGGATTGGGAAAGCCCCTTAAGAGGGCCATCAGCAGGTAGAAGAGTATCATAATTTATTGGAAATTTTTTTTTCAATTAATCTTGGGGAAAGAAGTCAGAGATTAAAAAGAGAGAGAGAGAGAGAGACAAGGTTGTGGAATTTTGCAAAAGGGAACAAAATATGCAAGTGGAGAGTATGCTTTACTAATGACTAGGACCAGATAAAAAAGTGATCTTTCTCTAGTTAGACAAATAATCACATAAAAGTAGACACATGGTTTTTTGAGTAAAGCAATTTCAGAGCCTTGTAATATTCTCAGAAAATTTTCATTTTAGGTTTGTAAGCTGAGAGTAAGTCAAATTTCAAGTGATAGACTTTAAATTACAGAGGTATCATGTAATTCTTTTAAATCTTGCTGTATGTGTTATATTGTGTATCTAGCTAGTATTTATTTTTAACAGAAAAGGCATAAATGACTGGATTATGAATCTCATCACATATCAGGGGCCACCTCTAAAAGTCTTCTGCTTTGGGAAAAGAACCAATTAACCTCTTCAGCAACAAAAAATATCCTAATAGATAGCAAAGGACATATATTTGGTAAAGGGGATCCTTTCCAGAATCCTCCAAATCATAACGTAGGTGGTTGCCTACTAATTCTCAGCCCCTAAGTCTAGTCTTAATAACCCCTGATAAACTCACCCAGACAAGATGGGAATGCCTACCATGAAATGCTGAGATGGGATACAAGAGTGACTGCAAGGGCTGCTGCTGTAATGTGATCTCTCCAGATGGATTCTTTCATCTTAGGTAAAAAGGTCAATCCTATGATCTCATTCTTCTTTTGCAAACACTGCAATGGTTGACTTTATTATAGGGATTAAGATCTATGATCTGAGTGATGTAATGGCAACAGTCCTTTTTTAATCCTATATTGAATCAACAACTGTTCTCTATATGCTTTGATTTAGTTCAATGTGACAGGGTTGTTTATAGAACCCTGAATCCCAACAACAGTAATTGCTATACTTACGTGCAGCTGTTGAACTTCTAATCCTTTTTTATGATGATGTTATAGAATTGAATGATATTAAATTCCTCTGAATACAACAGGCATGACTCTTCATTTGTCTGTACTATATTAATTTAAAAATTATATATTTTTAAATCTTAATAACATTCAAACCTTGAGTTACAGATCAGATTGTTTATGCTTTTTCATGAAACTTTAAAATATAGTAAATAATATAACCCACTGATAATTTGTATCAGTTTTTAAAAATGTTTCTTTCAGGGACCTTTCTAATCCCTTAATGCTAAGTGATAGGTGCATATGAGTGCTGCCTTTGAATTGGGTTCAGAGCCATTTAAAAAATAATAGCATGGATGTTTCTCCTCCCTTCCTGAATTTGGATCAACTCACTCTCAAAGCTGAGAGGATGAAGTGGAGAATAGTGGGGGAGTGGGGGGCATTATAAACAAGTGCTCTAAAAATCCCATGGTGCCCGAAAGGATTGAAGACAAAAATGTAAGTGCACATGAGGTAGTAGGTTTATATTGTACCAAAGGAAATAACAAAGCTGCATGTTTATTATTTCAGGAGATTACACAGCACCAGAGCAGGGTTACTTGTATCATCGCCTCCAAGTCACAGCCCCTCCCCACTCACCACTGCCTCCCACACCCACAGCCTTTTTCTAAAGAAAATGAGGGTGGCCGCATGTCTTTGTGGGGTCTTGGGCAAAACTGTGCTCTATATAGGAACTCCAAATGGGATGGTGACACATTGATCAATTTGATCCTCTTTTAACACACACGGATTCCAGAAGACAGGCAGACATGGAAGGTGTACCCCAGTGTTTGCTGGGATATGCCAAAGCTTTGGGACCAAGAGTGACTGTCTAGCCAAGAGGGAGATGATCACTTGTGACTTCACGTGCTCCTGAATCCTTGTGAGAGACCCTTGCACTAAAGGTAGCCAGGCATGTCTCTTGTAAGCCTGAAAAGCCACTTTATACACTGGAAACTGGGCCTCCACTTCAGGGTCTCCGTCTTGTGTTCCATGTTTCTTCCCAGACCAGAGAGAGCGAGAAGTTGCACAGAGAACAAACTCTGGAGTCCCCCAGATGTGGGTTCAGATTCTTGCTGCTCAGTTGAACATCAGCCGTTTTCAGATCATTTAGTTTAGATAAAAATATGGCCTGTTCCCTATTCTGCAGAGTTCTTACCTCTGGATTTGATAAAATCATAATGTATCAAATATATATGATTTTGGAAATTGTTAATGGCTGCACAGATGTTATGTTTTACCTCGTAGCTAACCAAGTGTCTCTAATATCGTATTTTATATATTTTGCCTCCCTGCGCTGCACAGTAAGATGTGGGATACTCAGAAGGTGTTAATAAGTGCTTGTCGCATTTATGATCATCTTGAAATCATGGTCCTTGTGGTTCATTGAGGGGTGGGGCCACATTCAAACAATAGTACAAACAGGAATTCAAATCACACACAAATCAAATGTGCAACTCTGAGGCAGATCTTACTAAAGTCCCCTTTCCTCATGTTCTCTGCCATCTGGCAACTCATGGGGCCTGTTGCCCTTCTCTCACAGAAGGACCCTCACGCTCTCTCTCCCTGACCCACCCCTAAGCCACCCCTCACCCCCTCTCCCAGCTCTGCCCTGGGCTCCGCACACTCTCCAGGCGTGAGGTCCTTCCTCACTCAATGGCTCCTGGGAAGGAAGCACCTTTTTAATCTCACCGCTATTCTCACAAGAATAGGCTGTTCATTCCTCAGCTCCTTTTCCTAATTCTGCCTCCCAAGAACCTGAGTTTTGCTTAATCCTGCTCAGAGTGGGAGGAGGGGAAGGAACTGAACGGTAGGCAGAATCAGAACCTGATTTACCTGGCAGGGAGAAGGGCTGGGAACACTTCCCTGTGTGTTTGCCATTTTTATGTTGTCCCATAGAATGACTGGGTGGAGAATAACAAAGCCAGCAGGTGGGTAAGATGTTCTACCGGGAAGCTGGCTCTAGCGGTGAGCTGAAACGAACGAGCTATACCAACCATCCTTGAAGACTCTGTGCTGGGGGACTTGCACACGGGATGATGCTTTCTGGAAATCCTTGTAGATGCCGGAGGGAGGGAAAGATACAGGAGCACTTTAAAAACATTGAGAAATATTTTACATAAAATGAATTATCCTTTTTAAGTGTATAGTGCAATGAGTTTTGGTGAATATATAGTCATCTAACCATCATCACAACTAGGACACAGAAATGTCTGTCACCCCAAAGAGTTCCACTATGTCCTTTTCAGTCAATTCTCTTCCACTAACCCCGGCTCCTATTAACCACTGGTCTATTTGCTGCCCCTAGAGTATTGCCTTTTCGAGAGTGCGACACAAATGGAAATGTGGAGCATGTATTCTTTTGCACACATGTATTCGTAATTAATTCATTTTATTGCTGAGTAGTAGTCCATTGTACATATATATCATTATTTGTATCCATTCTACAGGTGATGAGCATTTGGGTTGTTTCCAGTGTTGGGCTGCTAAGAATAAAATTGTTATGACCACTCATGGAGAGGTCTCTGTGTGAACATCGGTTTCTATTTCTCTTGTGCAAATACCTAGGATTTGTATTGGTGTGTTGTATGGTAGATGTGTAATTACTTTTACAAGACATTGCCATACTGTTTTCCAAAGTGTGTGAGAGTTTCAGCTGCTCCATATCCTTACCAACACTTGGGATTGTCAATCATTTTGATTTGTCATTGTATTGGTATGCAGAAGTATTTTGTGGTTTTAATTTACATTTCCCTGATCAGTTATGATTTTGAGAATCTTTTCACATGCCTGTTGGCCATTTGTATAGCTTCTTTGATGATGCATCTGCATCTTTTGCCCATTTTTTACTGGGTTGTTTGTCTCAGTAGGAATTGTACTTTTTTTAATTGAGTCACTGGGAAAGTTTTTAAAAAATATGTATTCTAGATACAAGGCCTTTATCAAATGTGTGTTTGGAAACATTTTTACCCAGCCTGTAGTTGATTTGTTTTTTCATTTTCTTAATGGTATTTTTTGAATAGCAGAAGTGTTTAGTTTTGATAACGTCCAATTTATCAATTTTCTTCTTTTATAGTTTGTGATAAATCTTTGTCTAACACAAGGTCACTGTTATGGGTTGAATTTTGCCACCCCTCCAATTCATATGTTGAAGTCCTAACCCCAAATACCTCAGAATGTGACCTTGTTTGGAGATAGGGTCTTCACCGAGGCAGTGAAATGAAAATGAGGTTTTTGGGGTGGGTCCTAATCTAACAGGACTGGTGTCTTTATATAAAGGGGATATTTGAGGACAGACATATATACAGGGAGAATGCCAGATGAACATAAATGTGGAGTTGGGGTGATGAATCTACAAGCCAAAGAATGCCACAAATGCCTGGAAAGCACCAGAAGAGGAGAGAGACATGAAGGGAACCCACTCTGTTAACACCTTGATCTTGGACTTCCAGCCTCCAGAACTGTGAGATAATAAACCTGTTTGTTTTTCAGTTTGCAATGCTTTGTTATAGCTGCCCTAGCAAAATAGTCACTAAACCACTAAGATTTTCTATTTTTTTTCCCTAGAAGTCCTGTAGCACTTTTATAAGATCAGTCTGGAAGAGGTATGAAAGAGTTCCTGAGATCAAAATGATTTCAGAGCTTCTTTAAGGAGCTGGGTGATGCTTGCAGCACTGAAGTTTTTGTTGGAATGAAGATTCTGCATTGTTTCTGGCAAGGAGAGGGAGGAGGATTTCCTCTCTGTGTAAACAAATTTGATAGGACTACGAAGCCATAAAAATTTGGCATCTGTCTCACTATAATTTAATGGATTAGAAATATGATTTTTTGGACCAGAAGATGTAGTTTGCTGAGCCATCATTCTTTTGTTATATTTTGAAGAAATTTGCTGCTGCTTCATAGGTAGTGCCCAAATAGAAGGTTTTAGAATTAACAAGGAAAGTGCTGAGCTGGGTATTTAGTAACTAAGATAGGCAATGAGGCTTGCATTAGATTTTTAGCAGAGGCCACTGGCTGAATGGTGTCTCAGCAGTGTTTGGTAGTATCTTCTATTTAACCAATCTTGAAAACAGGGAAATGCAACTAGCTATTATGGAAGGCTTAGACATACTCAGCACTGTTAGGTTAGAGAGAAGCCTATAAGATGAAGACCCAGTGCTTAAGAAATCTGTAGTAATTAGATTCCAGCCCCTCCTGTCTACTTAAGATCATTACTTCTGTAATTCTCACATCTTTTTATGGCAGTCCTGGGAGATCAGTTCCATGTTGGAACACTCAATAAAGAATGATGAGCATGCTGGATGGCAGAAAATGTCAATTTGTCATAAAGAGGTGCTGCGATATTTCATGAAAAAGTATGATATATGGATGAGAATGATGATATCCCATTTCTGTGAGGTAAATAGAAAGGGGGTATTATAATCGTCTTTTACAAATGAGGAGACTGAGTCAGAGAGAGGCTAGAAGGATGTATCTAGACATACCAGCAATAAGTATTTAGTGGGGGCTTTTGATTGCAGCTTTTAAAAAAATCTGGTCACAAGTACCTCCTATTACAGAATCTTTGTTCACCAGGATGTATGGAAGATCATTGCTCAGCAAATTTCCAATCCTCCCCTTGCCTCAACCTTTATGGATGCATAGGTACCCTCCTCTCCTTGCTGTGTGCACTTGACTTTGGGCTTAGCTACCTGGATTGCTTTAGCCAGCAGGATGTCCACTGATGTGAGCAGAGGCTTGAAATGTGCTTGCACATCTTGAGCTCCTGCCTTTCACCATGAACAGAACGTGTTGTGGGTGCTGCTAATATGAGAAAGATGAGAGACGTGGAGCAGGTCTGGATCCAGCCTGCAGCTAGGAGTCAGGCCCAGCCACTCCCAGTCCATATCAGCTGAACCCAGAGATGCATGAGCGAGCAACAGATTGCTGCAAGCCACTGAAACTTCCAGGTTGTTAAGCATTCTTGTTTTAGTAATACTAAATTAATACACATTTTTGTAAAGGAGCAAAATAGTTAAGGGTTGCCAATGTGGCATGCAATGCTTACGTACTACGTGTCCTGGAAACAGAATGAGAATGGAGGGAGCCGAATGGTTTGAAGACATGTCACAGGACTGGAAATCAGAAGACCTGAGTCGTCGTGGGTTTTCTATCTTTAATAAGAGTATCTTATCCTCATGAAATGCTGGCTCTGTGCCAGGTGTGTTTCTAGCAGTTTTAACTCATCCAATCCAAACAACAATCCTATCAGGTAAATTTAGTATTCCCACTTTAGGGTTGAGGAAACTGAGGCACAGAATGATTAAGCATAACCAAGGCCTCATAGCCAGTCGGTGGCTGCACTGAGACAATGTCAAGGATGCTGTCATGCACCACCCAGATTCTCTGTTCAGAACTAAAGCGCTCACGCCCCCGCTGCTGGGAGGGTTGACTCCTGAGGACTCTCGAATGAGTCCCTCTTTGGGCATTGCTCTTGACCAAAGGGAGCTGCCCCGACAAGGTTAGATCCTTTCTTCGGGTTACTCCATAACCAATATCTGGTGAAACCCATTTGCCTATATTGGAAGCATCTCGAAGTCCCTTTCCAACTCAAGAGCTCTCTGCAAGATCAGATTAGTCCTCTGTAGCTACTTCATCACCTCTACCCAGTCCTGCTTCCTTCTTTCCTTACAGGTATTGGTTTTGAAAATGCTCCCCAATAAACCTGCATACAAACATCCATCTCAGAGTCCAGTCCAAGGAACCCAGTCTGAGACAGCTGCGTTCCAGCTTCTGAGTTCTTAGCCACTGTACGATATCGCAGGTCACCACTCTGAACTTCTCTGAGGTTATAGGCAAAAAAGCCAAACTCAGTTTCTTTCATAATCCCACTCAACAATCAACACAGAAAACTTCTGTGCTGGCCGGGCGCGGTGGCTCACGCCTGTAATCCTAGCACTCTGGGAGGCCGAGGCGGGCGGATTGTTTGAGCTCAGGAGTTCGAGACCAGCCTGAGCAAGAGCGAGACCCCGCCTCTACTAAAAATAGAAAGAAATTATATGGACAGCTAAAAATATAAAGAGAAAAATTAGCCGGGCATGGTGGCGCATGCCTGTAGT
>CM052440.1:62160799-62212159 GCA_028533085.1 Varecia variegata
GAAAACTTCTGTGACCCAATGTGTGTGGTTTGTTCACCACATACCAAGTAAGCAATCAATTCTGCAGTGGACACCAGTTGGGTGTCCTCTAATTTAATTCTAATGCTATCTACCTGGAGGTAGTATTGGATCCCACAGGGCTAGAGCTCCATCCCCAAGATGCACCCTCTTCTGATGCTGATCCCAAGCCCCAGGGTCGTTTCGCCCGTGCTTCTGACTGGCTGGCTATAAATCGGAGCTCCTATGATCCCTTCCTCAGGCTTGATTTATTTGCTAGAACTGAGATAGGAGCAGGGTATTCTGCAAGCAGTTAGGGCAGGGGCCCGAAGGAGAAGGCCAGCAGGATAAGAAAGCTACAAGAATGTGAATATGCTCAGCTAAGATAAGTGTAGCCAATAGGGACCCTTTAGTTATTCCATTTTGACTATAACATCCTCATCTGAAGCAGAAGGGGCATGCCTTTAATTGGAGCGTATGCACAGTTGAGGTGACAGTGTCCCTAAATGAACTATCTTCATTGGCATGATAAACACACACCCACTGGTGCCATGACAGCTCCAGGAGAGACCCTAGAAAGTCAAGCAAGGAGAGGGTTCTCAGTTCTAGGTTCTCTCCACCCTTTCCCAGAAAAACCATGAATATTCCATCCCCAGCTTAGTATATTATTAGGGATTAGCATAAAAGGACAGACCCTAACCCTGGGGTGGCACTGTTCCTTCTTGGATAAGTCCCTTCTTTTGCCTTTTCTTAAGAGTGTCCTCTGCTTTTAATAAATCTTTCTGCTTCTGCTGATACTTCATATCTGTTCTTTCTCTCACTTGTGACTCTGTGCTTGAATTCCTTCCTGGGTGGAGGTCAAGAACCCTCTCTACCCATCACAGGCAGTGGTCCATGCTGGTATCATATGGGCTCACAGAACTCAGAGAAACACTTACATTTATTGATTCATTATAGAGGATACTACAAAGGACACAGATGAACACCAGATGAAGAGATGGATACGGCAAGGAATGGGGTCAGGGGAACAGAACTTCCATGTCCCCTCTGGAGGTGCCACCCTCCAGGAACTTCCATCTGTTCAGCTATCTGAGAACCCTGTCTTCTTGGGTTTTATGGAGGCCTCAGTATGTAGGCATGATTGATTAAACCACTGGGCATTGGTGATCAACTTAACCTTCAGCCCCTCTCCCCTCCATGAAGGTTGGGGGTGGGTCTGAAAGTCCTAACCCTCTAATCCTGGCTTGGTCTTTCTGGTGACAAGCCCCATCCTGAAGCTACTTGGGGACTGCCAGCCACCAGTCTTCTCATACATACAAAAAGACACTCTTCGTACTCCAGAGATTCCAAATATTATAGAAGCTGTATGCCAGGAAACTTGGACAAAAACCAAATATATATTTCATAATATCACAGCTTCATTATAAAGTGAGGATGATAATACTACCTTAGTGAGAAGATTAAAGTGGTAGCATTTTACATTCACTTTCACTCAGGGATGAGGCTGACTTCTGCCCCGCCCTTTCCCACTGCGCTGAAGCTGTTTCCACTGATGTCATCAATGACTTTATAGGCAAAACCCAAGTGCTGTTGTTTACACTGGATGGTCCGCAGCATTGGATTCTGCCATCATGTGGTCTTTCTCCTGGCTCTCCTTTGGGAACTTGGTCTTTTAAAAAAAATTTTTTTTTAATTTCAGCATATTATGGGGGTACAAATGTTTAGGTTACACATATTCCCTTTGCTTAGCCTGAGTCAGAGCTTCAAGTGTGTCCATCCCCCAGATGGTGCACACCACACCCATTAGGTGTGAATATACCCATCCCCTCCTCTCCTCCTTCCCCCTCCCATCTGCCCAATGAGATATCACTTAACTCCAGTGAGAATGGCTTTTATCAAAAAGTCCCAAAACAATAAATGTTGGTGTGGATGCAGAGAGTTAGGAACTTGGTCTTTTGATGATTGTTTTCCATAGGATTCCAGCTCTCCCTCTTTTATTCAGTTACCACCTACATATCCATGACTCCCTTCCCCAACTTCTTCCCCAAGCTTTGGAATTGTTCTATAAGCAGTTGAATATGCATTGCTACTTGATGTCTCCTGAGTTCCTCAAACAGCATTTCCCAAAACCGAAATCATCGTTTTCTCCAGCAAACCTGCTCCTTCCTCTGTATTTTGCTTTCATTGGTAACACCATCTTCCCAGGCCATCACACAAATACAAGGATATCTTTCTTGAACAGTCCTTCCTCATCACCCCCATACTAAATATGTCTGGCTAATTTTATCCGTGTGCCCAAAATCTCTACAATCTGTCCTGCTTCTCTGTTTCTTCTACCATTGCCCTGCATGGGACCCTTATTATCTCTCATCTGAACTATGGAAAGAGACTCCTATGTGGCCTTTTTGCTTCCAACATTGCTTTCTCAAAGCTATCTTTCAAACCACAGCTCACGTGATCTATCTAAAAAGAAAATCTGATCATGCCATTCTGCTTAAAGCTCTTCAGTAGCTCCCCATTGTCTACTGGATAATGTCCAATCTTGCCTTAATGCAAGGCTCTGCATGATCTGGCAATACAGTGCAGTGGCTCGGATGCAGGTTGTAAAGTCAGTTGTGTGAGACTCTTGGTTCCACTGCACATTAGTTGTGTGGCCTTGGGCAAAACACTTAACCTCGCTAACAGAATGGGGATATAAGATCTCTACTTGTCAGTTACTCACCAAATATCCATGCACGTCCCTACATTTCACAGCCTTTCCTGAAGTTAAGTCAGGGCCATGTGGCTACTTCTGGCTAGTTGACTGGGAGTGGGATGATGTGAGCCCTGTGACCTTCCTCTGTCTTTCTCTTTTCTTGCCTTGACAACCTTGGAGCACACATGCCCAGGATGGCATGCCAGTAGATGTAGGTGGGCTGAAAAATAACCCAATATTGTGTTAAGTCCCTTAAATTTCAGGGTTTTTCTATAAGAAGCGGCATTGATACCCTTGACAAACTACCCCATAGAGGTGTTAGGAGGATCAGCTGAGATAACACATGAAAGCCCCTAGCACAGTGCTCGATACACACCTTCCTATCCTGTCTTGAGTTGCACATGCTTGCCCTTCTGAGCTCCGTCACGTGCCATGTCTCTCAAGCCTTCATGCTGTCCCTGTGCCTGGAATGCCCTTCTGTGCTCACATACCCTTCAAGACTTGGTTCAGCAGCACCTTCCCTGGTCTCCTCAGCCTTGGTTAGATGTTCCTTTTCACAGCAGAATATTTATTGCTCCACCAACATAATTATACTCAAGATTTACAAGTCTGCCTCCCTGGATAGGTGGTGAGCACCTTGAGCAGGGGGTCTTTTATAAATGCTGACCCTCTGTCTAGGACACTTTCTGTAACTGCCTGGAAGACTCTCCTCACCTTTACACCCAGTTCACCACTTCTCCTGGAAAAGGCCTTCTCCCTCTCTCCCAGAGTTTCTCTTTACCCTTTGTGCCAATTCATTACCCCGTGTGTGGCTCTATTAAACCATCCATCACCCCGAATTACAATTCCTCCTTTAAGTGTCAGAGTCACCCCCTGGACTGGGAGCTCCCCAAGGATGCACAGTGCTTCATCGTGGTGCTTGGAGCCTACAACAGTGCCTCTTCCATATCAGGCACTGATCAACAAATGTTTGCTGAATACATCGACACTCACTTTGGACTTTGAAAGTGAAGTATCCTTTTCTTGAACATATGTAGGAGAAGAGATTTATACTTTTGTGTTAGTTTGTTAGAGCTGCCATAACAAAATGCCACAGAATGGATAGCTTAAACCTGTGGTCCCCAACCCAGGGCGAGGACTGGTACCAGTCCATGGCTTGTTAGGAACTACGCCACACAGCAGGAGGTGGGTGGTGGGCCAGCAAGTGAAGCTTCATCTGTATTTACAGCCGCTTCCCATCACTCGCATCACCGCCTGAGCTCCACCTTCTGTCAGATCAGTGGTGGCATTAGATTTTCAAAGGAGCGTGAACCCTTCTGTAAACTGTGCATGCGAGGGATCTAGGTTGCACACCTCTTATATAGCATTGGGGAGCAGCTGCAAATACAGATTATCATTAGCAGAGAGGTTTGATTGCACAATAAATGTAATGCACTTGAATCACCCTGAAACCATACCGCCCACCACCAGTCCATGGAAAAACTGTCTTCCATGAAACCCGTCCCTGGTGCCAAAAAGATTCGGGACCACTGGCTTAAACAACAGAATGAATGAATTTTCTCACAGTTCTAGAGGCTTGAAGTCCAAGATCAAGGTGTTGGCAGGGTTGGTGTCTCCTGAGCCTCTCTCCTTGGCTTCCAGATGGCTGCCTTCTCGCTGTGTCCTCACACGGTCTTTCCTCTGTGTGTGTGTCCCTGGTGTTTCTCCCTGTGTCTACATGTCCTCCTCTTGTAAGGACACCTGTCAGATTGGATTAGGGCCCACCTTAATGGCATCATTTTAACTCGATCACCTCTTTGAAGACCTTATTTCCAAATAAGGTTACAGTCTGAGGTACTGGGGGTTAGGACTTCAGCACATGAATTTTGGGGAGACACAATTCAGCCCATAACAACCCTCATCTGGAGACCACCCTGAATTGACTCCAACAGACCAGAGGATCTTGTCCTCTTAAGAGAAAACATCTTGGAATGAGAATGATCAGGACAGGAGAAAGTAACAATTTTTCCTGATGTGGCAGGACAGTAGCCAACCTTTCCTGCCTACTCCCTCTGTCCTATGCTAAAGGTGCATCGTCTCAAGTTCACAATTGAAGTACAGGAAGATAAAGGAGCTTGTCTTAGGATGTACGGCTGATGAGTGGTAGAGCTAGGATTTGAACTGACATAGAGTGTGTGCCTCCACCCCCATCTCAGTTAATTGTCACAGGTGCCCTGTGAGGACTTATATCCTTTTCTCTTTTTAACTGATAATAAACTAGCATTGCTCTCTAGGAGACAGGTACCCTCTTAGGTATTTTACATAGGTTAGCTCAGTTAGTCCTCATTAATAATGCCATAGGTAGGTACTGTCCTTATCATTGCCTCATTGAGAGGTTAAGTGGCTGCCAGAGGTCACCAACAAGGACGGGGGCAGAGGAGGATTTGAGCCTGGGGAGATCTGGCTGCAGAGTCAGCCACCCTCAGCCACCACACGGAGCTGCCTCTTAGGAGGGAGGTTAGGTTATTTGGCCAAGGGTGTGCCGCTTAGCAGGGAGGAGACTGGGATTGGCACCTGCCCTCTGACTGCAGATCCCAGGCTGCCTTCATTACTCCACACCCCCCACCTGCTTTGCATTTTCCTCGCATCACATGCTTGCTGCTGTAAGTGGGTCTCCCAGCTCTGATTCCAAGGAGAAAGACTCCAATGCCGAAGGAACAGGGGTTGGGCGAATGCTCTTTTACAGTGTTATTGGAGTAAACTCTGTTTTTCTTTAGACTGATTAGCTGCATGTTTAAAATTTCAAAACATGATTGTCTTTTAATAAAAACGAGACTGGTTAAATCTGGAAGGAGGTGGGAGTCTTCGGCAGGCTGGCAGTTGTGTGCAGATTGACGTTTTTATATTTATAAGAGTTGTGTCTGCCACCAGGCCTCTGGGAACATTTGCACATTTTAAAATATAAATTAGAAAAATATGTTGACATAATTGTCTGCCCTAAGGAATTTTTCCCTAATCACAGCCTTAATGGAAAAATTCTCACTTGGCTCTGCCTCCCCAGGCAGAAGTTGGAGTGTGCAGATGAGATTTTCCATATGTTTCGAAGGTAGCAAGAAATGCTCTGTATCAACACGAAGTCATTTCAGACTAGAATTTCCCCTAGGCAGCATCTCAGTCCTTCTTCCTCCGTCTGCTCTTCTCCCACCCAGGAGCTTCTTACTTTCCACCACCTGCAGGCATCTGTGACTTTGCCACGGTGTCCCCGTTTTGGATGTTTTCAGTGGCTCTTTGACCCATAGGCTGTAGCTGGCCTTCAAGACCCCTTCAGGATCTGGAGCCAGCCAACTCCCCTGGCTTCCTGTCTTCCTTCCTTCTCTCCCTCCTCCTCTTCTTCCCCTACTCCTTGTGAATCCCGAGTGCCCACCACGATTGCCTCCGCTCTGTCCCCACTGCCGGTCACCTACTGCTGGCACCTGGGCCTTTGCAGCGTTGCCCATGCGGTGAAGGCTGGACGGAGCACCCAGGCAGGAGGGCCCTGTTTCGCGTCACAAAGCCAGTAGGCTTTATTTGTACCCTTGGGAGTCCTTTCATAGAGTCCTCACTGTTATTTGTGCACGTTTTTTGACTTCTACCATCTCAAAATCCCAAGGAAGACAAAGAGTCTGAAAATAAAAGAGCCAGTGTGTCCAGAGTAGGCACTCAGTAAACAGTGGTTACACTTCTTTTTTTTACTTAAAAAATTTATGCACATTGGCTCACAGCTGATGCTCAATAAATATTTGTTCAATGACAGACTGCATTGAGGCAGAACTTAGAAACTTGGAACAATTAAAAACACTTTTATTGTGGTAAAATATACACAACAGAATTTACCATCTTAACCGTTTTTATGTGTGTAATTCAATGATGTTAAGTACATTCACAGTGTTGTGCTACCATCACTACCATACATCTCCGGAACATTTTCATCTTGCAAAGCTGCAACTCTGTACCTCAGTAAGCAGTAACTTCCCATTCCCCCTCCCCTCCGCCTCTGGTAACCTGTAATCTTTCTGTCGCTATGACTGTGCCCATTCTAGGTATCTCATATAAGTGGGATCATACAATATTTTTTCCTTTTGTGTCTGGCATACTTCACCTGGCATGATGTTTCCAAGGTTCTTTCATGTTGTAGCATGCATCAGAATTCATTCTATTTTAAGGCCAAATAATATTCCAATGCATGTATATACTACATTTTATTTATCCATTCATTCATCTGGTGATGGACATTTGAGTTGTTTCTACATTTTGGCTGTTGTAACTAATGCTGCTATGAATATTGGTGTACAAGTATCTGTTTGAGTCCCTGCTTTCGAATTTTTGGAGTATATAACCTAAAAGCACAACTGTTGGGTCCTGTGATAACTCTGTTTAACTTTTTGAGGACCCTCCATCCTGTTTTCCATAGTGTCTGCATCATTTTACATTTCCACCAGCGACGCACAAGGGTTCCAATTTTTCCACATCCTCTGCAGTACTTCTTGTTTTCTATTTTTTTATGGTAGCTGTTGTAATGGGTGCGAGGTGGTATCTCATTGTGGTTTTATTTACATTTCCCTAATGATTAGGGGTGTTGAGCATCTTTTCATGTGCTTATTGGCCATTTGTATATCTTCTTTAGAGAAATGCCTATTTATATCCTTTGCCATTTAAGAATTGTTTTGTTTTTGTTAACAACTGGTTTTTGTTTTAAAACAGCTCTGGAGTCCGCTTTCCTGAGCAGGAAGAGCAAGAGTTGGATCTGAGGCAAGCCCTTCTCTTCAACATAGCAGGCAAGGCGATCCTGTTAAAGCCTAAGTCAGATCAAGTCATTTTTCTGCTCACATCTTTCCAGGGAGGTCCAGCTCACTGAGAGGAAGAGCCAGAGTTCTCGCAGTGGCCCACGGAGCCCTGCATGATTCACCACCCCCACTGGCTTTCCCCTCATCTCCTACTCCCCTTCCTCTTATGCACTCCACCACTGCAGGCATGTCCAGCCCCAGGGCCTTTGCACTTGCTGTTTCTTCTTCCTCAAGAAACCCCTCTTGTTCTCTGCCTTACCACCTTCAGGTCTTTGCTCCAATGTTACCTTCTCAATCAGGCCCTCCTGGACTATTCTATTGAAAATTACAGCACTCCCCCTTACATTCTTTATTTTTTTTCCAAAGCACCTTCTGATCCACTCTGTCATTTACATATTCATATTGTGTATGTAGCTTGTCCTGTTCCTTCCTCCCCTAAGAATGTGAGCTCCGTGAAAGCTCCGTTCTGTGCTTTACCCTAGTCTGGCCCCTACTGTGCTTTTCATACATATTTATTAGCTGAATGAGTGACAGCAGCCACATATCTATTTCCTTTCATTCTCTCTGAATTAAGTAATTCTCTACAAATACTCATTTCATTTATGGCCACCTTGGCTTCCATACGCTCCCAATCACATTGATTTATGAGCACTGCTTGCAGAAAATAAATATTTCCTTTCTTCTCTGTGTCTGGAAAGATCAAAAGAAACAGAAAAAGTTATAAATTCAAGGAATATCAAAAAGCAGAATAAAATCAAGGCTTTGTTTTTTCACTCACTGATTCACTCATCCTTTCAACACATATTCCCCGAGGGGCCCTTATGTTCTAGGCACCGTGCTGGAAGCTGTCTTGATGGAGCTGCAGCCAAAGACAAGAAACTTGTAAAGAAATACATGCAGAATGAGGAAGGGAACTCTGAGCAAAGGCCTAGTGACCAGAGGGAACCGACTATGAAAATATGAGCAGAATATTGTTTTGAATATACAGGGGGAACATCAGGTACAGAGGCCCTGAGGCAGGACTGAGCTTGATATGTTGGCAAACATTATCTCATTTGACAATCAAAACAGTTTTGTCAACCAAGCACCCATCTTCAGGGTACAAACAAGGAAGAACAGCAGAATAAGAGGAAGATCTCAGTCCCTCATTTATAAAAGAAGATTAGATCTGTGACTTAAAAGTGTGATCCCCCAGAAAGCAGCCTGAGAATCACCTGGGAGCTTGTTAGAATCTTCTGGCACCATCCATACCTGCCCAATCAGAACTGGGGAGCTGTGGGCAGGCTTCTACACTTTGACAAGCTCTCTTGGTGACTCTGATGCACACTAATGTTTGAGAAGCATTGGACCAGGCAATTTCAAATGGGACTTCCAGACCCAGCGTTCAGTGGGTTTATGATGGCGTCAGAGAGCATGAAGAACTGGATGAAGGTAGTCTCCGGGTTAGGGTGAGAAAGAGAAAAATGTGGAAGGCACTGCAGATTGAATCCCCACATGGTACCTCCCCTTCTCCTCTAAGAGGCGTCCTTTAAATCATTTACAGCCAGGCCACCTCCAGGACTGACCCCTGAAATCCTTCTAGAAACTTCTTGAAATGGCACATGATTTTTCTACATTGCTGCCAAAGAAGAAAGATTTCACACCTCAGTACTTTTAATGTAACTGAATTATTAGATGTATGCGAAGATGAACTATGAAAAGAAAAGTGTCAGAGAAAGTGGTGTGTGTGGAATCCAGTGGCTGGTCAAGTGACCCCAAGACAAGTGTCTTCACCCTTCATGTTTTGGAACCACTTTTTCCGATGTGAGTCCCTGGTAGTTCAGGGATACCATGAACTCCATAAAATTGGATGCAAAATGTTATCTATATGTATATTTTATAGAGGAAGATTCCACAGTTTTCATAAAATATTGAAATATATCCACAACTCAAAAAAAATTGAGTGGTGTTATATAAAGAAAGATAAATATAGAACTCCAACCAATGTTAAATATAACTCAAGAACCCAAAAGTTTGAATTTTTTTTATCCTGGAACCTCCTGGGGTAAAATCATACATGAAAAAGAACTTTTTCCGTAGGTAGCAATTTTTCTCTGTGTAAACAACACATAATGTTAGGGCTTATAACTTCATAAACAGCAGTTCAGTTCCTCGCCTGCAGTATTGCTTTGCTTTAACACGGCGGGTTGGGAGGTTTGCTGGTCTCATTCTAGACCCATCATTTTGCTGCTACAGCCCCAGCTGATGACAACAGGCTTTAGATTCTACTTAAAGAATAACAAAGATGACAACAATGACATATAAGTACATGGAGATAAAGTGTAAATTACTTCTTTGTTCTTGAATACTCCTTTGATTATTTTGTTCTTATACGAAAACTTCTATCTACTTTATTCCATGGATTTCCCTCCCAGTTCTTATCTGTTCATGGAGAGACAGAGTTTTTGCCCTAATAAGCCAAATCTCATAATCAGTAGCCTTGGTGTTGCTGTGCCAATCATTTAAGAATTCTCTTTTTGGTTACAGGGGTAGGCTAGGGTTGGGCAAACTACGGCCTGTGGAACAAAGCCAGTTGACTGCCTATTTTTATATAGCTCTCAGGCCAAAAATGGTGTTTATATTTTAAATGGTTGAAAAAAAATCAAAAGAATATTCTACAATGTGTGAAAAGTATGTAAGACTCAAATTACAGTGTCCATAAATAAAGTTTTATGGAATACAGCCATGCTCATTTGTCTGAGTATTGTCTATGACTCTTCTTGCTACGGTGGCAGAGTTGAGTGGTTATAACAGAGACCAGACTGCCAATAATGCCTGAAATATTTACTATTTGGCCCTTTACAGAAAATGTTTGCTGACCCTTGAATCAGGCCATCCAATAGGAGGAAATTATTGGGAGAGTATTAACAACCTTTTACCGGGATGGTTTACATCTGTTGCTGGCTGATCCAAGGGTCATTTGTTTAGTACCTAAACTGGGAAAAATTCACCTTATTTTTGTATCACGTTCTTCCAGACTACTGGGAACAGTGGCATGGTTGCCTTGACCAATGGCGGTTTAATTGCAGGACTAGATGGAGAAAGAAAGCCAAGGAAGAGAATCTAACCTGCTGCACATACTGAAAACAGGACCATCATTGACTGCCATTCAGAATGTGGCGGTGGATCACAGTCCGGTAGTCGCTCTCGTGATCAGCCCCAGATTTCGAAGTCACTTTGCTTGGACTCAGTATTTTGACCTGATTCTCTTCCCTCAGCTTTTTCTTTCTGCTGGATCGCCCACACCTGGCTTTCAAAGTCATGGCTTCTGTTTACCTTCTTACTCCACGCTTGTCTTCATCTTCTTCCCTCTACCCACCCGTCACCCTCTCAGTATTTCTGCTTTTTGAGCACCCTGAGAGAGGACACAGCTGGCTGATGAGTCGCCCTCCAATGCAGAAGGCACTTGTTGGGCAGAACCTCTGCTCAGCCTCTAGAGCACCTGTGGTCAAGGGACAGGTTTTGGGTTTGTGTGTTTGTTTTTGGTGAGTCGTGTCCACATTGTCAGGGCTACATGATGAAACAACCTCTGAGCATTTATAAAACCCCAAGCAAAGGACTGTGGGTAGAGCCGCATTCTCAGAATGAGACCACATGCAGGCACTCCAGGAAACACTCCAGGGACATCGCAAGAAAAGCCCCAGACGGAATTACCGACCAGTGAGTGAGTCTTACCCCGGGCATATCGTGTCGCCTTTCCCTAACCAGACTCGGTCCAGGTCTAGCCTCGTCCTTCAGTCCAGCTCTTCACTAGTTGGCATAGTTTGGTGTCATTTGGAAGCTTCCAGCACTTCATTGTGCATTTCTTCCTGAAGCTCACATCCTGAAAGGACTCATGAATCTGGAAGATTCATGGATTAGGGTGTCAAGGTCAGTATATTAATCAAACTTCAATCCTGCTTTAAAGATGAGACTCGATCCCCTCTCTCTTCCCAGCTGTCACCTGTGCTCCTGGGAAGGTGAGGCAGTTGGCCTCTTCCACACTCTCTTCTACCTGAGTAACTTCCTTCCAAAACACGAGGAGGAGGCAGAGAAAAGGGGACAGGAAGTTCTTACCATCATAAGGTGGCTTTGTACTCTCTGGAGCATGTCTAAAAATGATTCGTTTGGGCACCTTCGTAGTTCATTTGGTTACAACCTTTTTTTTTTTTTTTTTTTTTTTTAAGACAGGGTCTTGCTCTGTCACCCAGGCTGGAGTGCAGTGGCTTCATCATAGCTCACTGCAACCTCCAACTCCTGGGCTCATGTGATCCTCCTCCCGTAGCCTCCCAAAGTGCTGGGATTACAGGCATGCGTCACTGTGCCCAGCCACCACTCTCTCACTACAACTTTTTTGACATGTGTTACGTGTTCTCTTTCTTTTCCACAATTCTCTGCATCAGCCCTCGTTTTTCTGCTAGGCCCTTCTGCACAGATTTTCACCCTCAGATTCTCATTTCCCTCTTAGGCTGTCGTCAAAATGACTCCAGGTCACCCTCTTGGTCTGCATCTGGTCCATGGGAAACACTCCTGCATCTGTCGCCCTGACAACATCTACAGGACTTTCCCTGTAGCCCTCTATTCTGCTGTGCCAGGCCACTTTAGCTGTCCCTCTTGTGAGTCAGGCACAGTGCCTTGTGCCCTCACCAGTGCAAGGGGCACAGAAAGTTCTCCAAGTGATCCTGTTGAAGCTTTTGGCCCTAGGTTTAAGCTGAGGGAAAAGCACCCATCCCTCCTCCACAAGGGTGGGAGCCACAGTGCACCAATTGTTTTTCCCAAGGAAATATATTGAGGGTGCCCTTTGCATCTGCTCACTGTCAACTCTGAAGATTTTAGAGTCTGGTATGTATTGTATCTTGGTGCCTTAGTTAAAATTTCTAATTTAACATGTTATACTCATTTGCCCTTCTTTTTGTCTGCTTTGCATCTAAAGCATTTCTCAATGCATAACAAAACTCCCCTCTCTCCACTAACCCCATATTACTCTCCTTTCCAGTTGCTTTTGAGGTGGAACCCTGTCACAGGCTTGCTGAAAATGCAAATTGTTGTAGCACAGTATTTAAGCTACCTTGCACGGTGCCTGGCACATAGTGAGCACTCAGTAAATGTTAGTGCTCTCTTTTCCTTTGATGCTACATCAACACCAGACAAGAGGTGTTTCTGAAAAGTCAGCTGCAATATGGAGTCTGAAACCATATCAATAAACCTTTCCTGCTGTATTACATTAAAACCCGTTGGTCTGTCTTGCATGGAATGAAGCTTTTATCTATGCAGGGTTTTGTACCGTCATGCATTGGCCATTTGGAAACTATCGATTCACTGAGTTATGCAGATCTCCCTGATGTCAGCACATTTCATTATTCCATATCAAAAATTACATACATTGCTGCCACCACCAACCTCACCAAAAAAGTCTGTAAGCATTGAAAAGCAGATGATGAACACAAATAAATACGATGATGAATATGATTTCTCCAAGATTCTAAGTTTTGCTTGAAAGCTAGAATTTATCATCAGCAACAAACACTGTCAGTGATTTCCTTGGTGACAGGCTCTGTTTATTTTTGAGAAAGTGTCTGCCAAATACCTAAGTCTAAAAAACCACGAGTCTATCAGTAGTTCTTTCACATATAAGTTATTCCATGAAAAAAAGTGGCTAGCTCAGCTGGCAGTTCAATTATCTGAGTACTTTTCTTTAGGACAACCATTGTGACTCTTTGGTTTACAGAAGTGCTTTGTGTATACTTCCCATTTTTCCACACAGAATATTAAAAAGAGGTGTACTCATGGGTTAGAATTCTTAAAATTAACAATTTTGACTGCTTCAAGGGCATTCTTAAGTAAAACTGGCATTTAAAAAAAAATTGTGAGTGCCCAGTGGTGAGGGGTACAATGACTACTAACACAGTTTAGTGCCACGGCCTTGGTTCATGGGACGGTTCCAGCAGTTTTGCTCACATTGCTTTTGCACTGTAACTGCAAATTTCCACACAGTGCAAAAGGCAAATAATCTATTCATATCATTACACAAATAGTTTTGACCTTGTGGTCTTCCTAGCCAAGGACTCCCAGGGATTCACAGACAACACTTTGGAAACGGCTGATCTAGAACATTCCCCCACTCTTTTTTTTTTCCCCAAATAATCTTTCATGAGACTGACACTTTTGCAAATTTGGAGTTTTAATGAAAATAAATAGAGCAGTAGCTTGCAGAGGAATTGGAGCCTAAAGAAAGTTTGTATTGGCCAGGTGCGGTGGCTCACACCTGTAATCTAGCACTCTGGGAGGCCGAGGCGGGTATATCGTTTGAGCTCAGGAGTTCGAGACCAGCCTGAGCAAGAGCGAGACCCCATCTCTACTAAAAATAGAAAGAAATTAGCTGGACAACTAAAAAAATACATATATAGAAAAATGTGGCCGGGCATGGTGGCGCATGCCTGTAGTCCCAGCTACTCGGGAGGCTGAGGCAGGAGGATCACTTAAGCACAGGAGTTTGAGGTTGCTGTGAGCTTGGCTGACGCCAGGGCATTCTAGCCCGGGCGACAGAGTGAAACCCTGTCTCAAAAAAAAAAAAAAAAAAAAAAAAAACAAACAACGAAATTTTGTTTTGTTTAATTATAGAATGGGAAAAATAGCAGCATGTTTGTATACTCATGGAAGTAATTGAGAAGAGAGCAAAAAATGATGACCACAACAGGTCAGAAGGGAAGGGGACATTGCTGGAGTGACGTCCTTGAGCAGGCAGGAATGCATGGAATCCAGTACTCTTCAGGCTTCTCAAGGGCAGACTTTTTGTCTCATTAAGTCTCTGTCCACCCCAGTATCTCCCACTGGAGTGCTGAGTTCTCCACAACTAAAGTTGTATTTACTTGAGTTAAACATATTGCAAAAAGGCTGGCGAACAGCAGTATGGTACCAACATTCTTGGGCCTGAAACCCAATTCAGCTGATGGCTTCTGCTCCAAATCTAATGCAGGTTTCATGCCTGATAAATACTCAGATCAGCACTTTCCTCCTTAATTCCAAGCCCTTCCATTTGGATACCACCTCTGAAGAAGTGGCAAATTTCATCCAAATAGGAAAAAAAAGAATGACGGGTCAGTAAGTGCAGCTTGTATTCCATTAAATTGCTGTGGGAGAGATGCCAAACTATTATGGCTTTTTAGTTCAATCAGATTTATTTCCCTCAAAATGGAATTCATATCTCCCTGCAGAATCTCTTTATTCCAATTCTAACACCAGTGTCATCCCACTCCCCATTAGACAATCTGAAATGACTGTGATCTGTAACTGCTATACCCCGCGCAGCACTGCTGTAGCAGTCTTATAAAAACCCCATAGTAACACTCACTTCCTCAAGCATCCACAAAGATTTCTGGAGTGTTCACCCCGTGCAAGGAAGGCACTGTGCGAATTTTAGGATTGCTTTTTCTAATTCTGTGAAAAATGATGTTGGTATTTTGATAAGAATTGCATTGCATCTATAGATTGCTTTGGGAAGTATGGTCATTTTAATGATATTGATTCTTCTGATCCATGAGCATGAGATATTCTTCTATTTGTTTGTATTATCTACAATTTCTTTCATCAGGCTTCAAATTTGTTCTTATAAAAACAAATTTAAAGCATATCAATTAACTGAAAGATCCAATGGACAAACATGTCAATGATGTTTGATTTTGCTGTATATGCTTAAAGATGGAAGTATTAATATTAATTCGTAAATACAATGCCTTGACTCAAATAAATGTTCATACTTCAAGAGCTTTGTCAAGAAGTTTTTGCTTTCTTAGTTAGTTTCTTTGTGTGAATCAAAACACATATAGGACTGTAGGGTCCTTTGATTTTAGCCAGAGCGCCTCCAGAGGAAGTTAAGACAGAATGAAAGCAGATTAAGGGAAAACGTGCTAAAACAATAAGCTATCTAATCCTATTCCTGTGTATTAGCTGGCATGGTATGTCAAGCAGTACAGTGGGGTGAGAATCAAAGCACTCACACTTTTTATTCTTCTTGACTTTCTCATTGAGAAATGATTTAGCCCTGACAAAATAAATTTTCCCATACTCTATCTAGGTTTCCCATTATAGATTCATGACAATAAAATGTCCTTGACCACTTTGCTATAAGGTTGTGTGACATATTTGAAAGAAAACAAGATTTGGAGTTAGTTTTGCCCCTGACCCTGGACCACTCCAATGGCCTCCTTTGAGGTCCTGGTGCCCACTCTGCTCCCAGCATCCACTGCCCACAGCACAGCCACAGATCCCTTCCAAGTACAAATCTGTCCATGTTGGACTTCTCCTTAAAACCTCAAACCTTGTTCCAGAATAAAGAACAAAATTCTTGGTGTGGTTTTCAAGCCCTGTGTGGTCCAGTCTCCACCAACCCCAGCATCTGCATCTCACATCGTGTTCCTGCTGCCTGACACCCATCTCTCAAGACACTGCTGCTGCCACAGGGCCTTTGCATATGCTGCTTTGCCATCTCCTTTACCCTAAAACTCCTATTCATCACCCAGCTCTCACCTCCACATCACTCCACAGGAAAATAGGACCTCCCAGACCACTTGGGTCTCTGGATTACATGCTCTCTAGCTACGACGTCACCCTTTATGACACCAGTGAGCACAGCTATCATTCTGCATTTGTTTTGTGATGATTTGTGTGTCTGCCTCCTCCTGGACTGTAAGCTTCATGAGGACAAAGGTGGTGTCTTTTTTCTTCCCATCATTTAACTCTGGATACCCACAGAGTGCCTAGTATTTGAGACATTAAAAAATATTTGTTGATTTAATTCATGAATTTACTGGCCATGTTGTCTTTTAAAATAGAAATAATAACAGCTTCTATAGAAAGAAGGCTGTTCACCTACTTCGCAGGAGCATTATTGAAATTAAATATATCAACGTGAGGATGGCAAAGCACACTGTGCACAAATGTTAGTCTTTACTTATTATAAAGATTGCTGATAACAAGATGAGATAATACCACATAAAATCTTTAGCTCAAAGGTGAGAAAAAAAAAAAAACCCTTCTTATTTCAGAGAGAAATCTAAGTTTAAGAGTATGTCCATGAAAAGCTCCTACCAGAGAGGATAATATGCCAAGTGACAAAATTTGAGATTGCTCAGCCTTTTTAACGTGGAAATTTATGAATTATTTATGCTTACAGCTTTGTCTACTTTTGGGTCCAACACCAAAGAGTTCCTGCTTGCTGTAGATTCCTGACAAGAGGCGGTGGCATTCAAGGCTTCCATTCTCCTCTGACACATCTTTGCAGCTTCTTTTGTGGGACTTATCATGGCCCAAACCTGAGCCTGCAAAATCACATGGAGCTTGGCTTAGCAGACACTTTATTACCTTATCAAATAAAACATTCCGGAATAGGAGTTTTGAGAAAATGCCTTGTGAACACTATATTACATTATAGTACATTCTATGTGTTCTGACAAAAACTTGCAGCATTTATTTAGTGCCACACAGCTAGGGATGCACACACCCCAGTTGACAGTTTTGTGTGTGTGCACGCACATATGTGATTAGCAAGGATGGCCAAAAGACACCCACAGAAATTATTTGTGCTTTTAAATAAAAAGTTGACTAAGTACATCAAATCATGACCCAGAACCACCATGCTGAACGATTTCTTATGTTTTCAACACAACAGTGTGTTTGTAAGAAAAGTTTCCTGGATTGCATTTCTAATGAGAAGAATGAACTTATATTAAGAGATTTTTGGTGAGATCAAAAAGCATTTTTTTTTTTCGTAACTGTAACTTTGGTAAATAGATATGACATTTGGGTCACATTAATGCTTATAAGATGGATTTACCACAGAGATTCTGGTTCCATTCTGAAGTTTATTAAAGCCTCCCTATGTTACAGGCCATGCTCGTTTCCCTGGGTCCTTTTTCTCCCTTTTTTTGTTGTTGTTTTTGTATTTTATTCTACTCACCAGTGCCAGTCAGAATACCCCGGGGGAGGGCTGAAGCGCTGGAGCTTCCCAGTGGATCTGCACAGCCTCCTCGCGCTGTCAGTATTGTGATCTAGCACTCCCGAGCGTGATAATATCCCCTTTTGTGGGCCACTTGCAGTGCACTCAGTTTTAAGAACAGAGACTCACACTTCATTTTTTAAAACAGGTACATTTCTAAAAGATATAAATTTAGATTTAGGGAGGACTGAATTTTGTGCCAACACGGTCTTTGAGATTACATCAAGAAAAAGGTTAAAAAAAAAAGTCATCATACCTCCCGGTGTATATTCCAACGCCTCCCTCTACCGAGCCAACAACGTGGGACCCAAGCCCAGGGGTCATTCACCCTCTGTCCTCTGATCAGTCCTTCATCTACTCCCATTGTTAAAGTTACTAGTTCCTGGGAATTAATTTCACATCTGGCTTCGTTAACCCCATGTTCTAACCAGTGATTAATTAGGATGCCATTTATTATGTGCTATATATTATTCTCTTGAGAAAGAAAATCAGTGCCATCTAAACTGATGAAATTGGTGAATATCCTAAGATCATGTCTCTTCTAATTAATTAAAATGTTGATGGGCAATTGCTGACGTCCCTGAGCAACTTGCAAAGTAAAGAAAAGGAACTTTACCATTTGTGCTATTTTTCAGCCACACTGTTCTCTCTCAATGACCTGCAGTCTCCCCAGGGTCCCCAGGGCCACGTGATAAACTGGGTTCAGGTGGATGGTCTGTCGGTTGCTGCCTTCTCTGGATCCCCTCTGACCACTTGTAGGTTGGCAAGAGCAAAATCCTCCTTATTCCTAAAACACTTGATTTCTTCAATCATTCTTCTGATGTTGAGCTTCCTCATTATTACAGAGTCATACCAGCAGTTATTCAGTTTGTAAATTAGCATGCTTTAAAAATATTTCTCCTTTAGACTATTTTGCTATTTACTTCTAGCCTCAGAGAGAATCATAACAAAGTAACAATAATGATGACAATTTTTATGCTTAATAAAAATACATAATCATGCTTTATTATTTACAAGTATATATTGATATATAATTATTATAATAATTAATAACAATTAAAACCTCTCTCTTTTGCTTTTTGAGGTGTTTTAGCAAAAATTTTGTGGACCAATATCCTAGCTAATATGACATTTTGAAATGATCAGGGACACTTATTTATTCAAATATCTTTGTATCCTATAACAAAGATAAAAGGATTGAATATTGTACAAAGAAAACCATTCTGTAGCAATTTCTAAGGGTCTTTCTTAATTACTACACTTTGAAGATATTGCTTTAAATAAGTGTATATCAGTTAGAGCTTGAATTTTTTAAAAGTACAATTTTATTTTAAAGGGATCTACTTGAACAGAACTTTTAACCGTATTATAATAACATTACCTTGTATTTGTCTAGTGTAGTATATGGATTAAGAAACTTGTTTACATGATCTCCCATGATCCTGGCAAGTATCTAAAAAAAATCACGTAGCTACCTAAAGCCCCTTTGATTTATAAGCGATAAAAACAAATAGACAAAACTACCACCTCGTGAACACAGAAGTTAAAACACAAAGAGGTTAAGTACCTTGACAAAGATCCCAGGGCAAGATAGGGTTAGAGTGAGAAGTAGAATTAGGTCTCTCTAGTCTAGATAACTTTCTCCAAAGTAGCTTCCTGGTAAGATTTCTGAACTTGGATAACTGGACTTGATATGCATTTTCTCTAACAGAATGATTATTCTTTGTACAGCAATTTCTCTCTCTCTCTCTCTCTCTCTTTTTAAATTTCAGAATATTACAGGCGTACAAACATTTTGGTGACATAAATTGCTTTTGTACCGTTTGAGTCAAAGTTATAAGTGTGCCCATCCCCCAGATAGTTGCACAGTAATTTTTCTAGACAGGCTGCCTTAGAATACGAGTTTGAGCAGCAGGAGAAAAGAGATACCCTACTGAAAAAAAAATCTATACACAGCAGGTGGCAGGGGAGGAATTGGGGAACTTCATAGTATGAAAATACAAAGGAAAAAAGAAAGTACATTGTGGGCCAGATAAATACAGTGGATAGTGGGTCGATTTGGGAGTTTGTCTGTTATTGAAGTAGAAGAAAAAAGATTAGGCATTTTCTCGAGGTCTATTCTGGTTTTTAATTACTTAATGTGTGTGACTTCTAATTTGTATTATGTTGCTTATAGATCAGTCGCTAAGATTATCTAGCAATTTTACATGCAAGAATAAAAGTAGATGTCTTAGGCTGGTCATTTTTAAATGAATTCCTAATAAAATTTATGTTCTAGAAAACAGAAAAACTCCAAATGTACCAGAAAATAAAAACTACTTTGAGCTTGTCATATTAAAAAAATAATTAAAACTGAATTTTGCTGTAGGCAGCAAGTCTATTAGTCAATGAGAATGAAATCATGTTCTTGTATCAAACTCAACATCTTTCTTTCCATTATTCATAAGTATTCATTACATGTCAACAATAAATGAAGCTCTACAACCATCATAAAAAAATAAAATTCCTGCTCAGTACATTTTACATTAAATAAGCTTCAGTAAGTGTATTTTATATAGCACCAGCCATAAAGAGCATCCTATCAATTATAATATTGCTTCAATAAGATACATTAAATAAGGAAAGAGAAAACAATACTAAAGGTTTGTATCATCTGTGGGAACTAGTGTCTAGCATGTACCATGACTAGATTTAAATGCAAGTTCTGCAGCACTGTTCAGGCACATTTTTGCAAACCATATATCTGATATGGGAGTAATATCCCAAATTCGTTATGAACTCATACAACTCAATAGCAGAAAAACAAATAACACAATTAAAAATTGGGCAAAAGATATGAATAGACATTTTTCCAAAGAAGATATACAAATGGCCAACAGGTATATGAAAAGGTGCTTAGCATCACTAATCATCAGAGAAATGCAAATCAAAAGCACTATGAGATATCACTTCACACCTGTAAAAAGGCTATTTTCCAAAAGTCAAAAGATAAGTGTTGGTGAGGATGTGAAAAAAGGGAAGACTACTGTTGGTGGGAATGTAAATTGGTACAGCAGTTATGGAAAATAGTATGGAGGTTCCTCAAAAAATTAAAAATAGAACTACCATATGATCCAGCCACACACTTCTGGGTGTGTATCAAAAGGAAAAGAAATCACTGTCTTGAAGGAGTATGTGCAATCCGTGTTCATTGCAGAATTATTCATGTGGAAACGACCTACGTGCCTTTTGATAGATGAAGAAAATGTGACTGACACACACACACACATTTCAAAGGCTGGATAATAACCCTGCGATTTGTGACAACATGGATAAGGCTGGAGGATATTATGTTGCATGGAATAAGCCAAACACAGAAAGACAAATACTGCATGACATCCCTTGTACGTGGAATCTAAAGAAGTTGAACTTTTAGAAATAGAGTAGCATGGTGGTTACCAGCGCTGGGAGGTGGGGGAAACAGGGAGATGTTGGTCAAAGGGGTATGAAGTTTCAGTTAGACAGGATGAATAAGTTCTGTAGGTCCAATGTACCGCATGGTGACTACAGTTACTATTCATGTACAGTCATCTGCTGCATAATGACACTTTAGTCAACGATGGACCACATATACAACGGTGGTCTCATAAAATAATAATGCTGAAAAATTCCTATGACCTAGTGTCCTTGCTGACCTAACGTAACACAACACGGTACTGACGTGTTTGTGGTGATGCTGGTGTAAACAGACCTACTGCCCTGCCAGTTGTACGAAAGTACAGCACATACAGAGCATACTACTCGATCATGTTGATAATCATAACAAATGACTATGTACTGGTGTATGTATTCACTATACTACACTTTTTTTCTTATTTTAGAGTGTTCTCCTTCAACTTATAAAAAAAAAAAAAACAAACTGTAAAACAGCCTCAGGCAAGTCCTTCAGGAGGTATTCCAGAAGAAGGCATTGTTATCCTAGGAGATGACAGCTCCATGCGTGTTACTGCCCCTGAAGACCTTCCAGTGGGACAAGATGTGGGGGTGGAAGACAGTGATATTGATGATCCTGACCCTGTGTAGGCCTAGGATAATGTGTGTATTTGGTTAGTTTTTAATAAAAAAGTTTGAAAAATAAAAATAAAAACAGTAAAAAGCTTATAGAATAAGGATATAAGAAAATATTTTTGTGCAGCTGTACAAGGCATTTGTGTTTTAAGCTAAATGTTATTACAAATGTGTCAAAAAGTCGAAAAATGTTAAAGTTTATAAAGTAAAAAAGTTACATTAAGCTAAGGGTAATGTATTATTGAAAAAAACATTAAAAAATAAATTTAATTTAGTCTAAGTGTACCGTATTTATGAAGTCTACAGCAGCGTACAATAATGTCCTAGGGCTCACATTCACTCACCACCCACTCCGAGTCCTGCAAGCTCCATCAGAGTAAGTGCCATATACAGGCGCACCATTTTTGTACTCTTTTATACTATATTTTCACTGTACCTATTCTATGTTTGGATATGTTTGAATACATAAATACTTACCATTGTGTAACAGTTGCCTACAGTATCCAGTGCAGTGACATGCTGTATGGGTTTGCAGCTTAGGAGCAATAGGCTGCCATATAGCTTAGTTGTATAGCTGGCTATACCATCCAGGTTTGGGTAGGTATACTCTGTGGTGTTTGCAGGAGGAAATCAACTAACGATGCATTTCTAAGAATATATCCCTGTCATTAAGTGAGGCATGACTGTATTGTCTATTTGAAATTTGCCAAGAGGGTCACAAAGGTAACTATGTGAGGTAATGGATATGTTAACTAGCTTGATTGTGGTCATCATTTCACAGTGTATGTGTGTATCAAATCATCATATAGTACACTTTAAACATATACAATTTTTCTTTGTCAATCATGTCTCAATAAAGTTGGAAAAATTCGTATTCTCTTTTAACCCACACTGCATGATTTGTTTGGGGACGTTCTGTGTGATGATGAGGGCTCATTATGGGGAAGGCTTTTACTTACCTTTTCCTTACTTGGAATATTTCCACAGCCCAAGGCTGGTTAGGCTGAACTATTAATATTTGCCATGCTAAATACCCAACCTGTGTTTTACCCCTTTCTGGGCAGCAGGCACTGACCCACCTGTAAATCCTACCTGTGCTCCAGGGCCCAGATCAGTGTCACTTCCTGTGAGCCCTGTCCTCGTTGCCCCTGCCTCAAGTCTTTGGCACCCATACTCACTTGGGCATTATCCCTTTCTGACTTGGGTAACAGGTGTCAACCTTCTGTCTCTCCCCTGAGGGCAGAATCAGGCTCACACTGCCTAGGCCAGAGAATGCACCCAACTAAACATGCCATGATTAGTTTGGCCCATAAGATGAATTAAAATTTTTTAATTAGCTGAAAACATTGAGAAGTTTTACATAGAACTCTAGACTTTGGGCTTCTCTTGGAAAACTGAAAGATCTGGCACCACAAGACTCACATGCCTCTAATAGACACAATTAGCTTAAGCTGATTCCTCATTAAATGGGGACACAGGCTCTTCGTTTCACTTAAATGACCCACCTGTGGGTGTTTGAATGTGTGACTGCTGGCGTAGGCCAGGCTTTGCATAGGGTGCAAATGCATTGTTGAGTGAACCCAACTACCAACAAAGCAAGCTTGTCTTCTTGCTTATCAAGTTGCCTTGTTTATTTCTAGTACCTCTCTCATTCTTAAGGGCTTTTATACGGCCTGAATAAACACTTGAGGACACTAAGTCTCTTTCACTCTTAATTCGATTCATTTGTGCAGACCCTTACACATCAAACTGAGAACATGCCCATGCAGCTAATTCATTTCTGGTCACAGGCCAGCAGGGATCAGGATTAGCCTATTAACTCTCCGTCATTTTTAACCACATCCTCAGGGTTTCTCTCTCTGTCCATTAATTCATTTTTGAGGGGAAATTTTGAGTCCACTCCATTGACACATTTTTAGTAGCCCTGATTTAACCAGGTACCTGGCAATTTTGTCCATGCTGCTCTGCTCTTGTCTTAACTTGAGGCAGGACAGTGTCACCAACTAGCAGACCGACTGCGGCCAGTGAGCCACGGCTCCATGTCACGTCCCAGAGCCACCCAACACCACCACTTGCACCTATAACTCAAGTCAGGATAAAACCAGGCACCCGGGAGAGGTCTACTTTAATTTTTCCTTAAGAGAAAATTATGCCTTGTAGAAGTGGGGTGTAGCTGCTCACAGCAATCCAGACCCCACCCATAGCGACCGGTTAAATACACTTATTGTCTAAGTGAACACTTATTGTACAAGGTTTTAGACTTCAAACTACACATTTTTTACAACTAAAATCATTTCATCAGATTTTCGTCTTTACCTGGTAGCTGGTAGAATTGAATTAATTAATTTAAAGTACTAAGATTCAACCATGATGAAACAATATCATAACTTCATGGTATAGCTCTGAAGGTCAAGTTCAAGCAAGTGATCCAGCATAAATTCCACAGCAATATTTTCTTTAAGATGCCCTGAGTATGGACATTTTTCATAACTATCTGTGAACTTGCTACTACTGAGTATTCAACCAGAAAAATGAAAAGGGAATGTAGAGCGATAATTAAATTAACACTTTCTCAGATATAACACCTTTAGCTTGTGAATAAAAATGTGTTAGAAATTCGCATCAGGTGGCCTCAGGATCCAAACGCCATCCCATCCTACTACAGCTGTTATCACTAACTCCTGCAGCATAGGTAACAGAAAGTTACTTAAAAAAACCAATCTGTGAATACCTTAGATTTCAAAAGCATTGTTTTAACCAAATTCTGAGAGTTGAAAATATTTTTCCTGAAAAGATAAATTAAAATCAATTTCCTCACATTGTCACTTTCAGAAGTAAAATGTAACAGTGAACAACAGTTTTCCAAAGTGCAAATACTAACTTTTTAATCACTTAAAAAGGCCAAAGACATCAAATTTTTTTAGCTTAAAATTTTTGGGCTCCCATTTCTGAATTTCTGAGCTGGATTCCAATTTTGTAGTCCAAAAAGGTAACAAGGGATCCCAAAAAACTATATGTTTTAAGAGCAAATAACCTCTTTAACAACTTCAACCTCGAGAACAGCCTCAGAACTCTGGCTTAATGGAAAATGTTCTCGGTAACTGGCTTTCTTTCCTGTTCTCTCACGATTCTAAATTTCAAGGAGTGATTAAGGCTCTGCTTAGCAAATATATAAAGAGAAAGCACTGTAGAAGGGAAATTTGCAAAAAGCCTATTTTTGTTTTCTCTGAGAAGGCAATGTTTTTTTTTTTTTTTTTTTTAAGTAGTCTAATTACTGAAGCTCAAGTTCAAGCAGTTCATCTTCCATTTAATTCCTCAAGTTAGAAGGTTCTGAACTAAGCCTGGCCATTCATGGTCTCTATGACATTGTTCAGGAGGAAAAGAAGACAAAACAGACATAGGAAATCTTTAATTAAAAACACATGCTTCCTGGAGGTCACCCTGACAGCCACGCTGGCTGCTGTACACCAGAGTCCCCAACCTGTCACTGCCTCACAGTGTATCAGCCTGGAGGACAGCAAGTTGAGGAGCAGCATTTCACGGTGGGTCCTCTCTGTGGATGACAAACATTTGCAGTGGGGCAAAAAGGAAAGTGAGCCATGCAGGAGAACAGAACGTAGCAAACACCCCTTTCTTATGTAAGGTAATCACCCACTCTGGCATACTTTTTATCTTCAGGAAGAAAAAGTGAGAAGTAGATTTTCTGAAGAACATGAAGGATATTTGAAGGGTAATTTTTTTCTTGGCACAACTAATACAGATGGAAGCCTGTCCTTGTAACTCTGGTAGCAACGGCTTGGAGGAGGATGGGCATTTATCTAATGGGTGGTCTACAATAATGTGTACCCTACTGTCTAGAAGAGAGAGTGTGTGGTATGCTAGGTGGTGAAGTAGCTGTGAAAGGGGGGATTGATTTGTGGGCTGCTACTTCTGGAAACTTTCCTAGAGTCCTGACATCACAGTCATGAGCCCGAGGCACTTTCTGGAAGTCCTTTCACTCTAGTCCCTCCTGTAAGCACATATCTGGAGTTATGTCCCAATAGCCATATGACTTTCCAAGGCATCTGACAGCTCTAGAAAAGTTGAGGACCAATGAAAGTGTAGGCTTACGCTAATTGTTTTTCTAAGAAACATGCAACACAAGACACACCAATTCAAAAAATAAAGCAGAGATGCCTCTTTCTCTGCACTCGCTACAAAATAGTCCTCCCACTCACTCATCTGTCATCAGTGTGGACATTTTGCAAGAAACACTTTTCAGTGTTTGCTCTCTAGTTCATCTTTCTCATACAGTTGAGATGAATCATTGAGTCTGGCATTCTGTCTACCCACCTACCCAGCAAATGGTTTTTTTCTTTTTTCCTAATTCGGGGTTTTCTCAGCACCCAGCAGGGTGTGATCAACACAACACACAGTGACAATTTAAGCAAGAGAGAAATATCACTTTAAAGAGGAAATGCAAATGATCGTAAAAGTTGAAGGAAAGTGTGACATGAGCGATAAACCACAAACACAGAGGTATGGCACTGTCAGGAGACTCTGAAAATGGAAGGGAAGGGGTAGGAGGAAAAGGAAAGAACACCACGTGACAGGTGATTACAGCTTCCTGTTTCTCCACGCTCACGCTCACCTCACACACGTTTGCTTTCCTTCTCTACACTTCCAGGAACACTGACCCTCTTTCTGTTCCTGGAATCGTTAAGGTAAAGTACAGTTTATTTTGACTCACCCACTCAGCCAGTGGCATGCATGAAAATACACAAAGGATTGTCCTTGTAGAAGAAGAGAAATTGACCCTGGATCCTTGAGTCTAAGTCTCCACTGCAAACACCCATTTTATTGGCCCAATTTCCTTTTTATTTTTGTGCTGAGTGAAAACATAGACCAAAATGCATGAAAGGAAAATATTAGATTGGATGTGCTATTAAGTTAATTAGTCTCGTTTTTTTCCAACAGTTCACAAACCTGAGGCTAGTAATAATTTATAGGTGGTAAGAATCATAAAAGAGTATTGAGTTTCTGATTTGTTTTACTGCTGGTGACTGTAACCTGGGGCAGAACTAGGCAGCTTATAATGTTCGTGGGCTTGTAAATGTTTACAAGTCTGTCAGGGAAAGCTGGGTACCGCCCGGTTCTCAGTGCCAAAGGAGGACCAGAGGGGAATCAGGAAGCCAGAGACCACATCGTTCGCCTGTCCCTGGCTCCCCACGGCTATGAGGGGCTGTGTATCTTCTCAGTCCTTTAGGCGTTCTGCCCTAGAGTTCGTAATATTCTATTTCTCTATTCTTTTTGCCTCTCATACTCAAACTATCCCCAAGTGCCGTGGAATCTTGTACAACAGATTCTATCCATTACCACACTTGAGTTCTTGGCCACTGTAGCCAGAATAGATTTAATAGCCCCCCAATACCCTACATATTTCCTCTCCTCACAAACCTACCTTTGCTGTCTATTATCTACGAATTTTAAATTTGGACTCCAGTGTGGGTCTTACTGTCCTCTTCTACATAATTTCTCTTCAACATCTTACCTCATTTTACAAATATTCCCATCTCAAATTCTCCACCCTTGCCTGAAGCCTCTCTGGGTTCCACTTCCACGCTGCATACCCATCAATCTTCCTGGCTCCTCCCTCGAAATCCACTCTCAAGCCCGTGTTAACTATCACAGCAAGGTTGGGGATGCGTTACTCATTGTATTCTCAATCCTAATCAGCATGGACTTTCTGAGCATCCTGGTGAGAGTTAGATGCGATACAACATTTGAAAAGTATTACACAAATAGTAGGTAGTATGTTGTGATAGCATAATGCTTATGGAAGTATGGCTAATGGCTAATATTTTTTCTAGTTTTTAAATATTTGGAAAAACAGAGTCTAGAAGTAAGACTCTCAGTCCCAGACCAAGTACTAGAAAGAACTGTGGCACCCACAGATTCCTTGTCACTGAAGACAAGGAATGGTGGTTGGTAGAAAAAACCACCGTCGGACAGGGAGAGGGCTGCAATGTGAAGTTAGTCCTAAAATAGCCCAAAGAGGTGGGGTGACAACTTTGCAATCTTTAACTGCATTCTCAGATCTCATAGCATTTTAGAGTCACATTTAAGGCATGAAAGATTGGCAAAGTATGTGTGACCTTTGGATTTAGGAAAAGGTTTATTCTTACTAATAATACGCTGTTTTTCTTAAAAATTGTTCACAGTGTCAGCTATGTGAAATGCAAAATTTCTCATCAATTTACCCTTGAGGTTTATGAGCTGAAACATTTTATTATTGAGTCAAACATTCTATTAATGATTCATCTGCCATTTCTTAAACATAATGAGGTAAAAAAAATGTATATTTTTGTCCATTTTTAACTTCCAGTTCCAATAAAAAATTGTCAAGGGTAAGAATAAGTGTAGAAATACAGTGGAAATAGACTAAACTCAATTTCAAGGTCACTAAACACCTCAATCATTTCCAAATAGTGACTTTTCATAAACTTGGAGCTCATTACTTTTGAATTGTTGATCATTTCATACATATATGAATATATAACAGAAGACCTAATTCTAAATTGATCATGCCAAGTATATGCTTCTCTACGAATGAAAACTGATGGCCACAGGACATGTATTTTTTGGAAAGCACTGTTTCTTTGGCTCGAGTACAAAGAAACATAAGCAATATGAAAGACTCTAGTGGTCCAGGAAATTGAAGAGAACAGAGGAAGGGATACAAAATGTAATGTATTTATGGATATTAGTCCCTTTAAGCTTTCACTTCTGTGAGGGGGTCTAATGGAGAATTCTACTGTGGATGCGACTTGAAGCTTTTGAAGAAGACCTAAGTCTTGGTGAGGTTATTCAGACTCAAATCCTGAATGCACAATGATGGTAGGCCATGGTCTTCAAATACTCAGGACTTGATGCTCTCCCAAAGTGCCAGGATTTGAATGCCCCAATACATAATGATTCATGGTTTTGTCCATAATGGTGGGTTTCTTTAAATGAAGTTCATTGTCGAGTCCATAGATAGCAGTATTCTGCAAAACTGCTGGGAATCCAAGTCTCCCAGCGAGACACAGGTGTTCTGCCCAGCCCATTGCGGCACCCTCCACAGCCAGGTACCGCCTCCATCAAAAAGATTAAACTATTTTTAAAAAGACATTACAGATCATTTACTATATCTTCAGATTTGGAAATAGACCAAAGAGAGGACAGACAAGTCCCTGCCCAAGCCAGTTCTGCTGGTTACTTGGGGAGTGAGGTCTAGATCTCAGGTCTCCAGTTCACACTCAAATGCTCTTTATAGAACACAACTGGGTAACTGAAACCCAAAGTAAATTAAGCCAAGAGATTGCCTGGATTGTACAATATACTGTGCTAAGTCCTGGCAAGAAGATGGGGTATACAAAGAGGACACAGCACTTTTCTTAAAGAAACTCAGAGGCTTAGCTAGGAGACAAGCCCGAAAACCTAAAAAACCAACAAAGGCAGAGCCCAGTAAAAGCAGTTCGGTATGGCCAAAGTAGAGAGGCCTGTATGTCCAGCTGGCTGATGATCTGTCTTGAAAAAAGAGTAAAATTTGGAACACAGGCAGGAATGGTGGATGACCCGTTCTTCATATTCTTTATTTCTTAACAGTGGACTCGTGGGAATGGGGCAGCAGAGAGTTCTAGGGTTAAATTCTCTGAGAACGGGTAGGGGGTCTATTCTTGTTTACAAGTTAATATGAGTTTCATATGCTTGATAACCAGCCAGACAAGGCAAGGGGAGGGTCCTTTCATGAAAACAAAGGACTCAGGGCCGAGTGGATGAATATGGATGAATAGAGCCCAGATTTTCTTCAGAAATCTGTGTCTGCTTCAATGTACAGACACGTAGGTGGGCGAGGACTGACAGTATATATCATAGAACACGATCAAAATTATTTTAGTTAAGTATTCATTTAAATATGCATTAAATGTACTCAACACAGCCATGGAAAAACTCACTAAAATATATATTTTCTTCCTGATGAATTCTCCATTAAATGAATTAAATGCAAAATGCAAATTGTACCTCTAGGTAACTGACCTGCCATATGGAGTTACTCATTAGATATAAGCTAATTAATTCATTAGATAGAAACCATTATATTTAAGCTGTAGTGCATTTGGCAAAGGTGATGAATTTGATTTTAAGACATTCTATTTGGCACAAACATAAATAATCTCTTGCTTATTAAGGGTACTTTGATGTATCAATACAACTATGTATCCATTTAGAGAATACAATGAACTTACTTTAAAAAAAAACCTAAATAGCAGGAGGGCGTGGAACCAAAACATTGAAAAGTAGTATTAAATTATTTAGAAGCAAGTTAAAAGAAGGAAGGGGTTCAAGATAATCTCTGTTTCTTGCCACTAGAAATGTTGTCTTTTAGAAGCACATCCTTACAATCCTCTGTGATCTTTTGAGAGGTGTTAAGATGCAGGCTCTGTCTGCTTATTATTAATAATAATTGAGCTTATATCGAGTTCATACATTTTTATCCATAACCAACTTCCCAGCAAAGGTTGATGAGTAAAAAGTAATAATACCTGCCCCAAAACTTATGTTTTTTCCTGAAAGATTTTGCCCTTAGTTGAAAGAGAATATATCAATGGCTGATAGTGGATTTTTCTGGCTTAAAACCTACCTACACCACTGGAATAGCGAATTTTGTTTGAGAAATCTAGGCTTGTAATTTTTGTTAAGAAGAAAATTGACATAGGTATTAGATGTCTGTTTTGGATCCTCCTAAAATTCAGATGTTGAAGCCCCAGCTCCCATGTGACTGTATTTAAAGGTAGGACCTTTAGGGAGTACTTAAGGTTAAATGAGGTCATAAGAGTGGGGCCCTAAACCAGTAGGACTGGAGCCTTGTGTAAGAAGAGGAAGAGACGCCAGAGATCGGTCCCCCTTCACTCATACACAGAGAAGAGTTCATGTTAGGACACGGAGAGAAGGTGGCCCTTTATAGGACAGGAAGAAAGTGCTCACCAGAAACCAACCTTGCTGGAACCCTGATCTTGGACTTCTAGCCTCCAGGACTGAAGCCCCCCAGTCTGTGGTATCTTGCTATGGCAGCCTGAGCAGACTAATACAATGTCCAACATGAACTACAAATTAGAGCCCATAATGTGAAAATCTATGCGAGATTAATTTACAAAATTGACAGTTAAATTAAAAAAATATTGAGTGAAATTGAATGGAAATAATTACCTGCTTGGCCAACAATGAAGCTAAAATTGAAAATGCACCTGCAAACTCTGGACCAAATTTAATGGAATCCTTCAGTAAGATGAGAGCTTCTTCATTTTTCTCCTGGGACCCTCAGATTATGGGGAAAGAAGGGATGTCTTTCATTTCGTTTAAATATTTTGGAAATATTTTAAAATCCCATTTGTTTTAGCACTATGGATTTTCACTGAAAGTCCATGAAACTAGACTTTTCTCAATGTGCTAACAGATTCTCTGCCTCTGAATCCTCAGTAGAAAGAGATGTTAAGATTTAAGTAGAGCTGTAGGGAATTCTCTGATTTTGCTTCCTGTATTCCTGGTGTGCTGCTTGGGGATTTGTTTAGTACTTGACAAGTTGTTCACGAGACCTTCACTTGACCTTCAGCAGAGCATCTTCCAGGGCAATACCAGTGGCCTGGGAGCTAATGCTCTGGAGGACGACTGGGACTCTAAGGAGCTAGTCACACCACTGCAGCCTGGGATGCAAGCACAGCTAAAGCACCTATCAGGGATAGGCCTGGTTATGTATCAAAGATGGATGAATTTTATATACAACTTATTAAACTATGAGGCACGTACAACATCAGCAGAAAAGAAAGATCAGCGATTCTAACGTGCATATTTGTATTGCAAGAAGCTGGATCTGTCTTACTGGTGCCACAGGGAGTCATAAGGTCCCCACACAGACATTAATGTCCTGGTGTTGGGGTATTTGGGGAGTCGAAGCATGCAGTGGTTAAGAGCATGGCGTTGGAACCAGACATACCCAGGATCCACCCACTGCCTTACCACTAAGTAGCTGGGTGACTGTAGGCAAATTCTGTGGCATGCCTAAGCCCTGTTTTTTGTTTCTCATTGTTAAAAAGGAAAGCTAATTTCTGTGTCTTATTTTGCTAGGGCTGCCATAACAAAACACCACAGACTGGGTGGTAACTTTATATTCTCACAGTTCTGGAAGTCCAAGATCAAAGTGTCTTCCAAATTGGTTTTTTCTCTCTTTGGCTTGAGATGGCTGCCTCCTCACTGTGTCCTCACATGGTCTTTCCTCTGCGTGTGCACATTTCTGGTGTCTCTGTGTATCTAAATTTCCTCTTCTGGTGAGGATATCAGTCAGACTGGATTAGGGCCCACCCTAACAGACACATTTTAACTTAACCACCTCTTTAAAGGGCCTACGTTCAAATGCCGTAGTATTCTGAGTTACTGGGGATTAAGGCTTCAACATATGAATTTGGGGGAGAGGGGAATACCACTCAGCCCATAACAGCCTAATATTTAATGAGAATTAAACAAAAATAATGCAAATAAATCACTTAGCAATGTACCTGGCAGAGAATTAGTGTTCAGTGAATGAGGAAACTTTCTGGAATGATGGAAATGTTCTATATTTTCATGTAGTGGTAGTTACATGGGCCAAAACTCATTGAATTGTGCACTTAAAATGTGTAATTGATTGTGTGTGTATTATACCTCAGTAAAGCTGACTTTAAAATATCAAATTACTACCTACCAACTTCCCGAACTCAAGGACTTCCTTTAAAAACCTTTACACCATCTTTAAAGGTATAATCAACCTATCAGCCTGAACCCCCAGAGACTAATTACACCCACAAGATTCCCAAGAAAAAGTAGGATTATCCTAGAAAAGAAATCTTATGCCTGAAGTCTTTGTATCTTTTAATATTCCCACATAAAACTAAATTACCCACTGAGATATGTTTCTTGGGAATATGTCATCCCCTCAGGTGTTTTTACAGGCATAGTTTTACATAAGAAGGACCGTTTCCAGCGTGTGACTTTGATGTTAATGGAAGACCCCAAGTATTTAAGCTTGTTGAGTGTCTTAAGTGCTAGTTATTTCCCCAGATTCCAAAGTTCCATTGGAAATGAAAATGTTGTCTTTTAGGAGCACATCTGTACAACCCCAGAATGAGTTTCCCTCATGTATGATACCATGATGGATTTTTATTAATAATATAATAATCACCATTAAACACACATAATAATAGTACTACATTAATTATAAAATAACACCGTAACAGAGTCATTAGCCCTGGAAGCTTCATTATCGAGGTGAGGAGGCCTAAATGGCAGAAAAATAGTTCAGAATCCACTCAGCTGTGAGGTTAGGGCCAGGCAAGGGAGTGGGTGTTATGAAATACTTCGTGGGTGATTACCATAGACGAATATTTAGGTAAGCAACAACCAAGAGTTATTTGAAAACTCTATTTTAGGGAGACAAGCAAGCTTCCTGGAAGAGCAGCTTTTTAGGAGTTACTGAAATGTTAAAAGGGGAAAGACATGCAGGAAATTTCAGATGGGCGTTATACAATTTCTGAACAATGCAAATGGCACATCTACTCTGACAACACAGATCATCGCTGAGGTGGCAGCAGGCACTATTGAAACACCATAATGTATTAATTCTGACTGCATAATAACTAATTCTGGGAAACCAGAAGGCAATTATGGATCTAAATCACATCTATATAGGATTATACTGTTAACCATTTTGGCTGAGTTGACAGATTAATTCAGAAAGGGGAAAAAGAAATCAGTAAAATAACATTTTCCTCTAAATTGACCAATCATGTGATATAGGTTAACAAGTCCTCGGGTTGTTTCTCCGTATTAATGAGCACAGCCTGAGCTAATTAGCCAATTTTGTTGAAGGAATGGTTAAAATCAAAACGGTTGAAAAGCCGTACAAGTAGGCACCGCCTCAGTACACACCCTGTTTAATTAGCCAGAGGTCCATTTTAGTCCACACGAATTACTGAGAAGAATGCCCTGAATTCTTTTTGAAGATTCTGTGACACTGAGGGCAATACACAAAAGAGTCTGGAAACTTCTGGTAATGGGGTTCAGTTAACACTGATGCAACTATTAAGACTCCCGGTTAACAGGGTTAAGCACCTTGGAGTAAGGGTGGCTCCAGGATTAGGTGCTGTCATCACCTTTTGGCACCTGTGTTTCCTTGTCTGTTCAATAGCCATCAGGTGGTGATTTATAACCCTTTAGGATAGAGGTTCCCAAATTTTCTGATACATTAGGATCTGCCAGAGAGCTTTTAAAACTCCTACTACTTGGCAGGCTGAGGGGGGCGGGGAGGATTGCTTGAGTCCAGGAATTCAAGTCCAGCCTGGGCATCATCTCTAAAAACAACAACAAAAAAAAACAACGTCCAGGTCACATGCCATACCAACTTATTGGAGTATCTGGGGATGGGAACCAGACAGCAATACTTTCAAAGGGATCCCTACCCCTACATTATCTTATTGTGTAGTAAGGTTTGCGAAGCATGGCCAGTGGCTGACTGACTGACTCACTCTAAGAAGATACTTTTTTTGGTTTTTTTTTGAGACAGAGTCTCACCTTGTTGCCCTGGCTAGAGTGCCATGGCATCAGCCCAGCTCACAGCAACCTCAAACTCCTGGGCTCAAGCAATCCTTCTGCCTCAGCCTCCCGAGTAGCTGGGACTACAGGCATGAGCCACCATACCCAGCTAATTTTTTCTATATATATTTTTAGCTGTCCATATAATTTCTTTCTATTTTTAGTAGAGACAGGGTCTCGCTCTTGCTCAGGCTGGTCTCGAACTCCTGACCTCCAGCAATTCACCTGCCTCGGCCTCCCAGAGTGTTAGGATTACAGGCGTGAGCCACTGTGCTCGGCCTAAGAAGATACTTTGAAAAAGAATTTGAGAAACAGCTTTGGGAGAATTTAAAATACCAGTCACAGAATTTACCAGATTTAGCAAACCACTTGGTGGCAGTAAACTCCCTACTAACCACAGCACGAGTCCGCACTGCTGGGCGGGCGTCTTAATTTCTATTCCTTTGTGGGAGTCTTTTAAAAAATGTTCTGTTTTGTTCTTGATCCCCAAACAACGTCTGTTTCAAATAAAAAAGGATATGTTTTCTTTTCTTTTTTCCGACAATTATGCATAAAGATCAGACATTATAACCTCTTCTAAAATGTTGACTTTCAAGAGTTAAATTGTAAAAAGTCTGAACTAGAGAATCTTTTTAGGCTCCGTTATCCAGTCTAAATAGGTACTTATATACAAAGAGAGGAAAATTGGATTATATTGTGTGTAGTCCCTTATATGTTCAAGATGTAACAATAACTTGCAAAAACATCTATTGTTCTATAGAAATATACCTTTTAATTTTCTCCACAAAATTTGTCACAGTATCTTCTTCATCTTTTATCCATTTAGGGGAAGAGGGGTGTGCCTAAAAATGCAATTTAGTAATAATTATGAGTAGATTAGGTGTCAGTGTATTTGGAACTCAGAAATTTGAGTTTGGTCAATGTAAAACCACAACAGGCTAGTTAATTATGATGTAAGTGGATTTAGTACGCATGCCAGTCTCGGTGAGAATGAAAGTCATATGAGTGTTTAAAACACTCAGTGTCAGTCCGGGGTTTGTTACCAACTAGCTGTGCAAATTTGGACAAGTCACATAAACTCCCTAAGCCTCAATTCCTTATCCAAAAATGATTAGATTGGGCAGAAAGATCTTAGAAATTACATAAACTGCTAAGTTTTCCAAATGCATCCCTGGGAAATACAGTGGAAATATAACATCTAGTTTAGGGGGGGCGGTTCTTCTGAATAGACTTTATACAGAAGCCAAATGTAAGACCTTTCTGGAGGATATAAATTCGTAGTATGTGGTGGTGATGAAAGAAACCTTTTCAGTTCCAATATCAGAGAGGCAATCAACTGATTAATCGGTTGCAGTATCAGATCTGGGTCTTTGCAGCAACCCTGGGAGGCAGCCTGGGAGCCCCTCACACATAATGTGATTGGAAAAGCTTTGGTTGCCTCGGGGCATTTCACTCTCCCCTGCTGAAGGTGGAGGAATAAAATTATTCCGAAGTTCTGATTCTGTACAGCTAAAGAGCAGAGATGGAGATGACTCACCTACGAGGCCTCACACAGGATCTGGCAGAGAGTAGGTACTCAGTAATTTTGCTTTCAATCCTCTCTTCATCTGTTCCTTTGAAACACCTTGTATTAGCACAATTGGATTTATTCTGGTACTGAATTCACTTTTACACAGGTACAGAAGAAACATGTACTCCCACATAAATGTATGTGATGTCATCTCCCGCAGGGGTTCCAGATAAAGAACTGCTGTGGTGACACCATGGTGGTATTTACTGCCTCACAAAGAACATTTGTGAGTGGAAAACATGGAACTGTTTTTCCTCTGCTCTCAATCCACAATAAACACGGAATATTTCTATGACCAAATGTGTGGGGGTTTCTTCTCCCCACACACTAAGCAAGTGATCAATTCTGCAGTGGATGCTTGCTGGGTGTCCTCTAATTCAATTCCCAAAGGAGCTACTTGGAGATAGCCTCAGATCCCACAGGGTAAGGGCGCAGTCCCACAAGACAGCCCCCCACCTTCCTCCCACCAGTCCTAAGTCTGGGCCTCCAGGGTTTCTGACCAGCTGGCTTCAAGTTGGGGTTTTCACGATCCCCTCTTTGGGTTAGAGTAACTTGCTAGAGTGGCTCACAGAACTCCAGGAAACACTTACTTACATTTCCTGGTTTGTTATGAAGGATATTACAAAGGATATAGATGAAGAGATGCATAAGGTGAGATAAGGGAAGGGGCACTGAGTTTCTAGGCCCTTTCTCGGGGCACTACCCTCCAGGGACCTCCAGGTGTTCAGCTATCCCAAAGATCCCCAAACCCAGTTCTCTTAGGCTTTTTGTGCAGACTTCATTACATAGGCATGATTCATTAAACCACTGGCCATTGGTGATCAACTTAACCTTCAGCCCTTCTCCCCTTCTCATAGGTCAGGGGGTGGGGCTGAGACTCCCAACCCTCTAATCCTGCCTTGGTCTTTCTGGTGACCAGCCCCCACCCTGAAGTTACCTAGGGGATGCCGGCCATAAGTCAACTCATTAGCATACAAAAAAGACATCACTTTGGAGGTTCCAAGGATTTTAGGAGTTGCTTATGTGAAAGGTGATCCTACAAATTGGGTCATTCTTGTACCCAACTAAAGCAGAGTCGAGGGGGAAAAGCACTCAGGGCACAAAACATTGCTCCAAAAATGTAATTCTCTGCAAGTCCAGCTGTGGAAACTGCCCGTTGTAACCTAAAACAGGTCTAATGTATAGCTGCTGAAATTACCCGCTACAACTCTAAGACAAATTTTACCCACTGCCATCGTACACCAATCAAAACTTGACAGCTGCCTGGAACCTTACTAGTTTTAAAGAAATTTCTTTCAAAACAATACCGAACATTTCCCCTTTTTGTAAAACCTGCAACCTCCTCTTTGTTCTTTCAGATGTACAAAAGACCAACTGGTCTGTGTGTATGCCCCAAAATGCAATTCTTTCTTTGTCTCTACATTTTTATTTTGACCTCAGCATATGTCAGGAAATGTGATAAAGACAAAATATGTATTTTTCAATATCACAACATTACAGGGAGAACTGAAATAAGATGATCATCACTGATATTAGCAGAAATTACAAACACAGGCAACGTTCTGAAAAACAACCTAGAATATATACAGCAAATGTTGCATGATGCAAGTGGTAATGCACCTATAATGCTTGTGATGAATGGAAGACAGCAAGTATTATGAACCCAGAGTGGAAGCTCTTGTACACCATTAGCTTCTGGCTTTCAACACAAGCCTCAGCTCAGTTTTTTATAGGCAAATGACTATATTCAAGTCTAATACAGAAAACATTTTAAGGAAGCTTCTAATGTCAAAGAAATCTACACCTTTATATGTGAATATGAAAATAATATGTAAGGTTCATCCATCTATGAAATTCTGCCTACAAAAGCCTCAACCATATTTATGCAGCACAACTTACATGTACTAAACTTAGAAGTAACCAACAAATTGATAAATGCATGACTTAGTAAAAAACAGATTAAGGAAGGTTGCTCATTTAGGGAAGAGCAACACAGGCACTTTATGAAAAACTGAGAAAGGGTTAAGATGACAAAAAATAAAACACAGATGCCTCAATATACTTTTTTTTAAATCTTTGGATTCAATAAAAAATGACTTTTTCTTTCGGTGTACAATGTGAACTAAAATAAAATCTTAAGGCTTGCCCCCCACTGGCTGATGGAATGGACCCCATCCTGACCAAGGGGATATCCTAAAACTAAATTGCCTGCCAGGAGGAAGGAGGTCAGACATGCCTTATCATGCTCCCCTCCCTTCTTGAAGACATCTTTGTAACCCATTAACAGGCCTAAGGGTATGCAAGACAAACCTGCAGGTCCTCAATTTACACAACAAATATGTACGGTAGCTTGTCTCTGATTAACAGACTTACTTATCTTAAAACATTTTCTGCATCTATTGAGATGATCATTTGTTTTTTGTTTTTAATTCTGTTTATGTGTTGAATCACATTTATTGACTTGTATGTGTTGAACCATCGTTGCATCCCTGGGATGAAACCCACTTGATTGTAGTGAATTATCCTTTTGGTGTTCTGTTAGATTTGGTCTTCTGGTATTTTGTTGAGGATTTTTCTGTCTATGTTCATCAGAGATATTGGTCTGTAGTTTCCTTTTTTTGTTGCATCCTTTCCTGGCTTTGGTATCAGGGTCATACTGACTTTGTAGAATGAGGTAGGATGAATTCCCTCCTTCTCAAATTTTTGGACGTTTCAGTAGGATTGGCAAAAGTTCTTCTTTGTACGTCTGGTAGAATATTGCTGTGAATTCATCTGGTCCTGAGCTTTTCTTTTGAGGGGGGAGGGACATTGTTTTATTACTCATTCATTTTGCTGCTTGTTATTGGTCTATTCAGAAGTTCCATTTCTTCCTGGTTCAATCTGAGGAGGTTGTATGTTTTCAGGAATTCATCCATTTTCTCTCTGTTTTCTAGTCTGTGAGTGTGTAGTTGTTTATAATAGTCTCTGGAGGTCTTTTGTATTTCTGGATGTGAAAAAGTCTAGGGTGACAGCACACACATGACTGAGATGGCCAAGAGAGAGGAGATGGGCTCAGGGATTGTGAAGATGGTGAAAAGTAGAGACACCAGGAACACTAGCAATGGTATCAAGCAGGGCCAGCAGGACTGAAGGAGAGAGAGGGGAGAAATCCTGCCATTTAAATTCAAGGAGTGGAAGGCAGCGTTCAAGTCTGGGAAGAGGGAGGTGAGCATAGAGAAAGGTTGAACAGCTTCAGTTCTCCACCATGACCCTTCCAAAGATTAGGGTCAGCAAGAATGAGAGTGTAGGAGAATAAGAGGAACGGTAGAGGTAAGAGATTAAGGTCAAAAGGGAACATTTCAAAATTTAGGTAGTAGAAGGGTAGGTCTCAGTGATAAAGAAGTCAGTGGTATTCTATGCTGCGGAGTAGAAATTAAGAACCCTGGAGTGAAGGAGGCAAAGGAACTTGGAAAGGGACAGGTATATGTTGGACAAAGTTGAAGGTAAGTAGGATATAAGGGAGGGGCGAGATGAGGGAAGAGGAAGGTTGGAGGTATGCGGGATATCGATGGGTCTCCATGGGGCACAGTTACATTTCACTCTAAGATGAGGGTGTAGAGCTTGTCACTCCCAGAGTTCTAACTGGAGTGTTGCCATGACAACACGATGCCATGGCTCTCTGCAAAGCTTTTTCATTACTTATGGGGCCTGGCATTATGGATTTAGTGGAGCTTCAGTTAGAAAGTAGAAAAGGTTTGAATTACAGTCCTGATACAACAGAAATGGAATGAAAGACAGTATAGCTGGTTGAAAAGTCATAAGAAAAAAATTTATCCCCAATACTTGAATATATTTAGAAAGTAATTGCTACTAAAAAAGATTTCATTTCTTCTTGTCTCTTAATTTTATTGAAGTTTAATTTTCTAAAGAATCAGACTAAAAACACACTGAACATGTACTGTTATCAAAATAATCTTGCATGTAGTTCAATGAATATTGTTTGTGCAGCTTATTCTAGCAATGTTTATGTTATGGCTGAGGGTGTATTAGCATGCTGGGGTAGGTGTGACACATATAAGTTTTCTTTATCTTTAGTTTCAGTAGGAGCATCAACAAACATTTTACCCAAGCCTAAATTTAAATCTGCTATTATAATCTTATGATCCTTTAGGGACATATGCTCATCCATAAAATGTTTATGTTAATCTTACCTACTTCCAGGAAATATAATTTTTTCATATTTTAGTTTCCAAGTAAAACCAGCAGTAATTAATGTAAATTAAGGATGCCACCATGGAAAATTGCTCCTTGTCAGTGTCTCACACTGGAACTGTGCTGCACGGAATCTTAATGGATCAGCTTCAAGGTTTAATGAGATGGTCGTGGGAGAAGCCTAATGTGTTTGTGTGGTATCAGTCAGTGTGGTCTACTGCTATGAGAAGACCCAAAGCTGGCTGGCCATATGGATCTAAGGGTCCAAATAAAATTTACTCTCAATGCTGTAAGATGTTCCTACAGGAATGAGATGTTCTGGTTGAGCAATGTCGTTAGAGTTTTTGGGCTGGACAGAACTTCGGATTTCTGTTATGGTTCAGGTCATTAATAAAGAACTTTTTTTTTTTTTTTTTTGAGACAGAGTCTCACTCTGTTGTCTAGATTACAAGTGCCATGGTGTCGGCCTAGCTCACAGCAACCTAAAACTCCTGGGCTCAAGCAATCCTCCTGCCTCAGCCTCCTGAGTAGCTGGGACTACAGGCATGTGCCACCACGCCTGGTCAATTTTTCCATGTTTTGTAGAGACAGGGTCTCCCTCTTGCTTAGGCTGGTCTCTAACTCCTGACATCAAGGGATCCTCCCACCTTGGCCTCCCAGAGAGCTAGGATTACGGGCATGAGCCACCAATAAAGACCTCTTGGCAGCACCCAGCCTGAGATAGCCACAGGGAGCACAGGCAGTAGAGTGTGATGCTTATGCTTATGGTTTGACAATCGGCTTCCAGCACCTTGCCCATCTCCTAGTCTTGTTGCCTTATATTTGGATTGTCTTAGTCTGTTTGGGCTGCTATATAACAAAATACCACAAACTGGGTAGCTTATAAACAACAGAAATTTATTTCTAACAGTTCTGGAGGTTGGGAAGACCAATATTAAGGCAGATTCAGTGTCTGGTCAGGGCCTGCTTTCTGACTTACAGACGGTGCCTTCCCGCTGTGTCCTCACATGGTGGAGGGGATGAGGGGTCTTTCTTAGGTTTCTCTTGTAAGGACACTGATCCCATTCTTGAAGGCTCTGCCCTCATGACCTAATCACCTCTCAAAGGCCCCTAATACCTTCATCTTGGGGGTTAGGATTTCAACCCCCATACAAATCTTGGGGGAGACAAAAATATTCAAACTACAGTACTTCTATTAATTCTTAGTTTCTTATATTCCAAATATAAGAATAATAATAGCACTTACCTTATAAGGATGCTCAAGTCTGGTCTAATATCATCACATCTAAAGAGTAAACTTGAATTCTTAGAATGAATATTACATTCCAGAATTAAGGGGTTTTTTTGAAGGTAAAATAATGACTGTCATACAAATATAAACTAAACATATGTTAAAGATTTTATTTAACTCATTAATTAATGAGAGAACCAGTACAATGTTGTAACTAGTTCAAATGAGAATTCAGAGGAATGTTGGGATGAATTTGCAAATAGAAATAAAACTGGTCAGTATTCACAGGGCAATAATCAATTGCATTTCACTGGAAATAACTTATATCTCTGTGGACAAGAATCATTTGCATTACATCAGTTCTCTGTAAATCTTTCACAATTTTTCTTCTATAAATTACATACAGGACAATGGTTTAAAAGGGTACAAATAAAAAAAGTCAGCTGCCCTTGAAAAATAAGCAAAAATTAAATCTTAAAAAAATAAAGTTAATTAAGTAAAAATCAAATTGAAAATCTCTCTCTTTCTGCCTTTGGCCCATTGCTGTATTCTAGTAGCAGATATAACTTAAGGAAAGTGTATTAAAGCTCAGAGTCATCTAAATTTGCATGTTCCCTGCTGTTTTCTAGGTCACCTCTCTCTGTCACTGAGGGATGCTGGGTCAGGAAATGCACACTAACTTTATTGTCTCTGTAAGAAAGATATACAGTAATGTATCGATTAACGATGGGGATATATTCTGAGAAATGCGTCGTTAGGTCATTTTATCCTTGTGTGAACATGATAGAGTGCACTTACACAAACCTCAGTGGCCTGGCCTATTACACACCTAGGCTACCTGGTGTAGCCTATTGCTCCTAGGCTACAAACCTGTACAGCATGTTACTGTACTGAATACTGTGGGCAATTGTCACACGATGGTAAGTACTTGTATATCTAAATACAGCTAAACGTATTAATAGAAAAGCTACAGTGAAAACATGGTATAAAAGATTAAGAATGGTACACTTGTAATGGGGCACTTACCATAAATGGAGTCTGCTGGACTGGAAATTGCTCTGGGTGAATCAGTGAGTGAGTGGTGAGTGAATATGAAAGCCTAGGATATTACTGTGCACTACTGTAGACTTAGGCTACACTAACTTTATAAAAATTTCTTCAATAATAAATTAACCTTAGCTTATTGTAACTTTTTTACTTTAGAGACTTTAAAAATTTTTTAAATTTTTGACTCCTGTAGTAACTCTTAGCTTAAAACACAAACACATTTTTACATCTGTACAAAAATATTTTTCTTTATTTATATCCTTGTTATGTTTCATATAAGCTTTTTCTATCTTTAACATTTTTTACTTCTTTTGAAACTTTTTTGTTAAAAACTAAGACATAAACACACACATTAGCTTAGGCCTACACAGGGTCAAGATCATCAATATCACTGTCTTCCACCTCCACATCTTGTCCCACTGGAAGGTCCCACTGGAAGGGCAGTAACATGCATGGAGCTATTGTCACCTATGATAACAATGCCTTCTTCTGGAAGATCTCCTGAGGACCTGCTTAAGGCTGTTTTATAGTTAACTTCTTTTTTATAAGCACACTCTAAAATAGTGATAGAAAGTATAGTATAGTAAATACATAAACCAATAGCATAGTTGTTTATTGTCATTAACAAGTATTATATACTGTACATAATTGTATGGCTTTACTTTTACACAATTGGCAGCACGGTAGGTTTGTTTACACCAGCGTCAGTGCAAACATGTCAGCAATGCATTGCACTATGCCAAGGTTAGGATGGCTAGGGTGTCAGTAGGTGATAGAAATTTTTCAGCTTCGTTTATCATCTTAACGAGACCACCTTCATATAGTTGGTCTATTGTTGACCAAAATGTTGGTATGTAGGGGCATAACTGTAGTTAGGAAGATGCATTTTTCCCAAAGAGGCAGAAACACATCATTATAAAATTAAATAGACATTTCTGCATTTAGAGTTATTTGAGCAGCACAGAGTAATGGATAAGGAACTAGGAATCAAAGGTCTGAGTCTTCTGCAACCAAGGCCAAAGCCATATAATATTGTTGAACCTCAGTTTCCTGATATTTAAGTGGGAATGATTATAATAACACCAATCTCAATAGGTTGTTGGAAAGATGAAATTAAATAATGAATATGGAAAAATTCTACAACCTGGAAAGTATTATTCAAATGTTAGCTATTATCACTATTTTATTATTTATTTGTTAATTTTTTAAGACAGGGTCTCGCTCTTGCTCAGGCTGGTCTCGAAGTCCTGACCTCAAGAAATCCTCTTGCCTTGGCCTCCCCGAGTGCTAGGGTTACAGGTGTGAGCCACCACACCTGGCCATGTATTATCACTATTTTAATCCACTGGATTGAGTTCCCTACAGAGTGTACAATTTGTACTACCGAGATGCAGACACTGCCCATGGAGAAGCAGATGGCAAAGCAGGGTGGCAACCCCAGACCTGAGAGTAATTTTCTGTGTATCCCTGAACAAGTTATTGGACCTTCAGGGCTTTCATTGCCTCTTTGTCCTTTTTTATTTAATGGACTAATTGTGTTCTAATGCAATAATAACTGGCACTCAGAAATCCACAAAATAGTATACGAATGTAATGCATTATCATTGGCTTCAATAATGCCTTACATTTGATTTCACCAAAATAGAATTAAACATTTTTTTACTTATTGATTATTCATAAATATCCTTTATTGTAAAAAGTAACTATTTTCAGGCCAAGTGCCATGGCTCACACCTGTAATCCCAGCACTTTGGGAGGCTGAGGTGGGAGGATCGCTTGAGCCCACGAGTTCAAGACTAGCCTGGGCAACATAGTGAGACCACGTCTCTAAAAAAAATAAAAAAATTAGCTAGGCATGGTGGTGCGTGCCTGTAGTTCCAGCTACTCAGGAGGCTGAGGAAGGAGGATTGGTTGAGCAGAGGACTTTGAGGCTACTGTGAGTTATGTTTGGGCCACTGTATTCCAGCCGGGGTGACAAAGTAAGACATTGTCTCTTAAAAAAAAAGTAACCATTTTCATGATCAAAAAAATCACCTTTTTCTTTATTTAATTTGCACATACTAATTAAAAATAATATGCAAATTTAAAAGGAAAGTTTGCAATATCATTTTCTTGCTTAGGACTTGAAAAAATGAAATATAAGAGAATCTCTGCTATCATTTTCATTTGGAGTCACATTTTGCATAATGTTATATCTATACCCGAAAGAAATCTTCCATTACAATGAAATGGCATTTGTAGCTAGTCTATTAAAGCTGGCTTCTTTAGAAAGAATTGTCCAGAAAAAAAAAAAGACACCCACATGAGTCTTGAAATAAGATTTTAATGATACGACACGGTCCAGGGACCCAAAAAGGCATTGAGAGGAATTTTTCTTCAGTTTTCCTGTTATTTAGTCCCCAAGTATTGAGATATGGCAATGATTTAAAATATAAATATGGCCATAAAAGCTTACAAATAGTAGAGCAAAATAATAAGCATCACATGTTTCTAAAAACCAAATAATATATCAATAACTAGCACTCATTTTCTCCCATTCTTTGCTTCCCTTTTATTACCTTAGGAAATTTCTTGGTGCAAAAATGGTATAGCTTTCAGAGCATTCATTTCTTTGTGAATTTCACCATTTTTACTTTATATAAAATTATAGCAATAAATTATTTGATTTTCAAACTTATTTAGCTTTGCACTGAGTTACATTTTTCTTTTCACTTTCTTTAATAGTATTTTACCCACATCTGTTTTGTGTAGTATATCCCCCAGGTTTTGTGTTCCAACAAGACAGATAAAACCATTCTTAAATATACATGATAGAATCTATCACCTCATACTATGTTAAGATTATTTCATGACTAACTCAAATCAGTGCTTTTCTGAAGATAAACATGCACACATGCACATAAATTAATAATGAGGAAAACCTCTATGTGAATATGCCACTAAAAGTGACTAAAAAGGCAAGCAAAGAAGTTGCATTACACTGAAGTATGGAAGTGATTAAGTCATTTATATCAGTGGTCCCCAACCTTTTTGGCACCAGGGACTGGTTTCATGGAAGACAATTTTTCCATAGATCGGGGTGGGGTAAGGGGAGAGGACGTGGAGCTCAGGCGATGATACACTGCTTGGTTCCTAACAGGGGGTTAGGACCCCAGATTTATATTAGGGTGAAGAGAAAAGAGGGTAAACAGCGCAAGTGGAGGGAATGGTAAGAGAGCACATGGAGCCCTTGACAGGGTCTTAATGAAAGACCTTAGTGGAGGTAACTCTACCAACCAGGGTGTATATGTCTGCTCATCTGCGACTTTCACAGTGATGGATCAAGCCAGCAAAACAGCCTCTTAAGGAAGTTCAAGTGCACACATAAGAAAATTATAAATGGCAGTCTCCGGGTTACGATGACCTGACTTGCGGCATTCCGTACTTATGAACGGGCTCCCAAGGCTCTCCATAAGGATAATTTACAATTAAAAAATTAAATTAATAATTCAGAAACAAGTTTCTTTCAAGCATGTAAACAAATCCACATGGCCTAAGTGGTTCTTTGGCACAGCTTCTTTGTGCTAGTGGCTAGTCTCATAGATAGAGTGAGAAGCAGCTGATAGAAACACAAGGACATGAAGAATCAGAAGATCCAGAGCCAGGAAAATTCATGACAGAAGAATAAGCTGAAGGCTTTCGTCTCGTTGAAGCAGGATTTGCTAAGCTTGAGGAGCGAGATCCGAACACTGAACGGTTTAAAAAGGTTCACCACGCAGTTAGTGAAAACATCAGCTGCTATAAGGCCACTTATGACGAACATAGAAAAAGGCTGTGCAAACAACCTCTTTCAAGAAACTTGCTTCAGTGGTCAGCTTCCTTCTTCCAGCAAGAGTCAAATCTTGGTTCTCCAGTGACCACCCCACCCTCTCCAGCACCATCTCCATCATCATCTTCCCATTTATGTCAGCTACCTTCTTGCCTCAGAAATGTCCCTTTCAGTAAGCAGGACATTGATGCAACATTAGGTGAGTGTTACCCTTTAATATTCTTGTTTGAAATTTCTCCGACCTCATATCTAAACATTTTGTATGAGTTTGTTTGAATTGAAAGAGCACAATAGTTTCTGTAACTTTATTATTATAATACAGGGGTATTATTATTACAGTAGTACACTGTATTATTATTACCACATATGAGCCATTATTGTATTTTTTATTAATATTGTTATTATTACTGTATATGTGCTGTTCATCAGGAATCCGAGTTACATGCAAATCTGACCTAAAGACATTCTCAGGAGTGTATCATGTCCATAACCCAGGGACCACCTTATTCTTAGGTAAATTAAGAATTCTGTACTTAGGCATAAAAATATGAATTAATACCTTTTGCAAAAGTCTGGATGGAACTGGAGACCATTCTCTTAAGTGAAGTATCACAAAAATAGTAAAACAAATGCCACATGTAGTCACTATTAAATTGGAACTAAAAGATCAGCACTCATGTGCACAGAGGGAAGTAAAAGGCAGCAGAAATCAAGTAGGTGGGAAGGGGAGGCGGGGATGGGTGAAATCATAATTAACGGGTACGATGTACACTATCTGGGTGATGGGCACACTTATAACTTTGATTCAGGCAGTACAAAAACAATCCAGGTAATCAAAACATTTTTACTTCCGTAATATTCTGAAATAAAAAAATTTAAAAAACATAAAAATTAATTCTAGGATAATTATTAACTGAGATGAGACTTAAACATTTATACATAAAGACAAACCTAGCTTTATCATCATATTAAAATAGTTTATTAAATTTTGAGTTAAAAAATCCTTTGAATTAAACTTCTAATGAGTTACTTTGCCTTATTTAGGCAAGGAATATTGTTTAAGTACTTTGCGATGTACAAAAATGAACACACACACACACATGCATACATATATATGTCTTGGCCTCCCAAAGCTTATAAACATGGAAACCATTTCAGTATGCGTATTCATTGGTAATACCCTAGCAAGTAGAGATAAATGTATCACTACTTTCTATTATTTCAACTATTTTAACCTTTGTTCCGCCATTTATATTGTTTTCAACATGACTATTAAGCTCAGAAGTTCAACACTTACTCCCACCACTCCCGCCAGTAGACCTCCCCAACGTTTGCCAACATTGCAACCATGCCTGACATCATGTTCATAGGAATACAACACACAGAACTCCAGTTGGTGCCCAGAGTTCAACGACCCTGATTGTTATTGCCAACCCTTAAGTGAACAGTGAGTGCAAAAGCAAATACCATTGATTATGTCCAGGAGTTATTCATAAGATCAAAAGCTACCACTACTAATTGCAGGTAAATCTCATTTCCCCCCTATTTTTAGTGTGAATTGTTGGAGTCACAAATTGTAGTCATGCTGTTTTGGTTACAACATTTTAAATCACTCCCCCACCCTTTTTTTCTTCTAGACCAGTGTTTCCCGAAAAGTCTATCCATGGAATGCTTTGTCCTGGGAAAGCTCTACCAAGAACAAAGATTTTCTTATGGAATTTTGAATACCATATTCCTTTCTTGAAAAGTTATAAAATGAGTTAGTGGATATTAATGACTCTCATAACAAAGGAACCTACTAATCTTTGCTTAACTCAGCATTTCCTAAGTTTATTTGACCATTGGACCCCCACTCCCACTCCTAACCTCACTTACCTCTCTCAGAACTTATGTTTCCAGGCAGATACTCTGGCAAGATGCTTCTCTTGACTGACAAGGGATAGAATCAATTCAGGTAAATGTTTCATCCTCCCAAAGCTTCAAATTCCTAACACTTAGCTCTGGGAAGAGGTGACGATGCCACGGCTAAATGAGTGTCGAGAAGGAAAGGATTTCTTGGAATCACAAGGCTTCCTCATCAGTGGTTAATGTTCCACTTATTTAAGGAAATTCCTCAGATTGAAAAGAGCCTGGTTATGCTGTGGATGTAGCTGGAGAGCCCTCTAATAGTGTATCTTTGCCTCTGCTGTGTCTCTTGCGGTCCCATACTATTCAGGGCGCTTGCAGTGTGATACGACCTCAGAAATTAGAAACATTAAGCCACGACTGTTCAAACACTTTTCAGTTTGGCACAGTTTGCTTCTTCTCTCACCCCTCAGGTTTTCTATGACTAAAATAAAACACTGAATTCTTCCTTTTCTTTGTCTTCAGAAAGGGTATGACTGTGCCGATCTTTATGGTCACCTTTTTAGTTTTAAAAATATAGCTTTTTAAAGTTGTTTAAAAATTTTGCTGCTGGAGATACACAAATTTGGCAGGAGAGCATAGATCTGATACATATTAGTATAAATATAAACCTTAAGTAATGCGAGATTTAGAAATACTTACAGAACTAGCGTGATTTAATAAATTTCAACCTTTCCCGGCTTATAGAGTTACTTTCAAGTTCTTTTGGTGGCAAATTCTGATGAGGTGCTGAGTTTCTGGCCTGGTGGAATTGCTGACAACCTGCTTGCTGTATAGTGCCCTCCACTGATACAAGGTGGTGGGAATTCTTTGGTTTGGATATGAGGGACTTAAATAAACATCTTTGGATCAGGGCATCAGTAAAGCTAGTGTTACTAAGAAGGAAGCTATACAAAATATATGTAGGTAAAAATACATCATCTTCCTAAAATGTTTCTTCAACTGGATTCATCATTTTGTCTCATTTCCCCTTTTTGCCATGAGGTTCCACCTTGGCTAGTGTAGTTCATAGCATGAAAATTCTGGCAACACACACACACACACACACAAATATATTAAATGATGCCTAATTCTGTTAAAAGAAAAGGCCAACACTCCCAAAGTTCAAAAGCAAATGCCAAGGAGGTCTGCATGTACACCAATAAAGAAAATTTGTGCTGATGTAGGAGACCGGGAGTTCAGCTTACTTCCTGAAACACCAAAAAGCCACATTAGCACAGCTCCTTAATTTAGATATTTCCGCTACATTTAGAGTGGACATATTTTGCGATTTAATAGGTTCTTCCATCTCTGTTGTCCAAGGAACAAAACTATGGAGCTGACTTTTAATGTAGAAAAGCCAAGATAATGTCCAAGTAATTAAAAAAGGACGTGCTTGCCTCCCTGTTCTGCCCTATTTAAAAAGATCCATTTAATTCTGAAGCAGAAGAAGTTCCTACTGAAAGATCAAGGAAGGCAAGTTGTGTTGGCTTAAAAGGCCCACACAACAGCTTTATTTTGAGAGACATATTATTAGAGGCAGCTGGACAGAGAAAACACATGGAGCTGGAACATGTCCTGCTATTTCTTTGTGGGCACCTTTAGTTGGCAAAGACAGTTCTAGAGTATTCTATATCCCCAAGCATCTTGTCAGCAGTGACTGAGGGACAGCAAATCCCAAGTGCTGTCGCTGAGAGAAGTCAAAGAATATTATAACTATGATAGGAGGCGAAAACACACTCCTGTACCAGAAAAACACTCTTGCGTTCGTTGCATGCCCAGGAAGGGTCCCGGGTAACACAGACTCGAGAACTACACTGCTGCTCCCTGGGAGTGACCGAGAAGAGCCTATCTCAGCCAGAACTTACTGATGTTCGCAGAACCCTCAGACCTCTAGTAGATTTAAGGGGTCTCCAGTGAACACGGTGAGGGCGATTCCTATGCTTGCTGTTTCCTTGACAAGCAGAAATAGAAAGCATCCCTGGGACATTTTCTTCCCCTTATCATAGAAGAGGTAGTTTCTTAAAACTTGATTTTTTTCCCTCATTTTTTTTTCTGGGTTTTTGGGCCCTTGAAATAAACATCTGAGGTGAAAGCAGTAACTATGAGAAAGGTCCGACCAAATTCTGTAAGCGCTGCCCCCGCGGGCTCACCTGTATGTTAAGGAGCCTGTCTGCTCTGCGCGCAGCTGGTCCTCTCCAGCGGTTCTCAGCCATCTTCCTGGGTTTCAGATTCACTCGTGATCCCACCAGCATTTAGATAGTCATGTTCACCAGCTAGGCAATTGTTTTCCTCTTCTTTTTCTTTTTGATCAGAAACATGAAATAAGTTCACTCTGAGCTCTCAAGACCAGAAACAAACATGAAGGAGGAGAAAAACAAAAGGCCTTTAATATACATTGCATTCAAAATCAGAATACAGACTTTGCTATAACAAATAGCTGTGAACTGGAATTGGCTTGCTGGCATTTATTGTAATTTACTGATTCTATTACCGAGCGCAGCATCTCCATCTGGATAACGTGTAGACATTTTTTTGTTCTTGGTAATAGCAAAGGTCTGCAAGTAATATCCTCTTTTTCTGTAGGTAGAAGTTTCTGCAGGCTTCACCCAACCACAGGCGCGCACTACATTATTTATGAAACAAAGCTGAATTTTATTAAAAATGTTCTTCAACAACCAGTAAAAGATACCACTTTCGATTTTTTTGAATAAATGTACTTTTATAAAACATATACTTTTCTCTTATTTACTATGGACCCATGCAAGGATAAAACCTGCTTTGTGTTTTTCTTCTTTAAGTAAACATGTGTTTAAATTATATTGGAGCTTGAGGTCTTCAGAAAAGCCAAGAGGGGATTATTTCTACTGGAAAGGTGAATAATTTAAGAGATGTCTGTGTTTCCATGTGAATTGTCTGAATAAATTTAAGCATATCCTGAATCTGACATCCACAGGTATGTTATATAAAAGTTCTGTTGGTAGTTTTTTCTGATTCCATATAAAGAAAATTGGAATCCTATTGATATAAAAAGCAAATACTTCACCAAACTGGAAAAGACTGGTGAGTTCTAGCCCACTTTTGAAGACTCAGTGTAAACACGATTTGGTTGCTCTCAAAATTTTTTAAAATCATTTTTTTCTATAAGATGGATTAAAAGATTTTTATTATAAGAGATGTGTAGTATACTCCAGTAACAGTTTTTCACTTTATTTTTATTTTATTTTTTTTTTGAGACGGAGTCTCGCTTTGTTGCCCGGGCTAGAGTGAGTGCCGTGGCGTCAGCCTAGCTCACAGCAACCTCAAACTCCTGGGCTTAAGCGATCCTACTGCCTCAGCCTTCCAAGTAGCTGGGACTACAGGCATGCGCCACCATGCCCGGCTAATTTTTTGTATATATATATTTTAGTTGGCCAGCTAATTTCTTTCTATTT
>CM052440.1:62212659-62283637 GCA_028533085.1 Varecia variegata
GCGGTGGCTCACGCCTGTAATCCTAGCACTTGGGAGGCCGAGGCGGGCGGATTGTTTGAGCTCAGGAGTTCGAGACCAGCCTGAGCAAGAGCGAGACCCCGTCTCTACTAAAAAATAGAAAGAAATGATCCGGCCAACTAAAAATACATATAGAAAAAATTAGCCAGGCATGGTGGCGCATGCCTGTAGTCCCAGCTACACGGGAGGCTGAGGCAGTAGGATTGCTTAAGCCCAGGAGTTTGAGGTTGCTGTGAGCTAGGCTGATGCCACGGCACTCACTCTGGCCCGGGCAACAAAGTGAGACTCTGTCTCAAAAAAAAAAAAAAAAAAAAAAAAAAAAAAATAAAATAATGCTTCTTGGATTTCATGAACAAAACTGCTAGACTTCATTAACACAACATATATAGTGAAAATGTAATTTCATCAACAGAAGACCCAAAAATGTCAAGTCTCCACATGAGATATCCTTAAAGGCCTATCCACGGCTCTAAATGTGAGCACCAATATAGTAATAACACCACGCCAGCAGAGGAACCATCTCCACGTGTTAAATCCAGGCAACAAGTGGTGTTGGAATTTTAATTCCTTCCAAAAACATATGGCAGCTGGCATCGAAGGCCATCTGTAGTTGTGAAAGTTATTTTAAAAGTTCATTCAAAATAGGCTGTATAAATAAGGGGGTATTTTTCCTGACTCTGTGGGTCCTAGTTTTTTACAATGTTCAAATTACGTACGTTTTATTGAGAAACCTTTCATAGGAAATGTAATACAATAATGTCTTTGATGTACTTAGGATATCATCACAAAGTAGGTTAATTTGCAGCTGCAATTAGCTTTTGTTGTATTTCATTATAGCTCTAATAATATGTTTCTTTAATGTGCCATTTATTTCTTGATGAAATATTTTTTCAATGAAAAATATATTTTCTTATTGAAAAAATATTTATCTAAATCTTATGGAATTTTCTTGATAAGTTGCAGTTGCCTACATAAGAGGGATGATTAAGTACTATATCAATGAGCATTATTATCATAATGTAGATATATTGTCTCTACTTTATAAGTTAAGTAAGTTTTGGTAAAAACAGTATCCCTTCCTTTACCATGTTTTAGCAAATTAAAAGGTGGTATAGGGTTTCATTTGTACAGAATCACGAAAAGCACAGTTCTTCCTTTTTAGTTATACAAATAGAAAACAACATGATCAGGAACTTCAATCCTGTTTGAACACAGTTTTCTTTTCCTTCAGATTAGCTGTTTAAAATATCAACAACAGACCAATTATGAGCATTTAAGGCCACTCTAAAGCTGCCCATGGCTGCCCAAGCAGATTTGAGTCTCCCAAGGGGCAGTGTAATATATCTCCTGTTTGACTGCAATATTGGGGGAACAAATCAACCTCAGTTGATTTACTGTATATTTTGTGCTGAAACCGTATGTATGAAGAATAAAATAGCTGTCTGGGTGACTGAGCATCTCAGCCCCTTTATCAGGATTAAATTCTGCACATGGCTGGTATCCAAGCACCTGGGGCATATCAGCAACTCTTAGAGTACTGGGTACAGCAGGGTGTTTTGGATGGAGTGGTAGGAAGGACATCTATGGGCTAATATTCTGGTATCATTGGAGAGATCAGCCGGACTCCCTGGGCAGTAGCAAACCTTATTTGCATTCCTGGAGGCAAGGCTCTTGAGGATCAGCTGAAAATAATCAACCAATAATTATCACCCAGTAAGTCTGAAAAATAGTAGAAGATATAGTTTTCACTATTTTACCTGTAGGAGATATATTTCACCTTCAGTAGAAACTCTTTTAAATAATCTCCAGTTGGAAAAAGTTACCGCATTGCCAGATATTCTCCAATCCCTCTGAAATTGACTGAGTTTTGCCCTCATACACGTTTAAGGAAGCGCACTGCTTTTTCTTAAGCCTGGGCATACCTGTTTCCACTGGTTTAATTGATTGCTAAAAGTCAGTTGTATTTATTCCCAAGTTTATTTTAGTTGCATTTTTTATTATAATTGCATAAGTTAGTATAAAATGTGAGTGCGACAAGATCTGTCATTTCTACAAAAACTAAGTGAACACTATACAACCGCTAAAATAACAAGGTTGCTAGGAAATACAAAATTGCTGTTTGGTTAGGTGTAAAGATGCTGTAAAAGATTGGAGGAAAAAATATCATGAAAATCATGGATATTCTACTTACTTGGAAAGTATCTTTAAATTATTGTTGTTTTAAAGATATCCAAACTGATATTAATCATAGATGATGCATTTTGGATATGATTTATGTGAAAATGGTGATGGGCTCTGCATGATTTTAAAATATGGGTGAATGAATGTACATTTATATGCTTTAGGTTAAAATAAAATATTCAAGGTTGTATATTATTTGCTTTATGATTCTCCAATTTAATTTTTTAAATTTATCAAGCAACCATTAGCCAATTAGAAGTTCTCTAAGGAGCATCTCCTGCACTCTATCCAGGTAGGGTCACCGTGGATCCCTTTGGGATTATTGGAGGACGTGTTTCATGGGAGTTCTTGCGTAGGAGGAACTGAGATGCTGGGTGGTCTCTGGACTCTCTTCTCCCACCACGTGAGGTTGAATGGCGTGAACCTTTCCCAAGGTAGCTGAATGGTCAGAAAGCTTTGGAGGTATATGGCAAATCTGCCAGTAGTTTTCTGATTCTTCATCATATATAACCCCAAGCTTTCTAGAACCCAGAATAGGTATAAAGATGAGAGCTGCCCCTCATGGCAAAGCAAAACTAACAGTCGTGTTTGTTGAAGGTTTAAGGGAAATGTTCTGAGTTTTTTTATGATTCAGGCTTTTATCCGAAACTGTAGACTTTAAATACAGTATTTTTCTGGGGGAGATATTTCCACACCATACACATATATTTAAATGGGTTGTGGCCAAAAAGAAGGGGGACAGAGGTAATTCTGCAATATTGTAAAAATAAAATACAAATTTAAAAGCTGTAGTCACATTGTATATAATTGCTAGTTAAAATATTGAGTTAGTTTGGGAACTACAAGCCAGTCAAAAAATGATTGGCTGTCAACATGCACAATTTGACGACTAACTCCACTGCTGCTTCTGGAATCTCTGCAGTCATTGACAGCTGTGGTGGGTGATTGTTGAAACTGATTTCAGATCCTTTAGCCTTGCATTTCCTCATCATTCTCCTTCTTGCTGTCCACAAATAAGGAAAAAATGAGATGCACTGAAATGGGGAGAGAGGCACTTGGAAGGGGAAAGAATTTCTCCCTCAGCAACTTTCATGAGAAGTTGGCAGAATCCAAACAAGGGCAATCTTTGGGTCACCTGGGATAAATAATCACCAAAATGATGAATAGTTCTGGTATTTTTTTCCTTTCCCTCTAATGATGATAAAGAGTGAAAATTTATTTCAAAAGATACCAACATCCGTTGATAATAGGGTCCTCTATGCCAGAGGGAGAACTTTCAAACCAGCTAGAATTTTGAGCCTGAACTGAGAGGATAAACTATTTCACCAATCACTATATGATATATTTATAGCTCTAATTGTTTTGTTTTTCATTTCTCAAGAGACACATTTCTCACAAAAGCACAATCAATGAAATGACATTTATTTTATTGTTTCACTAGAGATAAGCTCAAAGTATCTGATCAACTATGATAATCCTTTAAAATCAGCTACCAGCGAATCATACTCCCTAGTCTAAGTGGCTTAAAATCTGCCTTGTTTTTCTGTTTAAACCTGACAGAGAATAGATTTTTAAGAATGCAAAATAAAATACTAAAACATTTCCTTTCATCTTATATTTTTTTCAAGTAAACTTAGTGACCATTTTCTCCCCCCAAAAATGCCATGTAAAATTGTTAAATGTTAATTCATCATTAAATCCAAAATAGACCTCATCCGTGCCCTTAAAATTTAAAATATTTTCTTACTGTTACGGCACAGCAGTTTAAGAACATAAAAATCAGTAGAGTCTCACCAATCTAAGACAGAGCTGCAACGTTTTGTTAAACTGTCTCCCAACAAATGAATATGATTGTTTAATAAAACTTTAACTATGTCTTCCACATCTCAATCAAAACATGAGGCTTTGTTCTAACTTCCATTTGGAACTTCTATTTCTTATGGTCCTTGGGAAAGTTTTTGGTGGCTAACTTTTGGGGTATTATTTTAAGTTGTTGGCCGTGCTGAATATTAAGTAATTGATCAATAATACACGGTACAAAATACTGTTCCAAAAGATAATTTAAGAAAATTCTGGTGACTCTAAGAATGATAATTTTTAAAACACAAGCTTTAAGAACATCTTGGCAGGAACTTTAGAAAACAGACCTCAATATCTCAGGGAAACATATTATTCTATTATGCATACCTATTGGTGTATATGCTTTATGCATTTACAAGAGTGGAACTGTATGAAAGAAGTCAGGACCCATGTGCGGGGTACAGAATCCCGCTGAAAAGGCATCTATGAGTGTCCTGGTATTCAGCGGAGGAGAGAACTCACCTTGCTTTCATGTATTTTGCTCTCATGTATTTTATTTATCAAGTCTCCATATGTTCAGGGTCAAATATATTTCTTATCTGAAATCTTGAGAGATGGCCACCATGAAAACTCAGTACTGGAGATATGAAAAGAGTATCCAAGAGCACTACAGCTCTGGGCTCTTCCTAAGAGTGACATAAAGCCACAGCTGTAAGCTTGCCAGTTATGCTGCTTCCGACAAAGGGTGCGAGGAAACTATCAGAACTCTCTACCTTGAAAGAATATCAATGCATATCTATTTTTTAAAAGCCTTAAAGTCCAAACCTGGCAAAATAAAATGCCTTCTCTTTTTATTTATTTTTATTTTTTATTTTTTTTTGGACACAGGCCTGAGGAAATGCCTTCTCTTTTTACATTTAATCTATCACAACACATGAGGCCATCTTCATTGCTTTCAAATATCTCCATAGAAATCTTTCTCAAGCAGTGTGATGACTGGAGTTTGTATATATACATCATTAATAATTCACTGGAATACATGTCCTGAGAACTTACCAGTATATTTTTGACAACTGATTTCTGTCTACCTGCATATATGTCCTCAACTGAGAGTCACTTCACTTGCGTAATGTATAGCAATACAGAATTTTTTTCCAGGAAACACCAAAAGCTAGATGCAAGGTAGAGTTATCACATGTATAGCAGACTTGAATACTGGGCCAAAAGACTCAGAGAATAAGAACTATACCACCTCCAAGGATATGTTCACTGTCAAGAGAACCAAACAAACCCCGCATATACTGGGAGGGGATAGATGAAATACACAAGAGTTTTCAAAGCACAAAAGCCAACAACTTCCCTGTACAGTGCTTACTTGAGGGCTGGTCTGTAGTGGTAGATCACTTGCCTGTTCTGACCTTGGTCTTGAGGAAATTGGCATAGTTGTAGTGACCTTTGGCATCGGGGGGGGGGGGGGGGAGCAGAATTTGAACTTCAGACCTAAAATTAACACATTTTTTATTTTTATTTATTTATTTTTTTACATGCTATTTTATATTTTAAATAACAATCAGAAAACAGTTTGTAGTCACATAGAAGGTACAACAATAAATAAATATACATTTATTTATACTTTTGCCTCAGGGCTATCTCCCACCCTCTGCCGTAATATAGTCCAAACATATTTGCTTCTCCGCATCCTGCAGATTATCATACCCATTCGTTATATCAATGACATAATGTTGACTAGTGAGATGAGCTGATGATAGACACACTGGAAACCTTTATGTGACACAGGAGCTCCAGAAAGTGGGAGATAAACACTGCAGCATTTCAGGGACAATCCACATCTGCAAAATGTTTAGAGATCCATGGTGAGGGGGCATGCCAGGATATCCCTTTCCCAAAAAAAAAAAAAAAAAAAAAAAGACAAATTCGTGCATTTTGTACCTCCTATCATGAAGAAGGAGGCACAAACTCTGTTGGGGCAGAGGACAAAGCAAACTGCACGTGTAGGCAGCCCAGACATCACATACAACAGTCGCACCAATGCCTCTCCTTCAGCTTGTACCTATGGCCTTACGGGGAGTCCTGTGTGATCAGCTAAGCAGAAGTAAAAAGCCAGAGATTAATTTTCGGTGGGGCTGACTCAGCATGTGGGGAGAAGCTAAAATGGACATTCAGGTGTGGAGTTATCTCCTACGAGGCTTCAGGCAGCACTATTAACCGAAGACTTACAGAGTACTGCATTGCATTGGATCAGGGAGCCCACTTTGGAGAAAAGCAGGTGCAGGAGTGGACTCAAGACCACAAGAGTCACTGGTCACACCCCATACAGACCACCCAGAAGTCGTAAGCATTATAGAGGTTTGGAATGGCTTGCTGAAAGTGCAGCCAGAACACCAGCTTGGAGGCCTACTATGTGAGGATGTGGTAACATCCTCCTGGATGCTGGATATATTTTTGTATGTGTATAAGAATTTAAAAATTATCTTTTTTTGAATGCATAACTCTAGTCAGTATTCTTTTCCTTTTCTTGGTTTTGGGTAAGGCTAAGGATTAACTTAATAGTATACCTTAATATACTATTAAGGGAAGCACAGTTATGCCAAAAATAACTCCGAGTGGAAGAGTTACAGTCTATAAATCAGTCCCTTCATTGGAAATCCATTTTATATTTTGATTTGCTTTATAAAAAGAAAGGCTGGACAAGAACCCAACCCTGCACAATGTAACTGTGAACAACATAATTATTTTATCAACCCACTGCTCTCATTGACTGAATGGCATGTCCTTGTAGAATTTGAAGTGTGTCTATGGGTTTCTGGTTTCCTTAAAGGCTTCTGTGTTTCTCCTGGCCTTTGGAGGGTTTCCAGATGGCGTATCCTTGACTCATGTTAATGGTTTAAATCTGTCTACTATGCAGTTGACTAACTGGATAAGAAACAAGGAAGGTAACACATTTTTTAAAAAGCAACGAAGAGTACTGATTAGGAATGTTGTCAGTTTTCTTCACATTTTACTCCTAATTTATACACCTGTATTTGAAATGTCTGTTTTCTCTAAGTTGAGACCTTCAAAATTGTGAATTATATGAGATACATGCCTATCTGGAAAACGATGAAGATGGGTGTACACATCTGAACAAACATGCTACCTGTGTATGAACAAAACACGCTTAGCATGTAAACATAAGGGCCTTTGTGCCAGAGACACAGCTGGAGCCCGGGCAAGGCTCTGTCGTCCTTCCTGAGGCTTTCTTTGGGGGGCACAGCAGGGCCCAGCGACAGACCTGAGAACACATCATACACCAAGGGACACGCATAGCCCTGCAGTGATCGGTTCAATCTGGCGTTCCTAATGTAGGGTGCGGGGGGCAGAAGATGGGACAACACTGGTGCTGCTGCAAAGTGAGACCCTGCAGAGGCTGATGACAAACGCCCCTCTGGGGGGATTTCAGCATTAGGAAAACCCTTCCTTTCCTGTCTGTCTTGGGGGCAGGCTTCTTACTCATGGAGACTGGATGAAACAGCCTGTATAATTTCAACGTGCGCAATAATGAACCAGAGAAAGAAAAGATTAAATGGTTTTCATAAAGTAAGAATAGCTCATAACCACCACGTCTTCTACAAAACAAGCGATGCTAATAAGGAAAACCCCCATCTATTACTTAACACAACAGCCACCTGGGACCCCCACCTGGCACACACAGAAGACCCACATTAACACATCACTAACCTAACACCCAACACATTAACATATGACTAACCTAATGTCTAACACATCAACATAACACTAAACCTGATTACCTGGTGCAGGACACTAGCCTAACTCCTAGCACATTAGCATAACAGTAAACCTAATTATCTGGTGCAGGCACTAATCTAATCTATTACCTGGCGGGCATTAGTCACCTGAGACCCCTCCCCTTGGATCACCCCAACTTAATAAAAATGAGAAAAATTGGGTAGACGGTGCTCAGAATTTAATGACGAGACCCCTCTGAGCCCGCCAGCAAATAAATATTAATTCTCCGACTCTCTGTGTGCCGCTCGGTTTGTCCTCGGGACCACCCGCTGTAACACTTACTGTAACAATGCAACATGTGGTGCCCTTTATTCAATGCCTTCTTTCCTTTTGTTCTTCCCCTCCCCTCAGTTCTATAGTTTCCTTCCACTCGGGAATGAACCCAGGCAAACGGTTGGTGTGAGAGACTCCACCTCCCTGCCGCTGTAGAGTCGCTGCTTCCTCCTCAGTGTGCACAGTTCTCAGGGGGCCGAGTTGGGAGGAAAACACATTCCAATCCTAGGGCTGTGCAGACTCAGAAAAGTCCTTACTTATTCAATTATGGTAAGTAGTAAAGTCAGGCTTGTTGGAGATAATTATCCCATTCCTTGCCTGGCCAACAATGGAAACAGTAGAGTTCCAATTGAATGGAAGGAAGGAAAAGGTGAAGGGATGTACAGACCATAGCAGAATCATTAATAAAGGAAAATTCCAGAAGTGAGATGGTTTTGAACAAATTAATTGTCGAGCATTTCTGGGATCTGAAATAATTGGTGTGGTCATTCAGTAAAGATGCAGGCCAGCTACCTAGAGAGCCCTGGGCCAGATGCTGGGCACAGTCAGAGTTCCTGCGGTCAAGGAGCTTACATGAGGGCGGGAGATCTGGGGAATGACAAAACTACTTTAACAAGGGAATTGACAGTGGAAGAAAATAAAAATAGATGGGCTGAGTCGGTTTGGAAAAAAATTATCTGGACTTCTTGTTGATTAGACTGGAGGTAGAAGGCCAGTTGGGGAAGCTGGGAGTGGCTAGAGGAAGAAGTTACCGATGACAGCCTCCTTTCTGGGCAATCACACTTTTCCAAGACAACAGCTTTTTATTTAATATTTATAGTGGTTTGAATGGTGGCCCTTCCAAAAGTATATCCCCCCAAAAACTGTGAATGTGACCTTATTTAAAAAAAGAGTCTTTGTAGATGTAATTAAGTTATCTTGAAATGACATCATCCTGTATTATCCAAGTGAGCCCTAATCCAATGACAAGTGTCCTTATAAGAAAGGGAAAAGTCACAGAGGAGAAGGCCATGTGAAGACAGACACATTTGTAGTTATACAGCTACAAACCAAGGAATGCCAAAGATTGCTGACAGTCACCAGAAGCTAGTACAACAGCATGGACCAGATTGTCCCGTTGACAATCTGCTGACACCTTGATTCAGACTTCTGTCCTGCAGAACTGTGAGAGAAAAAATTTATTGTTTTTATGTATTGTCTTTAGTCACCCAGAGTAATTTGTTAGTGCAACCCTAGGAAACTAATACAATATTTAATTTAAAGGTAATATCAATAGGGAAATTTTGTATTAAGTGTTGGAGCCTATTGAATAAATATGTTTGGACAATGTAAACTTTCATTGGCTGAAACTTCGCTGACATTTTTGCAGATAAGGGATCGTTTGCACCTTAGGACTCAGCCAAGGCTGCTTTCTCACTGGGACATTAAAGAAACCTCAAAGAAATGAGAATTGGCGGGGAGTGTGGGAAGTAAGAGACCCCTGAAAGCAACAGAGCCCAGACTTACAAGTGGCTGCTTCATTGACTTTCCAGCAACACGAGTTCGCGAGCATTGGAAATAGAACTTAAAAAAATATGTTTCCCAGAATGAATTAAGAATTTACTCACAGGAGCAGGATCTCCATTATGGTGGTAGAAATGGCTTCCATTTCTGATTTCTAGCCCAGAAAATTCCATTTAAAGGTAAGAGTGCTGAGCAAGATGTAGGTTGTGAAGCCAATGGAGGTAGAAGATCATCATCTTCTTAATGCATTTAAAAGCATTTCTATCACTCACTGATAGGAGTGCCCTTTTATTGAAATTGATCGTTTCCTTCTTGCTCAGTTAGCATAGTTACTCTAATTTACGTTTCAAATGAGAAATACGCAAGTGGTCCTGTGGAAATGTGAAAAGGGCAGAGTATGTTCTGCAATGGCAACAGGAAGTCGTAAGAGTCATAGTAGCCAAGCAGAAGAGGGTGGAGCAACTAAAATCCCAGGGACACACTATCCCCACACTGGATTCTACCGTAAGCTCCTTGAGCTTCCTGTCTTTCATGTTACAATGAGCAATTTTTGAAAAAGAAAATAAAAATGGGATAAGTGCAAAACATTCTATGTATCGATAGCTTGCAAGATTACTTCTTTCTTCAAAGTCAGGCTACTGTGTTTGCTTTCTGAATGCCCTGGGTTAGTACTTCTAAGGATTTTAATTGAAATATAAGATTATTGACAGATTTTTCTCCACAAGGAAATGTAAAGGTTGTATTAGTCAGGGTTGTCCAGAGAAATAGAACCAATAGGATATCTATCTATCTACATCTATAGCTAGGCATACTTGTTTTATTGCATTTTGATTTATTGTGCTTCACAGATATTGCATTTTTTACAAATTGAAGGTTTGTGGCGACCCTGCTTTGAGCAGTCTGTCAGCACCATTTTCCAATAGCGTGTGCTCACTCTATGTCTCTGTGTCTTATATTATAATTCTTATAATATCTCAAACTCTATTATTATTATCATATCTGTTATGGTGATCTGCAATCAGTGACTTTTGATGTTACCATTGTAATTGTTTTAAGGGCACCACAAACTGTGCCCACATAAGACAATGAACTTAATCGATGTTGTGTGTGTTCTGACAGCTCCACCAACCAGCTGTTCCTTGTCTCTCTCCTTGGGCCTCCCTATTCCCTGAGACACTACAATATTGAAATCAGGCCAATTAATAACCCTACAAAGGCCTCTAAATGTTCAGGTGAAAGGAAGAGTCACACGTTTCTCACTTTAAATCAAAAGCTAGACATGATTAAGCTCAGTTAGGGAGGCATGTCGAAAGCCGAGATAGGCCAAAAGCCAGGTCTCTTGCACCAAACAGTTAGCCAACTTGCGAATGCAAAGGAAAAATTCTTGCAGGAAATTAAAAGTGCTACCCTGGTGAACACATAATGACAAGAAAGTGAAACATTCTTATTACTGATATAAAGAAAGTTTTAGTGGTCCGGATGGAAGATCAAACCAGCGACAACATTCCCTTAAACCAAAGCCTAATCCATTCTAATCCATTCTATGCTGGTCCTCAGCCAACAGTTCTCTGAAGGCTGAGAGAGAGATGAGGAAGCTGCAGAAGGAAAGTTGGAAATCAGCAGAGATTGGTTCATGAGGTTCAAGGAACTATTAAGGATTTGTCAAGATTATCAGCTCATGTGATTATGGAGGCTGAGATGTCCCACGATAGGCTGTCGGCCAACTGGACACCCAGGGAGGCGCATAGTGTGGCTCAGTCCAAGTCCAAAGGCCTCAGAACCAGGGAAGCTGACGGCGGGCGTACTTTCAATTCGAGGCCGAAAGCCAGAGAACCTGATGGGCCACTGGGGCAAGTCCTGGAGTCCAAAGGCCTGGAGTTCCGACGTCCAAGGGAAGGACTTCAAAGAAGGGTGTCCTAGCTCTGGAAGAGAGTGAATTCACCTTTCGTTCTATGCTGGTCCTCAGTCAACTGGACGTCGCCCACCCACATTGAGGGCGGATCTTCATTACTTAGTCCACTAACTCAGATGCCAGTTTCTTCTGGAAACTACCCTCACAGATACACCCAGAAATAATGCTTCTCCAGCTATCTGAGTATCCTTTAATTCAGTGACACTGACATCTAAAATTAAGTATCCTATGCATAAATTATTTTGTTAGATCCATCACTGTTATAATTACAGCAAGTCAAGATTGTAACGCAAACCTTCCTTTCAACCTAGAATCTTAATTCCCATTTCTTACTCAAGCCATTTAGTCAGGGAACTGTAAAAACAAGTTTTCCATTGACAGAAAAACAAATTCTGTCAATTGTACCTTCAAGTTTTAAAAATATTAAATTACTCTTTTGACACCACTGGATAGCAGATCAGGAGGACATCTTCAAATTTCAGGTGAGGAAACAAATATAAACTAAAAAAAAAAAGTGTTCAGCCAGAAGCCAAGAGGAGGGGAAAGGGAAAATCTGTTTCCCCCTAAATTTTGGAACTTCCTTTATCTTGGCCTCTAGTTTTGATGATGGCTACATTTCTAAGAGCTAGTTCTTATGGAATGCATGCTATAAATCAAGCTCTGGGCTAAACACAACATTTTCATGGATTCACTCATTTAATTCTACCAATGATTATTAATTGTATCAGTGACTCTATCAGGTGGGTAGTATTATTGTCATCTCCATTTTAATCACAGGAAGGTTAAGTATTTTTTCTGAGGTCACAAAGCTAGAAAGTAGCTGAGCAGGAATTTGAACAAAGCTTCAAGCTCTTGGTCATTATGTTTAACTATCTCCTATGCATGATTAAAATCAGTCTTGAGATTAAGCCAATGTGTAATGCAAAACCAAAAAGCACTACAGGAAACAAGCAACATAAAGATTTTACTATCACAGAGTTTATAGCAGTAGGAGGTCAGCTATTCTCTCTGGCTCAGAAATTCAGAGAATAGAAAAGAGGAATGTGCTTCCTGCAGAGGGGGTGGGTAACCTTGGCCAGGGTTGGAACACTTTTTGTAAAGGGCCAGATAACAAAGATTTTTGGATCTGCTGGCCATCCCATCTGTGGTGCTCACCTCTGTCATTGCAGCATGAAAGCAGCCATATGAAATAGGTAAACAAATGGGCATGACTGTGTTCCCATAAAACTTTACTTAAAAAATAGGTGGAAGACTGGATTTGACCCAAAGGCCTCAGTTTGCCGACCTCTGGTCTGAAGTGTTATTCTTTGTCCATAAATCACAGTGAGCTCAACTTCCTCAGTAGCCCATTAACTTTCTCCCAATGAGAGAGAAAGTTATCCTAGGTATCCTAGGTGACAGGGAATATTGTCCTCAATCCTAGTCTCTACCCCTGATTAAGGCCATGGGTTTTTAACCTGAGGTCTGTGGACATTCCTAAGCAAGTTTCAGAGAGTCCATGAACTGGATATAAAAGAAAAGATCATTTATTTCGTGTCTTTCTTGGTATGTTGAAGACTGGAGGAAAAATCATGTTATTTCAGTCATTGTGTAATGCAAACAAGCATAAGCTAGCATGGGCTGTGCCTATAACCAGGTGAAGGTGTGTAGTCATCACTGTCCCCAAGTCAGGACATCAGGTGGTTTCTTGTTAGAGAAAATTCCTTGCAACATGATCATCATTACGAACATTTCTCTTTTCTTACACTGACTGGATCTAGTTTGATTGAAAAACATAAAAACAGAAGTATATGTATTCTTGCACTTTTAAATCGGATGTGAGCTCAAATTCTGGTTCTCTTACTAGCTATGTTAGCTTGGGCAGATGACTTGCTCTTGCTGAGCCTCCGATTCCTCATGTGTAAAATGGGATTGTAAAGACTGAGTTAAAGTGTGTAAACCAGTGAGCACAGCATCCGCAGGAATGGAAGCCTCATTAGCCGTGCCATGCAGCCCGATGGCACACAAGTGCTTGTACTTCTTGTACATAAGACTCTTGCCAGTGGAACCTGTGGGGGGCCCAGTCATCTTTTTCTCCTGAAAATACATCAGACAGTGGGATCTCGTTTGTGCAAAGAAGCTCGTTTGAAAAGGCTGGAACTTAACTGAAATTTGGATTTTCTCCAAGACAAAAGCCTATGCTAAGGTATTCTGTAAGATTGCTTTCTAGTCTTGCCAAGCAAAACCACTCCATGTAATTAGAGAGGCCTTTGTGGACCATATGTCCTAGGGATGGTTGAGTGGGCTTATAGTTTGGAACAGAGGAGGAACTGACGCAGGGCCGCTGCCAAAACATCATCCTCACCCAAACGGTTGACATTTCTGCTACTTTTCTGAAGCAGATCATGTTGAAATTGGCAATTAGGACTTCAATATGCAAGTGAATGAAATCACTGGCATGTCTTAGGACTGCCAGCTCTTGAGTTTTGCCCAGCACAGTTCATTTGGGATTTTCTCATCCTTTGAGGCTTGGTGCAGGACCCAAAGACAAGCATCTTTGAAGGCCTGGCTTGGTGCCCTCCCTGGGTGGCCTCTGTGCCGACTTCAGCATCTGTCTCACGCGCTGCCAGTTCCTGTGGGGCAGGATTTCTCATGGTCTGTGCATCTCGGTGCTTAGGCCACAGCAATGATGCTGATAGCCTACATCGCTTTACCACGTGCCTGCAGTGTACATGTTTTGTCTCATTTCACCTCCATACCATCCAATTTATAGATGAAGAAACAGAGGCCAGAATGGCTAAGTAACTTGCCCAAAGTCACATACCTAATAAGTGGCAAACCCGGGAGAAGAACTCGTGAAGTCTGACTGCAGAGTCCACATAAACCATAGCGCTGTATTTCTCTATACTGCCTCATGGCAATAAATGTTTGTTAGACTCAGCATAGTCAAATTTATAAAGACATCTGGCCTTGAGGGAATAAGTATATAAGTTTTAGATTCTTAAACGTTATTTTAGTGCATAGAATCAAAAAAAAGTTGGTAGTCTTGGTTTTTAAAAATAATGATAATTTTTCTTGCATATTAGCAAAATTCTCTCAAGTGCTCCTTACTGGCCTCTAAGACGACAAAGTTTCTTTTATCACACAGGTATAAGAGTTGTGTTTTAATAAATCTTGATTTATTACAAACTTTCTCAAAAAGAGCAACACCTTTCTAGATGCACAGTCAAGGTCAAAGAGATTTCTTTGAATTGTTGGCAAGAGCTGTGAGGATTTGAACCCCAACCTGTGATCCTTGACATAAGTTGCTTTCTTCCCAGGGCCAGTCTCCAAGCTTGCTTAGAGTAAGACGTGGTTGCTGTCCAGACAGAAGCTTAACACAGGGCAGAACTCTCTTGAAGTCTTTATAAAAGCTCCGACAACTAAATGATGAAAAGAACATTTAAGAAAAAAAATAAAGGCTAAAAGAAAGTTACTTAGAAAGTTACTTTACTGTATGTTAAGTCTGTTTTTACAGGAAGACTGGACCTGGGTGGTCAGAGAGAGCATGTCCAAAGTGGTCTGTTGTAACAATGCTGAAGGTGGACTGGTGCTGGAGTCTGAATGAAACTCAACAGCGAAGGTGAATTTCAAAAGTCTCTACCCAGCACTACGTAGCGTATTAAGAAATTGAAAGCATGCATGCCAAAGTGAATTTTGTTTTCTAGCAAAAACTAAAGGTTTTAAAATCAGCTAACTTTAAAAAATTAGATGAATTAAAAAAAAATTGGATACATTTATTTTAAAATGGTTTATCAGAAGCAGAATATGGAGAATACCTGTCATTGTTTTTGCCATCCCAGAATCTGTTCCTCCTTCCTAGCCACACCTGACTTACCTGTAGGGAGTCCCTCTGCCCACTGTGTGCAGTCTTGGTGGCACTCTGATGTCTCCAGCATGGAATCTAACCTGGTGGGGACAAGGGGAGGTGACCCAAATTCAAGCTCAGCTAATGGGAATCTCTCTGGGACTTCCAAGTGAGGGCAGACAAAAGCAGTGGGCATTTGCCCATTTGTTCCAGGGATGGTTCTCAGAGCTTACTTTCAAGCCTCCTGTACAGTCAACTCCTCCTGCAGTTTGCTAGGGCTGCCATAACAAAACTATAACATAACATCACAGGCTGGGTGGCTTAAACAACAGAAATTGATTTTTTCACAGTTCTGGAGGCTAGATAGAAGTCCAAGGGCAAGGTGTTGGTGGGGTTGGTTGCTCTTGAGGCCTCTGTCCTTGGCTAGCAGATGGCATCTTCTTGCTGTGTCCTCACATGGTCATTGCTATGAGCACACACCCCCCTCCCCGCCCCCCCCCCCCTGGTGTTGTCTCTCTGTGTGTCCAAACTTCCTTTTCTTACAAGGACAGCAGTCAGATGGGATTTGGTACCTCCCCTCCTACCCCCAACAGTCTTGTTTTACTTTAATCACATCTTTAAAGGCCCTGTCTCCAAATACAGTCACATTTTGAGGTACTGGGAATATTTGGGCTTCAACTTACAGATTTTGGGGGACACAAGTCAGCCCGTAGCACCCTCCACTTCTTATGTGCCACAAGCCAGCTTCCTCAGTGTTCCTTTCAGTCACATGGGCCTCCCGACCCTTGCAGTAGATTCCCCTTCCTGTCTAAGTTCTCCAAAATCAGCTTCTGTTACCTGCCCTAAGGTACACCCAGCGTGGCGTAGTCAGACAAAAGTTCCAGTGGGAGTATGTAAACCCTGACATCGTGCGACAGTTTGACAAAGAAAAATCCATCTTTAAGAACTTTTTTTCTTGTCTAAAGTTTGTTGAATCAAAGTCTCCTTTCTAGGGCAGCTGATGAGAAAGACACCCAGAGACTGGAATGATTAGGAATGAGCTAATGAGACACTCATGGCTGGGATTACTGATAACATTTTATTCTTCAAAATATCCACTTATGAATTAATTTAGTCATTTTATCTGCATAAATGATAAAATCTGCCTTTTCAGAAATTATCAAATGATACTGTACACCATAATAGATACAGCTCTTTCTCTGCAGCAATAGGGAAGCAGGAAGACGCAGGTGGAAACAGAACGTGTGTGAGAGAGAAAAACTGCAGGCATTCATTCATGTGCCTCTGTCTCCCTAGCAGAGTGAACATGGCCCTGGGAGCTCTCCTCACAGACTTTAGGCACCTCACTTGCTGTATTTTATTTAATGCTCACAATTAAACCATAGTGGGAATCAGAGTCACCCCCAGAGGAAGGCGATAGGGAATAAGTAAAAACTTTAACATGAACAACAGAAGACAGTGACATGTCGTGAGTTATCAACTTGAGAGGAACAAGTTTCAGTCACAACACAACTGAGGATAAAGACAACAAATCTGTTGAGGAGCAGCTTATTTTTAAGATATTAGCAGGCAAAGCTTGCAGCCTTTTAATAGGAGAAGGAACAAAGATTAGAGGAGTATATTCAGGGTTGGGGATTAGCAAACTAACCTGAGGAAAACCAAGGGAGGAAGGTAAGGAATAGTAAGTAAATGGGGTGATGAGTACACATCTCAAATGACCAACCACTGGGAGAAGGGACGCAAGATAGTCTTAGCCAGTTCAGCTTAATAAGCTAATTTAGTAGGACTAAATGACTGGCATAGGATACAGACGAGCAATCTATTGGAGTTGGGGCAGTTAAAAATAGTGTTGAGATATAAGCAGAAGCCAGGAGAAGATCCCTGTAGCTAGAGAGGTGGTCAGGCAGACACTCTAGACACACAGCAGGACAGCAGAGGACGCAAAGAATGTTCATACTCCACTACGAATACAGGGCTGAGAGTGACGTCGGCAAGATGGCAGAATAGGAGGTTCCAGCCTTCATCCCCCCACAGAAATACCACTTTTGGCAACTGCCTATAGGTGAGAATACCTTTGTGGGAGCCCTGGAATCTAGCTGAGAGGTTCCAGCACCCTGCTGGAGCAAAAAAAATTCAAGAGTAGACACATTTATGAGAGTAAGAAGAGCAGTTTCACTTTACCTGTGACACCATCCTCCAAGGGGGCACAGGTTGGTGCTGAGAGAGACCTCCTTGGCCCATGATATGGGGCAAAGTGAGAGCGAGCCCTTGTGGGATGCTGCCCAGGAGGTCCACTTCTGTCTCTCCCCACCCGGAACACTGAGAGGATCAACACAGCTGAATCATATGGAGGCATCGTACTCCTGACCTCAAATCAGATTACAAAGCTACAGTAATCAAAACAGTATTGTACTGGCATCAAAACAAACATAAACCAGTGGATCAGAATAGGGAATCCAGAAATAAATCCAGACATATACAGTTAACTAATTTTTAACAAAGGCACCAAGAATATGCAATGGGGAAAAGATGTTCTGTTTAATAAATGGTGTTAGGAAAACTGGATAGCCACATGCAAAAGAATAAAATTAGACTCTTCTCTTACACCATACACAAGAATCAACTCAAAATGGATTAAAGATTTAAACATAAGACTTGAAATTGTAAAACTCTTAGGAGAAAACATAGGGAAAAACTCCTTGACATTGGTCTTGGCGATGAATTTTGGGATATGACAACAAAAGCATAGGCAACAAAAGAAAAAATAAACAAGTGGGGCTATATCAAACTAAAAAATTTCTGCACAGCAAAGGAAACAATAAAATGAAAAGGTAACATGTGGAATGAGAAAAAATATTCGCAAACCATCTATCTGCTAAGGAGTAAATATCCAAAATATACAGGGAACTCATACAACAGAATAGCAAAAAAAAAAGGAAAGAAAAAAACATCAAATAACCTGGTAAAAAATAGGCAAAGTACATGAATAGACATTTCCCCCAAGAAGACATGCAAATGGCCAACAGGTATAAGAAAAGATGCTCAGTGTCACTAATCATCAGGAAAATGGAAATGAAAACCACAATGAGATATTACCTCACGCCTGCTGAGATGGCTATAATTTAAAAAACAAAAGGTAAGTGTTGGGGAGGATGTGGAGAAAAAGGAACCTTTGTACACCATTGGTGGGAATATAAATTGGTACAGCCATTATGGAAAACAGTATGGAAGTTCTTCAATTAAAAATAGAAATAACATGCAATCTAGAAAACCCACTTGTGGGTATACTGTATCCAAAGGAATTGAAAGCTGGATCTCAAAGAGAGATTTGTACCTCTATGTTCATTGCAGTATTATTTATAACATTGAAGACATGGAAATAGCCTACATGTGCACTGAGAGTTGAACAGATAAAGAAAAGGTGGTATGTACATGCAATGGAATATTATTCAGCCTTAAATAATGAAGAAAGTCTGGCCATTTGTTACAACATGGGTAGACCTAGAGGGCATTATCATAAGTTAAATAAGCCAGGCACAGAAAGACCCATATGGTATGATCTCGAGAACCTAAAATAGTCAAACTCATGGAAACAGAGAGTAGTATAGTGGTTGCCAGGTAGGAAGGGGAAAAGGTGAGATAATGGTTAAAGGGTACAAAGTTACAGTTGTGTGAGACGAATATGTTCTGGAGAGCTACTCTACTACATAGTGCCTAAAACTAATAATATTGTATCTCATCCTTAAAATTTGCTAAGTAGGTAGATCTTATGTTAAGTGTTCTTACTCTAGACACGCACAAAACCCAACAACAATAATAATAAAGGGGCAGAAGGAAACTTTGGGAGGTGATGTTCTTGATGGTGGTGGTGGTTTCACAGGTTTATACCTGTCCCCCGAGACTCGCTGAGATGAACACGTTGATTGTGTGCAGGTTTTTGTATGTAAGTCGTAACTCACTGAAGTGGTTAAAAAAGCATAGGGCTGTGATCAACACTGCCATATCTAGAAACAGTTTCTGCCGCATGGAAACTCATCAGGACAGGAAAAAGTCTTTCATTTCCTCATTGAGCAACTAGGCTGCAGAGCTCAACTTAACGTCCTGGGATATTCTAAAGAAAATGTATTGCATTTCTCTTTCTTCCTTCTGCGTGAACACCTGTACCAATTGCTTGACTGAACAATGAAATTAGACTTATTGGTTTCATTTTGTTTATTGCTGATTTTACAGCCCTGCTCATCATTAATACTCTTTCCATCTGAATTCACAGACCTAAAAGCCTCTCTACAAGCTTTTTCTTCATAAATTCACTTTAGAACCAGGTTGTTAGATTTCATATAATGTCATTTGAAAAAATTATAGAGCATAAATAAATTAAATCTTCCATTCGGAGTACCACTATACTAAATTTTCTTGATTAAGAAATATTATCAGACCCATCTTACCTAATTGTTTTGTGAAGAAATATTATTAATGGAAAGAAATTCACATTTTCTTAGAGTTCTTGGACTGAGATTTATTAATTATAATGTTTTAGATTTCTTATTTATTCATTTATTTATTTTTAATTGACAATCATGTATACTTATAGAGTACAGTGCAATGTTCTGGTATATGTATACATTGTGGAATGATTAAATCAAGCTAATTAACATATGCATCACCTCACATACTTATCATTTTTTTGTGGCGACAACATTCAGAGATGCAATTTTAGTCATCTGACCATACCTGAATAGGGACTCTCTTGACAGCCAAATTTCATTCTGTTTCACAGTTTTCCAAGAGAAAAGCAACAGCAGCAGCACAGTGGACACAATGAGGGTGGTGGCCCCACATCAATCTAGCCAAGTGCAGAGCTTGCTCAATCCATGCACAGAAAGCATGCAGTAACCCATGCTGGAAAACAGGGTGGAAGGAACAGGATTACTTTGGGGGTGCAATGGATTCCCCCGACCATTCTATCCCATAAGACTAACTTTCAAAAAGAGCTCTTTTTTCACTTATGAAATATTTGCATGTTAGTTTTCTAAAGGGCTACATTGGCAGGTTTGCAAATTCTTCATTATCACAGAGCAACATGAAATGTTCATCTCATGCACTCTAGCTGCCCTGGATTTCAACAGTTCAGGCATCCTAACAAGTCCCTCCAATGCATTTGAATTCTGGCTGGGCCCTCTGACCCTTGCTCCCGCATGTTCCTGGTATTGTATAACACCCCTGCTACCATATGTCCCAATTTAGACTCCATGCTGCAGCAGGTAACATTACAGCTTTGTGGGAAACAGGCCCTGAGAGCTCCCTAGCCAGTGCTGGGAGAGATTCTGGTCACCAACGGGCAGGTTTCTGTCTCCAGGCATAGTCCCCTCTCTGGCCGGCCAAAACCTTATGCCAAAGGAAAATCCACCCACAGGCTGACTCCTGAGCTGCACAGCTTGGAGTTCACCACAGGCAAGCTGTATGATATGATTCTCGTGCTGACTCTGGCCCAGCTTTTCTGACAGGCACAGGGCGTTCACAGGTAATCTAAGTGGGACTTTGGCAGACCACTATCATGTCTCTAAAAGCCTTTGGCTTGGAACGTAGACTCTCACATCGTCTACGCACCCACTGAGATGCTTCCCGACTCAGAAGAACATGAGTGATTTTTATATGTATGACTGTGTACAGTTTAGCAACAATCTGATTCTTTGCAAAGATGAAAACTACAAATAATTATAGAATATTTAAGGATGAAGCATGCTACAGTAAAGAAATTCTATATTATATAAAAAATTTTCTGTATATTTGGGAATGTATGTGTATACCATGAATATGCATCTATCTATCTGAACATAATGTATTCAATTATTCATTCATTCAGTCATTTATTCTCTATTATGTGTTCATCAATACACTAAACCTGCAATGTGAAGAAAACAAGCACTCAGGTTTTGAAGAACTCCAGTCTACTGAGCAAGGTCGGTGTGGTTAAAGAGAACACCTAAATATTCTCATTCCTAAACCCACCTTCTTTAAAAATGTATCTTTCCACTTTCCTTCTGTTCATTTAATTGTTTGAGGTTTGGTATCAAGGTAGAAAAGAAAGAAAAAAGCTTTGGAGGTTTCTGGCTTTTGGGAACCAAGAAATCAGTCTGAGTTAGAACCTCCAATTCCAACTGTCAAGTCCCATAAGCAGGTTGGTTCAGCACCCTGAAATCAAAGGGAGTCACCACCTTTCTTACCACTGGACGGCAATAGCTTGACTGAGGACTTTGCCCTCACCCCATCCTATACCATCCATTAATGTTGAAATACCTTGCATACACCTTGCATGCATCAGAGCAAAAAGTCTCTAATATAAAAATTAAAAGCTGACAAATCCTTTCTGCTTCCACAATGTTCTGTGTTTCACTGTAAATGAATGAGGATTTTCTAAAAATTGTCGTCCAACAGATCACGGCGATGTGCCCGGCTGAGGTGGCCGCTGAACAGTTCTCAGGCAGGTAAGAAGCTGCTCTTGAGGTTCATAGGTTGCTTGCCAGCACCTGGGAGCCAGCGAATCTGGCACGCCACCTGTTTTTGTAATACGTTGCATGGAACACAGTCATGCTCATTCATTTCTGGATTGCCTATGACCGCTTTTCCCCTGTAACGGCAGAGTTGAATAGTTGCGACAGGGGCCATGTGGCACACAGGGTGGAAAATATTTACTATCTGGCCTTTAATAGACAAAGTTTGCTGACACTTGCTAGGCTGGACACGGTGCTTCCATGGCCTTGTTGTGGCATTTTGAGTCCCAGGTTTTCATTCAACAAAGAGTTACCGAACACCTATCATGAACCCAGCACTCTTCGAGGCAACGAGATTATACACAAAAGAACAAAAATTCACAAAAATTCTTACTCTCTAAACTAGTTGTCTAGTTATGTTCTTCACGACAAATCAACACAAACTGGGTGGTTTAAAACAACATATATCTAGTCCCTCAGAATTCTGGAGGCCAAAAATCTGAAATCAAGGTGTCAGCAGGGTGGTTCCTTCTGGAAGCTCTGAGGGACAATTCATTCCATGCCTCTCTCCTAGCTTCGGGGGCTGCTGGCCGTCCTTGGTGTTCCTTGACTCGTAGATGCATCACTCCAATCTCCATCTCCACCTTCATATCACCCCTCCTCTGTGTGTCTTCTCTTCTCCTCTTCTCTTCTAAGGACACTTGTCATTGGATTTAGAGCCCACCCTAATCCAGGATGATCCCATCTCAAGATCTTTAACATAATTACATCTGCAAAGACCCTTTTCCCAAATAGGTTCACACTCTCAGATTCTGGATGGACATATCTTTGGGCGGGTGGGGAGGGGGGAGGCCTCATTCAACCCACTACACATTCATAGAACTTATTCCTAATATATATTTGGGGGAGAAACATAATAAACAAACAATAAGGAAAGCAGTGTATCACTAGGTGATAAAATGCTCTGGAGGAAAATAAAACAAGGAAGGGATTGAGAGAATGTGGGGATGAGGAGGACATTTCAAGTTTATTTAAAAATGTCACAGAAAAGGTGACATTTGAGCAAAGCCCTGATATAAAAGGGGAGCAAATCATGCAGCTACCTATTTGGTGCCAACACCAGCTCTTCCCTTCCTACCCATCTATAAAGTGACACCAGCAAGGGCAAACCTGTCCTGAGCACCCACCAGGTGCCAAGCACTTTCCATTTTTATTCATATTTTCTCTTTTCATCCTCAACCTTATAAGTCAATATTTTAAATATTATTATTTTTTACTGGTGAAGACACTGAGGAGAAGAAACACTAAGTAACTCAACCAAGATGGCATTACTGATAAAGGGCACAGCAAAGGTTTGAGTCCAGGAAGTTTGGACTTGGGAATTCATGATAAACGTAATTGCCACGTTCTCTTGCTGTTGGGGTTCGACTGAGCCCCGTAGCCTCATGCTGCCTGCCCTGCTTCCTTTCTGAATGCTCTATTTGTCCAATCTCAATAGTAGCTTACGGCCTTTTTGCAGGAAACAGAGCTGGTGTCTAGAAGAGCAGAGGGAAAGGAGAGAGCTCACCTTCCAGTCATTCCAGAGGAATGGCCTTGGCCCTCAGTGGCAGAAGACAAGAATAATGATGACAAATTAGTATAATAACAATGAGAGCTAGTGCTCCTTGAGTCCTGACTAAGTGCCCTTCATGGTCTTTACACGAGTCTGCTCCTGACAGAGGGATTTAAGAAGCTTAACTCAATAATTTGTCACCTTTGCCGACAGTCTGGCACTAACCTTGAACCCCAGTTCAGACTTTAAGCTGAAGCCCAGTTCCTGAGTCTCCCCGCATGACTGCATGTGGGCAAGCAAACATCTAACCTGTTCTCATGGCGGCAACCTGTCTTGGTAAGGTAGCCAGGGCCCCATTTCCTCCTGACACACATTCCTCGTTGCTGTTTGCCCATGAACTTGTACGCATCACCTGTTTCTGCTGCTTACAAGGACACCCCAATTCCTCACGCACCCGGTTTCCCAGTGCCGCTGCCAGGCCCTTCAGAGAGCCAGGGCCAGGGCAGATGGACTCCCGCCTTTCCTGCTTCACCCCAGGGGCTGCATGTGCCTTCTCTGCTGGCCTGTTCCTGCTGAAACTGAGCAGACGTAGGAAATCATGCCTCCAGATGTAAAAATGTGCTAGGTGGAACCTTCCAACATATTCTCTATAACATTACTTTGAATCACAAAACAATTCAACTTCAGAGGTAGATGAAATCTTAGATATTATGTAACATAGGGCCACCAGAATTTTAGACTTAAAAAATACCAGGGAGACTGTCAGAGGATTTTCAAGTAATCTATAATTAATAATTATTAATTAATATCCTTAATTTTGCCAAGTAGGGATATTAATAAATAAAACTACCATCTGCCTTTATTATCATTTCATAAGAGAAAGGACATTCTAATAGCAATAAAGTAGAATAGACAACATAATCTCAGAATTTAAAAACTGCATAAATTTAGCTTTATAAAAAACTCATTACTCTGTCTTCCTTTAATTTTAATTTGGCCACGAATCAGTAAAAATTGTCATGGACCAACAGTCCGCAATGTTCCTTCAACCAGCATTGGGGGAGGAAGGCCAACCTCATTTTACAGATCGGAAAGTGGCAAGGTGACAAGCTTACGATTTTCCAAGGTGACCAGCTAGCTCAGTGTTCTTTTGACTACATTTACTAAATTAAGTTTCTGATAACAAAAAATGCCTTCCCTGTTGATGATAACATTGGTAAAAACTAGATTTAGTCTCAACTAACTCTCTCTGTTATCTGCTGACTATGAAGCGTCAGAGATTTGCATGCACGGAGAGTGCCTCCCACATATTGTACTTAACACTCCTTATTTGTATCTCAAGAAATAAATAATAGGACTTTGTTTTTATTGAGATTTTTATTCAATTAAAGTTTTTCATTTTATATTGATAGATAGATTTGAAATTTTTACTTACCATAGAAAATAGCAGAGGTCACTCTTTTCAAATTCCCCATGTCTCAAGAATCTATAAGTTTAAGAACTGGACAGTATAAAGAGCATCTCTTTTTAAGTGCACAGTCATTTTTAGTTTTTCCTCTCTTTACCCAAATATTTGTCTAATTATTCTGTTTATATTCTCAGTTATTCTAATAAGTTCTATCCATATATAATTTCTGTCTTTGCTAATTCTGTTTCACCCATTACAATCCATCAGGTTTTCTTATCAGCATAGGATTTTCTCTTTAGCACTAAAGCGAGTAAATTATTTTATTCTGGCATGTGAATGCTCAGAATCTATTACTTACTCTGACATCTCTCCTTAACTATTTCAACTTCTTCAATTGTAAGAAATTTTAGCCATTTGAAATATGGCTAAAACATGAAAAAAAGGAGCCATGAAGTTATACGTTTTCTTCCGGATAAGAGTAAGAGGGCAAAAAATTTGTAATAAATCAATTTAAGCCACAAACACGCGTGCCTGTTCAAAAAGGACACCCATAAAACCGACACTTGTCGCTAGAATAAAAGATTATTCCCATATATTTTGCTGATGATGAAATTATGACTCTCAAACTATACAGGGCGAAGCAGGTAGCGGATCCTAAATAACCCTTCCTGTTCCCTTTATCAAGATATCAAAGTGGAATTGGGAGGAAGGTGGTATCTGGGGCGCCCTTAGGGTTAGGAGGTTGGGAGAATAGATGTTAGGAGGTTGGGAGAATAGATGGGAGGTTAGGTGAAAGATGGAAGTGGCTTATTCAGAGTAAGACATCATTTTAGTTTACCAGGTGGAGCTGCCTTAACAAAATACCACAGACAGGGTGACTTAAAGAACAGAAACTCATTTTCTCACAGTTCTGGAGGCTAGAAGTTTGAAATGAAGGTGCCAGCAGGGTTGATGTACTCTGAGGTGTCTCTCCTTGACTTGGAGGTGGCTGCCGCCTGCTGCCTCTTAACATGATCTTCTCTCCCTGTGTGCACGTCCCTGGTGTCTCTCCGAGTGTTCTCATCTTCTCTTCCTATAAGGACACCAGTCAGAGCGGATTAGGCCCCCCCAATGGCCTCATTTTAACTTACCTCTACAAAGACCCTCTCTCCAAATACAGTCACATTCTGAGGTTACTGGGGGTTAAGGCTTCCACATACCAATTATGGAGGGACACAATTCAGCCCACAACAGGCATTAATATAGGAACATGAAATAGCACTTTTGTTCTGACTCATTCTGGGCTTTTCTTACAAAATAAGTCAAATTGGTCCCCTGAGATTAGTGGGGACTCACCCAGCTTCGGTGAGAGTGAGTAGAATTTCTGTAGTGCTCAGAGATGAGCATCAAAAGACAGGATTTCACTTCATAGTAAATTGAAACACAGCTTTGGTGAGGAAGAAGATAACTTCCTCAGAAAGAAGAATTACCAATTGAGCTTTTTACTCCTTTTTCCTAGTGTTCTCTACAATCTTTGGGCAAGCACAGGCTTTCTACAAAAAGTAAGTCCTACACACAGAAATGTCCTTTCTCAGAGTGCTGATAGTTACAATAATACTCATTAAAATTTATGGAACATTTATTCCACCAGAAACCATATTAAGTCGTTATATGATTACTCATTTAACCCTTACAACTTTTCATTAAAGTTGGTGTTAATGTTAACTCTCTTTTACACAGATGTGATAACTGAGATGTGCAGGTCTTCAGAGCTAGTGATTGAAGTGGATTTAAATTCAAATTTAGCTCTTCTAATTATAGGAGCCACATTATATACTACATGTGTTAATTGAGATAATGAATACAAGTTGCTTGGTATATGTCTGGTGTGTAGATAAGGCTCCATAAAAATTTGATATTTTTAATGCTGAAATGATATTAATGAATATAGTAATATTTTAAAGCATATTAGAGCTTGTTGAAGTCTTTTTTTTTTTTTTTTTTTTTTTTGAGACAGAGTCTCGCTCTGATGCCTGGGCTAGAGTGCCGTGGCATCAGCCTAGCTCACAGCAACCTCAAACTCCTGGGCTCAAGCAATCCAACTGCCTCAGCCTTCCGAGTAGCTGGGACTACAGGCATGCGCCACCATGCCTGGCTAATTTTTCTATATTTATTTTTAGCTGTCCATATAATTTCTTTCTATTTTTAGTAGAGACGGGGTCTCGCTCTTGCTCAGGCTGGTCTCGAACTCCTGAGCTGAAACAATCCGCCCGCCTCAGCCTCCCAGAGTGCTAGGATTACAGGCATGAGCCACTGTGCTGGCCTGAGCTTGTTGAATTCTTTGAGTGAAAGTTAACCCTATGATAGCTGCTAGACCCTAAGCTCCTTGAGAGCAGGCACTGTGCACCACGTATTTTTGTAGCCTGGGAGTCTGGAAAAACAAGCCTGGTATATCACAGGGGCTTGAAAAATATTTGCTTAATTAAGAATGAATTTACTTATTGCAGTGATTAGACAAGTCATATATATTAAATGAAGTCTTAATTCAATCCAATTTCAATCATAAGTGCTCCCAAAGAAAAGCTTACTCAAGCTGTTGATACCTGACCTACATATTTAAAACAAAGATCTATGTCCCCTTCACAAGACCGCATAAGAATGGCATTTTAAGGCACATATAGAACACATAGAATTATTGTTCTATTTTTATCCTTATCAAATAGTACTTATCAAGCAAGAACCTGCTTCTCAAATTGAGCTGAAGCCTCTTAAAGCACATTATGGGCTGACCCCACCCTTAATTAATTGAAAACAAGATCCTGAAATATCTCAAGAATGCTATTAAATAATTGGTTCTTGGGGGAATCAATAATTTTCCAATCCATTGCTAAAATGTGTGGTTTTGATCATTTTGTATTGCTAGCTCAAAATCATAAAATAATTATTTTAAAAATAATAATTTGCATTATAACTGCCTTTCAGAAAATGGTCATTCTTATGTGCCATTTCTGAAATGACATAATTTCAGAGATTTAGTCAATGCCTTGATTGTAAAAAATGAGAAAACTGGCCCAAAGAAGCTTCATGTCTTGCGCCAGGATATGTGACTGACAAGCGGCAGAACCAAGACTCTGTTCCCCGACTCAGTGACATTTCTAGACATCCAAAAAGAAAAGTGGCCTTGGAATGATGACATTTAAATAAGACTAGAGAACAGAGAAGTTTCATCACAGTTCAAATACTCACGGCTAAGTGACATTATATAATTACACACATCTGAATGCTCTTTATAGTTTTTAAACCAATTTTTTCTCAAGGGCAAATTTTCTTGAGATTGTTTCCAGTTTTTTTTTTTTTTTTTTTTTTTTTTGAGACAGAGTCTCGCTCTGTTGCCTGGGCTAGAGTGAGTGCCGTGGCGTCAGCCTAGCTCACAGCAACCTCAAACTCCTGGGCTTAAGTGATCCTACTGCCTCAGCCTCCCGAGTGGCTGGGACTACAGGCATGCGCCACCAAGTCCGGCTATTTTTTTTTTCTATATATATTTTTAGTTGGCCAGATAATTTCTTTCTATTTTTAGTAGAGACGGGGTCTCGCTCTTGCTCAGGCTGGTCTCGAACTCCTGACCTTGAGCGATCCACCCGCCTCGGCCTCCCAGAGTGCTACAATTACAGGCATGAGCCACCGTGCCCGGCCTGTTTCCAGTTTTTAAATTAAAGAAAAAAGAGGGAAAGAAAGAAGTTAATTATTAATATAATCATGCTACTTAACATAATAATTTTATGCAAGTTAATAAATATTTATAGAAAATTACTATAGTTATGTTAAATGAAATGTAGATGTTTGGACAAATATGTTGTGGTAAACAATTGCTGCTAAAATCCTGAATGTATTCAAGTCAGTATTTCACATTTAACTGTAAAGCTTGCAACTGAAGGGAAGCTCTTGTAAACTAGAGTACATGTGCACCAAGTTTGATCTCATCCAGCCTTCAGTGGACTATTTTTAAAGCTGAGTTAATAAAAGCCCTAGCTCCATGAGGATCTAACAATTACACACACAAAGGACTCTCTGGAACTATTGATGTTGGTGACAGAGGGTTAGGTCTCATACAGAGGAAATCACGTGCAACAATTACCTAGGCATGTAAAGGCGTCTTTCTGCCACCATAAAGCCCACCTGGAAGAAGAGATTGCTGGCTGGGATGAATGGGAACAACAAGCCCACTAACACTTCCTTGTGCTCCAGTCTCTGAAACACACAAGAGTGAAGGACAAATTAATTTTTGCTTAATTCCACTTCAGCCAGCATTTAACCATCTCCTTCACTTTCAAGTTCTCAAAGAAGGAATGAATAAATCAGACCCATATAAACATTTTGACCAGTGTGCTGAATTTAACAGAGAAAGCCCCCAGGCTAACATCTCGGGCTCCCAGAAACATGAGATATTGGCACAATAGGGTCAGTGACCATCGCTTGTTCTGGGCTGGCCCTGCAGCAAACTTCCTTCCTGTTTCTGGCCCCTTTCCGAATCTCCATCTTCCAAATACCTCTTTTCCAGGAGCAAAGCAGCTGGATAGACTCAAGCCACACTGAAGCACATGGAGAATTTAATCCTGTTTTCTCAGAAATAGAACACATTTAAATAGCAACGACAACAACAAAACAAGGCCCACCAGGAGAAGCAAAGCTTAGCATAATGGAAATTAAATGCTAACAGTAAAATTTGGAGCATGAATGAAGGGAGATCATAAGAGCTGCAGAATTTCATGGCACCTCTCAAAGTAAGCCAGTGAGCAAAAGTATTTATTGTAGCATTTTTTGAATAAAAAATTATTACCACAATTCATTAAATTGACAAAGAACCTTTCTCTGATATTATATATTAATTTGTAAAAATTTTTATGCCACTTCTGATTAACAGAAAAAAAATTCTGCTTATTACTAGTATGTTATAATGGACACTATAAAAAATAGTTTGTATTTCCATGTGTCTATACAACACAGACGCATTTGAAGGGAGGCCTATATAAAATTGACTTTAATATATTATGTAGTATTGTTTTTTATTTTTAAAAAATTTAACAAGAGAATCATATAGAACTTTCCATATTACAATTTTAAATGCTCCTTGTGAACATTTCAAGTAGCCTATTAATTAATAATTATAAAGAATAAACAAAATAATTTTTTAAAAATATATAAATACAAACTACAGATACTTTAAGTGTACAGAGTAGAAGATTTTAAACATCTCAAGATATTTGTCACTGAATTTTATTTAAAAAGTTTGTTTTACTGACTAAACATCTGAAGTAATAAAATTTCTGAGAGTGATTCCATGTGATTTGGACAGTTGACCTTAATAATTTACAGTTCCATAAGTAATAATCTCATTTTTTCTTACCTGAAAGAACCATACCTTTTAGAATTAGAAGAATAAAAAAGAAAAAAAAATAGCTTACATAACAAGACTTCAGCTCAAATAGATGGAATAGGATGTTATATTTTTATGGCCCACTAAAATTGAAAAAAAGGTGAAAAAGAGCAAGTTCGTTTTATTTAAAAGCTGCAATATATTTTTGTAATTTAGATTATACTTCGAGTTTAAAAAGTACACATCAGTATAAGAACGTAAAGTACATAAGCCTTTAAAAAAGAATAAACCTCTTCACAAGATTGCTGTGACATCAAGAGCAAGTATTTCTTGCTGACATTGAAGATAAACCCCAAGTATGAATGTCTTGTCATACGTTCCTCATTAACTCTGAGCCTATTATTGGGTAGTACTTTGATGTTCTCTTTTTATAGGTGCTCTTTTATTTTTTAGAGACAGTCCATTATTTCTTTTGACTCTTCAAAAGCTGAAATTCACGTGTCTTCCCAAAGAGAATGTAATATTCCCTATTGGCTGGGCGTGGTGGCTCATGCCTTTCATTCCAACACTTTGGGAAACACAGGTGGGAGGATCTCTTGAGGCCAGGAGTTCAAGACCCACCTGGGCAACATGGCAAGACCCTGTCTCTACAAAAAATGTAAAAATTAGCCAGGAGTAGTGGCCACCCCTGTAGTTCCAGCTACTTGTGAGGCTGAGACAAGAGGATCGCTTGAGCCGAGGAGTTCCAGTTGCAGTGAGCTATGATCACACCACTGCACTCCAGCCTGGGTGACAGAGCAAGACTAAAAAATAAAAATAAAAACAAAAATTCTATTTTTAGGATTAATTCATCCTAAGAATTAAGAGCGCAGGTATAAACAGAACTCTGATCAGGTCGTTATCCATGTCCCTGGACAGTGCTTTATCCAAGTGCCCCATGCCCCTCATCAAGGTTATTAGAGAATGGCCCTCACTAGGGGATCTGAGAGAGGCATCGCCAATATCACATCCCCAATATCACACCTTCTGCCTGAGTAAAGGTGGGTGCCCTTGACTCAAAAGAACCCCGAGTGCCAAGCAGCCACCAGGTTGGGAGCCATCTTCATCCTTGAGGTGGGTGTCAGGTTCGAGCAGACACCACCCTCCCTGCCTCCTCCTCAGCCACCGTGCCCCTGCAGAGGGCAGGATCCCCATAGCACCTCCCAATACTGGGGACACGGAGATGGGGGGTGGGTCAGGAGCATCAGCTTCCCCCAGAAGACTGATGTGCAAACTGAAACACCACAGTGCAGTGAGCTCATCTGTTCCTCCACCAGGTTCTTCAGGTGCCAGGCACAGTCGTTATTTCCTTCATGACAATCATCCCAGTTGTAATTACACGTTTATCCGTGTGTTTACTGTCTTTAATGTCTTTCAGCCCCACTAGACTGTGAGTTCTTGGAGCTCAGGGAGTGTGTCAGCTGCGTTCACGGGTGCAGGACTTATGCTGAGCTTGGCAGCTGGTGCTTAGTGTTGAATAAATCAATAAGTGAATACATGTGCCAGGCATGAGAGAAAGCTGGGTGGGAGAGTGGGAGACTTCATGGTGGAAGTGACAATCTGGTTTGAAAAATGAATACATGTTTACATGGCAGAACACATTAAGGAAAGGAATTTTCCAGGCAGAAGGTGCAGAATGTACAAGGCAGGAAGGCGTCAAATGCCACACAAAACCCCCGTCTTGAAAAGCCATTCTGTATTTCTGAGTGTAAAGCGCAAGGGAGGAACGGCAGGAAATAAGACTAGACATGTGGGCAGGAGAAAGATCGTGAGGGTCTTCTGTGACCTGCTGCAGAACGGCCTGCGTCTGAGGCAATCAGGAGCTACTGAAAGGTCCCACATGCGTAGAAGGAAAAGTCTTTGTCCAGGGATTGATGTCCACGCCCAACATGCCTCATCTGTCACCTTGGGTAGACACAGTAGCCCTTCATCCTCAAGGTGCCACAACTGTAAGGTGACGCCAGTAAGGCTCAGGGCTCAGAGCTCAGCCGTGGGGCTGGGTTGGCAAAGATTCCTCCAACTCTGAAAGTTGATGTTATTGGAGTTATGACATCCTGTGCTACAAGGCCACTGTGGGGCTTGTGAGGACACAGGGGGGTACCACAGCATGAGCTTTGACATGGAGGTTATTACCCCCTACCTTCAGTGGGGAGTCCAGAGCTGCAGGCCTGTGCCTCTCTTTATTTTAAAAATATCCCACTTAAGACCATGTCAAACTGTCTAAATTCCATGGAAGTTAATTTTGAAGACAATAATATTCACAAATAAATCTTTAACCTAAACTTCAATTGTCCACATTACTGATTTTCCTCCCTCCTTTCTAATCAGCTCAGATAAATTTAAAATATTTAGGAAGATATTTCTTTAAAATACAAGTGAATTTGCCAAGCAGAAAATGGGGAAGTTAGGAAACATTTTTTTTTCCTTGGGACATGGTGAAATTTCCTAGGACAAGAAAAACTGGGAGGGTAGCTTCATTTTGGATCTTGGGGATCACAGGTATGATGCAATTTGCCAAAAAATGAAGAATTTATTTCAACCTTAGCAGTTTTAGATGAAACTCAGAAACTATAATAAGGGACTAGAAGGAGGAGTTTTGAAACATTTTCTAAAGAAAGTGCTATAATTTCCAAAGAAACTAATTTAATTTTTAGAATAAGAGTCCAAGGGAAACTGACTTATTCCTAATCACACAAGGAAAGGGAATAGGAATTAGAATTAAAGTACATAATGATTCAGCTACTAACAGCATACATTAATATACCCATAATCAACTGTGTGACTTTAGGAAAATGACTTTTTTGTGCACTTTAACTGAATGATTGGTTAAAAATTGTTTGGTTGATATCTGATCTATTCTGTCTCATAGCAAACTTGTGAAAACAGAAGGTTGGCTATTAATATATTCCCTGTGGCAGGTATTACTGGGCTTGATTTTCATTTTCTGGCTTGGGAGGATACAGAGGAACATCCTCTTGAGCTGCGAAGAGGTAAATCTCTTCTCTCTACACGCCTGTTAGGGTCTCCAAGGTGACCAAGTGTAAGCTCAGCCGCCATCCGCACAGGCGCACATCTGGCCACGCAGCTAGTGGCAGACAAGCAGTGCCTCTCAGTGCTGTAAATTATCGTAGACCAATTCCAGCTCCAGGGCCACAGTGTAACCTGGAAGCTCCTTGCTGTCCCTTCCTCTTCTTCCTCACTCAGCTTCTGGAGCATGGGGGCACAGCTGAGGAAACACACAGATACACACAGACACGGGAAGATGCAGACACACGCACACAAACGCTAAGGCAAGACAACCTCGGGTCAGTCCTACAGATACAAACAGTTAAAAGCTTATACTGAGAAGCTAAGTCATTTCTGCCACAACTTGATCATTTCGTTTTTGGCTAGGTCCCTGGTTTAGACCTAAACTGCCACAGCACCATGCTGCAGCCTTCCCATGACATGAGCACGGGCCACATGGTATCTCAAAGGCAGCCCTGAATGGAGGACGCTTTAACTTTACTCTGAAAGTGACAGGACAAAGCTGAACTGGGACAGAGAATGGCATTTTCAGGATCTCAACAGCGTGGCTGCCAGCCCACACTGTGCTTGGCTCGAGCTGGTGATTCATTTCGTGACTTTCATGAGCTCTAAAATTCACTGATAAAATTTGACTGGAGAAACGAAACACCTGGGAGACAAAAATAGCCTGGGACACACCGGTTGTCTCTGAGCCAGTTCAAATCTTGCTTTTCCAGGGCCAAACTTTCTTCCCCAAGAGGCACCAATGACAGACAGGTGAAGGCAGATTAAAATCATAATAGTCACAAAATTATAAGACATAATACCTCCTTTTTCTACCACTTATTATTGATTGTCACATAGAAGATGGTGCCTTTGCTCTGTAATCCGAACTCAATAAGGGAAGGAACTAAAAATAATCTAGAGTTTCTCTCACTTGGCGAAGATCCAAACAGTTCAGAGCCCCATTTCCTGAAGGAAGCCGAATGTTCATTGTGCTTTATCAAACAAATAACGGTGAGAGGTTTCTGGCTCACTTCATGGCTTATGAAAGTAACAACAAATCCAGCAAGCTTCTATTTTAGCAGCTAAAAAGGAGGAGGAAGATTTACTCGCATAACAGCTTCTGGAGGAGCTACTATTAATATTATAGTAGATTTGATTCCCACTACCTGAGCTGTATTCATGCAAAGCAAAACATCTTCTATAATCAAAATATGTTGCATCTCTTTGGGCAAGACTCTCTTACTTGTGAGACATATAGCGATAAAAGTGTGATGGATTATTTTGCTTAAGAGGTGTTTAAAAAGCTACTTTCACATATAACTCACTTGGAAGAATAGTTCACTTCCTCCATAATTAAATGTACAATCAAACAGCCTACCACCGTCATTTAAAAGGGCAACTGCAAATGACTAATAAAATGTGGCAATGGATAGCAAAGGAAGCCCTGTGTTTAAAAATGGCACAAATACCTGTATCTCTAGGAAGGCAGCAGACATTCACAAACACATGCATCAAGACATGAAAGATGCCTTCATGAAGGCACTGCTTCCCATGAAATGGTATCAACCTAAATTTTAAAATGTATCCAAGAGAGAGGAAACTTTATATTGTCCATATGAGGCTTGAAAATGTGGTAAAGACACAGTAAGAATTCAACACAATGATCACTAATTGGGACTTTTTTTTCTAGAAAATTCCTTCAAGATGTTAGAAACAAATGTGTTTGGCTAAAAGCAAAGAGTAAAACTAATTTCCCAGCAACAATCGGCATTGAAGTATTACCAAAAAAGACCTTGTCAAATAAGGCCCTTACCTTTTTCTATAATAGTTTCTGTATATGGATGATTAGAGTCCACTGGCCAAAGTTACTAATGCCAAAAGGGATTATGATAGATTTGAATGAATAGGATTTTCCAGTGATTCCAGGGAGGCTGATTTTAAAAATATTCCTCTTATTGGGTTACTTTTTAAATATCAAATACCAGAATCCTGGTGTTGGTTAGTAACCTAAGCCAATCTGGCTGTTTAGAGATTGCCGTGTCCTTTGTAAACACTGGTGGTCCCTGGTGTTTAGAGCCAGATGGCATGTAGCATTGAAAACAAGTCTTGGATAAAATGCAGCTGGAAGTCCAAATATTTATTAGCAAGCAAGTGCAAAGGTAGTTTTCCACCATCTGCTCTTGTAAGCTCAGGGAAGTCCCCGCTCAGGCTTAAGTCTCGCCTATACAAACTTGCATGGAAGGCTCTCTCCGAGGACAATGGCATACTTCTCAGAGGCAGGACAACCTACTTTCCAGTCACGATGAGCTCAGAGCCTTCACGAAGAGTGGGGACCAAATGGAGCTGGGGTCGAGCTCTGTAAGGTTGCTGGGCTTGCCAGAGTCCTAGGCTCTTTGCGTTCGAGGATGATGGTGCTTGTACCATCTTTCTAGCCAACCATTTATGTTGGCCACCACTTATTTCACCAGAATAAAATTAGTTTCTAACGACCCTCGTACTGAAGAACAAACCTTCGGTATGGATTTGACAGCAATATTGGAAGTGTCTGTGGAGGCCCTTCAAGAGCATGGCGTCTTGAGGAGGCTACAGTAGATGCTAACTCACCACCCTAGGTGTCCATTCAAGTCAACCTCACAGGAATGCAACACAATGTTGACACCGGGATACGTTAAGGTAAATTGTCACACAGACAATATAATGCTTCATCTTGTGATTTCGTCCTTTCCTATTTACTTTTGTGACTTGTTTTTTTCCTCCCAAGACACCTGTCAAATTACATCGCTTCCACTCCCAAATGATTCACTGGAGAACTTGAAAACTTACTAGAGAAACAGAAAATGATGAGTTTATGGAGAGTTAGTAAGATGTCATTTTGGTTTCACATGGGAGAAACTGTCACTTAACATATGATGAATAATCTCTTGTAGGTGAAATACCCTCTGTCAGTGTTTATCGTGTGTGGGCAGCTTGCAGAGTATCTTACTCTGTCACAAGTCTCCACAGACATAGTTATTGCTGAGGCAAAACCCAACATGTACAATCTTAATTATAGCCCTTGCCATTGGTACTGACAAGTAATGTTTCTACCACTTAGAAACCAGAATACAGATGAAAATTCTATGAATCTCTTTCTGGTTCTTATCTTACACTTAGTGTTGAGTGGTTAGAAACTCTCTATAACTTAAAAATAGAAGGTAACAATGGAATCTGTATGTAAGTGGTATTGTTAAAAAAGTAGCTCTGTGAAGTTTGTTTGGCTGTTGTTATTCTCGAAGGTCAGAAGAAGGCAAGTCAGACAAATTCTAAATAGTGCACTGAAGAGGCCATTACCAGTCTGTAAAATTAATCCATCCACTTTCATAAGTCTAAGTCAACACTTCTCAAATGATTTTGAAGTGTATTTCATGACAGAATCCCTATGTTGAGTAAATCCTCTTGGTACTAAGTAAGCTAGAATGCACTTAAGAAATGCTGGCAATAAACTACTCCAGGCAGAATGAGGTTAAAAAGAAAAGTTTCCACATAAGAAAACTCTAAAACCTCTCTCAAGAAATCATATCCAAATCTGGCAAACCTTTCCTGTATCTGAAATCTATCCTTCTTGCAGTATTTTAGAACCATTTCCTGCTCTTCTGCCCTCATGGAGATGAGAGCAGTGGGTCATCATTTTCATTGTAAGAAATCATTATTCATTCAGAACATCTCATTCAAACATCCAGCTACTTTCTCTGCTATAACAGCAGTGAGTCCAGTTCATTAAATATATCCTAGGTTTTAATCTCCAACAAGGAGTCATTATCTTTCTGGTTCTACTTGGAATGCCATGGTGCTTAGAACCTACTGTGGAGTCACGTGGGGGTTAGGTTCAAAATCAGCAAATACAGCAAACATCACACACACAAAAAATTGTTCTTGAAAATCCTTTAGAACAACTCCACGTAGGAGAGTGACATACTATATCTCAAGAAGCCAAACTCAGAGAAATCACTCTTCAGAACTGGGATGGAGAGCTGTGTCTTCAATTGAGCACTAAAGTAAGACTTGTGTTGAGGCCATGTTGCATGAAAAATGGGTACATTTAAACACCAGAATCCCATTCACCACAGCAAGAATCTCACACCATGAAGGCTCATAGAAACTGAGATTGCCTGAGAAGGACAAATCCAGTCCTCTCACCTTCTGTTCTCTCCTGGGACTATTCTCATGGAAGGCCAGAAATTTACCTACACTACTTAGGGTGTTACTCCCCGTCGCTTCTCTTTTTTGGTTTTCTTTTTCTTTTTATTGATCCAGTACAATTAATTTGTGTAAATGCACCTGGGTAATACCTCAATATCATTTTTAGTGAAATTTAAAAGATAAACGTGTGTGCGTATAGGACAAGACAGGGTAAATCTGTTTAATTTTGTTTTGTTTCATTTCCATACACTTTGTTTTGTTTCATTTTAATACACATTGAGCAAACACTATATGAAAAGAGTGAAGGGATGTTGAGCAAAAAGATGAATGTGACATTACTTCTGCTCTCAAAGACTTCAAGACTGAGGTTGAGAACTAAAAATAAAATCCTAAGCCCCCCAACTGACTAAACAGACCCCATTTTGGACAAAGGGACCCCAGAGAAACATTAAAAACTTAGTTTCCAGCCATGATGGGATGGGACACCTTATTATACCCCCTCCCTTTTGCAGTTCAGACACAATAACTGACCAGCATCAATGTTATTAATAAAATAGAGATCGTAAGACTGACCGAATGGACTCTTTGTGGCAGTAAGATACCAAATTATAAACAAGACCTAAGGTCATGCCAGGCCAGAGTTAAGTCATGCACCCCTATACTTAAAGAATAAACTATATTCTAACTGCCATAAGGGTTTTCTTTCTCTGGAGCAGCTAAACAAGCACTGGCCTCGAGATAACCAATACTAAAATAATCGCAGCTCATCCACTGCCAGACATGGATTAACTGACCCTCCTGTTCCACAAACCATGACTGTAGTTTTGATTGGCCAAGAGACTGGTTTCAGTAACTTTCTGCTCATGAGAGACCAGTAACCATGGAGTGGTTCTGGCCAGTTTGCAGAGGATTTGCACAGAGTGCTTCATGTCCCTGCTTCACCATTTGGCATATACAGCCTAATTGTAATATATTTAAAGGTTAAGTCTCCACCCCAAATTGAAAAAGGGTCTTATGTAACATGCTTGTTTATTCAATATGCATGTGTTAGGACCGCTGTCATGAATATTCATAGCTCCTCCTATGATCTGTTGAACGTGTATACTTGGACAAACCCATTCAGCACAAATCCCTGTCCCACCTCCCCTCCCCGACGTGCCCGCTAAGGGTCTCTGCTGGAGGCTCTGCTTCCCAGCCTGTCAGGATGGCCACCTTCTAGGCTGTAACCCTTCATAAGAAATAAAGTCCCCTCTCTAAATTTATAAATTGTGTGATTTTTAATTTGACAATGTAGACATGAACAAATAAAACTATAAATCAAGGCCAGGCACAGTGGCTCACGCATGTAATCCTAGCCCTCTGGGAGGCCGAGGCGGGTGGATCCCTTGAGGTCAGGAGTTCGAGACCAGCCTGAGCAAGAGCGAGACCCCGTCTCTACTAAAAATAGAAAGAAATTATCTGGCCAACTAAAAATATACATAGAAAAAATTAGCCGGGCATGGTGGCGCATGCCTGTAGTCCCAGCTACTCGGGAGGCTGAGGCAGTAGGATTGCTTGAGCCCAGGAGTTTGAGGTTGCTGTGAGCTAGGCTGACGCCACGGCACTCACTCTAGCCCGGGCAACAGAGCAAGACTCTGTCTCAAAAAACAAACAAACAAACAAACAAAAAAACTGTAATTCAAGTAAGACCATATTAAGTATCATAAATGGACAAAATCCCCTTAATTATCATGTGTAAGCCCTCTTAAAAGTGCTCTTCCCTGTCCTTGGCAGCGGTTCTCTTGGTTGCACAGGGCCACCGATACTCATTCGTCCCACAGTCTCGTGTGCAGTGCCACGCAGCTGCCAGACACTATTCTAGGTTCTCTGGGACATCAATGGGCCAAAGAGAAAAATTCCCCACCTTTAAGGAGAACATTCTAATTGGAGTGGGGAGTGAGGTTTTAAGAGACATGACAAACAAATACGTCAATTATGCAGTATGTTAAAAATGGGATAAGTACTATAGGAAAAAAAAACAGGTATGACAAGGCTACCTGGAATACAAATGGGGTTGGTGGCTGTCTTACTCAGGGCACTCAGGGACAGCCTCCTTGGGAAGGGGACAAGTTGGGGACGATTGAAGGAGAGACTCTTCAAGGGCAGCGTGCTCCAGGCGGAGGGACTGTGTTTGCCGTGTTCCAGGGGCAGCAAGGAGGTGAGTGGGGCTGGTGCTGAGGGAGCAGGAGGTGAGGGGACAGGGGTCGGGTGGAGGAGTTGGGCTCAGTCCACATCGGATCTTGTTTGCCTCCGTAAGTTTTTACTCTGAGAGAAATGGGAAGCTGCTGGAAGGCTCTAAGCAAAAGAGTGACACAGTCTGATGTTTCATCCTGGCTGCTGTGCTAAGAACAGACTGGAGAGAGAGCAAAATGTCAGAGGCAAGGAGACACATCGCGGGGAATGCGGTGCCTTGGACCGGGGTGGTGGTGAGAAGGGACAGAGTTTGGATCTATTTTAATGTAGAGTAGACAATGATTTAGTGATGGATTGGATGTAGTGTTCGACAGAAAGACAGATGTCAAATATTTTGGCCTGAGCAACTGGTAGTATGGTTTTTCCATCAACCAAGAAGGAGCCTCTGGTGGGGGCACAGGCTTGTAAGAGAAGATGGGGGGGTGCAGTTTTGACCCCATGAAGACTGACATGAATCTGACATCCAAGTAGAGATGCATTTACAGCACCTTTATTTCTGAGCAGCCCCAGGTCCCTACATTTACCGTTTAATTCTTTCTTATAACATTTCAAGAAGAAAGGTAGGAGATCATGTTATCGCCAACACTTCCAACTGTGAAAAGTATTAATAGCACATACAGAAGTTATACAATTTGTCTAATCAAGAGATAAGCCCCCGCCCACGTTTTATTTCTTTCCTATATAGTAGGCCACCACTTTCTGGGGACTGTTCTTGGTAGTGTTTTCTCCCCCAGGAGATTGGGTCTATCATGTTTCCTCACCTTCATAGGCACTTTAGGCAGCATATTTAGGGCTAAATAGAAACACTTTTAAGAATCTGGCCCTTAGTCACCTCAGTCTCCAATGCATTAAGCACTTTCCAACAGGCTTTCTGTGTAGTGATCTTGCTTTCGTTGCTTTTATCTCTAATTATATTTTCCATGATTTTCTTATCACAGAAAAGAGTGTTCCTTTAAATAGATATTACATGTTCTCAACAGAAATAGGGAGGACAGGTGGCTCCAGGTATTATAAAAATGTCTTTTGACGTTTGTAACAGTTTTCCAAAAATTCAGAGGTATGGCAAGACTAAGTGGTAATATTAAGTTAAGAAAAAATAACATTGGCTTGAAAAACCGATTCTACCTTTAAAATGTAGCAATTATTTTTGACACATGGAAATAATAATACAGGCTATGAAATCTTGCTGAGCGTCACAAAGAGTAAAAATTTTTAAACAAGAGCCAAAATTAAGAAAAAGAACAAAAAAAGCTGTGGATGATCTCTCCTCTGTTCACAACACAATTATCCAATTCTCCCATCAATCACTTCCGTGATTCTTTAAGGGCTCAGAATAAACATGAGAGAGGCGACTCTAGAAAGTCATTTTGTTATTAAATACTTCGACTCTTCAGAATATATTCATCCCAAGGCAAATAAAAAAATACAATTATTTAGTGATGTGGAAAAACTATGCCAAGCCTGGGTCACAATACGAGCAGTTGCAATGCTCCAGGTACTAGACAATTGTGTCCCAGGTAACTTTAGGAAGAAGGTTTTGTCCAACATGGAGCCCAGAACAAAAAGACTAATTTTACAATTGACATATTAATAATTGACAGAAAGAAATGCCCTGATGAAGATTTTGCTTTGGTGCCCCTGACTTTCAGATAGCTGCTAAATAAAAAGTTGCATTTCTAGTGTGTGTTTTGTTCCAACCCTCACCGCTGAGGGGAATGGAGAAATTATGAATAGCAACAAAAGAAAATGATTCATTCCCATTTCCTGCCTATTTTTGCTAAATTTCCAAACTCCTTTAAACATACCTTTAATGTTTTCCTTCTGTAGCTTGCACATTCAGGTGATAACTGCAACGTCCATTTTTAAGTAAGTCTCTGAGTTTTCCCATTCTTTGTTCCTCCCCTTGATAAACATTCATTTTTAACTAACAGAGTAGTTTTATGTTGTGATTCTGCCCTTCTGTTAAATTTGAACATATGGACTTCCCAAACTCTGCTTCAGCATTAAAACCCTGAAAGTATGTACCTAGCATAAGCCTGACTCTTATGATGAGAATTTAAAGAAGCTCGCTGTCACCTGAGATGGTGGATGCAAGGGTGGGGATAGGGAGGATTAATCTTCATAAGCAGCAATGACATCACACAGAGATTCTGATGATACCTGGACCTTGAAATAGGTAGATACAAAAAAGGCAGTCAACCGCATTTCTTTTTTATTAAACTCTGGTATTTCTACAAAACAGAGAGAGGAGCCCTTATTATATTCCTAAATTTAAGCTGTGACAATTTCATGATGCTGGTGATGATGATGATGACAATGACAAAGACTGTGAAAACAGCTGTCAGGTATCTGACGCTCCTTGGGTGCCGGCCACCATGCTAAGTGCTTGACGTGGCTTGCCCTGGTCCACCCTCACGCTGTGGCACAGGAAGGCTCGGCGAAGTGGGTTCTCACAGCTGGGCAGCGGCAGAGCCTGGCCTCAGACTCAGGTCGGTGCTAATCCCTCCACTCCCTGGGCTCCCCTCGTCCCAGCCTCAGGACTCCTGATCTGGAATCAGGGCAGCACAGCAGGCTGCCTAACATGGAGGGGACTGGCTCCCAAGCTCACCAGAGAGAGTGGTGTGAAACCCACACTATCTCTCTGGGGACCCGACAGGGGATGTCTCATGATAAAATCAATTTACTGAGGAGCTAGAAGAGATCTCAGCCAGCAATCATCCACTTCCCTCATTTTACAGCCCAGGAAATGGGAACCCCCAGAGGTGAAATGACTTGCCCAAAGTTAACATCCCGTTGGGACTGAAAGAACAGAAGAAACGAGGAATGTGCAGAGAGACACGTGGAAGAAGGACAGGGACCTGGCTGAATGGACATTGGCCAAATCTTCTTTGCCATATTGAAAAATCTCCTATGAATTTATGGAATCTCTAAAATTTTCAGTTTTTTTTTAAAGAATGCCTGCTTGTGTCAAGGCAGACTGTGAAGCTCTTTGTGCACAAATTCTCTCTTAGTCTCTCCCACAGTTTGTTGATGCCTCTCCCAGCTCCTGACACGGCCAATGCCAGAATCCTTCCCCTTCTCTACCCACCGTGTTCTTCCTTTGGACTCCACTCCTCCAGCCCCGTCCTCCCTCCTCCGACCCCTCCCAGAGTGACCTCAGGACCTGAAGGTCCCCCATGGGGCCATGGCAGAGCCTCTTGAGGAGACCCAACCGTAAAGTGACATGATGGGTTTTGAATTAGACAGAGGAAGATTTCTAGAACTTTCTTAGGAACATGCAACCCCTCAAAAAAAAAAAAAGCAGAAAAAAGAAGAAACAGTTAAATGTCACTAAGCTTCACATGTAGTGTTTGGAAAGAGAATGAGAGTGATTTACAAGGAAGCTCACAGGAAGATTGAGGGAAAAGCTACTCAACAGTCCCAAAGTCGAAGACTACGGCAGAGACTCTGAGATAATATATATAGTATGTGATCATATGAATCACCAAAAAAAAGAAAGAACACTAAGAATAGGAGAAAAGAATGTGTCTCCTGGGGTTGAAGAGTTATGGAATGTTTTGAGCCAGGGAGCAGATTTTTTGTGCAAAGCCAATTTCCTAGGATTTTCACCCTGACGATGAATCACTCTGCAGAGAACAGTAATGAGACATCTGTGGGAGGGAAGTGGAGGATGGATGTGTCCAGAAGCCTTGAGGTGACTAAGGGGCACTTGCAGAAGATTTGGTTGACACTTTCCTAAGCTCTGCGGCTGCCTTCCGCTCAGCAGGTGGAAGAATGACCTGGCTCCCGGGTCACGGGTACTCAGTGGGATTTCTGCCCTTCTCACATTCTCACCTGACTCCTCACTCTCATCCCAGTCCTTAGAAAATTCCCACTCCCAATTTTTCTGCTGCCTGAATTCCATCTGCCCCTCACTTAGGAAGGAGCTGAGGCAGAAGTCACAGTCACCACCCAGGTGAGTAATGAGTCAGTGTTAATTGCGCTCTGAGGCTGCTTCTCTGGAGACTTTGCAGCAAGCAGCAAAAAGCAGAGGAAATCTCAGAGAGGATGGGTTGTTTCAGTCATCGCAGCCTCCCCTGCATGGAAGTCTCTGCTAAAATACCAGAAAGGCTGAGCCACGGGCAGGTAAAATTCGTGGATTCACTCATTCCTTCTCTTGCTCATTTCTTTCCGCTTTTACTGAGCCGCTATGCAGGCAAGGCCCTGTGCCAGGCAGCAAAACAGCCCGGCTGTCACCAACACAACCATTTTTCCAAACAAAAACATCCTAAGACTTTGGGGCAAATTTCATTATGGTTAATGCAAACATAAGGGAAATGAGTCCTTCAGATGATCACGACATCCCAGACTAAGCTGCAGATGAATTCTCACAGACCTGTTCTATGCTTATCTGCAAAGACAGCCTGTGAGTTTTATTATTGTTCATTTGAAAACTATCTCTATTTTTATTATTGCTTTTTGTGTGTGTGTATTTTACTGTATTTTATATCAAAAAGGTATTCTGCAGGCAAAGAGTTTTCAGGTGCTTTCAGTGCAAATGAACAAACACTTGAGAGTCATTCATTCATTCATCCATACATTAATTCAACTAACATGTACTGAGCACCAACAGAAGTGTTGTCACTATGCTGGGGCAGTGGTGAAAAACAGACGAACAAAACTGCAGACAAGGCAGGATTCCCAGGCTAGGGAACTCGGCATTCTGGTGGAGAAGTCAGACACCCCTTATGTTTACACATGATTGTGATCTTCAATTATTATCACTTCCAACGTGATAAATAGGAAGTTCAGAGATTAAGGAGCTCAAAGAATGTGAAGGAACCACGAAGAAGGAATCTCTTTGCCCCAGATAGTGAGGACTGAAATCCCAACTTCTTAGCCTTTTACTTACCCTTCCAAGTCCCCACCTTTCCAACTCCATAATCTCATATGCAAAGTCCCTGAGTAAAGAAATTGGCTTCTTAATTTTTAGCCAAATATGTCACACACATTTCCAATTTCATGCCTTTGCTGACTTCGTGTTCTTGCCTGGAATGCTGTTTCTCTAGTCCTGATTCATTTAAATTCTACTTTTCCTTTAGGGGCCTGGCACAATTGATATGTATTTTTTGTCATTGTTGATGAAGGGAATATTGTTGCTAAATTCTTTCATTCAAATATTCATCAAGTGGCTACTATGTCCTGATACTATTTCTTCTAGGCTCTGGCGTTACAGTGCTGAACACAACAAAGGTCCGTCCTGGTGGAGCTGATATTCTAGTTGAAGGAGGCAGAAATAAACACATAAACATATAATAAGTCAGTTGATGACTGATGCTACCAAGAAAAAGAGAACAGGTTAAGAAAGATGGAAGGGAGGTGAGGAACACTGTTTGACATGGTTGGCCTGGGAGGGAACCGTGCTAAGGTGGGGTTTGAGAGAGATCTGTTGGAGGTGAGTGGGCAAGTTGTGTAGCTATCTGGAGGAAGAATGTTTCAGAAGAGGCTGAAAAATAATGAGAAAGGGGAAGAGTGGAAGGAAATGAGGGTCTTAGGCTCTGGAAGGATTTAGCTTTTACTCAGAATGAGGTGGAGCCTCCTGAGAGTTTCAAGCACAAAAGTGACATCCTCTGCCTTACATGGTAAAGGGACTCTATGTGGCTGTAGGTCCCACAGAGGCAAGGGTAGAAGGAGGGAGAGCCCTTAGGGAGCTTTCGTAATGACTTGGACATGGACAGGAGTGTGGGAAGCAGAGAGAAGTGTTCAGGTCTGGATATATTCTGGACATATTTCAAAGGCAAGTGTCAGCAGAATTTGCTATCGGATAGGATGTGCGATGTAAGAGGAGCAAGAGTTAAGACGATGGCAAGATTTTTGGCCTAAGGAACTAAAATAACGAGTTTGCTGCTTACCGAGTTTTCAGGAGAAGCACGTTTGAAGGGATGGGGATCGGAATGTTTGTTCTAGAAATGCTGAGTTTGAGACAAGCCTTTGATATCTGTTCAGAGATGTCAGAAAGTTGTCTAGACATATGAGTGTGTAGTTCCAGGGAGAAATTCAAGCCAGAAATAGAGTTTTTGTATTTGAAAGTATATAGATGGTATTTGAAGTGGGGAGAGACTGCATTTAAAGCCAGGAGACATAATCAAGAGAGGAATGTACTCCAATGTTTAGAGGAAAGGGAAATGGGGAGAAAGCAGCAAAGGAAGTTGGAGTGGGCAGTGAGGTGAGAGGAGAACTAAGGTAGGGTGTGGCCAAGTGAAAGAGGCAAGCAGGGGTGGCCAACTCCGCCAAGCATTGCTTAGGTCCAAGGAGACAGGGACTTGAAATTCGCCAGTGGGTTAGAAAGGAGGAGGTCACTGGACACTTTGCCTGGAGCTGTGATGGGTTGAAGTGATGGGATCAGAAGCCCGGCTGGAGAGATTCATTAGAGAACAGAGGAGAGCTATGGAAGCAGCCAGTAGAGACGTGTATTAATATTTTGAAGTGTTTTGTCACAGAGAGGGGCATAGATATAAGGTAGTGGCTGTAGGAAGATGTGGGAACTAGGGAGGATTTTTAAAGATGAAAGATATTACAGCTTGGCTGTAGCTGGTTAGGATGATTTAATAGATTGGGAAAAATGGAGGACGCAGGAGAGAGAGTGGCCACTGCTGAATAATATTTCTGCGTAGATAGGAGGGGATAGGTCTGGTGCACAAGCAGAAGAGCCACAGACAGTTTACCCACAGCAAGTGCAGGGAAGGCAGAGTTCAAGGGCAGAGGCACAGGGTAAGTTGGAGACAGCGTGGTGGGAGTGTGTGACTGATCTATCCATGTTTTCTATATTCTCAGTGGAATAGAAAGCCAAGCCATCAGCTGAGAGTAGTGGGGAAGCAGGTGTTTGAGATGAGAGAAGTGTGAAATAGTTGTCTAATAAATGAGAAAGTGAATTGACTAGGAAATGAGCCGGACAGCATGGCAGAACCAAGGTGCTACCTGAAGTAGGCAGTCATGAATTTAAAGTGAGATTACCAAATGAAATTACAGCATACAGCATAACTGGCATCCCACATAGCAAAGCAATAACATCAAAGTATCTGGGATATAAAAATACCTGGGATAAGGCATTAGCAATAACAATGGATCTTTAAACATGATGCATTTTAAGGTAAACCTACATTCTATATTTTCCAATACTGTGTCAAGTGTCTCTGTAAGCTCATTTTCAAGCTCTATTAAAAGGATGTATACAAAAATCTCAGCTTTGGAACATGGCCTAAGTACCAAAGTTGGTTATAGTTACTGAGCTAGAAAACTGACTTAAGAAAGTAGCAGAAAGTTACCACAATAGGTAAACAGGTGGCAGATAGAGGAACCAGTTTAGAGTAGTGAGAAGAGGCTGGATCAATGGGGCTGGCTAAGCCTGAGACAGCAGTCTCACTGGAGCCTGGGCTGGACACAGAGTGACAACAGCAATGCCCAGGGCAGTGGTGGTCATGGATGGACAGACCACGGTAACATATGATCAACATCTCTTCTATCAGTGACTGCGGTGGTCCCAATGCAGAACATGCTGGCATGGGGAGTAAATGGCCAGAATGAAGGGGATTTTCAAGTTATGAGGTCAGGAAGGGGACGGAGAACATGGTGTTTAGAGAAGGTAGGAAATGAAGAGTGAAATGTGGTCTAGCAAAAAAAAAATGATTGGCTTTGGCATGGAGCCATTCACTGCTCAATGCAATCCTAATTCTCCAAGTTCAAGTCTATTTTCCATTTGGTATATTAAAATATGATACTTACTCCTCTAAGTTTTATGATTGCATTTTCTGTAATTGGCAGAAGTATTCCAAAGTGATCTATAGGCCACAAAATCACTTGACCTTAAAGATGGCTCAGTTGAATGCAAGCTGCTTTCCAGTTAACTGCTCAGTTTGCTGTGCACATCTGTGACAGTGCAAGGGTCTGCCCTATTGTTCTGCATACCCATAATCTGCTCCACATCGTTTTGGGAACAAGATGAAATATAATAAGCAAAGAATCACTTTACAGTAGATTCTAAGCAGACAGACTCTAAGGTGGCTCCTGTGATCCCTACCTCCTGTTGTTCATGTCTTTGTGCAATTCCCTCCCCTTGTGTGGGCAGGAGCTGAACTTGCTTCTAGCCATTCGTCTATAGCAAAGGTGAACTTGCTTCTAGCCATTCGTCTTCTAGCCATTAGTCTAAATCACTCCTGTGATTACATGTTATTTAAGTCTCCATCTTGCTAGTAGACAGATGCTAGTGACATTCTCCCTTGCAGGCTTTGAAGAAGTAAGCTGCCATGCTGTGAGATGGCCTACAGAGAGAGCCATCACCTAGAGGTGATGACAGTAACCCTTAGCAGATAGCCAGCAGTAAGTCGGGAACCGCAGTCTTACAGATTCTGGAAGGTGAATGAATTTGGAAGTGGATCCATCCCCAGTCAAGCCTCCAGATGAGAACATCCCTGACCAACACCTTGATTGTAGCCTTGTAGAAGACCCAGCTAAGCTATGCCTGGACTTCTAATCCACAGAAATTGTGAGATACTAAATGTGTGTTGTTTTCACCTGCTAGGTTTGTGGTAATTTGTTACACAGCAATAGAAAACTAATAACGGCTCACACTCCATTTTTACTTTTTTGTTGGGATGAGAATGTTTTGAGAGAGACAGATATTTGTTTGTCAATCTCGGTTTTTCTGTCAGCTATCTGTGTGCTCTTTGTGAGCAGGCTGATAGGGGCCATGACACAGGCTAGCATGACGGCAACCTGAGAGCAAGGCTGAGAACATGTGGGAAGGGAGTTCTCTGAGATGAACAGAGCCACCTCCCTAAGTGAGGAGACGAGTGAGCCCCACCCCGTCACACCCCTCCATTTCCACCAAGTTGTCACTATAGTGGTCACCTCCATTGGTCAGGCTGCAGATTTGTCCCCATGTGGACATGAGAATTTGGCTTGTTTTTCAGGTGCTAGAGCTGTAGCCTATGATTTGTGTTGGTTATGAGGGGATTGATGTAGGAGAAAATGCATAGATGGATGGATGCATGGATTGGGACAGTCACCTCTAGTAGGAAAAGCAAAAGCCTTCAAATCACCTGCCCAGGTGTGCTCCACTGCTTCGTACCCATCTTGTTGTGGTCATTGTTAGGCAAGTCAAGTCTTCTTTCCCACTCTTAATGCCACCCAAGTTTCTCCATTTGCAAGCAGGTCTCACCATTGTAAAATAACAATAAAAATAACCCCAAATCTCAAGACACCCTGCAGGAATGTAATGAAAAACTACTACCAAATATGTTACTCATAAATAAAATTCAGTGATTTTTTTTCTTCTTGTCATGCAGAGAAACCATGTTAGAGACATGGGAAATAGAGAACTATAAAAAAAAAATAGAACCAATGGCATTAATTCTCTTAAAGAATCAAAATTAGATTGGCTATTTTCCTGATTTATGCCACTCTTTATTGCAAACCAGCATGCCTACTCCAGCCTGAATCTGCAAGAGTCATAAAGGAAAACTCAAGTGCATTTTCAGACTATGGTACTCCTGGGGCATAAACATTAACTGTTCATAGAAGAAAATAGAATAATCAGCCTTCACTGCTCAAATACCTTTTATCTCTACTGTACATACATTCCAACAGAGTGATTATCCTAATCTCAAGTGTTGAGAGCAAATTAGTTCATTTTAAAATTCATTATTGACAAAGGATTTAGTTCAATACTGAGTTTCTAAATGAACCTCTACATCATGTAAGATTAAATCCAGCCCAAGTGTATCTAGCCTCTGAGTGGTAGGAGATGGTGGCGAGGCACCGAATGCCACAAACCCTACAGTAGTCATATTCTCACAAGTAATATGGGTGCACCTGGAGATTATTTTTCCTGGCAAATAATAAACTACTGTTCAAGCCAAAGTTTCTTATAAAAAAACCCAGAAAATTAGAATCAGTCTCTAACTTTGTCTTGTAATTATTTCTGCAGAATAACAGAACCTTGGATACTAAATCTTGACTCTTCTCTACTCTGGACAAAATTTTGGGAAATTCCAAAAATCTATGCTCTGCATCAAGCACCTATGCTAATTCTCCAACTTGATGTTGAAATGGCTTGAAATATTCTACAACCTTGAACAGTGTCGAATATGCTTGCTTCTCAAACATATAGAGTTTGCGTGTTTTTAGTAAGCATAAAAATGTACAAGAGCAAATGTTTCCTACGTGCCCCTGGAGGGTGGGGCTTGGGGAAGGGAAAGATAATGTACTTGCTATTAATATTTTATTTTAATTGTTGTTTTATTTCTTATATGTGTTGCTATGTAGTTTAATAAAATATAGATTATTAAATATTAGTAAAGAATTAAATAAATACTAAAGACGATTGTAACGGGACAGAGTATTCCACCCTCTAGGCCCCCATCCACAAGGTAGCTTGGCAGAAAGTGTTTGGTAAGTTGGAGGAGAGACAAAGATTGCAAACATAAAAATGCACCAAAGTCAGGCACTAAGAGGTGTTTGATATTCACAAAAGAAAGCTTTGTAGCCTTTATTGACTCAAGGGCTGTCTTTTCCTTTCAACGTCCATCCCCACTCCCTGCAAGCACACCCAGTGCAGCTAAAGGACCTGAATTCTTTCTCCCTAGTTGCGTCCCCCACCCTTCCTGGCCTGGCTCCATCAAGGAAAAAAACTGGACAAAGCCACCAACTGTCAACAGAGCCAAATGCCAAGTGGAAACAGAAGCTTGACAAGCGAGGGGAAAGTAAGTGAGGTTTAAAAAGATGGAGGCTTGATCCTGTGCACGCACACACAAACATGCGCACACACATGTGCACATGCACACACATGATGCACACACACATACACACCTGCACTCCTGACCTCATCTCATCCAGCTCTCCCCTGGATCACTCTGTTCCAGCCACGGCAGCCTCTATGCTGTTCTGTGAACATTCCAGCACTTCCTCCCTCAGGGCTTTGGCGCTTTTCTTCTGTCCGGAATGTTCTTCCCTAAATACTCACATGGCTCACTCCTTCACTTCCTTCACGTCTCTGCCCAAATGTCACCCTATTTGTGAAGCATTCTCTGACCTCTTCATAGTACTTATCAACACCACACACACATTCCTACAGTATATAAGTATGTACATAAATAAATAATTTACATGAATAAATGCATTTATTATATATGTGCTTAATATGAATGTATACCTATGTACACAAAAATTTATAGTCATTTATTATTTAGACTGTCGGCTCCAAAAGGGCAGGCCCTTTCTTTTGTGTACTACTCGAGTCCCACCAACTGAAAAAGCATGTATCCCACCATAAGCACTCAGTCCATCCTGAGGAATGGGGGAGGAAGGAAGAGTGCGGCTACAGAGAACAGACTCCCCCTGCTTGTCAATCCAGGTGGATTATATACAAGTGACAGTCAACGCAAGGAGAAAAGAAAAGAAATATTTTGCATCATCCTCCAAATTCTATGTATATCTCTGTATGTGTTCTTGCTCATGCAGTCATGGACTGTACTTACATACTCTTTCAAAATTTAAGGGTATAACTGGGGTTATAAAATCACTTCAAAGGAACTCTTACCAATACAGTCCATATATCACTTGGAAAACATTCTAGGTCGACAGAAATGTAATTGTATTGACATTTTTGCACAGATCTCATCCACTGTTCTTTTTTATTTAGAAAAAGATATGCCCCTAAAGCAGGATTTCTATTTTCATAAAAATTTACTGTTACTGTTTATGGCCCCAGAGTCAGAGCCCTTGAAATCATGTCCTTAGTAGCTAATCACCTAGAAGAAAAAAAGTCAGTTGTCAGTGACTTAAGAGATTACTAACTAGCAGGGGAATTTGACTTCTAAGGCCTGATTCCCTTCTCCCTTTCGGTGTGTAAACAGACCAGGAAGAGAGAGGCCAGGTCACAGAAACATGAGATAGAAGCCAACCCTCTTTGTCTAAACTCTGAAATAACAAAATGTGGAGTATAACTGGAGTCTGAGGATTGCCAGATAGATTAGTGAATGTTTGCAAAGAATTTTCAAGATGAAAGCCACCACCACAGAAGAGCTAAATCTTACTATTAACTTGGCTGGAATGCTTTGCTAATTTTTCCATGCTGCATTAGAGAGTCTTTAGAACAAATTATACACACACACACACACACACACACACACACACTGACTTAATGACTTTCCAAGGAGGAAATTTTCATTCATGCATCACATTATCTAAGACACTCCAGGGCGGGCCAAGGCTTGCCTGTATGTGTGGTCTGTTGCCATCATGAAGGTCCATATTTAACACACGTGACTGAGACAACGGCTGTGGGGACTCACCACTCTTCCTAATTAGTTGGGAAGGAGTCAAGGAAAAGCCTTCCTGGAGGACCAATCCAGGCTTCACTACCTGCGCCCCTGCAGATTAGTTACAACATAGCTGGTGCCAAACCATGAGCTAAGGCCAGATTCCAATAATTCATACTCATCCCCAACATTTCACGTTGCTATCGAGTTTGGTTTTCTTACAGGTCTTACATAGTTCAGTTAAAAAAAAAGATTTTGGTGACTAAAATCCAATTGAACAGAACGAGCACTCTTCCCAGCTCCTCCCACCTGATTCACCTCCCCTGTGCTCCACCCCTCCGAGACTGGTGTGGAAAATCATCAAACGAACATCAGGATGGTGGTCAATTCATTCCTCTACTCTCAAACCATAAGGAATAAACAGGCTGAAAGAAGGGAGGATGAGCATATTTCAGCAGTGTTTCTCCATTCTTTCCTCTACAAATGTTATTTGTAAAATGTTACAGCACAAATAGCACAGTGTACACTGAAGGCTTGACTGTTGCTTTTTTCCTTTTGTCCCTGGGTCTGGGTTAGCCTTGCAAGCTCTGATAGTAAGGCTAGCTTTTGTACTGTGCCCAGGGTGATGCTATGTGCCTACCAGCTTGGCGAAGATGCTCGTGGTGATCAAACTTTGAGGAAGATGGCACAGCTTTGGCACTCATTATACCTTCACTCCGGCTCTTAAAAACGCACTTTTAAAAGTTCAATTTCCCAATTTCCATTATCTCAATTATGTCATCATCATTGAGGTAATGAACGGATCTAGGACAATGATCATCAATGGTATACAAAGATGGGAACAAAAGTCCAAGTCAACTGATTACCTGGGGATACAACCAGCAAAGTCCAGAATGGGGGAAACTATGGAAAAAATGACCCAGTTTCATCCACAGATGCATTGCAAGGGAAAATAAAAAGAGGTAAGAGAAAACATAAATTTAAAATGACTAAAGAAACTTCTCAAACAAATTGTGTGGATTTTGTTTAGATCCTAATTTGAACAAACCAACTATTAAAAAATGTTATGAGATAATCAGAGCCACTTAAACATTCATTAGATATATGATATTAAGGAATTATCATTTATTTTTAAAAGAATAATAGTTATGTTGAGATTATACTTTTAAAAACAGTTCTTGTCCTTTAGAAATACATACTAAAATGTGTACTTATAAAATGATATGATGTCAAGAATTTGCTTCAAAATGTCCAGTGGGGAGGAAGTGGGGTGTTGGGAATACAGATGAAACGAGATTGGTCAGACGGTGATGATGGTTGAAGCTGAATTATAGGGTCATGAGGTTCGTTGTATTGTTCCTTTTACTGCTGTACAGATTGGGTATTTTCCATAATAAACACATTTTTAAAAAAAATTAGGGGAAATGGAAAGTAGAATTTCAAAGATTTTCTTATTTCGTATCTATGAAATATTTGCAGGCTGTATGCAAAATTAATCATTTTAATTTTAACCTCTCTTTTTGGGATTGCTGGGTAGGTTGTCCTCAGCCTCTTTTTGTGTTCTATCTTTGCACTGTCTTATTGAAAAAGGCAAATATAAAGAATACTATATATTTTTAAAAAGTTACAATTTCCATGGAATTATTTAGATGATATTTTAAGTAAACTGTAAGCATTGTTCTTCTTTATACAACTGCTTCTGCAACCCCAAAAGAAAAAAATATATAACAGTAGAACTAAAAGGGACTTTCTCCCATCCAAGTACTAACCAGGCCCAACGTTGTTTAGCTTCCAAGATCAGACAAGATCAGGCACATTCAGGGTAATATGGCTATAGACTAAAAGGGACTTTGTTAATATTATAGAGTTAAGATTATTTGCCCCAACTGGTGTCCCTCTTTTAAAATATATGCATCTTAAATGGAAACTAACAGATACCCCTTGCCTTCCAGTTCATTTGAATTCACATCGATATTGCTAATAAACTGTTTAAATACTCCTGGAAAAGCTGGCATAGCATAGGATTTTTTTTTCTTTTTCAAATTCAAGCAGAAAAGAAGCCATTTGGAATCATTCCAAAAACTAATTCCATATGGGAGGGGGAGCGTTAGTAAAGCCAACTGTAATCAGTAACGAAAATATTTTTTTTTAACTCATTGAATCACATATTACCTTTCAAACAATTCTCTTGTTTAATTCTGCAAAAATTTCAGAAACTCAGTCATCTGCTGAAAATTTCTGCCCTGACAGATTTCTTTTTTTAAATGCAACAGCAAAAATAAAATGAATAATTTATGATTTTCTGCTATGAATTCTACCAGTGGGAAGTAATGTCTTGCTAACAAAATGGAATGTATAGCACTGAACACCAGAAATTCACATTAAAGAATTTAGTCATGTAATCTCATTGTTTAGCCTACTCCCTAATAGAAAAAGAAAAGGGAGGGTAAGACTGCGGGGAAATTGGCATCCATCGCCTGGCACTTAATGATATTGTATGGCTCTTTGAATTCAAACCCTTATTTTTATCAAGATAATTTAAAATAATTCAGAATTCTTTATGTGCAAAAAGATACTCATAGCTCTACTTTTCACCTAAGAAATGTCAGGATAACTTGTGATTCCATAACTTGTATCCTCATGGGGGAAGGGCAGGTGACTTTGAATAGAGGTTTGTGACACCTCTACCTAATTCCACTGTCCTCTTCCCACTCCCGAGCATATCACAGATCACGTTGTGTCTAGTGACTGTCACTTTCTTGTTCAATCTTGCTTTTAGGTGAAAGTACCAAATGTACTAATAGCACATTAAGTATGCGGAAATTTGTCTTCTGATAATCTCAATGAACGTCCTAGAGTTAAAATGGAAAAATTAAACTCAATGACTTTAGTGACACTGTAAAGATCATCTGGTCTTCTTCCTCAGACAGTCAACAAGCCAAGCCAAAGTGGTGAGTGACGTTATTGGGATTAATGCACATAGAGAAGAAACATGTGCCCACGGTGGATATATAATTTGCAGTGCAAAATGAAAATGTGGGTATTTAAGTTCAAATGCAGGAAAATAAAGTGCAGTTAAAAGTACTAGATTATAAAGTTTTTTCTTTAAAAATACTTTATTACTTAGGAAATATGATATGGGTAATTGTGATACATAAGTAGCAAAATAAACTTACAAAAATATTTACTTTAATTTTATGTAACATATTAATAAAAACCATACTCTATTAATGTGATATTTTGATTGATCATTAGATTTTTCAGCTTGTTTTTTTTCTGTAACTTCATTTACTAAGGTCATAATACTTCTAGAAACTTAATTTATTTTTTATGCTTTAACTTTTTTTAATAGATTTTATTTTTTCAGAGCAGTTTTAGGTTCACAGCAGAATTGAGCAGAAGGTATAGAGATTTGTCATGTGCCCCCTGTCCTCACACATGCATAACTCCCCCATGATCAATGAAGGCATTCAGAGTAAGAACCCCAAAATATGCCGCTGTGGCATAAAGATTATTTTAAGCTGAAAGGGATTAAGAAAAAGCAGATACAGGATGAACTCTGTGTCCTCCCCCATCTGCCTGAAAACAGAACATAAATTTCCCTTCTTAAGGTGTTCCCCCCTCCCCCATTGCTGTGCCAGGAAGGGGTTAACAAACTTATCACTGGAGACAACGTGACAATCCGAAGAGTCTACACAAACCTTACTAAGTAATCCTTATTTTCCTTCCGTATATTAACCTTCCCAGAGTTTGTCACCCTTGGAAGCCTAAAACCTTTTCTTTTACCTTGTCACTTCTATACAAAGTTATTATTGTTTTGTTAAGCTTGAGTTCCAACTCCTTTTTCAAGTTAGTCACCACTGAGTTTCTCCCACTTGTACACCTACTGACTGCATGTTTTAACGAACTCTGCTTTCTCTTCTTAATCTGTTTTTTTGTCAGTCTAATTTTCAGGGGCTCCAGCTGAGAACCTAGGAGGGTAAAGGAAAAAGTTTTTCCTTCCCTACATCAGCATCTCCTACCAGAGTGGTCCATTTGTTGCAACTGATGAACCTACATTGACACATCATTGTCACCCAAAGTCCGTAGTTACATTGGGGTTCACTCTTGATGTTACACATTCTATGTGTTTGGACAAACGTATAATGATATGTATTCACCATTCTAGTGTCATTCACTGCCCTAAAAATCCTCTGTGCTCTACCTATTCATCTTTTCTCCCCCCAAACCCTGGCAACCACTGATCTTTTTCACTGTCTCCAAAGTTTTGCCTTTTCCAGAATGCCATATCGTTGGAATTATACTGTATGTACCCTTTTCAGATTGGCTTCTTTCACTAAATATGCATTTAAGGTCCTCTATGTCTTTTCATAGCTTTATAGTTCATTCTTTTTTAGAGCTGAGTAATATTCCACTGTCTGGATTACCATAGTTTATTTTATCCACTCACCTACTGAAAGCTGCTTCCAAGTTTTGGCAATTATGAATAAACCTGCCATAAACATCAATGTGCAGGTGTTTGTGTGGATATAGGTTTTCAACTCCCTTGGGTAAATACCAAGGAGCACTATTGATGAATCACGTGGTAAGAGCATGCTCAGTTTTGTAAGAAATCACCAAACTGTATTCTAAATTGGCTGTACCATTGTGCATCCTCACCAGCAGTGAGTGAGAGTTCTCTTTGCTCCACATCCTCACCAGCATTTGGTGTTGTCAGTGTTCTGGATTTTGGCCACTCTAAGTGGTGTGCAGTGGTGTCTCCTTGTTTCAATTTGCATTTCCCTGATGACAAATGATGTGGAGCATCTTTTCATATAATTATTTTCCATCTCTATATCTTCTTTGATGAGGTGTGTGCTAAGGTTTTGGGCTATTGTTGAATTGGGTTGTTTTCTTATTGTTGGAATTCAAGAGTATTTTTTGTATATTTTGGATAACAGTCCTTTATTAGATTTGTCTCTTGCAAATATTTTCTCTCAGTCTGTGGCTTGTCTTTTCATTCTATTGATAGTGTCTCTCAGAGAGCAGAAAATTTTGATTATAATGAATGTCAGCTTATCAAGTTTTTTTCTTTTATGGATTGTACCTTTGGTGTTATATTTAAAAAGTCATCATCAAACCCAAGGACATCTAGATTTTCTCCTATGTTATCTTCTAGGAATTTTATAGTGTTGCATTAGATCTGTGTCTCATTTTGAATGAATTTTTGTGAATGGTATAATGTCTGTGTCTAGATTCTTTTCTTTTTTTTTTGCACGTGGATATCTAGTTGTTCCATCACCACTTATTGAAAAAACTACCTTTTCTCCATTGTAATACCTTTGCTCCTTTGTCAAAGATCAGTTGACTATATTTATGTAGGCCTATTTTTGGACTCTCTTTCTGTTCTATTAATATTTGTTCTTTTGCCAATACCACACTGTCTTGATTACTATTGCTTTATAGTAAGTCTTGAAGTTCAATATTGTCAGTCCTCCAACTTTGTTCTTCTTCTTCAATGTTGTGTGGCTATCATGGGTCTTTTGCCTCTCCATATAAAATTTAGAATCAGCTTGTCAAAATTTCTTGCTAAGATTTTGAGTGCATTGAATCTACAGATCAAGTTGAGAAGAACTGACATCTTGACAATATTGAGTCATCCTATGTGTGGACATGAAATATCTCTCCATTTATTTAGTTTTTTGATTTCTTTCATCAGAGTTATAGTTTCCTTCATTCTAAGTTTCTAGATATTGTACATATTTTGTTAGATTTATGCCTAAGTATTTTAATTTTTTGGTAATGTAAATGGTATTGTGTTTTAATCTCAAAGTCTACTTGTTTATTGCTGGCATACATAAAAGTGGTTGACTTTTGTGTGTTAACCTCGTATTCTGCAACCTTGCTATAATATCTTATAAATTCCAGGAGGTTTTTTGTTGACTTATTCGTATTTTCTACATAGACAATCATGTCATCTGTGTACAAAGACAATTTTATTACCTTCTTCCTAATTGTCATACTTTTTATTTCCTTTTCTTGTCTTACTGCATCCATCAGCTAGGACTTCCAGTATGATGTTTAATAGCAGTGGTGAGAGGGGACATCCTTGCCTAGTTCCTGTTTTCAGTAGGAAATCTTCTAGTTTCTCACCATTAAGTAGGATGTTAGCTGTAGGCTTTTTGCAGATGTTCTTTACCAAGTTGAGGAAGTTCTCCTCTATTCCAAGTTTACTGAGGGTTTTTATCATGAATGAGTGCTGGATTTTGTCAAATGCTTTTTCTGTATCTATTGGTAGAATCATGTGATTTTTTTCCTTAGCCTGTTGATGTGGAGTTGGGTGTTTCCCTTACCCAGGTCAGGATGGTGACAACAGAGCATTAAACCAAATGCAGGACCCTTCTAAGTGCAAACTCATTCTTTCCCCACAATCATTGCTCACTCTTGATGGATGTTAGGTGGCTACTTAGTTTTTGGCTATCAGGTGGCTATCTTGGTTTTTAGCACAATTCTGTAGTACTCCTTCCATCTGAAGCCCATTCCAACCATGATGGGTATTCTGGTCTGCTTCTGCCTGGGCCATTCTCATTGCAGCTCTCATAAGGTTCCTGAGGGATGAACATAGCTTGGCTGACAGATATTCTGTGTCTCCTTCTCTTAAAGTCTTTGTTTAGTTCCCACTGAGCAATTCCCTTTAGCATCTCACCCTTGTGCCTCACATAAATCTGGCTCTCCTCTGCTCTTCAGCCACTGGGCATCTGTGCTACAAGGCCATGGTGCAGAGGGCTGCTAGTGCCCCCTCGTGCTGCCCTTTCTCCTTTTCCAAACCCCTTCCCCATCACAAATCTCGGATCTGTAGATCTGTGCTGTTCTAGAGTTGATACAGATTCTACATCCCCCAAGTCCTTGCCCCGGCTCTAGCCTTTCTTCCACTCAAGCCCTGATAATAGGCATAGCACTTGGCTCTGATTCTCTCAGAGAGAGGCAGGGGAAAATAGGAATGCAACTGAGAGAATTCCCCCAACTCTTTCTTATGTTCCCAGATTGGTCTCTGCATCATGTACTCTTGCTCACCTTTCTTACTGATCCTGCCCTTCAGCTGACCTTGACATGCTCTCTTCCCAATTCTCTCTCCTACAAATTTTCCCCCAGGCCCAGGCTCCAAGGAGATGCCTCCTTTTCCTGCTGCTACCTCTCCCCTCCCCCTCCTTCTCTTCCCCTTCCACAGCACTTAATTGAGTGGCTTCAGGCTGCAGTCCTCAACCCCTGGACAGGTACTGGGCCGCAGAGCTCTGCCGCCCATCCCCATCACCATCCACCATCAGTGGAAAAATTGTCTTCCATGAAACTTAGAAAACAGGGAGGGGGCGCACAGGAGGTGAGCTGGGAGTGAGTGAAACTTCATCTGTATTTACAGCTGCTCCCCATGGCTGGCATCACCACCTGAGCTCCTTCCTATCCCCCACCCGTGAACAATTGTCTTATATGAAACCGGTCCCTGGTGGCAAAAAGGTTGGGTACTGATGGCTTCAGGAATGATCCTCCTTCTTTCTACACGGAGGTGGAGATCATGTTGTGTTTCTTTTTCTATTCTTGTATCCCCTAGAAACAAGCTGAGGTTGCAAAGCCATGGCATTTACCTATTCATAACTGCAAAGTGTGATGCATGCACCATATAGTGGAAAAGTACAAGAAGCCATGTTGATGTATGATGAAGTGACCTGAAGTGAAGTCTGAGGGGACATGATGTTTCCTTTGGCATAATACCTAGCACAGTAGGGATTTATAAATAATTGAGTAAGGAGTAAAGACTTAAATTGCAAGAAATATCACACAATTGAATGCACTTTATTTACTAAATAGAAGAATGTACAATGTATGGAGGATATTAGTAAGCAGTGAAAGTTAAAGAAGCAAATATTTGAGTTGGAAGTGACTTTAGAAATCATCCAAAGCCATGGCTCATATCTTTTTAGGGACCCCTTTGGATCTCTGATAAACAAATGTTGCAGACAATTAAAGTGGCACCCTCAAAAGGCCATGGACCCCAAGTCAATGACCCCTAAACTGAAGGCACTTGCCTACAATGCCTGTGTTGAGTTATAACTGCACTGAAATTTTCTAAAGAGAGCTCCAGCTTACCCAGAATGGCAGTCCTCTGAAATACTTGGTTTTCCTCAATAAATTTCAAAGAAGAGATTCTTTCCATATGAAAAAAATTCAAATGCCAAACAAAACCCAGAATATATTCTCTCGAGCCCTTAAACTACTCTCTGCTTTCCAGGAGATGCCTAATGGGAGAAATCTCTAAAGCAAGACATATCCAAAATGTTTGGATATTTGCAAGCCAAATCAGTGCTGCAAATCAGTAATAAAATCCCCAAAAAACTTTATCTTGATTTTCTTCTGTGCAAGTAAGCTAAGATTCTTTCTGTTGTAAACAGAAACGTGGGAACAGTGACAAATGACTGTGCCAAAAGCTTACTCTTTCCATCTAGTTCTGCAACTGAGAGAGAAATTAATAAGAAACCATATGGAATAAAGATTAAAATCCAGAAGAAGGAAAGGATTTTTAAAATTACATTTATTTCTTTTTTCACTAACAGAGAAAAAAAATTTCTATCTATAACAAACAGAAATTTCCACCTATAACAAATAGAAATTGTAAGTATGAAGGAAGAAAATAAATTTCAATATTTGCAGAAAAATTTCAGACTTTAGTATGCCATTTTAAGAATATATAGGCTTCCACGTCAAACTGCCCAGTTTCAGATGATGACTTCACCCTGTGCAACCTCGTGCATTTGGTGCTTGAATTCTTGGAACCTCAGTTTGTTTCCTGTAAAATGGGAATAATATTTATATGGTAGGGTTGCATGTAGATTAAATGAAGTAATCCATGTAAAGTGCTTAGCACTATACCTGGAACACTAAGAAAGAAAGAATTGAACAAGAGAATGCAGAAAAAAAAAGGAGAAAATTCTTTTTTGGTAGAGGCAGATGAAAAAGAACAGGACATGTTTCCATGCAGAAATAAAACAAAGTACACTGGGATGAAAAGTTTTGAGAGAAAATTTCACAGATCTCCAAAAAAAAAAAAAAAAAAAAAAAAAGGAAAAAAAAAAGGACAGAAGAATAAAAAATGGAGGAAAAAAAAAAAGCAAAGAAATTCCCGTGACCAGAGCCTGTTTATCTTTTCTCTGTCCTTTCTTTTAAAGGAAGGCAAATAGTGGTGGTAATGAGCCAGTCACAAGTGGATGGCTCTTTGCTAGCTATTCGTCTGCTTTCCAAAATGTGTTTAAAATTTGAAAACTTTTTGAGGTCTGCTTTTTAAAAAATAATGCTTTTAATAATTTAATTAATTCTTGACTATACACCTACCTGTAAGATAGGTTTCTTAGGATTGCTATAATAGTCTAATGTAATGATGTACCTAAAGCATAACATATATGTAAAGTATGAGATGCTTCACCATCGCTATGTAAAGGAGGAATATGATATGAAAAGACAGATAATCCACAGCATTTAACAGACATGAAAAGTTTGTGCTGCTAGAAGGGTCAACAGTAGGATATGACGAACCCAAGGGAGGTTATTTTGATACATTTGCAGCAAGTGGTAAAGAGCCTTTAGTGGTATACAGTTCAATGATGTTCTTTTCCCCTCTTCAGTGGAGCAAACAGAGTGTACAGTTGATTTCCACTTCTCTCATTTGTTTCCCTCCTTTCTACTGAATACTGTTCTTTAATCAGCACCTGTCACAATGCTAATTGGCTTTCAGGCTGAGCTACCCCAAACACAGCCTGCACCACCTTGCTGGGGTCTGCGGGAAATCTTCAGGCCTGTTAGGACACAGCAGATCCCTTGTAAGTCACTCGGTCTGCTCCTGCTCCCAGCTGCATGCCAATTAGTGTGCAGGCTGCTCTTTCTCTGCAGTCACTGGAACCTTGCTCCTCTTTTAGGGACCTCTCAGGAACCATGTGGTGAGAAACCAAATGATGCTGATGCCCAGTGTTTGTTATCAACCCGGACCTCAAATGTTCTTGGCATAATCTACCTGAACCCTTAGAAGATTATTTTCAGGTTAGGAGATTTAAAAAAAAAAACCCAATATTTCATTAGGCAAGGAAGCAACTTGTTTTATACTGTGATTTAGAAGGGGCGATAACATAGGATTCTTGAAAGAAAACCAGGTTTCTATGAGTTCCACATGCTCCATTTGCACTGTGTGGTTCTGTTCTCTCAATCTTGCCAGAACTGCTCTGCATTATCCTTCGTGCTGTAATACCAAACATTTCAATGCTTTGCTCTAGGATGTTTGTGTCATTGGTTTAACTCACGCTGCAAACTGCAAATGGCACTATATTTCTAACACTGCTATAATGAGGCAAGTGTTACCAAAAGTTCGACACTTGTCCCTGAGGCTGCATCAGAAGAATGAGGACAAGTGGTTTGAGGAGAAGGAAAGGGGAGTTTATTATTATAATTTGCCAGCAAATGAGGAGTATGGCAGACTCATGTCTTAAAGTAACAAAGTCCTGTCTATGAGAGGAAATACAGAGCTGTTAAAAGGATTTTTCAGCTTGGAGCTATTGCAGTTTAACTATAGTTGATGATCATGATCCACCCAGCTCCGGGGAAGGCAATCTCGGTGACCTCTGCCCTGACAATTCCATTGAGCCATTTCCTGTGGTGCAAAGAACAATGGACACTCCCCTACCTCTCTGATTACTGCATCAGGGATGCAGGTTTTAATTCCCGAAAGAGGGTGTGTGTCAGTGTGTGTGTATGTGGGGGCAGTTTTAAAGAGACAACTCGTAAAACATTCTACCCTTTTTCAGGCCGTTCCCTCTGTTACATGAGGAAGACTGAGTTGTTGGAGCAGATGTGGGAAATGTTCAGAGATTTGGGGCCCAGAGGCAGGACTTTAAAGAGCTGCTGACATTCCTCATGCACTCGGCAAGATGCTCCCAGAGTCACTTTACAAAGCAGCCCCATGTCAGCTTGCTCATCTCTGGGAGGCTCTTCATGAGAGGACACTGCTCCTCTGCTCTCCAACGTAACAGACTTCCCTGCAAACACACCTGATGTGGGAGAAAATCCCCCCAAATGACCAGCCTGACCATTTCAGACCATTCATTGTACAACAGGTGGAACCACCACTGATACTATTGTGGTGCACATGCAAACCACTTCTTATGTAAAAACACTGGCAAAAATATTCAGGTTTCCAGAGATATTGACACCTCAAGACAAAACTTTAACATCTGCCCAGCTTTGATGAGAATCATTCTTTTTCCAACTCTATTTCCTCCTGTTAACAATGGACCCTCTCCAAGCCCCCAAACTTTAATGGGGGCTGCAACAATAGGTCGTGCTAGCAGGTGTGAAGCATGATGTTTTCCTCATTCAGACACTCAGGGAGAAGAGAAGACCCCTGGAAATGTTCCTCACCTGCCTCGCCTGAGGAGTGTGCCGTTCAGGTGTCATTTGGACTCTTTGCACTATCTACCCTCATTAGCCATTTCTTCCCTTTTAAAGAAATGCACACTGCTCACACATCCTAAGTTTAACAATGACCCCCTACCCTGGAGGGAAATAGCCTCCCAAAGTGCCAGATAAATGTATGATTCAAAATATTGGTGCTGTCTGGCCAAAGTAGAGTAATAGGGACCAGATGTATCCTCCACCTGAAACAACCCCCTCCAAAGACAAAATACATGAAAGAACAGTTTTCAAGACACTGGGCATCAGGCACTGAAGGGTGCTGATCTCTGAGAGCTGGGAAACAAACAAGGTGAGCCCTACAATCGCCCCAGCTTACAACCTTGGGAGAGTTTCTAGCTGCGGTGCAGGGAGGCAGAACTGACCGAGGTGGATTCCCTGGGTTGAGGAGATCAAGCTAACAGTCCAGGGAGATCAAGGCAGCTAGAGTTTATAGGGCAGAGTACTAGAGAACAGAGAGCTGCACAGAGGGAGAGAGAATTCCGAGGATCTGCAGAGGGTCTCCTGTGGGAATTCAGCATGAGAGTGTAAGGAAACGACCCAGGAAAAAGAACCATCAAAAGATTAAGAGGGAACAGAGACTGGTGTTCATGCATGGCTGGAAACAATGCCTGTTCCTACCAACCAGACTGGAAAAACTCAGAGTGCATGGGGCTCTGGGTAAAGTACTCAGGAAGATCTTGCCTCAGTAGTGAAGAATCATTAGCCTTAGACTGGGCGCTGTTCCAGAACTGCCTAACAAATCATAAAAGTGAGACTCCCAAACTACAAACTCTTTCAAGTCACTTAATTGCAGAGTAGAACAAAGCTCAAGAAAATCTATAGGGATACAGAAATTTCCATCATCCAACAAGGTGACATTCACAATTTCTGGCATCCAATCAAAGACAACCAGGCACGCAGAGACAAGAACACGCAGTCCGTCATGCAGAAAATAATCACTCAATTGAAACCAACCTACGACTGATCCACATGTAAGAATTAGCAGAGAAGTTTATTGAAACACTTATTATCTATCAAAAGCTTATATGAGAATATTCCTAGCAACTTTATTCATAATAGCTAAAAACTGAAAACAATTTAAGTGTCTATACAGGTGAACAGACTGCTTAGCAATAAAACAGAAAAAGTCTCTAAGAGATACATTCATGAATCTCAAAAATATCATGCTGAGTGAAAAAAGCCAAACATGAAAAAGTACATATTATATGATTCCACTTATTTAAAATTCTCAAATAGGTAAAATTAATTTGTGATGTGAGAAATCAGATCACTAGTTGCTTCTGGAATGGGAGGATCTACTGAGAAATAGTGCAAGGAAACTTTTAGGGTGAGAAAATCATTTCTACTTGGATAGGGGTGTGAGTTACAGCAGTATATGCATTGTAAAAATGGACCAAGCTGTATAAACTGTGCATTTCATTCAATAAAAGTTTTTATTAAAAAGTTTAACAATCCAACAGAAAATAGGTACTACAGGTAAAAGCAAATAAAATAGCCAATAATAAGCAGATGAAAATATGCTCATTGTCATTTGGATTCATGAAAAAATAAATTATAATCACAGTGAGATACCATTTTGCACCCTCCAAATTGGTGATATGTTAAAATTTGAAAGTATTTGATTGCATACTCTGTTGATGCAATATATATTGGAGCAACCACTTTGGAAAACATTTTGGCTTACTGAGTAATGAAGCAATCTGAAATGCCATTCCTAGAAATATTTCTTTTAAAAAAAGTCTTGAGCATCAAAGACTTGTAGATCTTGTTCACAGCAGTACTGTTTGTGATAACAAAAAATCTGAAAACCAGAATGTTTATTTATAGGATTATAGGTAAATAGTGATATAGTCAAATATATGTTGAATACATGCATAAGGATGTGGAATTTAATGAATTTCAGCTACATGAATATGTAGATGAATCTCAGTAGTATAAAATTGAGTGGGAAAAGGAAGTCTTCAAAGAATCTCTACAGTGTGATTCCATCTATATAGCTCTTAAAAACATGCAAAACTAAACCATATAATGTTTAGAGGTATAAGAACATGGAAAAGCAGTAAAGATAATAATGGGAATAATTAACACAATTCTAAACATGGCGTTTGAGAAGGGAATATAATCATGCACACAATACAAAGGTGCACATTGTGTTGTCATTTTTTTAAACTTTACATATATTTCACTAAAATTCCTTCTTGTCCACTTAATATTTAACACAAAACTTAGTAAATAATGAACAAAAAATATAGAAGGGTAGACCAAAGAATGTGAGATAAAATGCTATACATGTAATTTTTTATTATCAATGACAACCTAAAAATCTTTATAAAATTCAATTATAAATCTGCCAAGTTCTTAATGTTGAAATTTCTCATTTAGAATCATAAGATCACCATGTAATAAAGGCTGAACTGAAAGACTGTTAGTGAATAATGTTGTTTATAAAACAATGCACCCAGATAAATGTCAAGGTATTATAAAAAACATTATTTATTCTCAGCTCATAATTAATTGAATGCCCTGTGGAAGCAAGATGCTCTAGTATAAAGGTTTTTGTCATTTCCATAAAGACGTTCATTCAATCTGCTATTTCACAACAGTTGACTATGTGCAAGTAGAATTCAGAGTTATCAGAAGTAAATAGGGCATGACTTCCAGGGGGGAAAAGCAACATATAAGGTCCCATTTTTAAAAACCTAATATTCAAATTCAAAATGTTATTCCTTTCCTTCTGAATACTAACGTGTGCTCAGTGCATGCATGTATACAAACGTGCAAGTGTTGTCTGGAAGAACTGCATCTCAATCCCAATAATGGGTTGCCCGTGAAGGGAGACAGATTCCATTCTGACCTTTTAACGTTTTGCAAAACCAAAGTCTTCCCAGGCAGATCTACCTGGACTCAGGATTCCACAGCCTACCTGAGGTGTCAAGTATTGGCCCCAAAGGAAGAGAAAAAAACAATACGGTGTGCTGATTCATCTAACACTTCTGCAGAAAAACACACAGCGCAGTCTCAGGGGACACCTCCAACCCAGCAAGCCTGGGAGAGCAGCGGCTGCCTGCAAGGGCGGGTAGAATACAGGAGGTGAGGCCTGGTAGGGGAGCAGCAGCCTGTTTTGCAGAATCACCCCAGATTTCTGCCCTAACCTTTGTCTGTTCAATAGAGGTCTTTGACATTTTCACTGTAATTCAAAAGCAATTAACATGAAAGCTGCTTTCAGACACATAGAGGATACTTAAGTACGTTATCACTCTCTTAGTAATAGGAATTCCACTACCTCCTGTATGTTCACATAGATCTAGGGAAGCTCTCCCTATATTTGTAATGAAGCCCTCTGCCACCTATCCCTGACCCTGTCAACTCAAAAAAGAACAAGTCACCTGGCCAAGATAGGAATGCAAACGGAGGTATGGGCCAACCCTGTTCCTCCACGGGGGCAACCAACCCTCCTCGCCCGTCAGGCATATCTGCAACCCTCCTTCTCTGCACACACTACAAACTTTACAATGATTCTTTTAAACCACTGAAGCTTTTATTCCTTAAATCCTAAAAGTCTCATCCAGGTTAAGTGCTGGACGTAGCAACATAGTGGCCCCAAGCTATGCTGGAATAATCACCGAGTATCAGCAGCTTGGAAAGAAAGATCCCTCAGAAGAGATTAGAAAAAGCTAGAAAGTCAAGTCACTTAAGGCAATATCCCCAATATAGAAACATTTAAAGAGGGAAAACTGGTTTCTACTGAGAAATTAAATGTAGACTTAAAAGATTATCTCTTTCCAAAAATCTACTTACCATGTCATTAGTACCAAACGTATTAAGGGGACAATAATGTAGGTAAGCGTAACAGGACAGACAGCAAACTTCCCCACAGCCTTCCAAGAGGCACCGCTGAGTAGCACAGGGGTGTAACGCTGCTGCTCCTCCCAGTTAGGCAGAGAGTATTGCTAAGTGCCATTAAATTGCAAAAAATTATCAAGATACCGCAGGAACCCTGACCATATAATGTCACAAGAACTCTGAATCTGAAGAAATCTGCTGCTTCATTTATAGTGTGTGCTATAGCACTGCATGGTCAAAACTAAAGGAAGGCAAAGAGGAAAAAGATTCACTGTTGTGGCCCCAGATCAACCATCTGAAACAGAAAATCTGAAAGTTTGTCTATTTTATATACAGCTGTGGATTACAAAGAAACAAGAGCCCTAAATCATGGGAGAAAGTTTAGGGACTTGAGAAGCTTTATTTGAAGTTTAATTTATAAGAGCATTTATCACTTTCCATTTAAATTTGAGTTTTAAGCAGAGCATTGCCTGACCACATGGACAACGTTGAGGATCTTGTAGTTGAACCTTTTAAAAGAGGGTGTTTAATTAAGATTCTAGAGGCTTCATCACAGAAATAAAATAATTTCTTGTTGAAATTACAGGGCACACAATAAGGAAATGGCACAATGCAGTGCTTTGTGGAGCATGAGGGGAAACTTGCCCTTTCCCCTGAAAGTTCACTGAAAGATCAACTCACAATTAAGGCAGATTAATAAGAGGAAGAGATCTATTTACCGCGCACACGGGGAAAATCCCAGAGTGATTGATTGCCCGATATCCCAGTGGGATCCAGATATTTTTATACATGACTTTTAGAGGGTGAGATGAGGAGTATAGATAATTCTGTTTAGGGGCAATACATGGTTACTAGGGAGGATGAATAGGTACTTGGGAGAATGAATGGATGGGGGAAACAGATTGACTTGTGAATTAACCTGAGAGACAGGTATTATGTTTAAAATGATTTGGGGGAGGTCTGATTGCATTCTTGATTTTCTTTTCTGCAATACATTAAGATAACAAGGAGGGGAAGGGAAAGTCAGTTGCCTTTGATGGCTCTGTTTTTTTATGAAGAAAGAGGGAAAGCCCCTTCCAAGACCTGTTGATCTCTAAGGGCCTTTAATTCAAAATACTCTTTATACCAAGGAGTCATATTTTAGGGTGCAATTTCCTGAGCTCCTTAAGCCCTAAACTGTCAGGCTTCATTTTTAGATCCAGCTCCTGATCAGCTGGATCAGAGGATAAGACTGCCTGAGGGAAAGGGAGTGGATGTTCCCAGAGATGCTTCAGGCTTGGAAGGAAACCATTGATAATAGAGCAGGCATTGTGCGTACAGGTGGAGGTTGCAGAGGGTTCTGACAGTGAAAATCTCAACAATAACAGCCAAAAGGCCCACCCCACATGTCTGAAATTGGGAAAAGCTGGAAGGAGCCTTAAAAATCATCCAATGCTCTCATTTTATAAAAAAGGGATTAACTGAGTTTCTAATTCTTAGGACTTTGACATGGATTTTCTTACTCCAAATCCTTCATACCCATTTTTAATCCATTCCAATCCAGCAAAGCATGGATGCTGGAGCCAAATACAAAGGTTCAAGTCCTGATTGGTCTACTTGGTAGTAGCTAGGCTTTAGTCAAGTGACTTAAACTCTCTGTCTTTTAGCTTAGTTATTTTTTTTTTGTAATATGTGAATAATAATACATAATGCATAGAGCTCTCATGAGGATTCAATGAGTAAACGTATGGAAAGTGCATTTGTGGCATTGGGAATATAGTGTTATGCTTTATTGTGGTTAGCAATTACCTTAAATATTGTTGTTAATTATGGGAAAATGGAAAGGAAAATGTCAGAAAAGCAAATTATGATTTTACTTTTTAAATTTTTTTAAATTTTCTTTCCTTACATCTCTGCTGAGCAAATTATGATTTTAAACAATGCTTTCAATTCTAAAAGTGGTAGAGGAGCCATCTTCATCAATAATGTCAACACATAAAAATGTGACCATTCTTTAATTCTTCACAGTTGCATGGAGATCAGAAGTTATTCTCTTCCTGTCAAAAAGCCACAGACATTTGTTAAAAATACTCACAAGTTCAATTTCAGGGGCTAGGGAAAGAAAGAGAAACAAATTGACAGTGCTCTGTAAGACCAAAGGTGGCAGTTGTACGAAGCAGCGAGGAAACTTGATTTTGGGAGTACACCAGCTTTCAGCTAAGATCATTGGTGGGTTAAGGATTGTGCTGCCCTTTGTCGAGAGATCTGTGATGAAGGTATTTCCTAGGAGAGAGACACCTTTCAGTAGAAGTCATGAAAGCTGCCAGAGTCAATGGTCTTCCTTTATGCTAATTAGGTTGACTGTGGTAATCACTTCACATGATATATGTATATCAGAACACATGTTGTACACCTTAAATAAAGCTGAGGGAAAAAAGACAGCATTCTGTCAATCACATTACCTTATATGCCCTTTAGAGATCCATTTTGGTGTCATCTATTCTTTCACTTGAACAATTATAATCTAAATATGTCATCATACAATTATCATTCAAGAGTTTGTTATCTGATGGAACTGCTGTTGCTGTTAGAAAACTGGAGGACAAATCGTTATACTAAACATTTGAAAAGAAATTTAGATGTAAAAAATTTTTACAAAGAGTTCTAAACTATTATCAGGGTATGCCATGCTGTTAGCTCATGAAAACTAATTAAAAATAATTGTGAAACCACCTCTGTACTTGACTGTAGGTTCCCAATAGTGTTCCAGAACCTTCCCTCATGTATGCTGAACTTACTGATACAGTGAACAGGAGCTTGGGGATCAAGAAAGACGTGCATTTAATTTCCTCAAGATAGATAGTAGTTGGAAAAATTATTCTTTTAGTCTTAATTCTCTCATATGTAAAAATTAAAATAATAAAAACAACATGTTGTATGCTACTGTGAATCTTAAATGAGATAACTGAAACAAAAGTGCCGTATCAAAAGAGAGCTGAGCACACAGTGGCCACACTACAAATGTCACAGGACTAGTGAACATTTGTTTCATGACAGGCACTGGGCATTATCTATTTTAATGATTATAACAACCCTATGGGAGAGATGCTATATTAGGCCCATTTTACATACAAGGAAACTGAGGTTTAGAAGGTTAAGTGACTTGCCTAGTGACAGGTGACATGGATGGCAGAGCTACATCTGAGCTCGGCAGTCCGACTCCACAGACCCTGCACCGTCCTCTCCTTCCCCACCTGCTCAGCACCCCGAGGGTAAGTGCATGGTCAGTGCCAGCTCCCCCAGGCCCAGGCCCTCCCTGGCCTCACTGACTCCCCCAGTGAGAATGACTTTGGTTGACATAAAAGCCATGATCAGGGGAAATCCCCTGTGCTCGCTGGGAAGTCATTTACTTATTATCCTGTGTTTTATCCTGAAAGTCAGAAGCCTCCTGCCATTGCTAGTGGCACAGAGCGGCCGTAGGAGTCAGGCTCAGGTCCCGGCTGTTCACCCCGCTCGTGCCCCTTTTCCTTCCAGAGGAACACGTTTTGGGCAAAATTACCAGCTCTGAGCACATCTGCCTCCTCTCTCCCAGCTGTGACCTGACAACATTTGCAATCAGGTTGGCTTTCTGCCTCGTGTCAGCCTGAACCGTGGGCTATTTTCCTAGTCAAACCCGCACTTCCTGTCAGTCTTCCCCTCCTTTTCTGTGCCAACAGTACCGTTTCTGTCCTCAACACCTCTTGGTTTTTTTTCACCTATTTCAATATTGCTCTGCTCTCCCTACTGT
>CM052440.1:62284137-62310110 GCA_028533085.1 Varecia variegata
CAAGACAACAGCATTAGTCCATTCATGAGGGCACAGCCCTGGTGACCTAAACACTTCTTAAAGATCCCACCTCTTGATACTGTTACAATGGCAACAAAATTTCAACATGAATTTTGGAGGGGACAAACATTCAAACCATAGCAATATACATATTCAATGCACATGCCTTTGAAACTAGAGAGTGAAAAAGAAGAAAAATGGCAGTTCAACGGTACAGAATTTTGGGAATAGAATAGACTTTGGAAAGTATCTAGTGACATTGACCCACCTCCATCTTATAAGTGAGAAGAATGGAGATCAAGAAATGCACAATAGACCGGACGTGGTGGCTCACGCCTGTAATCCTAGCCCTCTGGGAGGCCGAGGCGGGTGGATCCCTTGAGGTCAGCAGTTCGAGACCAGCTGAGCAAGAGCGAGACCCCGTCTCTACTAAAAATAGAAAGAAATGATCTGGCCAACTAAAAATATACATAGAAAAAATTAGCCGGGCATGGTGGTGCATGCCTGTAGTCCCAGCTACTCGGGAGGCTGAGGCCGTAGGATCGCTTGAGCCCAGGAGTTTGAGGTTGCTGTGAGCTAGGCTGACGCCACGGCACTCACTCTAGCCTGGGCAACAGAGTGAGACTCTGTCTCAAAAAAAAAAAAAAAAGAAATGCACAATAACTGGCCCGAAGTCACACAGCAAGTCAGGGTCAGGATGGAACCGAGAGGAAGCCAGGTGTCCTCACCCCACGGCCACAGCTCTTTTCTCCACCCTGTGTTGTCTCTCTATCTTTGCCCCTAGCATGACTAGGGGATATCTATTCTCTATGTCATAGCTTTCTACAGAAGAATAATACAAATCTATAGTTTAACAATGTTTAGATTTTTCAAGAACAGAAATGATTGTTTTCATTTTAAAACATTCTATTCTTGTAGTCGTTAATCTTGTTCACACCTATATCTTTGGCTTAATTAAGGACTCAGTTTTCTGAAGTGTTTGCCTGTCATCTAGAGCTATAAATTACATCATTTAATGAAATATCATTGGACAGAAATAATTTTTTGTTGGGGAAAATACCTAAGTTCTCATTAACTTTACTAAAAAACAAAATTACTGTTATCAAGTTAAATAAACAACTTTTTTCAACCCCAAATATTTATTCATCATAGTTTCCACATAGCTCACAATTCCTTTCATAATCAGTCACAAAGAAAAATTTCTAATGAAAGCGAAATGCAAAGTATAAAAATAAAAATCTATGGTAATGACATAACTGTCAGAAATATAACACTCTACCAATCAATAATTGAAATATATTAGTTATTCATTTGGTTCAAAGTGTATGTGAAGCCCCTACAGTGAGAGACAAACATTAATCCTTCCTCTCATCCAGCTAAGACAGGGAGTTTTGTGTGTATGTGTGCATGTGTGTTTGATATAGTAGTTGCTTCCATTCTTTAAAAATCCACACTTATGTTTCCTTTAAGCACTTCATCAATGCATTCTGAGGTTAACTCTCTAAGAAGAAAACTCTCATGTCAATTTTCTCATGGAAATTGCTTCTTAGGATGATTTTAAAATTGACATTTCTAAAATATGTAAATGATGATGACCATGGTTTGCATAGACATAAAAATATTAAAAATTTGTAAAGTCTACTCACAAGAAACGTATCTTTATAAGTTATTATAAAGTTCATCTATCTAAGGTTTAGAAATTATGTCAATGTTCATTTTTTGGTTTTCAACCTATTTATTTAACAGAAGCCTCTTTATTAGTAGGAACTCTACGTGCATCAAAAGGAGAATTTTGAAAGAAGTCAACACTTAGTCTCAGAAACCAGAGAATATTCGTAAGAAAAAATGTTTTTCAAAGTATAAGCAACTTATAATGAGGATGGTATTTATCGGTTAATTAAAACCTTTGGTGAAGAATGAAGTGTTAATATAGAAGTTCTTTTGCCATCTAGACATTGATGAATTTCTCAACATAGCTATTATAATACTTTTCATTTTATATTTCTTTATGATCTGTTTTTTCCTTCTAAAATGTTATTGAAAAGGAGTAAAATAACTTTTAACAGAAAGAAGAGGAGGCAAGATTACATCATTTAAAAAAGTTAATACAACAAAGCAAAGGGAAGCATCATAGAAAGTGGTTATGAAAAAGAATTCTTCAGCACAAGCTTTGCCATAAAAAACTCCTAAAAGAAGCTCTAGCTCTACCTTTTACTAGCTGTGTAACCTTAAGCAAATTCCTTAATCGCTGGAAGTCTCAGATTTTTCATTTGTAAAATGGAGTTCATTATAGTTAATATTGAATGCTTTACTATGTGCTAGGCACCATTCTAATAATTTTTATATGTTATCTCCCTCGCTCTTTTCAATGAGCCTATGAATTCGGCTTTATTATTGTCATTTTACACATGCACAGGCACAGAGAGGTGAAAAAATCATGCAGTTGCAAGTAGATGAGCAAAATCAGAACTCAAGCATTCTGGTTTGAATCCATGGTCTTCACCACCATGTATACTGATCACCTTGGAGGTTTTTGTAAGCATTAAAATTTCAAAATATACGTAAATTACTTAGCACAGGTCCTGTCCTTAGTGAGCAACTGTCAAAGAATAAAACAAAAACCCCTGAAACTTAAAAAGACCCAAGCCAAGTTTATCAATTTGTCTGGAAAAGGAAAATATACCAGTGAAGCAATTTATTGGCTAGTTTTACTGAGGGGACAAAATCAGGGATATTTAAGTGTTAGAAATGGGGGGAGGGTGTGTTTATGATCATGGTCTTATTCTAGAGAGGGATTGAAAAACTAGTGGTCTGAATAGGAGGAAACCAGTTCATAGGTCTGAATGTGATTGGTTAAAACAAATCCCAATGTTCATTGATTAAGAGAGTTTTTGGATGGCATCAGTAAAGGCATGTCATCCTAAGGCACTCAAAGTTCATGGTTGTATATAGCTTGTTAGAACCAGTTGGGTCGCAACAGAACTTTCAGTCTGGCTGTCTTCCATGCGTGGACTGCTATGGGTTGACAATTCTATGATGATGATCACAATAGGGATCATGACAAGAATTGTGACCATGATGCTTGCTACTGGCTTGTAAAGTAATTTTGAAATTATATTTGTGCAATCCTGTTTTCTCTGTTGGACAAAATGGTTTTCGAAACTCTTAATGATTTATTTTCAATTTTCAAGCATGTATATTTTATGGATTTGGTCACATGCATTTTACAAGAAATAGTACCAGCCAGTGTTCAAAATATATGCCACATAATTTTGAGAGCTACAAACTAGAGTCTTCACCAAGTTACCAAGTTACCTTGAGATCACAAGGTTTACTGTCTGGTGTAGAAAGATGTTCGCAGGAAAGAAATATTAATATATCAACCTTATGCTTATAATATAGACATAATTATTCTATTATAATCTCTACAACCTCTCAGAGAGCTACATTTTTTTTTAAAAAAAAGAAAAACAAAAATAAAGGCATGAAGGAAAAATGGAAAGACGAGAAAGAAAGGAAGGTAAAAAGAGAAAAAAGAAAAAGAAACCTAAACCTGGACATTAGCAGCATTAACTACAAAGCAAAAGAATTACCGAGTGAGTTCCCTAAATTTGGCCTAAGAGCCCTAGGAGTATTCTGCAAAAGAAATGAGAGAAGTTTGAAATCACTGGTACACAAGCTAGAGGCTGAGAATTCCACATGGTGACTGTTTAGTGGAGGGAAGACTGCAAGGCCTGGGATGTTGTCCCAAGAGTCATTTATGACAGTAACTGAACCGCATGCCAATTGATAGTTTTTGCTTTCAACATATGCCCTTGTTTATCTAGTTGGAAAGCAGATTAGTCTATACCAGGAGTTCTAAAACTCAGTTTCCTTTACACTCTTAAAAACTATTGAGAACCCAAAGAAAATTTATTTTTGTGTGTCATATTTAGCAATATTAACCACATTAGAAATTTAAAAAGAAATATTAAAACATTTATTAATTCATTTAAAAATAACAATAATATACCCATTACACATTGACATATTTATAGTAAAAAATGTATGCCTTCCAAAACAAAACAAAACAAAAATTCAGTGAGCAAGTAGCACTGTTTTTCAAATCTCTTTAATGTCTGACTTAATAGAAGACAACTAGACTCTCATATCTGTTTATGCATTCATTCTGTTGTGATATGTTGTTTTGATTAAAATATATGAAGGAAATCCAGCCTCACACAGATATGTAGTTGGAAAAGGGAGGAGTATTTTATTGGCTCTTTTAGATAACTGTGGATATTTTTCTTTGATACTACACCAAGACTAGATATGTGGTCATTGCCTGAAGGTTAGTTGTAATTTTGACTCTGAAATGTTGTCCAGTAAACTTTTGGTGTCCTGTTCTATTAAAACATTAGATCTTTTCCCAGTGCATAATTTTGTTATAACATGCATTGGTCAGTTGTAAATTATTGGTTTACTGAGTTATGCAGATCTTCCAAATGATGAGCCATTTCATTATATGACAGCAAAAAATCATATTCGTTAATATCCAACCTCTGTCATCAGAAAAGACTTTAAGTATTAGGAATTTCATGGTGCAGGTGCAGATTTGCCAAAATTCTGATTTCGCTTTTGTATTAGGGTTCTCCAGAGAGGCAGAACCAGTGGAATATATGGAAGGGGATTTGTTAGGGGAAATTGGCTCACATGATCACAGCTATAAAATCTCACCTGGGCCATCTGCAAGCTGGAGAGCCAAAGAAGCCGGTAGAATGGCTCGAAGCTGGTGGTGTGGTTCAAGCCATGTCCGAGAGCCTCAGAACCAGGAAGCCACCAGTGCAGCCCCCAGTTAGGCCTGAGAGTCTCCCCCAGGGCCACTGGTGCAAGTCCCAGAGTCCAAAAGCTGAAGAACCTAGAGTCTGATGTCCACAGGCAGGAGGAGAAAAAGCATCACTCTCCAGAAGGGAGAGAGAGCAGAGAGAGCAGGAATCATACTTTTTTCTGTGTTTGTCCCAGATGGGCCCCCATCTGATTGGATGGTGTCCACTCGCATTGAGAGCAGGTTTTCCTCTCTCAGTCCACGGACCTGCAGGGCAATCTCCTCTGGAAACATGCTCCCGCACATTTCCAGAAAGAGTGCTTCACAAGCCATCTAGGCATCCCTCAATCCAGTAAACTGATGTCTAAAATTAACCGTCACAACTTGAAAGCACAATTTTTACCTTTGGCAACAAATACCATCAGTTATTTTCCTTGAAGAGATAGCTCACTTCATTCACTTTGAAGAAAACATCTCCCAAATCCCCAAATCTAAAAAAAGCATAGTTTGCCTGCCAGTTATTCTTTCAATAAAAAGAGTAGTCCCTGGAAAAAGCAGTTAGTTCAGTTTGCAACCCAAGCGCTCACACGAGACAACCACTGTGCTTTGGTATGCAGCATAAGTGCACATCCCATTTCATCACACAGAATGTTGAAAAGAAATGTGTTCAAGTGGTGAAGATGTAATAAAATCAATACTATTTTTACTGCTTCCTCAGGGACTGCAAGTATCTGACGGTGAAGAAATACAATGGGTGTCACTGCCTTGATTTGGGCAAAGGGCAGTTTTACCCACCATTGCTTCTGCACAATCACTGCAAATGTCAACATGGTGAAAAAGACAAATAGCATCTTAGTATTACAGTGAAAATAGTTTTGAGCCTAGGATCTGTTGAAAGGATCTTGGGGACTCCCAGGATTCTGATGGACCACACTTTGAGAACCAGTAGCCTATTTTGGGAAAGGAAAAAACTTATCACCCACTAACTGAAACTCACACAGGGGACAGAATATTGCCAACACCACTTCCCAATCAACACTGAGCAAAATAATCCAAGGACATCAGCAACTAGGGACTCTACCAACTGCTATCCATAAATGAAAAGGAATTTGCTTTCTTAGCATGTGATTTATTTGGCAGAAGCTTTTAGTGCTGAGTTCTGAAAGAAGCCAAGAAGCATTTTATTATAATGATCCATTTTAATGTTGAGCTCAGTTCAGGCACCTAAGCAATTTTCAGTAAGTGTTCAGGAAACACATCAAGGTTATTTCTCTTTGATCACATATTCTGGGGTCTGGCTTAGAAGGAATATCAACATTCTCTGCTAATGGATAGGAAATGAATCATGAAACAAAACCCCCAAAACTTCTCTCTTTTGCCTCAATAAGGAATAATTTTCTGGTAATCTCTGTAATTCTATGAATCCACTATAAGAGAAATTGAGAATCCAACTTGTATAAATCAATTAACCTAAAGAACATAACAGCCAGGAGAGCTCTGTAGCACAAAACCCTGTTCTCTAATGACACTCCCCAAAGGAACACAAACCATAACTAAGGAAACTAGCAACACCAGACTAATACAAACAGTTTTTTTAAAAAGTTTTACAACATTCTCTACCATTTCTGTCTTTCCTATCAAAAAATAAGGCCATCTGGCCATCCTTCCCAGTGAGATATTTCCTTTACCTAGCTCTTCCTGCAGTATCTTAACATGCCCTAAATATGCCTGCACTCCAGTAACAACAAAGGATACTAAGTGTTTGCAGAGGCCATTGTCACTTCTCTATATTAAAATATACATATTTTTTAAGAGATGTAAAGCTTTGGATGCATATGAAACTAAAGATCAGAAAAGGGTGTGCAGAAATCTGAAGTGTATTCAGATGATAAGATCACTGGTGTGAACTTACATAAAATTGTGTTAATTATAAAGTGGCTTTACAATAATTACCCTAGTTGGTTTGATATTACATGATGCTTGGAAGTTACTCTTCCCTCCAAAGACTCAAGTTGCAATGGTCTTGTAGCCATAGTGAGGTCTATAACAAAAGACCAAAGTACTTCTACCACCCAAGAAGAGGAAGAATTCCATGACAGTATATGGCCTAGCACAGCATTAAACAAAGGAAATGCACATGAGAAAGAATTGAAGGAAGTGTGGAGAACAGAAGAGGAGCTCTTACAAAAGTTGGAAATAACCTTGAAAATAAAATAGTAAATGACACCCACTTTCATGAAGTGTGGTCTGAATTTAAGCAAAGTAGTAAATAATTTGGCCAAGCTCTCCTTTCACATATATTCATTGACTGGTTTAATTTTCATCAAAATATTTAAAAGGATGGGGAACGGAGGTTTTAAAAGGAAGCTGTAAATTCTTCAATGCACCTTCCTTTGAGAAGTAAGGTCTCTGTCTCCTGCCCTGGAATCTCGGTGAGCCTGTGGCTGCTTCAGTGCAGCTGAGGTGATGCTGGGAGACCTCTGAGGCTGCAGCTTCTGTCTGCCTTGTTCCCTGGGAGCGTTCACTCTTGGAGTCTTGAGCCAGCATGAAAGAGTTAAGCTATCCTACAATACTATGCCCAAGAGACCACGAGTAGCCATTGCGCTCCAGTCTAGCTGAGCAGGTCCTTCAGCATCCCAGCCCCACTGCTGAACATGGGAGTCAAGAAGCCACCTTGAAAGTGGACCCTTCAGTCCCAGCACCTCCTGTTGGCCCTGGCCATACCGGTTACACCAGCTGGGACTCACCTAGACAGTGGAGCCATTTCTGAACACCTAACCCACAGAAACCATGAACGTAATAAAATAGTCATTGCTTTACACCACCAAGTTCTGGCCTGCTTTGTTAGCTAGCAATAGATGGCTGAAATGGTAGGAGGTGGGGAATGAGTGGATGGTTATCTATCAAACAAATATGAACCCACAAACTTCTCTTGTAACTGACCATTCTATTTTCCTCCATATCCGGTTCATTCGGTCACTTCATCAAAGACAGCAGCTGAACGGCATTGAGAATGGCCTAAGATCAACCAACAGGGAAAGTAAAAGCTCAGCGAGTTTCTCTCAAAACTGATCCGTTGTTGTTAATAACAACCGGTCCACTCACGGCTCTGTGTGTGTGCAACACAAACTCAGAAAAGTCCATCTGAGGCGCTTAAGTGAGCCTGGGAAGATTTTGCAGTGATTCTTTGCAAGATGAGACTGCAGTGTGAAGTCTGTGAAAATTAAACATTAAAATGACACTGGAAAGACTGGCTGACCATTCCAACAGTGAAGGTCATAGTATTGATATGCCTCCTTAAGTCTCCTGAATTTTAAATAACCTGTGGTTTTAATTTAGTGCCCAATGTGAAACAATTCTCTATTCCCAAACCTCTCTTAATTTCTTGATTTACTTGACTATGCAAAGGCAATTACAAGAAAGACTTTTAAGTTCCACGGAGTGAGAGACTAACTTGTGTCTTCTCCACAAAAAGTAGAAAAATTTAAGCAAAAATGTCATGATCACCAGCTAAGTTCCATGAATCCAGGGCTTTATTTTGTAGTCTCTTGTATCCCCCAGCACCTAGAATAGTGCTTAACATGTAGTACATGCTCAATAAATATTCATTGAATAAATTTCTGAACATGGCAGACCCTGCAGGGTGGGCTACTGCAGGAAAGACAGGGAATGTCTATGAATTCCTGGAGTCAAAAACTGTCCTTAGTGCATATTTTGGTCACCAGCTGGTGAGAGTGGAATCAGTCAAGAGACCAGAAGGGATAAGAGTTCATGTAGGGTTCACTGAGCTTTCTAAGGTGAAAGGGAGAAGCTGTGGGCATGAACTTGTTCTGGGTAGGGTGGGGAAGGAGTATCTAATGTGGAGAAATACAGTGAAAAGGCAAAATCAACTTAGATTTTATCTGATCACAGGACAGAGCTGTATACCCTCAATCCAGTGTTTCCATCATGTAGTAAGACTTTTCTCCTTTAAGACAATCATTAAGTGGTGTATAAATCCAGGCAACCAAAGAAACGGGATGCAGTGGGAAACTATTTTTTCCTTATGTTTGGTGACATGTGTAAGCAACATTTTACCTGATAGAGTTTAAGCCGGATTTGTTTCCGCCTGGCCCCAATGCCCTTGTGCAAATTCACATGAGGTCTTTGTCACAAACAGCTCTCGATGTGGAACAACACAATTCTCACACAACCTTCTTCCCAACTTGTAAAATGTGGATCCGCCTGTATTTACAAACAGAAGCATGTCTGGGAATGTATTTGTGTTGTTGCAGCTGGTGAGGAAGATGGTGACTATCGTTGGGCTTTGTTGTATTATTACGTGTGCTATCCCATCTAGTCCTCACAGCTACTCTGCAGGGAAGGTATTATTGTCATCATCATCGCCACCATCCTCCCTGTTTTTTTAAAGCAACAGCAGTAATTTTTTTTATTTCAAAATATTAATTAAGGAGGTACAAGTGTTTTATTACATGGATATCTTGCCCATCACCAGAATAGCATTCATTCTACCCAATGGGTAAGTTTTTATCCCACACCCACCCTCCAACATGTCCGTTACATCACTTTCTGCCCCTCTGTACCCATCTATTAGCTCCTATTTAATCATCCCTGGTTTTTTTTGAGACAGAGTCTCACTCTGTTTCCCAGGCTAGAGTGCTGTGGTGTCAGCCTAGCTCACAGCAACCTCAAACTCCTGGGCTCAAGGGATCCTCTGCCTCAGCCTCCCAAGTAGCTGGGACTACAGGCATGTGCCATGACTCACGGCTAATTTTTCTATTTTTAGTGGAGATGGAGTCTCCCTCTTCCTCAGGCTAGTCTTGAACTCCTGAGCTCAAGCAATCCTTCTGCCTCAGCCCCCCAGAGTGCTGGGATTACAGGCGTGAGCCACCCCACCCCACCACATCCCTGTTTTTGAGACCAGGAAACAAGGGACTAACAAAGGTGAAATAACTTGCACAATATCACCTATGTGGTGGAGCCTGGATCCATGCTCTGGTCACTCTAACTGCAGTCAGAGCTCTTAAGTCCTTGACGATATTGCTTTTAAGAGTTTTATCAAGCTTACCTAACCCATGTTCTACTCCAAAAGTACAAGCGTACGTCACACAATTAATTTTAATACTAAGTTCATTTCTACATAAAAAAAAAGATAGCTTCTTTTTCAAAGGAGGGAAACCTGTCCCTCTCCTCCTAAACAGGTGCACTCTCTGGACCACCTAGCAGTGCTGTGACATGCTGTCCAGCAAGGCTCACTCTTCAAATTAGCCCAGTGGTTGGAGATGTTTTTAAAAAGTGATGTACAAAACTCTGTCATTTATCTTAACGTATTAGCAAAAAGGTCCTACCTAGAAGTATGGCAAGAATCATGTAGTAAAATAGCTCTTTTAAAGGACACAAAAGTGATCCCAGGAAGGCCCCCACACCTGAGAGTTTAACAAGGAGAACAGGAGCACATACGGGTGGGAAAAGGGACTTCTCACTGAGCTAAGCCCGGGACCAAGACTCTGGACTCCAACTCCTCAGAGCACAGCAAATGGGAACGACAGGGCTCAGGAGTCAAACACGGGGTTTCAATCCCGAATGTACCACTTGCTAATAGCTTGGCGACTGTGGGCAATGTTATTAACGTCTCAGAGCCTCAGTTTCCTTCAGGTAAAATGGCAATGATAGTGTCACTTCCAAAGTAGGGTTGCCAGATTTAGCACATAAAAATATAGGAGGCCCAATTAAATTTGAATTTCAGATAAACATTGAATATCTAACAAAAATACGTATGTCCTAAATACTGTGTGGATCATACTTACACTAAAAATACTGCATGAGACATAGTTGATAATAATTTATTCTCTGAAATTAAAATTTAACTGGATGTTCTGTGTTTTATCTGTCAACTTTACCCCAAAGGGCTATTGTGATGTTGAGAGAGACAACAGATATAAAGTCTCTCCCGCGTCCTGGTACACGATAGATAGATGACAGATGTCGGCTTCCCTTCGCCTACGGAAGAACCTTACGCCATCAACGATCCCTTCCTGGATCACTGCGTTCCCTTTCCTCTCTAGAGTTATCTCTTCTATGACTGTAAACATTCAAGTAAGTCTCCCTTATCCATTAAAGTTAACAAAGAAAAATTAAAATCTGATATCTCTGCCAGTTAGCATCCTCTTTCTCCCCATTCTTTCATTGCCCAAAATTTACGGAAAGTGTGTTACACTCAGTTGCAGTACTTCTTACCACCCACTCCGGCATTTGTTCATTTCCTTACGGAACTGAGGAGCACCTCCCCTCTCCAGGTGCTGTGCCAGGAACGGGGGATACAGCTGTGAGCAGAACTGACACGTCCCTGCCAGCATGGGGTCTCCCCGAAATCTGACTTCTGACCAACCCTCCCACTGCTGTCACCACGTTGCAAGTCACCAACGCTCTCCTGATTCCTCAGTTTTCTCGTCCCTCGTCCTTTTAAGCAAATACACAAATCTCTTTTCCCTCTCCCTGGGAGATCTCATGCCTTCTTGTGACTTTATTGTCCCCGAAACCCCTGCCCCTCTCTAATCTTTCCAGCTTCCCCACCCACACAGTTGTTCAAGCTGAAACCCGGGAATTCCTGATTCTGCCTCTCCTCTTTCATCCCCTTCATTAGGTCCTGCTGACTCTACATCCAGAATATACCCCCGAAGCTGCCCGCGTCCCTGTATCGCCATTGCTACTGCCTTGCAGCAAGATCCTTTCACCTCTCACTGGACAAGTGCACCCGGGCCACTGGCTCCTGCTTCATATGGCCGCCAGAGATCCAACCTTTCAAAAGAGAAAATCCAATCATCCTATTCCCACACCATAAAAAACAAAACAAAACAAAAACCAAACCAAAGACTCCAAAGTTTTCCCGCTGCACACAGAACAAGATCCACACCTGCTTCCCCCGCCCACAGGGCCCTTCACTATCTGGGCCCCACCCTCCCCTGCCCTCCCGCCTTCTCCTCCCCACCTGCTCGGCACCCTCAAGCCTGGAGCCCTCCGCCAGATCCCCCCGGGGCTGGCTCCTGCCCTCGTTTCAGGTCTCCCCACAGGTTCCCCTGCTCAGGGAGGCCTCCCGCCTGCCCATCACAGCGCTCACGTTGTCCCTTCAGCTGTTGAATACTCATTGTCTGTCTTCCTCTCCTAGAAGAGAAACTGCACAGGAGCAAAGACCTTGTCTGTCTTCCTTATTCACCAGGACATCCCGGGCGCCTGGAAAATAGTAGGTATTCATCCATACCTGTTGATGAATGAATGCATCAGTGAATGAAAGGAAGACGCAGACAAAGGAAGGAATGATTAGGAAAAAAGCCCCCATGCTGCTGAATCTATGTCAATCTTCATAGCTGAGTCAGAGAAGACGAAAACAAAATTATAAAGGCTTTGGAAAATCTCATGCTTTAAAAGCATTTTCCTGCTTGTTCAGAAACATTTCAGAGAGAAAGGGTCACCTGGGCTCCCTCCCAGGTGCGCTGTAGTAAATTCATCTCAAACACAAGGAGCTGGGAGGAAGGGTGGGTGGAGCACTCGCCTCGCTCCCAGACCGAGGGCGCCTGTTCTCTGATAAGTGTGGGGCTCCTCCACTAGGGAAGCAGCCACGGGTTTGCTCCTCCTAATCCAGGCTCTGCAGACACACAGCTCATCAGCCTGCTTTCAAATGATGGGGTGAAGCGGGGTTGTGCTTGCTTCCTCTAGCTAGTGTTCTTGTCTGCTCTAAATAAGGCAGAAATGGAGGCAGAGAAGAAAAGAAGGAGGAGGGAGGGAGAGACAGAGAGAGGGAGAGAGAGAGGAAGGGACAGAGAGAGATAAGGAGAGAGAGTAAGGGAGAGAGAAAGAGATGTCACAAAGACCCGACTCAGTGCTTCACTCCTCCAGACCTCTCAGGCTGCAGTAGGTGATGCTGGTAGAAAACACACAGGGATGAGGGCACACACACGCACACATGCACACATGCACAGGCACACAACCCAGTCCAGTGTCTCACCAGGGACCACATGGCTCGTGGGGACACCAGGGACCAATGGCCATGATGTCGGTAGCAATGGGGAGTGGCAGATGCTTCAAGACTTTGTGAAGAAACTGCTACTTCTGATACTCTCAGTGGGGGTGGCTGGCCGTGAGGAGGGCTGGGGCCCCCAGGCAGCTGTGGGCTGCACGGACGGAGGTCCCCATGGACGCAGATACACTCAACATTGAGGGAAAACAAAGTCCAGTAGAACACAAGACTTGCAAAAAGGGATAGCCGCCCCTGCCCCACCTAGTCCTGCTCCCAGGAAGCAACCATTCTCATCTTCTAGCTCTTCTTTTCTTTTCAGGTGTTGGCCTTCATGTTTCTATTAATAAATAATAGGCTCACACTAAGATTTCTTGATTTTTCAATTTTAGGCATTATTAACTTCCTACTACAAAGGGCAGGACTTAATCTTTCTTAAATGAGTACCACCACCCTTACCACACAACTACTATCCCCTTCATACACACCCATACACACATACAACACACCCCCACCTCTTTTCCTGTATTTTAAATTCTCTTGCAATTTTTGATCAAATTAGTATTTAGCTTTCAATTACTATGATTCTGCAACTATTGTTTACAGGTGAGCCACACATTGAGCTATCAGTCCATTTTCTTTCCTGGACCAATCTAAGAATTACCTTCATATGCATCAGACTGGCTAACGTTAAGGTGTGACGTTATTGAGCTTCGGTGAGGATGTAGAGCCGCGGGGCCTCACAGGGGGCATGACTGTGAATTGCCATGCCCATTGTGAGAGCGATTTCTCCGCATAAGGCACAGTGGGCAGGGGATGTCCTGCATCTCAGCAATGCTGCTTGTAGGTGTGTGTCTCAGGGAAATGCTCACTTGCATGCACACAGACACTACGCACTCCTGCAGCAGAGCTGGTAATAGCAAAAATGTGGAAATAACCTAAATTGTAGAAGAATGGATAAACAATGTCAGATGATGAAACATCATACAGGAATTAAACTTAATGAACTTTGGCTATATGTATCAACAAAAGTAAACCACAAAAATCTAATGTGGAATCGGAAAGAAAGCTACCCAGTTATAAATAGGGTGATAACATTTATTCAAAGTTTGAACCTAAGTAAAACAATGCCATTTGTTATTTACAGTTTTATACTTACAAAGTAATAATGATAAAATATGCATAGGACAGGAATGCTAAACTCCAAATTCAGGATCATGGTTACTTTTAGTGAGGGAGGAGGAATAGGCATAGATAAAAGAGATTTCAAATGTATCCATATTTTTTTTAACTGGGAGACTATGGTACAGTGTTGAGATTTGATAGAGGTAGGTGGTGGAAATAGATATTCGTTATGTTTTCTATTTTATGTTAGGCATTATATCAAAATTTTGAAAAAAAGGAAAAGAAAGAAATACTTTTATTAAAAATATTGCCTCCAGAAAGAGAGTGTCTAGTAAAGAAATCCCACTCCATTCTTGCAACCTGAATTTAATATAGGAATAAATTTCTCTTCATTTGTGGAAGTGCATCTAGCATTTGTTTTTGTTGCTGTTTTATTTTGCTGTGGCTTGAATCAGAAAACTAAAGACCTCCAAAATTGTCCAGTGGCCACTTTGTCTAGAATCAGCAGATGAATCTGAGGGGAATAGACCCTAAGATTTTGTGTAAATATGTGTGTGTGGATGGGTGTGGGTGTGTATTCACATATGGCTCTGAAAAGAGGGTCCATTGCTTCCAACAGATTCTCTAAGGGTCTTCTGTGTAACAAGCTACCCCAAAATCTAGTAGAATAAAACATCCAGCATTTTATTAGGCTCACAACATTGAGTCAGGAATTCAGGCAGGGCACAGAGGGAATGGCTTGTGTCTGCCCTGTGATGAGTAGGATCTCAGGTGGGATGGCTCAAATAGCTGCACATGCCTGGGGCCTTGGTTTTGGCTATTGACCTGTTTCTTAACTTTTCTGCTTGTTGAGTTTGGTGGGGCTGCAATGACCCAGATAGATCTTCTACTCATTCCGCATGCCTGGACTGTGGTTTCTACAACAGCTACGGGAGGCCAGGCATCTCTCAGTCTCAACACAGCCTCTCCACATGTGGAGCTTGAGCTTCCTCTCAGTATGGCAGTCTCAGGTTGGACTTCTCACATGGTGGTTGCCTTCCCTCAGAACGAGTGCTCCAAGGGACAGGAAGTGGGAGCTGCCAGTCTTGTCACTCCGTGGTCTGGAAACCAACACAATGAAACTTCTGTCATGTTCTATTGGTCAAAGCAGTCACAGAGGCTGACTGGATTCAGTGGGAGGAAACATAGACCCCACCTCTCTAAGAGGGAATATCTAAGAGTTTGTGACCACTGGGCTCAAACCACTGGGCTCATGACCCTTCATCCACTAAGAACCCTTGATCTGGTATGACTGTTTCATGGTACAAATGTGAGCCCTGGCCTTGGCAGGAGCTGTGCTAGGAGGTCTCCTGACCCTTGTCCTTTGTTTCTTCCATGGGAGGTGGGGTTGATGACATAGTATCTAGAGTCATACAAACATGGGTCCAAATTCTGACTATATTCCTCATTAACCATTTCACTTTGGGTGGTTATTCTTTAAGCCTCAGTCTCCTTCTCTATAAAACAAAAATGATAACAGTCCCTATCTCCCAGAGTCATTGTGAGGCTTGGCTGGGGCATGCATGGTTAGCATTTAAGAAACATTTACTCTCATTGACCAGTCTCCCTGTTATATATTAATACTTTCATGGCATTGTGGACTTTCCCTTTGTAGCATTATAACAATTGTAATCAGTTATACCCTGCCCACTATGTGGTGTCTGCCGACCCCATCAGACTATAAGCTCTTTGAGGGCATGAATCATCTCTGTCTTGTTCTTCGCTTTATCCCTAATGCCCAGCAGAGTGCCAGACTCAGGATACATAGTGACTGAATGAAGGAAGAATGAATGAATTTTTTCATGTATGGAGAATTGTTGGGTGTAAGAGTTAAATGTTTTGAAAAGCACAGAATTTGAAACTATGAATTGTGGGGCTTCTGAGCTACATGTCAGCAGTATTATTCCTCCCATAGAACTTCTGCTAGTTCATTATGAGGAAGGTCAAAAAGGATTATTCAGAGAATAAAAGAAACAATTATCCCCTCTGAGAAAAGCCTGGCTCAACAGTGACAGGATAAAGTGGAGAGAAATGAATGTAGGCAACATTGGGCTGGACAATCACAAGACCAGAGGAGACATGGCTTCAATGACAACAGTAAATAAGCTCTGGACTGGACCAAAGGGGAAGATCTGCAGTCAGTTGTCACATCCTTCTGTTGTCATGAGGTGAAGCACAAAGAAGTTAGGAGGCAGATGCAAAGGGGGTACAAGAAGAAAGTGGGAAGTGAGAGGGGTTTATACATGGCTTTCCAGAAAGTAAAGTGGGCAATGCAATTACTCCCCTCAGTTGAGAGGAAAGAGAAGCTCATATAAGCCAAGAGGAGGTCCTCTGGCTCACGGCTTTCAGGCCACTATTGGGTCTTTGTGGTCAAGCACATGCTTGGCATGAGCTTGGGTCAAAGTGACAGCAGGGCTCTTTGCTTTTGTCTCATGCTGGGATTGATTTACAAAGAGCTGACATAGCGCTAGGCTATTAAACGATCTCTGAGGATCACAAGCCCACACAGGAAGGTGATCAGGATGTTGTGACTTGTCCCAGCTTGTTGCCACTCAATAGTCCATTTGTCATGTTCATCTCAGGGAGAATGAAGGAATAGGGAATTTGAAAAAAACACACAAAAAAATTCAGATTCTTTTAAAGTTAAAATTCATTCTTTATTTGACAAGGCAGAGAATAAATCAATCACAGAAAGAAAAAGTTCAAAAGAGAAAGGACCTTGTAATTATTGCCGTTAAAAACTTAAGAGCCTACACATCAAATGGCTGCTATTTATGGCTTTAATAAAGGAATAAAATCTCAGTATGTGCTGAAACTTCTAATATGCCTCAGTCATTCCTATTAAGAATCTGCAGGTAAAAATGCACATGCCTAATTTATTTTTCATGAAAATAGGCTACTAAGTAAAGTTGTTCTTTAATTTGAATATAATGTGACTAAAAAGTATAAAGTGATCTTCCTGTGTGGTTTGTGGAGTTCTAATAGGCTTAATTACTGATGTCATTAATTCTAATAGAATTAACAACTAGTGTCTTTAACAGCAACAACGGGCCGCATAGCCTTACGGTCATACCAAAAGTACCTACCAAGGGGCCCCACACTGGGAGAGACTAGGAGGGTTTAAGGGGCTGTGAAGAAAATATAGGTCATTGCTGGATCATATGATAGTTCCATTTTCAATTTTTTGAGGAACCTCCATACTGTTTTACATTCCCATCAACAGTGTGTAATAGTTCCCTTTTCTCCACATCCTCACCAACACTTGTTATCTTTCATCTTTTTGATAGTCACCATCCTAACAGATGTGAGGTTATAGCTCATGGTGGTTTTAATTTGCATTTCTCAAATGATTAGAGTTGTTGACACACTTTTTCATACATCTCTTGGCCATTTGTATGTCTTCTTTTGAGAAATGTCTATAATCTTACTTATATGTGGAATCTGAAAAAGTCAAACTCATAGAAATAGAGAGTAGAATGGTGGTTACCAGAGGTTATGGAGGGGGTTTTGTAGCTGAGAAAGGAGAGATGTTGGCCAAGGGCTGCAAAGTTTCGGTTAGACAGGAGGAATAAGGTCTGGTGTTCTATTGCATAGGATGGTGACTGCATTAATAATAATGTGTTATGTATTTCAAAGTATCTAAAAGAGAGGGTTTTGAATGTTTTCACCACAAAGAAATGATAAATAATCGAGGTGATGGATATGCTAATTAGCTTGATTTGATCATTCTGCATTGTGTATGTATACACACACACACACACACACACACACCATGGAGTACTACTTGGCCATAAAAAAAATGGTGAACCAATACCTCTTGTATTAACCTGGATAGAACTGGAGACCATTCTAAGTGAAATATCATAAGAATGGAGAAAAACAAACCCTACATGTACTCACCATTAAATTGGAACTAATCGACTAACAGTTATGAATACATATGGAAATAACATTCATCATAAATCAAGCAGGTGTGGGGGTGGGGAAGGAGGGGATGGGTATATTCACACCTACTGGGTACAATGTACACTATCTGGGGGATGGGCACACTTATAACTTCGACTCAAATGGTACAAAAGCAATTTATGTAACCAAAACTTTTGTACCCACATAATATTCTGAAATTCAAAAAAAAATAAAAAACTGAAAAATAAAGGAATTAAAACTCAGAAATTTCAGTATTAGTATTTCCTTACTAATTCATTTAAAGATAGTAAGTTCATACAATAAATAATAAATTAGCATAAATAACTGGAAAAAAGTGAGACTGGTATGTATACACAATAGACACTGGTAATATTAATAATACAGTTTGTTATCTCACAGATCTGGACACTTCAGGCCTCATTGAACCCCTAGAATATAATAACCACTCACTGGGAAGTCTGATGTAACAAGGATAACCTAGAAAGTGAGGATTGATTCTCTTTTATAATCAGTGACTTTAGGCTTATTTGAAGATTGTCACAGCACCACATCATATAATTAGGAACATAACGGGATAACAAAGACTAAAATACATGCCTCCTTCCTTTTAGAACAGAACAAAACAAGACCTCACTCATCGTGAGACTTAGTCTAGTTCACTCTTAGCTCAAAGTCTCAGTTGATTTAAAACAGTGTTTTTCAAACAGAGACACTGGATCACTGTGGGCTATAGTGTGAAGAGGCAGGTCAATAAATTGAGTCAAAGATTAAGGTTCACAAACTTTAATCAGGTGTCCCTCCAGGAATCCCAGCAGCATCATTCACTCAGGTGTCCTGTTCCCAGCCCTCAGGGAGCTCCCAAGCCTTTCTCTGCAGGGGACCTGGACCCTTGTCTTGGGCAGATGCTCAAGGTCATATAAATGTAACAATGACTTAATATAGGGAGGAGTTGAGGGACGATGGGGCAGGGTTTTCATGTTTAGTTTAATTTTTAACCTCCCTTTATGGAGAGTCAATTTATAACATTAATCATCCATTCAATTGTTTTTAGAAGTATATTTTAAGTAAATGCTGAGTGCAGTCACTGTCCTGGACTCTAGGGTATCAGGATGATTACAAAATAAGTGATTGAGAAGAGAGAGAGACAAATGACCAACTATAACACAGCACTAAAATGAAGGAAAATTCACAAAAATCTGTACAGTGGACGGACAATTCTGTCAAGAGTGGGGTGGGAGATGGTGCAGGGAGAACTTCAAAGCTGAAGTCACATTTTGGGCAAACTCTTAAAGGGTGAGCCAGAGCTCAAACAGCAAGGAGCAGGGGCGACATTTCAAGCAGTGAGAAAAGCAGGAACAGGGGCTCAGTGATCAATTACTAGCAGATAATAATTTTCTGGAAATTATATTGGTAATTATCCTCATAACCTAAACTCATCTTGCAGTTATAAAGGAGAGGAGGTTTAATGAGCATGGGTGTTGGAGCTGGATCCTCAGGGTTTGAATCCACATTCCTTCACCTGCTAGTTGTTTGTCCACGGACAAGTCACTTCTTATACGTGAGTGTTTGGGGAAATCACTTTACCGTCAGGTATCACTTAACAACGGGGATACGTTTTGAGAAATGTGTCTTAGGCAAGTTCATTGTTGTGTGAACATCACAAAGTGCACTTAAACAAACCTAGATGGTCTGGTCTAGCCTACCACACACCAGGCTATACAGTATAGCCTATAGCTCCCAGGCTACAAACCTGTACAGTATGTTGTTGTGTTGAATACTGTAGGCAATTGTAACACAATAGTGACTATTTGTGTATCTAAGCATATCTAAACATAGACAAAGTACAGCAAAAATATGGTATAAAATATAAAAAATGGTACACTTGTACATGGTACTTACCATGAATGGAGCTTGCAGGACTGGAAGTTGCTCTGGGCGAGTCAATGAGTGAGCAGTGAGTGAATGTGAAGGCCTAGGACATTACTGTGCACTACTGTAGACTTTGTAAACACTGCACACTTAGGCTAACCTACGTTTATAAAATTTTTTTCTCTCTTCAATAGTAAATTAACCTTAGCTTACTGTAACTTGTTGACTTTATAAACTTAAATTTTTTCAATATTTTGACTCTTTTGTAGTAATACTTAGCTTAAAACATAAGCTGTATGTTGTACAGCTGTACAAAAATATTTTTATATCCTGATTCTATAAGCTTTTTTCTATTTTTACATTTTTTTAATATTTTTTTTTTACTTCTTAAACTTTTTTGTTAAAAACTAAGACACAAATACACACATTAGCCTAGGCCTATGCAGGGTCAGGATCATCAATATCACTGTCTTCCACCTCTACATCTTGTCCCACTGAAAGGTCTTCAGGGGCAGTAACACCCATGGAGCTGTCATCTCCTAGGATAACAATGCCTTCTTCTGGAATACCTCCGGAAAGACCTGCCTGAGCCTGCTTTACATTTAACTTTTTCTTTTAATAAGTAGAAGGAGGCTTACATTCTAAAATAATGATAAAAAACATAACATGGTAAATACATAAACCAGTAACAGTCATTTATTATCATTATCAAGTATTATGCACTGTACATAATTGCATGTGCTATATACTTTTATAGGACTGGCAGAGCAGTAGGTTTATTTATACAAGCATCACCACAAATGTAACATATTGCACTACGATGTTATGACGGCTACAGTGTCACTAGGTGATAGGAATTTTTCAGCTCTATTAGAGTCTTATGGGACCACCATCACATATATGGTCTGTCATTGATCAAAATGCCATTATGCAGGGTATGATTGTATTAATTTAAAGTTCATATGGATGTTGTTTTAAATGAACCTTATTACATTGTGTAATAAATCTATTACAAATTTAAATTTACAAATTAAGTAATATGTATACATATATGGAGATTGACACCAAGTCACATATAAAAAGAGATTTTCTACTGACCTATACCAAAAGCAGTCTGAACACAGATGAATAATTTCCCTGGGAGCAGAGAGCTGAAGCTATTGTCATAACGCCGCTGCTAGCGACACAGCCCGCTGATCCGTGAATCTAAGAGGAACTTGGAAATCAGGGAGGTCGGCACGATTGAAAGGAGGCGGGTGAGGGGAGTGTGGTGTCACTAGGGTGTCAAGACCCAGCTGGACTCATAGTCTGTAAAGCGAGGATTATGAGCAGAGCAGCTGGGAAGCCCAGATCTGCTTAGAGCCTAGAGCACTGAGCTCAGCCTCCAGAGGGTTCCACAGAGAACCAGGCTCACCAGCGAGGAAGACCTGGAGGTAAGCCAGAACCCTGGACCTAAAGCGACATCATCGTAAGACAACTAAACACCTAGGAAACAGAGACGGCACCAGGGACCTGCAGGCTGCTCCTGGAGGTAGCAAGTTGCGACCAGGCAATCACAGAACAGGCAAGGATGGGTCGCGTGGAAGCTCTGCTTCTCATCCTGCGGTTCACCGGGGCGCTCCTGGGAAGCCTTAGCCCCTGCAGAATATGCCAGCGAATTTTTTCTCCAGGAAAGACTGTAGTGTCCCGTGTGGCAGAGGCTCAGGGAGGAAAATAAAGCGTCCGAGCTGCTAGCACTGATAACCAGACCTAAAACCAATTAATTACCCTGCGAGTGAGTATGCTGAGAACAAGCTGTTTTTCTGGCCACTTGCCACATCTGACATTCAGATACAACCAGCAAGCCTTTATTGAACATCTATCCTATGTCCTACCTTGTGCTGAGAATTACGGAGAAGCATAGTTCTGAACAATAAGGTGCTTGTAGGCAACTAATACATGTTTACACCAGGTATATGCTGGTGAACCACACTGTGTTCAATAATTGTGTTTTATTCTGGTTAACCAACATTTTCCAATTTTCTTCTGTTTGGGACTGTGCCAGTGAAAGGGATGCCACTTGCTTAAGGAGTTCCCCCTCGGATGAGAGTCAGAAGAGAGTATTAAATATAACACCAGGAAACTGTACGTGTCACAAAGAGAAGAAATAATCGCCACAGGAAGCCCAAGAAAGGGAGTAATTTTAACTGGGGCATCTGGGAAGGCTTCATGGAGGAGTCGGCCTTCGAACTGAGACTTAAGGCCAGAGGAGGAGGATTTCAGGAAGCAGAAGTGGAGAAAACATACATTCAAGGCCAGAAAGAAAAAGGTGCATTTCAGGCACAGCAACCAACAGGAGCAAAGGAGCAGGTGTCTAAAACAATGCGGGGTGTTTTTGGAAGGGGAGGCATGGAGTGACAAGAGCATGGAGTCAATAAAAGTGGGAAGTTGGGTCCAGAATATGAAAAGCCTGGTACGTCACACTAAGGCAGGAGGACTTGATTCCGTTATAATGCAATGCACAATTGGAGATACAAAAAGGACTTGGTCACTCGTGATCGAAGAACTATGCATGCAAACGGGCAAGATATATTTCTGCCTCGAACTGCAGGCTGCCTGCCACGGAGGTGGATGGAGCTGGGAGAACTCTGGAGCCCACCAGCACCTTCAGGAGTCCTCCCGAAGCGTGGCCTGATGTGAGAGTGGAGACCGTTACTGCTGCTCCCCAGAACCAAACAGCCTATGCCGGCATGAAATATGCACATGAATATTTGTGGAAAGAATGAGTAAATGAATAAATTCTTTCCTGTGTACCCAGTTGCAAAGAATTAATTTCCCTCCCTGCTGAGGTTCTTGTTTGTATCACAACATGCTGCTAGTTTTTTGTAGTTATTTTTATGTTCTTTTGCTTTCCTTTGACATCTAGGCAGCTGGTGGGCAGGGACCACTCTGTGTCTGTCTGTGTACCCTCCTGGTACCTAGAGGGGGCTTGCACCCATATTTATTAAGTGTGTAATTAATATGGCAGATGAAATGCTCTAGTTAAGTCACATGAATACCAAAAAATGTTTTTAAAAAATTTTTTCCCTCCTTCTTTTGATCGGTTATGGTCTATTTTTTATTCCTAATTCAACAAAGGCAAGCTATTTCTCATTACTTTTCTGCATGATTTTTAATTTTTCAAAAATATGATTTATCGTTATGTTTTGCACAAAGTACACATCTTTTCCTTTTTCTCTCTCTTCCTTTTTAGAAACCTGAATGGAGGTCTGCTTTTTAAAAAGGAGTCTCTTGTTTTTCATTTTCTAATGCAATTTGGTTCAACAAATGATTTCCTTAACTTCTTCCTATACTTCTGCTATCTTCTTGTGAATGTACATGGCTCCTCTTACATCCTTCCCTAAATGAATATCTGCTCTCAGACTCTTTTGCTCCTTTTATCTTGTTCCCATGGGCTCTTCATTTAGTATCAAAGCCTGCTGATACTAAAGTGTTTTTAAAGGTCATTTTACTAATAGAATTTTCCTTTTTCCTTAGAATCCAACCTAAACTTTATCAGCTTGTGATCACTCTGCCCAAGGTTACCTGCAGTTTCATGTCCTCTCTCTCTGCTAGTATTGAATTAAGGTGGTTACCTGCCCTACTCATTTGTTCTTCTTCTGGTAGAGTCTCCAAGGTACTCTAAGTATAGATTTTCAACTAGACTAAAAAAAAAGTCACTTACCAGAAGTAATGCTGACATTTAAAGCAATGTAATATACTGCCAGTGACCCATTGTCAGAAATTCTATAGAGAGTTTACAGTTGAAGCATTTTACCTTTTGGCCTCATAAAGGAATTTTAAAAAAATTATATATGCTCTCTCATCTTTCAGGTTAATATTTAAATTTGCATCATAATTTTAAATAGAAAGGATTTTCAGTTCATTGTATGTATTGACATTTTAAAATAAAACCTTAATATCACTGCTTTAAATGGACCCAGTAGAATCTAAATGCCATAGTGATGTGAAACTCTGCCATCTTTCATTTACACAAACATAAAGAAGCTCTTCCTTAACAGCTGGGATATTTTACATCCTGCCCTTTCTCCAGAAAGAAATATTTCTGTTCTGTTTCCCTCACAGCATTTTAACTTACGCTACTATATTTTTATGCTTGAAAATCTCTTATTAATGCTTTCTCTCATCATAGGTATGTATATAAATTTTTAATTTCTTATAACCATATGGCTTTAACTGTCAAAAAATTTAATTTGGATTAATTTGTCCTTGCCTCTGTTAGCCACACATACACATAAACACACACACATATATAATGCATTTTCATAATTAAATATTAAATGTGAAAATATGCTTTGGGGGTTATATCTCATATCTGTGGATGAATATTACCTATTACTAGAACAAAACAATGCACAGCATCAACTGTATTCCCAACGTTTTCCTTATAGATTGTTCATATAAGAATGGAAGTCTCATAGCAATGACTCAGTTCTTTGAATTCCTTTCAGAATGCCAAAATTCACAATGATTTATCATCAACAATTTTTTTTAATGTTGTAGGATCTGAACACTCAATTCCTTTGTTGAAAGCAAATCACTGAAACCCACCTGATGCAAAATGATTTGTAATGCTATCATTAGAATCATTTATTTACTCCCCTATTTTCTGGGGAATGCACCAAAAAGCTGTACCTTTGCTAACGGAGTTTTTACTTACATCCGTTACTTTTTCACTTAGAGGCACCTCGCTTAACCCAATGAAGTTGGAATGGGTTGTGAAATGGAAATGGTCTTAATTTTAATACACCTTTGCCAAAAATAATACCTAAAAACATGTAAGATATTTTTAAGGAAAATGCTTTTAATATATCTTTATTATATATTTGTATATAATGTAAATATTATATGTTTTAAAGAGTTTCATCAAAATGTGGAGATTTAACTCATTCTACTTATGAAAGATGTCTACCATTTAGCCTAATTGGCAAAATAAGTTTTCATTACCAAACTCATTGCAAATCAGACTTACTTTCTGTCAGAAGGTGTGCTTTCGGTGGGGCGCGGTGGCTCACGCCTATAATCCTAGCACTCTGGGAGGCCGAGGCAGGAGGATCGTTTGAGCTCAGGAGTTCGAGACCACTCTGAACAAGAGGGAGACCTCGTCTCTACTAAAAATAGAAAGAAATTAGCTGGACAACTAAAAATATATAGAAAAAATTAGCCGGGCATGGTGGTGCGTGCCTGTAGTCCCAGCTACTCGGGAGTCTGAGGCAGAAGGATTGCTTGAGCCCAGGAGTTTGAGGTTGCTGTGAGCTAGGCTGATGCCACAGCACTCTAGCCTGGGCAACAGAGCGAGACTTGGTCTCAAAAAAAAAAAAAAAAGAAAGTGTGCTTTCATGTTTTTAATTCAAATAAACCTATGATCCGCATTTTGATGAGAACTCTTCTGAATTCAGAACATTCCCAACAGAGGCCAAAATACCCTATTTCCAATGCCATTTAGCTTTAGCCTTTAGAGAAAGGGTCAATTAGACTGGGAGAAATTAGGAAGTTTACTTTGGTTTTATGGAGCTTTGATTAAAGGAGGTTTTGTTGGCACAAGGATTTCAAATTGTCCATTTGCTTATGCCTTATGTTTTTATACTAGAGGCATAAGGAAGGCATTAGTAAGATTCTGGAGGAGTGAGAATTATAACCGTGTTGGTAAAGAAGAAAAGTTAACTGTGAGCAGGGAAACGGGGGAGGAGACCATCATGATTCTATGACCACAGGTGCAGTCTCCAGCAGTTCTGTTTCAGGAAAGTAAATAGGTAGAAGCTAAGCCTTTGGGAACTGAGTCCTTAAACAAAATGTTGTGCCCATGTGCCCTTTGGAAGTCTTTGTCTAGCCTGAGAGATATAGGTACACACGCCTGCTGGCCTAGAGCAGACTGCCTGCGGTTATTTTGTGAGGGAACGAGGGGGCCAGACAGTTCCAACTCAGTGCAGCATGAAAGGAGAGTTCAGAGCCAGAATATCTCTACTTTATAAATCAATAGCTTTATTTTTATTCCCACAGAATCACCAAGTTATTATGAAATAACTTAGAATATAATTTGCAAGTCACATAGTCTATCATTCTAACTTGAAGAATGCCATGCTAACTTTTGTCTGGTCCTTTCAGAGCGCTCACAGTTCTGTATCATAAATACTACGAATAAAAGGCAAGATAAAGAAA
>CM052440.1:62310610-62332077 GCA_028533085.1 Varecia variegata
AAAAAAAAAAAAAAAAAAAAAGAGTAACAGGCATAAGCAATTATATTTTGTTAAGTCTTGATAAAGTCTTTTGTTATGTACTTCCCAGAAACTGAGAAAGTGGATAACTCTAAGGACATAGTGACAAATAATTTTGCATGTATGGTGAATTCCAATTATTTTCTTTCAATGACTGAACCTACTGAGTTGTCAGCTGATACTCTGAATATAGGTCATTATATGATTTTTGGCATATAACATGGAAGGAGTTCAAAGAATTGAGTCATTCATGAATGAATGGAGCCTTCATGAATGGGATTAGCACCCTTATCAAAGAGGCCTCAGAGAGCTGCCTGGCCCCTTCCACCATGTGAGAACACAGCAAGAAGTGCCATCTACGAACCAGGAAATGAGCCCTCACCAGACACCTAATCTGCCAGCACCTTGAGCTTGGACTTCTCAGCCTTCAGAACTACAAGAAAGAAATTTCCATTGTTTATGAGTCACCCAGTCTGTGGTATTTTGTTATAGGAGCTCAAATGGACTAAGACACAGCCACAACCACCTAAGAGGTGCATATTTTTTATTTAATACTTATTTATCAAAATTATAAAATATATATGTTGTATTGGTTGTGTATTAATAGTAACTATAGGGACAACTTGGTCCAAAATAATTTTTAACACTTATAAGAACTTATGGGCAAGGGGAAGATTAAATTTATAAGCATATTTTCATGTAGAGAAATGGGACAATCAACAAAAGAATTTTCAGCATAAAAATGTGTTACATTGGCCAGGCTCAGTGGCTCATGCTGGTAATGCCAGCACTTTGTGAGGCCGAGGTGGGGGGATTGCTTGAGGCCAGGCTTTCAAGACCAGTCTGAGCAACATGGTGATACCCTTGTCTCTACAAAAAATGGAAAAGTTGGCCAGGCATGGTAGCACGTGCCTGTAGTCCCAGCTGCTCGGGAGGCAGAGGCGGGAGGATTGCTTGAGCCCAGGATTCAAGTCTGCAATGAGCTGTGATCTTGCTACTGCACTCCAGCCTGGGTGACCGAGAGAAACCCTGTCTCTAAAACAAACAAACAAAAATGTGTTACACTAAAATAAAATGCTGAGGTGGAAATGGAATGGAAATATGTGAGAAATAGGAAAGATATAAAATGAGCTTCTTTACATATGTTTAAACAGAAGATCATGGGCTTCAATTGTTACTGTGTTTGGATACCATCAGATACCTATAAATAGTGACATCACATGTATAAAGAGTGTAATGCCAGCACTCATAATGCGTGGAATGGCAATCACATTCAAATAATTAAACTTATGATAAAAACTCAGATATTGATTTAAAAAGGTAAAATTTAGTACATAGTTGTTAAAAGTTATTTTAGAAAGTATATGAGGACAAAGGCCAAAGACCACTATTTTAAGTTCTATAGAATGTCCGATGACATTCTACGTAGGCAGTGTCTTCCTTTTTTTAAAGTATAGCCCATAGGCAGTATTATCTAGTAAGTGATTTGTTTTTAGTCCAGTTAAAAATCTGTGCTAATAGTAATATGGGGACAATTACTGGAAATAAAGCAGATGAGTAGGGTAGTTACTCTCCCAGTTCAAAGCTTTGAGAGGGAGTGCATTAAACCACAGGGAAGCTAGGGCAGTAGCATCACAAATGGGTAGAATTTAGATTGGAGACTCAGAAAAGGAGAATATCTTATTAGTAAAATGACCTTTCACAAAGGTTTCTACAGACTTTGGCACTAATTGAAAAGAATCCTTGGAAACAAGATAAAACACAAAAGTAGTCTGAGGGCTGGACATTTATTCAGAGAAGGGTGCTAGAGGCCATTTGCATTCACAGGAGGATGGAAGAGCTGTAGGGAGGAGGTGAGAAAATTTGTCTGAGGAAGCAAATTACACTGGGAAAGAAAACAGAGAAGACTCATTTAAATTGACCCTAGTTCAGGCTTTTGAGGAGGAAGACTTGAAATAAGGCAAAAATACATTTTGTAGATGACCAAGGAATGGAAAAACGTGTACACACACACACACACACACACACACAAGATTATAGGGAAAAAGGGAAGTTTGGAAAGTGTCTCTTCTTTGTTAAGTGTTGAACAGAAAAATAAAGACTAATTGATGCCAGCCATGATGGCAAATGTAATAGTTTTCTTTCTGGCTTAGATTAACATGTTGATATGACATAATTAGGCTATTTAATCTCCCATCTTATTGATACAGTTAACAAATAACGAGTAACTGCTGTTTGCAAGGCAGTGTGCTAGGTGTCAGGGTGTATGCAGACAGACACAACCTGGTTCCTGCCAATAAATTACCTAAAATCTCAGAGAAAATCATAAAAGCCTGTGAATAGCTTTAGGAGCAAGCAGTATTGTGATACAAACAAGAGAAACAATTTTTAACTTGGGTCGGCAGGGAAAAATTTGATCACAACCCGTCATTCACGTCCACAGTGCATGGCAGGGGAGGAGTGAGGTGGAGCCAAGGGGAACAGTGACTCTGGTGGCCTCACCCCCAGCCTCCTGGGGGTTCGTGGAGGAGCTGAGGGACAGTACTAAGGGTCTGTGAAGTTCTCTGGTGGTGGTAGCAGCTTGCAGTTTGAGTCCTAAATACTTTTTGCCCATTTGCATGCATTTTTCTGTTATCCTGAGTTGGTCTTTTGTCCTTCCAGGCACCTTACGATGTAGCACTTCATTATAATGCAGTCAGTTCCACCTGGCTTAGCATGACAGGGCTTTCCATAGTGTGGTTCCAACTTCCGTTCCAGCTTTGCCTTCCATTACCCTCCCTCCTCTCCTTCATTTCATTGTCTTGTAACTTTGTGCTTCCCATTCTAGAAACACATCATGTTGTTTTAGACACCTGCTCTTTTTGCTCTGTTTCCTGTGTCTGAAACGCAACTTTTTGGCCTTGAATGTATGTTTGAATGTATGTATGAATGAACTCTGGCCTTGAATGTATGTTTCCTTAACTTCTGCTTTCTGAAATCCTCGTCATCTGTCCTTCAGTCTCAATTCGAAGGCTGATTCTTCCGTGAAGCCTTCCCAGATCTCCTGGTGAAAGTGACTCCTTCCTTGTGTGTCTTCCCATGGCACTTAGTTTTCTTTATGACGTGTGCAGTTTCTTGGTCTCACAATTTAAACTCACTCTTGACTGCCCATCAGATTTTAAACTCCCTGCACAGTACCTGACAAATAGGAGGTACTTACAGAAATACTTGTCCACTGGAGTAAAATACTCATTTATGGAATCTGGTGATGTTCATTGAAAGGTGTTTTGTGCCTGGTATAATGGTTGATTGTTAGCACCTTGTTTTTCAGATATTTGATCCCATCTTTCTAGAAGCCCCGGAAGAACATGGGACACAGGGTAGGTCTTCAATAAATGTCTGGTGCTTATATGTGAATGCATGGATGTGTACAGAAGAGGCCAGATGAACAACTGCTTCTCAGTGTTTTCTTCACTCACTTGGTATTAGATCTGGCATCAGTGTTAGCAGCACTGAGACTTTCTTTTCCTTTCTATTCCAAAGGGTGAGACTTTACAGCAGAGCTCACTAGGCTGGCACATCCTGCCACTGCTGAAGTCCTCTGCAGTGCCCTCCTGGACCAACGGGTGAGAACTGGAGCTTCAGGGCACCAATAAGGCATTAGCTATGCTTGCCCAGTTTGTGATCATTTCATGCCAACGTGCCAGCCCCAGCAGCACTTGCAGGTCATGGTGCTATCTGTGTTCTGTACATGCAGATGTGAGTGATGAGTGTTCATCCAGGCCCAGGCACCTGGCTTTGCTCCAGGACCTCATTGCTGATGAGGCTGGTTCTCTGTGGAACCTTCAGGGGGCCTTGCAGGTGAACTGAACTATGTGCTCTAGGACAGGTGTGTTGACTGAGCAGATCTGGGCCTCCCAGCTGCTCTACTCATAATCCTCGCCTGACAGACTGCGAGTCAAGCTGGGTTTTGACACCCTGGTGACACCACACTCTCCCCCACCCCGCCTCCTTTCAATCATGCCCGTCTTCCTGATGTCTGAGTTCCCCTTAGATTCATGGATCAATGAGCTGCGTGTCTCTAGCAGCAACGTCATGGTAATAGCTTCAGCTCTCTGCTCCCAGTGAAAATATTCAGCTACGTAAGGGTCTTTCTGGTTGTTCCAATTAGCTACAGCTGCATTATAAGCTACCCCCAAACTTGCTGCTTTCAATATGTTTTTTATTATTCTGATTGTATCTATGGTTCTGTGGGTCAGGAATCTAGGGCATGGGAGGGATGATTTATCTCTGGTCCATGTTGTATGGGGATTTATCTGTGATGCTTGAAATAATTAAGGGCTAGAACAACTGGAGGTGGTGGGGCATAGTTGGACTTCTTCCACGAGGGCCTGGAAACTGGCTCTACTTTCATCAGATTCAGCTGGTTGTAAGTGAGGCACAGTGCCAGTCCAGATTTAAATACTGGGAGAAGTTGGTTCACTGGGGGCCTCTTTGAAGATAAGTTTCACACTAATATAGGTTGGTGTAGAATTTCTGTATATGTGTGACTTGGTATCATACATATGTGTGCATATAATTAAGTTAATTTTATGTAGCTTTATAATTAATAGATTTATTAAATAATCTAATAAAATTAACAGTATCCATTTAAACCTTAAATTAATATGATAATGTCCACAAGCTACCCAAGAAAACTTATCTCAATGCTTTGTGGCCCCACCTCCTTAGTCCAAAAGGGAATAAAAGAGAAAAGGCACCAATATTTATTGAGAACTTCCAATGTATCCTGTGATTTTCATATGTTATCTCATTTAATATAACAATTATATGAGGTTTCTTATATTTACAGATAAGAGCACCACGTAGGCAATTGCAAAAATGACCACAAATTTTTCCCCTACCACAAAGAGAGGGATTCTATTTCTCCAGCCTTTGAATTAGTGCTAGCCTTGTGCCCTGCTTTGTCCAAGAGAATGCAATGAAAGTAACAATGGGGAAGTTCTGAGCCTGAGTCAGAAGAGTCTGCACACACCTATTCTCACTCTTTGAACTCTGCTACCAGCATGTGAACAAGCCCAGGCCTCCTGCTGGAGGATGAGAAGATAGAGACCACATGGAGCAAAGATGAGCTGTCCTACATGAAGCCCCAGACAAGTGAAAGGGGCCAGCCAAAATCAGCAGTAGCAGTGGACCAAAGATGCATGAGTGAGCTTGGACGAGACAGAAGAGCCATCCAGCTAAACTCAGTCTGAGGTGTTGACCAATGCATAATACTGTGCTAATTTTTTTTAAGTTACTAAGCATTGGGATGACATATTATCCAGTAATTATTATTAATTATTATTATCTGGCCCATGAAGCTCAGAGTTTATCCATGGCCATATGACTAATAAGCATTGAAACCTTATAATAATGACAAATACTTATAATAGTGGAGGATGCCCCTAAACCTGTGTCATATTCAATGAGATGAGCACATGTGCATAGTTGTGCACTTGCTTGCACAATTTTACATGAACTTATATGGGCAGGCCTGAATTTTAAAAAGATTAGGAAGAGTATAGCCTCTAAATTAATGATACATTTACAAAATGTGTATGTGAGGGCATATGTGTTTACAAGTGTTGATGATCTCCTTTGATAACATGACACATTCGAGTGTATTTGTTGTTTTCTTATCACTATTTTTTACATTGAAAAATATGTTCTTAGAAATGTGTGGAATGTCTGGAGGACATTCAAAAAATCTAAAGTTCCTACAGAAAACAGTTTAAAAACTTTTGACCTGAAATATTAACATTATTTACCAAAAGTTATTTTGTACCTGATTCTAATTTTTTAAAGACTAGTTAATAAAGTACCTACCAAGAATTTCAGCTTGCTTTCAGCATTTAATGCAATTACCTGTTCCATTTTGCTAAGTGTCCCAGGTTTCAGAGAGGGTACAGGAGTGGGGAGATGGAGGTTGGAGTGTTCCCCTTTGGAAATTTATCATGTGCATCCTTACTGGGATTCAGGCTCTGTGATGGGCCTGGGTGGGCTGTCTCAGTGTCAGCTTCCCACTGGATGATATTCCCCACTGTGACCTGGTGCCCTTTCATGTGCTCATCTGCAGGGTGATCACTGGAGTTTGTCATCATAGATGCCCTTGAGCTGTCTGTGATGCAGAGGATGGGAAAGTACTGATGATGGAATTTTGTGGGGACTTTCAATATCAAGTGGCCCAGCAAATGAGTAAACTGTGTTTGCGTCTCTAGTCACAGCTCAATTGTGAGCTCCTTAAATTGTCTGTGACCTAAGGGTCTGGCATTAAGCAATGACAGTTGAATCAAATGGGTAGGATGATACCACCTTCACAGGTGATCAGACCACGGGATATTTCACGAGTAGATAGCTCATCCAGACTTTTGTTGCCTCATCATCTACCCAGGGCAACTGCAATAGATTTAAGCAGCTGGCAATTTGCAAACCAGTAGGTTACATTTTTTGACTACAAGACCACTGTGGTGAGATGCTAGCCTATCTGACATCCATTTCCTGCCCATAAGTTAATTAATAGAGCAAAGCTAGACCATTTTCTCACCCCCAGAGAGACAACAGGTAGTAACCACTCCTGCTTCATTGAGTTAGCACTAATGGCAAAGAACAACCCGATTAAGGTAAATGGTTTTGTATTGGTTAATGTTGTGTTTTGTTTATTTTTAAAATCTGTGAGGGCAGATAAAAGATATTTTCTTTCTGCTTCTATAGCAATGCATAGGCAAAATGACACAGGCCGAGAACTTTAAAAAAAAGTGCTAGTACCAGATAGCCTTTTATTTTGTGTAGAAGTAAGATTCCTGTTTGTGCCCCAAACCTTTTTTGCTTTTTCAGTGTAGCAAATACACCCTGGAGCTAGGACCACATAATAGGTTTCAAGTTTTAGCAGATCAAAAATTGGATCATACCAGGAAAATATAAGGAATAGAGGAGTTGGGGAAATGATTATTTAGATAATAACAATAGTAATGACAGCATTATAATTGTATATCTTTATGACTTTAAAAGTGCTTACATATGGATTATATCATTTGATTCCCTTGTGAGATGAATATAGTTGAGGACACTGAGGTTGGTTTCTGGGAAGCAGACTCTGAGATTGAGTCTTGTGTGCCAAGGTTTATTAAGGAGCGTTCTTGGGATCAATACCTACGGAAGGGAGGGATGAGAAGCAGGATCTGGCAGAGGGACAGGTTGGCATGTGACACAGGCCAATGACAGCCTCGAGTGATCCATGGAGAGCTCTCTATCTCGAAAGACTCTGTGAGTTGTCCTTAGTTGGGTTGAGACACCAGGTTTTTATACATCTGCATCACTGGATGTGGGCCACCCTGGGAAGGGACATGACCTTGGGCAGTGCTCTGCTGCTGATGCAATCCCTGAGCAGTCTGACTGCTAAGGCTATCTGCCACCAGCACTCTCGGCAGCAGGCGAATTCTTCACTGGAGGGAGACTTGGGCAGGCCATTCCTCCTGCTTCCTGAATCCACTTTTTTCACGTTCATTCTGGGACCAGCTCTTCCCGACTTCCAGTAGACTTCTTCCTTGGGGAAACTTGGAAAAGGAAGCTTAGCAAAATGAGATGAAAACTGCACTGCTGGAGCTGGTCTCAGGGCCATAGTTGGTACTCATGTCCCTTCCCCAGGGCCTGTCCTAGACTCCTCTTACATTCAGCAAGCACCTATGATGGTCTTCGAGGCCTACCTGCTGGCGGGATCCAGGCTCTCATCGATGAGGAGTCTGAGCCCCGATCACCATGCCCTTATAAGGTCCAAGTTCCTACACTTAAGAGGTACCCTTGTGGATTGCCTGCACACTAAATTCATTCCTCTCTGCTTCTATCGTGTAACAGTAACACTATGTCCTCTTAATGGTCAGGGGAAATACTTTCGCTAGCATGATGACTCTTCTTGCCTGTTGGTCCCTTGGCATAAGGAACCTAAAGTGAGCAGGCAGCAGTCACAGCTTATAACTTGATAGGATTACTCATGTATCCTTTGGCAGAAGGGATCTCTGTTTAGGAACCAGAAACTCTAAACCTGCAGAGCTCAGAGTTATGGAGAGAGAAGCCCAATTTTCTCAAGTTGGTCACTGGTAATGATGGGAAGTGGAGTCACTCCAGCTTCCATCCCTTGGTGCCTGGACTCACAAGTTCTTCCTTCTGGAGACACAGAACCATACACAAGTCTTTGATTTGCCATGTGTACTGCATCCTGGAGGATGGTGTCTCATCCTGTAAAATATTGCATCCCAAAGTATTGCTTCAACTATGCCTTTAAAGGGCCATTCCAATGCTACATCAGGTTGGCAGCTTCTGATTGCTGTGTTGTGTGATGTGATGGATGGATCTCATGGTCATGCATTCACTTTCATGCCACCTTTATTATAAAGTGTGTGTGTGCCCTGGTCTGATACGATGCTGTGTGGGATCCTGGGCCCGTAAATCAGTCACCCCATATGTCCTATGGGCAGGAAGGCATAAAATATTTGTCTGTGCTTCTCAGAATGAATTTCTTACCATTCCGGGGGAGAAAGAGTCTAACGTAGTCAACTTGCCACTACAAATGATTAGGGTGGTTGGTATCCTCGAAGACTGGTGCACTATTGAAGGCTCAGTGTTGGTCTCTGTTGCTGGCAGTCTGGATCTTTGGCAGTGGCGTGGCAGTGGCTAGATCAGCCTCAGTTGGGCTGTTGGGCCCATGCTGTTAACCCAGACCCAGCCTCCATCCCTACTGCCTGGGCTCCTTCTCTCCTCTGCTCACCGTGTCGGCACTGGGTGACTGATTACAGAGCTTCACTGGGGTCAGCCGGTTGTGTTATTTATTTACATTTGTACTTGGTTGTTTAGTACTCTTGGGTGGGTGCTAACACACAAATGAAGATCACACTTCATACCTACATCCTTATGTCCATCCACATGCCGCTACCCAAGACATCTTTGTCCTATATTTTTCATTTTTTTTTCCTTCCAGGCTCCTGACCAGCCACCCAAGACATTTCCCACTTCCCACGATTTCATACATATTCCAATCTTGAGCCACTTTTCTTCAGTACAAGATGGGTGACCAGGTGAACTACTCAAAACTGCTCATTGGGAAGATTTTCTCTTGCCACTGTTTTTCCAGAGTATCCCCTAATTGGGGCTGTGGTGCAGCTGCTGTCTGGGGAGAGGGGCAGTTTTGAAAGCTTTCATTTGGTATTCCACGTACGACAGTGCTCCCCTCATTGACTAAGGACTTACTATGGGTGTTGTGCCAGCATGTTAATTCTAGCTATATATTCGGGGATTGGGGAAATGATCACTAGGTGGATTTGTGGATCCTGTGGAACCTCTGTGAACAGAACTGTGGCAAGGTTCCATTTATTACCTGACTCTCATACACCCGCCTCTAAGAGATAGGCTGTGATGATGCTTCAGGACTCCAGGTACCAGTGTCAACTCAGACCCTGTGTCCAGTGGTCCTAAAAAGCATTCAGATCTTTCCCCAGGGCACATTTACCCAAGTGAATGGCCACAGGTTCCTTTAGAGAAGGACCAGGGCAGTGGGTTCTGTGTACGCTTGGCTGTGGTGTTAGAGGGTATTAGAGAGTGCCTTCCCTCTGCAGAATTGCCTTCTTCAGTTGATGGGTTCTGTGTACGAAAACTTGCTCATGTCTGGAAACTCTCCAAGAGATTCTGACCTTTTATTGGAAACATCACCATCAGACTCCAGATAATCCATGCTTGATCTATTTTGATGGCACAAACTGAGTAGCATCCTTGTTGACTGACCATCTATTTGGCTCCTAGGACACTGCCTTCCATTAACCATCCCAATAACTCCCTGTGGCTCAGGTCCCCCAACTTCAACCTTGCTGCTCATTACCACAATTGCTCTTGCTTGGATTTTGGCAGTTAAGAGCTGCTAAGTGGCCTCCACTGCTCTGAGCTGCTATCTTCCACATGGCATCCATGAGCCCAGCAGAGTAATGGGCTCTCCTCCCCCCAGTCCTGGCCTGCCCTTTCACTAGTCTGCTCCTGTGGCCTTGGCAAACGGCATATCCTCCAGGCCTTCCTAATAGTCATCTGGTGGGTTTTCAGGCCTTCCCTGTATATCCGCTTCAGTGTGCCTCTTCTCTGAGCCTTGTAAGCCATTTCCACTGTTGTCATCCAATCTGTCCTTTTCACCTCACTTAGCACAGTTCTTGGCCTTTTCCTTGCTTCTTGGAGCCTTGCTAGTAGCAAGTTCACACCATCTCCTGGGGTCTTTGCCAAGGGGTTACATATGACTTCCCAGAAGAATGCTCCCAGATTAATAATCTCTCTTTTATCCAACCTTATGTCCTGGCCCTCCTGACCAAGCACTGTCACACTGTAATTCCATGTGGACTCCTGCTTATCTTACGGCAGCTTTGGTACAGTCTCCTTTTTTGAGAGGGGGACGTATTATCTTCTGGAGGACAGAGGTCTCTGTGTCATCTTCAAGCAAGGATGGGAGGAGTGTTAGTTCTGTAGGGGGAGGGGTGGGCCACATCTATAGCTTTTGGAGGATTCTGGGGACTCTGGTCTGGGGAGTTAAGATTTTTAGTGGGTATCAACCCAGATGTTTTGTCCGACGTGTCAGGGTCCCATTCTTTCCCAGCCAGGGATCTGACCTTGGCATAGCCTATCTGACAGGGATGGGAATTTAACTTTCTTAGAGCTCAGCTACTCTGGCAATTAAGTCCTGGGTCTGGTCCTCAGCTTTCTCTGCCCTCTCTGCAGGGGGTGAAGCCTCTTTGTAGCCTCTCAGGGAGGTTCTTTGGCTTCACACATAGCCTTTAATCAGCAATTAATTTCTCAGCTACTTATTATCCAGCTACTTATTATCTGCCCCCCCCCCAAATCCCTAGCATAGCAATTCCCAGCTAATTCAGTTATCCTTGTAGCCACTCTTTCTCCTGCATATCTCAGATGCCAGCTAATGCATTCCCTTCCGTTGGCGTACCATCTTCAATTGACCACTGCTTAAAGTTTTAAAACTTGAACTGCCACCATATGCCAGGGGCTACTGTGCTTCACAGAGCACTGGAGAGAGGGTCCTTGTTGTGAGCTGGGCAGGCAGTGATCCACAATCCAGCTCCAAAACGCCATCTTAGAACACTTTTTTTCCTGGGACCGTTTATGGTGCCAGGTGTTGTAGATTGAGCAGAATCTGAAATGGAGTTTTACCTTCGTGATGCTTCTGGAGGAGTGTCCTTGACACCTTTATGTGCCCTCATTGATCAGACAGCAGTTCTTGGCCACTCTGGGAAGGAACATGACCTTGGATGAGGCAGCGCTCTGCCATCGAAGCAATCTCTACAGAGGTTGTCAGCACTCCCCGCAGCTGGGATGAATGGCTCCTATCAACGGGGTATCTGGGAGTGCATCAGAGTGACCACCAGAGTGACTTAGTAGCAAGGCCTGTACTGAATAGCTCTGTGGTCCTCTTTCCAAGCTTTCTGAGGGCACAACTGTGGTTAGTGAACCTAGGCCATGCCTGTAGGTGTGGCTACCAATTGGCTGGTAAAAGATAAAAGAGGAAGAGTGAGATTGGGGACTGGGGACCGGAGCAGTGATCTGGGACCACGTGGAGCCAGTGAGGACGCCTGCCCCAGGAGCGTCCAGACTGACTGTGGCTGCTCCCGGTAGGTACATGCTGCCCTGAGATCTGTTTCATGATGACTTGTCATAAAAATTAGGTGCAATCAAGACTTTTAAAAATTCATCTTGCAGCCTGCATGTTTTGCTTCACTGCAAATTGCTTTCAGGCAGTTGATCACGGAGGGAAAGCTATTGTGTTTGTCACATGTCATAATCACATTGATGTAATTTATAGGTTAAGATTCACCAAGGAGAAGTTGCTACACACATGTCTGTTGCTTCTAGCTCTTTATGCCACGTGCCCACATCCCTGCCCTTCTCCAGAGTCAGACACAGGTTCTCTTTAGGGCTTCCCCAGTGCCCTGGTGCCTTGTCAGTGTGGAGCCCCCTGGGCAGTATTTCAGGGTTGACTCAAATGCATTCAAATGGGGGATCTACAACAGGGGGTGCTGCTTACCTTGGAGCCTGTTTAATTCTTCTGGTGATGCTGCTGAAAACACTGCCCAAAACAGTTTTAGAACTTGCCTATTGCAATTCCACAGAGGGTCAGTTTGAACCACATAGGCAAATTGTTTCTTTATCGTCATACATCATATTCAAGCTAAAGTACCTCTTTAGTAGCCCATTTAACTAAAAAATGTATAAAGCATAGGCATTTTAGTGTGTGCAGTATTGATAAGAATGTCATGACTAAGCATGCGAGGCATTGAAGCACATACTGAGAATTTCTTTCCCTATTAAATCCATAAATAGTAACCATTTGACATGCGGACTCTAAGTCGGTAATTATAAGGCAAAAAGCGCTTTGATCTTTTTCTTTACATGGCTAATTTATTCTCCTACCTTGTCAGATAAAGAATTTTATCTTAAAATATTCCTCTTTTTTTTTTCTTTTAAACATTTCCCACTTCTTTATTCTCCTTGACAGGAAGATGACTGCAGCTCTATTGAATAGCAACAAGCTGGGGTATGTCATTAAATTTTAATCACCTTCCTGCCTGTGAAGTTGATAATTGGAGATCATTTAATAGCGCCTGCTGCTCTGTTGGCTCTCTGCAAAGGAGTCACATGTAAAAGGCAAAGAGCCCAGTTATCACTATAACCCAAGCTCATCTCGATCATGAATTTTATGCCAAATGCCCCAATACCTAAACGCCATGAGCCTGAGCACCTCTCCTGGGCCCGTATTTGACTGCCTTTTGTTTCTTTCCTCTTAACCAATGGAACAATTGCAATGTGTTAGGGAAATTGGCAGGCCAGCCTTACTTATCAGAGACCAAGTGACCCATCTCCCTTCCTTTTCTCAAATGCATGCAAATACACCTCCTAGGTTGTACGTGGAGGGGGAAGGCGGAATAGGTGAACTCTCTGTGCCTTCCTCACAATTTTGCTGTGAACCTAAAACTGCTATAAAGTCTATTAATTTAACAAAATAAAACAAAACCGCCTCCTAACTTCTTCCCACCTTGCTCACTGACAAAAAATGGATGTGACAATTGACTACAAACATACTCTCCCCTCTGGCCTGATCCAGAGCTGTTTTAATTTTAGCTGTGAATTAGTATCTCCTGTGGTCTTGCAACTCTCCAGCCAGCTGTCATCTACACTCTTTCTACGCTTCCATCCTGTATCTATAGAGCCAGGCTTCTTTTTTCACAGGGGGTAATTCTTCCTTTTGTTCCATGAACCATTCTTGACCTTCATCCTAACAAACTTCCAACTCTGTGGAAGGAATTACTCTGCTGATACGTGGCTTAGAAACCTCATAGCTCAGTGTCCAATTCTGTACTCTTTAAAAAACGTTAGGCCTCACACTCAGCATCTCTGCATAAGTGGGGACACTCATTTCCTCATTATTCCCTCATCCACCCATTCAGCGTATATTTATTTTGTGCATGCTACTCTTCCAGCATTAAGGATAGAGCTGAGAACCAAACAGGTATGATTCCTGTCCTTGAAGAGCTTGTAATCTAGTGGGGAGACAGACATCACCTAAGTATGCAAATACTTGGTTATAATTGTGATGGCTGCTATAAGAGAAGCATGCAGGGCAAGAACATGCCACAGGCAGATGTGGCCCATATGGTTAATATGTCTTGAACAAACATGTGGTACAGGCCCCTAAGTGCCAAGGGGTGTGCTGGGCACTTAGGTATGTTTTCTCCTGTAATCATCACAATAGCTTTGGGGTAGATACCATAGTTCTCAGTTTACATATGAGGTAACTGAGGACCCGAGAGGTTAAACCACTAATTGAGGTTCCAAGGCGAGTAAGTGGTAGCATGTGTTTGTGTCCAGAACATATACTTTAATCGTTAGGCCATGCAATAAGGCAGGTTAGAGTCCTGGCAAGGAATTAGCTTAGTTGAGGAGTCAGACTGTGGACTTTTGAGGTTATTTTCATATTTAACCCCAAATGCCAGCAAGTTCAGAGAGTGAGATCATTGGACTGCAGTAGGCAGCACTGTTGAAACAGTGACAGAGGATCTCAAGGTTGTCGTGTTTGTGAGCAAGGAGGGCAGCTTCTTTCTTTTGGAAAGAAAGCATTGTTATTTTGCTTATTAAATGTCAAAGTCTTAATGTAAGTTTTGGAATCTTTATTTGTTCTTTTGTATCAGGAGGTGGATAATTAAGAAAAAGCTTGAAGAATGATACAGTCTAGGACTTAAGGTCTCTGATTCTGCAGTCAGAGGGCTCTGGTTTAAATCACGACTCCAGTACTTCTTGGGCAATTTCTTTAATTTCTCTGAGCCTCAGTTTACTCATGTATAAAATGACAATGACAATAATACCTTCCTCAGGAAAGGTCAGAGGACTAAATGTGACAGTGCCTATCGACACCCTCATATAATGTTAACCATTCAGCAATGGGGACTATAGCGTTGTTATGTTTGTTTTTCTATTATTTCTTTCATAGTTCTGAAAGCATATCTTAGTTAGCTTGGGCTGCTACAGCAAAATACCACAAGCTAGGTGACTAAAACAATAGGAATTTATTTCTCATAATTCTTGAGTCTGGGATGTCTATGATCAAGGCACCGGCTGATGCAGTTCTCCTGTGAGGACTCTCTTCCCGGCTTGCAGACGGCTGCCTTCTCCTCGTGGTCCCTCATGCATGGCAGAGAGAGAAGAAGAGAAGGTAAGCTTCTAGTGTCTCTTCTTATAGGGGCACTAATCCCATCATGGGGGCTCCACCCTAGTCACCTCATCTAAACCTAATTATTTCCAAAGGCCCCATTTCAAACACCATCACATTGGAGGTTAGGGCTTCAACGTACGAATTTTGGGTGGGGGGGACTCAGTTCAGTCTGTAGCAATGCACGAATGCATTGTGAGAAATAGTGGATCTGAGACTCTGAAATATGCAGTTTGGGAATGAAGTAATGAAGTTACCTGAGTTTTTTCCCTCTGACTTTTTTGTTGTTGTTAAGTTCACTTGTGAGAACTAATTTTCTGAGCAAAACCCCAGGATGAAATTATATTGAGCTCATTATTCTGAGGGTGACACAAATCCTGATAAATACTTTATTAGGTAAATAAAATATAGGCTACAGATATCAACAAACATAGGGAAAAATCCTTTTCTGCTTATTTCATTTATTTAGTTTACTAATTTTATTTTCTTTGTAGCAATCAGCTTAAAAGTAGAATTTACCATACTAGAAACCCTGGACTATGGATATACACAGCTTAGCATCAGAAGAAGTTTCATTATTATTATCCTTTCCCTGAGTTATTACTTGTGAAATGAGAAATGCTTTGCACTTAAATACTCTTTCCTTGCCGTACCAGCATGTCAAAAGAATGCACACAATGTTTCCCTGTAACATTAGAAAGCTCAGGGATTTCTGTATAAAGTCCTATCTTTATTTTGCATTCTTGATATATGTGTGTGTGTTTCACATTTTGATAATAGTCTTCACAATATGCATTGACTCAGGGAATTCATGGATATTTATTTTCTTCTCTGCAGCAGCCTGTGGTGCAGGCTGTCTCATATTTCCTCATTTAACAATATTTATTGAGTACCTCTTATGTGTCGGACATCATTCTAGGTATTGGGGGGATGTGGCAGCCAGTGACACAGAATCCTGCCCTCAGGGAACTTAGCTGGTGGATGATTATGACATTTTTAGTTAAAATGGGCTCATTGACTCCCTTTTGTGCACAAAACATTGGTTAGATTTTCACTTGGTGAATCCAAAAGTCTTTATTTTAATTACCTTACACAAAAGCATATAAATCAAGTTACTGAGACAGCTGTGTTTAGAGAACAATATCATGCTTGGCACTAAAGTGAGATTGTAAGGTGTGTATTAGGGGACTCAAGGAAGCATGCAAATATTTTGACCAGCACTGTTGGAATGAGTCACTAGACTCCTAAGCTTAAGAGTCACTAGACTCTTAATTCATTTAAATATTTTATTTTCATGCAACTTATGCTTCCTTCTTTTTGTCCAAAGTAGAAAACACTGTGTAAATTATCTTCACATTGTTTAATCTCCTAAAGTGAAATGTTAAAGTTTTATTCCATACTAATAGTGCTGTGAGAGGGTTTCATCTCAAACCAAAAGTGTTTCAGATCATTATTAATAACATCTTATCAGTTATGGGAGAAATTTGGTGAGCTAGGGCCATGAGATTTATAATTGACAGGAAAAAAAGTCTGTGACTAAATTATGTATTGTTACTAAATAATAACATTTTCCTCTGAAGGAAATTGTTCACCTATTATATCTCCATCTCCCATTTTAAACATTTTTCCTTGTAGACTGAATTCCTGCTAGAAGTTCTTGACTTCATTCGGCTGCTACCTGCCAGGAAGAAATAATGGGGTGAATGAAGTGTGAAGTTAAGTAATGAGTCTCCACAGACAATGTAGCCACCAGTGAAAGTGATGTTTGCGAATTCATGCTTGCTTAGCAGATTCATCCCTTCATTTTAACGTCTCTTGATAAGAGTTTAAGCCTAATTAATAAGTAAATGTTCTTAGAGCACAAATGATGTCATGAAAGTGGATCTAATTTCAGATCTTTGGAAAAATTTTATCCCTCCCCTACTTATCTATGTGTTGCTACTAGTTTCTTCCCACTTCCTTTCATTCATTTTCATGCAAAATTTCCCTGTTTGAAGACATCTTGGGCCAATGTTGCTATGAAAATTTTCATGTTCTTGGGAGGTAGAAATATTCCAGTCTTTGGTTGTAGACCTTATCATCAAGACCTTTGTCACTTAATTTGGGGAAGCAGGAAGATGGTGGTGCTAGTGGGCATTAAGGGAGGAGTAACTTTGCCACAACACTTTAACCAACTTACTGGCACAAACTAAACCAACCAACAAAACTAACTGTAACATCACTTATTATTTGTGTATTTGAACTCTGTAATTCAGTGCATACACATTTAGGATCATCATGTCTTCTGGATGAATTAACCCCTTTATCAACAGTAATTTTCCTCATTTAGAAGCCTTATTATTAATAGTCTGATATTAATATAACCACTCTAGCTTTCATCTGATTAGTATTGTATATATTTTTCACATTCTTACTCTCAATCTAAGTCTTTATATTTAAAGCGGGTTTCCTTTAAACAGCATATAATTAGGTCTTCCTTTTCTTCATCCAATATGACAACCTTTGCCTTTAACTGATGTGTTTATATTATTAATGTAATTATAGATATGTTTGTATTTAAATTTGCCATCTTGCTAGTTCTTTCCTACATGTTCCATTTGTTTTCCATTCATTTGTTCCCCTTTTATTGTCTTCTTTTTGGATGGAGTATTCTTTATGATTCTATTTAATCTCTTCTGTTGGTTTATTAGTTATACTTCTTTTTAACTATTTTCATTGTTCTAGGGTTTACATTACACATCTTTAGCTTATCACAATTCAGTTTTGAACAATATTATAATCTTTCCTGTATTATGTAAGAAGCTTACTATAATGTACTTCCACTTCCTCCTCTTGTTCTTTGTCCTACTGTTCTCATATATTTTACTTTAACACATTTTATGAGAGGTACAATGTGTATTTTTACTTCAGTCAATCATCTTTTAAAGAGATTAGAATTTAGAAAAATATCTTTTATGTTTACTCATGTTTTTCCTTTTCCTGGGCTTTCTTTGTATAGATAGAAATTTCTATCTTGTGCTATATTCCTTCTGCCTGAACCTCCTTTAACGTTTCTTGTCATACTGGACTGCTGGGAGTTAATTCTTCTCAGATTTTGTTTGTGTAGAAAAATCTTAATGTTGCCCTCATTTTTGAAAGGTATTTTCACTAGAAACAAAATTCTGGCCTGACAGATTCTTTTTTTCCTTTTAATTCTTTAATGATGTTGCTCCATTGTCTTCTGCTTCCATAATTTCTGTTAAGAAATCTGTTTTAATTCCTACCTTTGTGCCTCTGCAGGAAATGTTTCTTTTTTCTCATTACCCTTCAATATTTTCTCTTTATCTATGGTTTCAGCAGTTTGGTTGTGATGTGTCTCAATGTGCTTTTCTTGGTATTTATGTTGCTTGGATTCTCTGAACTTCTTGGATCTGTGGTTTATATTCTTTTATTAATTTTGAAATTTATCTCTTCAAATATTCTTTCTGTCCTGTTCTCTGTCTTTTGTCTGGTACTGAAAGTATATATATGTTAGACCATTTGATTGTGTTCCACATCTCTTGTATGATCTGTTCTTTTTTTCTTTACTTTTTTTTTCCTTTGCAGTTGAGTTTGGATAATTTCTTTGACCTATCTTCAAGTTCACTGACTCTTTTCTCTCTTTTGTACAGTCTGCTGATAAGCTGGTAGAATGAATTCTCTATCTCATATATACTAGATCTTCTATTTGATTCTTTTTTCAGAGTTTTCATTCTCTCTGCTGAAATTTCCCATTAATACTTGTCCACCTTTTTCACTAAATCATTTAACACCTTACTTATTTTAAAGTCTTTGGTTGTCTGATAGTTCTAACATCTGAGTCATTTCTGGGTCTGGTTCTGTTGATTGATTTCCTATTTGAATATATCTTTTTTTTGAATGTCACAATTTTTCATCAAATACTGGATATTTTATGTAATAGAGCAGTAGAAATGGAGATACATAATATTAAAATGTGAAATGGGCACACTGATTCTTCTGTCAGGCCCTTGGTGATTCTCAGTAGTTGAGCTGGGCTTGTTATTGCTGTTGCTGCTATAGTTACCCTCAGCTCGCCAGTCTTCAAATTCCTCTAATGGAAGGCGGCTGCTGCTTCTTTGTGCTTAACTTCAGGCCTGGATTACCGCAGGGCTCTTTTCAGTGTTCCTGTTCTGCACTCAGCTATTAGCAGGCGCTGCACATCTGAGCTGCATGGATTTTTTTCCCCACGGTCTTATTCCTCCTCGAGCAGCACATTGCTATTGCTTGTTATTTGGTGGAGGCTCACGGTGAGGGCTGGTGGGGTTTCTTGGTTCTCTCTATTTAGCCTCAGTCTTAGGAAGGCCTTGTTCAGCTGCTTTTTGGGGGTGGGCCTTCTTCGTTCTTCAGACTTCTGCCCCCTGCACAGCTATAGTCTGCTCTATATAAATGAAGGGTCTTTGGAGGGATCTCTTGAGTGAGGGCATGTGTCCTGCCACTTTTCCAGCAGTGGCAGACCTCTGCTTTGTATCTATCAGCTGAGAGTCCTGGGCTCAGGCAGCTTTCCCATCCCTCCCTTAGCTGCAGATGGCGTTTGCTGCTAGCCCTCCCTCCACTGCGGTGTTCAGACCAGGGGTGAGAGTGTTTTCTACTCCACCCTTAGTGTCCTCCAGATTTTGCTTCATATGAGATGGGGTTTAGTGCCCATGTTCCACTGAAGGGGCTGTCCCAGGCACCATCTCTGCCCTATCTTGTGAGTATCTGATAGAGACTCCTGGAAAAAAAGCTGGTGAATGAAGACAGACTTTCCTTAAGTCTGGGGCTCCCAAAGATTCCAAACTGACAGACTAGCCCACCACACTCAGCATTTAAGAATTTGTTAAAATTTCACCCCTTTTTTTTTTTTTTTTTTTGCTTACTTTTATGGTGGTGGTCTCTTCCTCCCATACTGTGCCAAAGGTGAGTTTGTGTGTCCCATTTCGCCTCAGAAAAGCTTGTCACCCTTTGGATATCAGTACTACCTGGTTGCTTTAAAAGTCATTTATTATTTTTTTAGAAGCAAAACCCCTTTATAATATATACACTATCATTTGAATCCAATAATTTAGATATTTCTGTGGTCTTTTCCAATCTTTCTCCAATGCATAAAGTTTTTTATATCATTTACAAAATATTTTTAATTTTTTAAATATAATAAACTGTCTGTAGATTTTGTTAGCACTTTTGTACCTTGAGGCAAAGGCATTCTTAGTGTATCTTAAAGCATTGGAGAGGTAGTTGGGTGATTACTGATGCCAGGCAAATGTCCTTAAGCAGGCAAGAAAATGTTTAGTTAACTAGGAACATACTGAGATGATCTTATTTTATCATAGGAGAAACAGAAATGATGAGAGTCATTAGGAAATTTATTTTAAAAACTCTATTAGACTGGTATTGCTAGCTTTCTTAACCAGCAATAGGGTTTTATTTTCTTTAAAAGGGTTTTATTTAAAAGAGAACTGCCTCTATTGCTCTTTGGGTTGGTTGATTTACCCAAGCTGGACTCTCAATTCCCTTATAGTAAAATGCAGGGATTGCAGGGATGTTGTCTTTTCTTCTAATTGAATCCCCAGAATATGTAGTAAAACAAGAATTATGTTGTGTTAATTTGAAAGCTTATTGGAAACTGTGTTGATACTTGAACTGAACTCAATACTAAAATGGTTCATTTGAATAAAATGCTTCTTGGCTTCATTCAGAAATTAGCACTAAAAGCTCCTTCCAAATAAATCATATGCTAAGGAGACAAATATTTTTTTAGATTTATGGGTAACATTTGGTACAGATTACAGCTACTGCTATCCTTGGTTCATTTTGCTTAATGTTGTCTGGATACTAGTTCTTGATAATCTGGATACTAGTTCTTGATACTAGTTCTTGATAATCACCCATGATTTTCAGTCAATAGAAGATAAATTCTTTTCTTTCTCAGTTGAAACTAATCAAAGTTAGGCATCTACTTTCTAATATATGTCCAGGAGCATATATTGAAAGAGTACTATTGGAAGGTAGGCATTTCTGGTTGACATGCAATTCAATCACTGTCGAATAGCTTCTTGGTAGAATATCCCAGGCTTCACGCTTTTCCATCAGCTAAACAGTCAACATATGGAATTCCCAATCTTCAGTTAAGAGCTGTGATTTCAAGATCACCAAACATCTTTCCATTCTTTTGCAAAACACAAGTTACAGCTTTGTGCTTTACAGTTGCTCTGATTCTGTGTGTGTGTGACTGTGTGTGTGTGTCTGTCTGTTTTTCTCCCTCCCACATTCCTTCTTTCTAATGTAGACTGCTGAAAGGTTGTGATTGTAATAAAAGCAATCTCAGTTTATGTTTATATTGTAAAAACTCAGGGGACATATTGATAGTTCTTTCATGAGAACATAATTCTAGACCAGGCAGCAAATCCTTATAGTCCCAAATTATTTGGTGAAAAACTCCAGTGTTTTTTTTCCTGAAAATTATATCTCATATGGTTTGAATATTGACTGATATTATGTTTGTAGAGTGCTTGTGACAGAATGCCAGAAATATACATGCTTAAAACATTTTTAAAAATCACACAGAGTTTAGAGGGCCATTTTTTTTAACAGAAAGAAAATAAGATTATAGATAACAAAACAACTTAAAATATGAAAAATTATTTTATAATCCAGTAATAAGCATTGTGAT
>CM052440.1:62341075-62426317 GCA_028533085.1 Varecia variegata
TGCACAGCCAAGGAAACTATCACAGGAACAAACAGACAACCTACAGAATGGGAGAAAATATTCACATGTTACACATACAATAAAGGGCTAATAACTAGAATCTATATAGAACTCAGGAAAATCAGCAAGAAAAAAATCAAACAACCCTATCAAAAAGTGGGCAAAGGACATGAACAGAAACTTTTCAAAAAAAGACAGAGTAATGGCTAACAAACATATGAAAAGATGCTCAACATCTCTAATCATCAGGAAAATGCAAATCAAAACCACAATGAGATATCACTTAACTCCAGTGAGAATGGCCTTTATCAAAAAGTCCCATAACAACAAATGTTGGTGTGGATGCGGAGAGACAGGAACACTCATACACTGCTGGTGGGACTACAAACTAGAGCAACCTCTGTGGAAAGCAATATGGAGATACCTCAAAGAGAAACAAGTAGAACTACCATTTGATCCAGCATTCCCATTATTGGGCATCTACCCAAAAGAACAAAAGACACTCTATAAAAAGAAATCTGCTCTAGAATGTTTATAGCAGCACAATTCACAATTGCAAAGATGTGGAAACAACCTAAGTGCCCATCAATACATGAGTGGATTAATAAAATGTGGTATATGTATACCATGGAGTTTTACTCAGCCACAAAAAGCAATGGTGATCTAGCACCTCTTGAATTATCCTGGATAGAGCTGGAACCCATTCTACTAAGTGAAGTATCCCAAGAATGGAAAAACAAGCACCACATCTACTCACCATCAAATTGGTATTAACTGATCAACACTTAAGTGCACATATAGTAGTAAAATTCATTGGGTGTTGGGCAGGTGGGAGGGGGGAGGGGGAATAGGTATATACACAGCTAATGGGTATGGTGCACACCGTCTGGGAAACGGACACGCTTGAAGCTCTGACTTAGGTGTGGCAAGGGCAATATACATAATGTAAACATTTGTACCCCCATAATATGTTGAAATAAAAATAATAGTCCTTGATTTTTTAGTCAAGAGACATATATTCATCACTTTCTGCACATTAGTGCCTTAGGGATCATTTGCTTTTTAGAAACAGAAACACTTTCAAAATTGCTTAAGCAAAAATGGGGACTTTATTGGAAAGATACATGAGAATGTCACAGAACCCAGGGGTGGATATGTGATCCTGGTTTCTGGTCACAGGAAATGGTAGGGTCAAACTGATTTATTTTTCACATTTCAGGGATTCTGGCTTCTATTTTTCTTTTTGTTCATGTTGTCTTCCTTTCTCCCTCTCTTCAAAGACTGGCTTTCCCTAATTTGGTAAGTGCAGAGTTGCCTCCATCCCAGCTTTGCATGGCCTCTCAGATTGAGTCCTTAAAAGAGACGAAATAGAATTTCTATGTCCTAATTTCAGGTTCTCATAAAGACACAGATAGGTTCAGCATGGGTTAGATGTCTGCTTACACCTTAGTGGGAAACTCATATAAGTAAAAAGTGCAATGATGGAAGTGTGCAAAAACGTGCTATGGGGCCACAGGACAGAGCCTCTTACCCAATCTGGAAAGTTTAGCTGGAGCAGAGTCCTAATAGACAGTGAACAAAAGAAAGGTGGGACAGTCTCCAGGCAGAAAGCACAGCACAAACAGAATGAGGGGTACACAACTGCAGAATGTGTGAGTGTGACACACATGCTGCTCAGGACAGCAGTCATGGGCAGGATGAGTCTGGGGAGGTAGGGAGCCCTGTTTTAGCGATGTTGAGGGTAAAGACAAAGGACCCTTGTCCCCAAAAACAAGCACAGTGGGATGGTCACCTTTGATTTAAATTTATATTCCTATGTAGCAAAAAGTGGTCATAAACCCAGAAGGAACGTATTATTTAAATGTGAAAATTAAAAATATTCAAGCCCCTTAATGGTAATTTTTTTGAGACTGAGAGAGCAATAGTTCTGAGATTTTTATCATAATTGAATCCTCCATATTTTTGAAAGTTCAATGTTGATTATCATTTAAACAAAATTTTCTTTGTACCTATTTGTAACTTGAAAGAATTTTAATATTTTTAAAATGGTATCAGGAACCTTCAGGGTGCGATTACTTTTTCTCTTCCAGAAGATGGAGAGACTATGCCATTACCAATACCTATTAATGGATTTAAGCCTCTACAAATTTAATTTTCTTCCAAAGAAGATTTCTTATTTATTTGATATACTAAGTTTATAATTTGATTTCTAGCTTCCAATTAATATCATTATTTCTAAATGCTCATAGTTGGATTTAGTTGGGGAAAATGAGAACTGTCAACTGGTCAGTGAGATTTGAGACCGTGGTTGGAACAGCAGAAATATGTCTCCACAAAATTGGTAATTGGAAACAAAATGAATACATTGGCAGTAATGTCTTGTTTTCTTCTTATTATAAATGCATTAAACATTCATAGCCTCATTTTTAAAGTTTGTTATGCCCAGTTTTGATAATTTCATTATACTAGTGAAATAGCAGCTAGTTTATGTTGATAAGGTTATCTGAATTCCCTTGAAGAATGGAGGAAGAGAATAGAGAATATATTTCATTCATGGTTCTGTCAGTGAAAATTAAAAGCCATTTATTAAGCACACTTCCATCTGGATTATTCTTGTGTACCTGGCTCAACTAATTACATGGTTTGGCTTGGAGTTTAACTCATGGTTGTTGGATCCAGGCAGCTGGTAAACTTTATACTAGGGAAGATGACTGCTTATTTACTTGGCAAAGAAAGTAAACAGATGCAAGACAAATATATTTTTCTGGCTTGTTCACTGGGATGTTGTGCAACTTATTGTTGACTGAATTTTCTAAAGTGATTAGCAAGTGTAGCTCAACATCAGATTGCAGCTATTAACTGTCAAACATTCATATGATCAAGATTATATGACAAAGCCTGTAGTATCAAAGCTTTTAGAATTAGGACTTGAACAGTAAGAAATAGTGTTTAGCTTTCACACAAGGAAAATTGCATAATGATTTGAAGGTTCATCCTGATAGTTTTGTTTTTTTTTCCTGAAAAGTGGTCCTGGGATTTCCTCTCTTTTATCTTTAATCATGATGGAGTAGCATAGACTAGTGATTAGGCCCATAGCTAGCCTCTGGAGTCAGGAGTTCATTGTTGTTGTTATTATACAATAATCCTAATGAAGTTGAGTAGTTCTTCAGGAATTGGGACTGAGGAGATAGAGTATCAGATAAGCTTCCTGCCCAATGCATCTATGATGCTATTTTTCAGTTTCTTGAGAGTTTGGGATGACTTTTTCATTACCTCTCTGCCACTGGGAAGGAAAAGAGGAATACTATGGAGTGTCTACTTTAAGCCAGGAAATTTATATGTTTAGCTGTCACTGTGTCCCTACAAAGTAGGTCTTTTTGTCACACTTACACACGTGGAAGGCAAAGCTCAGGGAGGTTGTATAATTTGCACAGTGTACACAGCTAGAAAGTGGAAGATCCAGGATTTGAACACAGACCCTGATCTGAACCTAGGTCCTGACTCTACTATGTAGGCTGCCCCAATTCCTAGAGATTGAGCCCCTCATGATCTTCTTAGACAGCTGGAAATGTCTAGACACAGAGAGAATTGTTCTAAGCTATTTTTCTCTTTATCCTGTGGGTCCCAAGTGGCTTTTGTTTACATTTCACAAGTGCTGGGCACTGATAACTGGCTCTTCTCTTATCCATGGCATCATTGTGCTGGAGATAAGTGATATGTCACTATGCAGGGCCTTGGGCTCGGCACCTTTCAGGAGCCCCTTACTCACCATGAGGTAAAAAGTGAAATGTGTCACACTCCATCTCTAAGCAGCCCTCGAATACATTTTTGAAGGACTATAAAGTGCCAGCCAGCTCACTGATGGTATAAAAACCTGGGTCCTGATTATTATATCTGATGGGGTTTTTATTCTCTTGTTCTGTGCCTCAGTGAAATAAATTTATGTGTAACATTTCTGGAGGGTGGATTTTTTTTTTTTTTTTGCAAGGTCACAATTGCTTTATGGGCTTTTGGCCAGGACTTTTCAAAGTGAATGCACACTTGTGCAAAGCATTCACCATGAACACGTGAAAGTGATGTTTTGTTGTAATTGGGCATGGTTGTGCACTCAAGTGTCATAAGTTTGAAAAAAAGAGTGAGGCAGTTAATTTAAGTAAGAGGAAAAGTCAAATGCAATCCAGCATGCCTCCTACTTGAAATAAAATGTCCTATAATCCTAATTTTTATGTTTATACATTTCTTTTTTGTTCTTTACCTAGAGCATATGATTCCATATTCAAGCATTTATTAAAAATAATTCTTTCAAGGCTACCTTTCCTATATTTTTTCCTGAAAAGTTAAAACTTGGAGAAAATAGATAGAAAAATAAAACAAACATCTATATTCCTACTTCCTCAAAAGAATAACTTTGAACATTTGTAATTCTTCTTCCAATCTATTCAGGAAATGAAACGTTGCCGATACATCTAATGTCTCCCTTAACTACATTTTAAAAAATCCTATTCCTTTCCCTTCTTCTCAGGGGCAACAACTGTGTGAGTTTCATATGTGAACTTCCACTCATAGGCTGTTTTTCTGAGAACTTTTCTATCTCTTCTAAATTATCTAGGAAACTACTTCAACCACTGGTTAATCATGTCAAATAATCAATTTCCTCATAGAGAATGTCTTGGAAGTGAAAGAAAATGCACTATAGGACCCCCCAGGTTTTACCATTTCTTGGTCTCTTAATTCTTTAAGGTATTACATGACATAGTTTTTCTGGATCTCCAATGACCCAGAGAGAACTATGCTGGAATAGTCCTGAATTCTTAATGATTGACTCAGAGTAGGAAGTTGTCTCTCAGATTACAAGAGTCTCACAGTCCTTAAACTTGTCCGCGAACTTCTAGCCCCTCTGAGCATCTTCATGCACGGATAACACGGAAGCAATTTCTAGGTTTTACCTTTTTGGGGTCCCTGACACCTGACCACCAGACAGCCTTCACTCATCCCTGGGCCATCATGCCCCTGGAACTGCAAGTGAAAAGAGTTGCCCAGCAGCCCCATGTCCTCCCGTTTGAATAGAATGACAGGACCAGTCTGTCTGCCTCTCATTCCCACTTGCCTCCATTGCTACTGGAAGCCTAAGCCTCCCAGATTTTTTGCCAACACTCGTATTCTCATCCTCATTCTGGACATCCCCCAATCTGACACTGCTGGCATATCTCAGCAAGTGGATGTCGACTAGGCATCCTATTCTTGCATCTCATTCTCTCTCCTCCATCTTCTTTCAAGAAGGGAATCACCATACAATTCTTTTCCTGTGGCTGTCATTAGCTACCCACTCCTCTAGTCATTGTGGCAGACTAGTTAAAAGTACATCTTCTGGAGTCAGACTTCCTGGGTTGGGATTCCAGAGCTACTACTTATTAGCTATGTGATTTGGGGCATGCTCTTTTAATATCTGTGCCTCTGTTTCCTTATCTGTAAAATGAGGTTGTTGTGAGGAGAAATGATAATACATGAACGATTCTTAAAACAAAGTGGCATATAGTACGTGCTTAATAAATGTTAGCTATTATTTTTAGAATAATTGTCATTATTTCCTTATACTTTTCTCCATCAATGTCTACAATGCATCTGAAATCTGTTTCAAGTAAACTAACGTCTAACCACTGCCTGCTTCCCTTCCAGCTTGCTTCCTCTAATGTTTTCTCTCCAGCATTTTTTCTATTCCATCAAGGACTCCAAGATTCAGTTTCTCCTACCTTTCACTCTGTTACCCTCCACATCTTCACTGTCTTTCTTGCCCACGTTCCAGTCTATGTCCATCTTTGTAATCCCTCTCTTACAATAATATTAACTCTCCTCTTCCTTTCTTCCTTCTTCATACCCATCCCGTAAAACCACAACTCTCTTTAACCCCAATTTTCTGTGTATTCTGCCAGAAACCAAGCAACTAATTAGTCATTGAAGAAAGACATAACTCTGAAGATTTATGAATACAAATCTCAGATGGGGACTCGATGCTTCCTACCAGTCCACCTGAGCTTTGTAGTGTTATTACTTTCCCGTCCTCCAAAACAATCATTTCATATCTCCTTTCTCTTCAGACCTACAACTGTTCTTCTACTGCCTCAGTTTTCCTGGCCGTCTTCTGACACATTGCTTTTTTTTTTTTTCCTCCTTGGTCTCTTTTGCTTATTCCTCTACCAGTATCTATTCTGCATAATAAATAAATTAAAAACTTAGTGGTTTACAACAATAATCTTTAAATATCATTCCCAATTTCTGTGGGTCATAAATCTGCAAGTGGCTTGGGGTCTTCTGGGGTTGCAGTCAGATGTCAGCTGGGTCTCCAGTCATTTGAAGGCTTAACTTGGATTGGTTCACTCACATGGCTTCTCCGTGGTGCTGCCAGAGTGTCTTTACAATGCAGTCCCTGGCTTGCCCTTGAGCAAGTGGACAGAGGTTGGGGGATGCTACAGTTCCTTTCATGATCAAGCCTTGAAAGTCACACACCATCTCTTCTGCAGTATTCCATTGGTCACATATGGTAGCTGTGGTTCATTGTGGGAGGGAACTCTGCAAGAGGCTTGGCCCAGTGTAGAGGACGTCTGAGAGTCTGGTTCCCACTACACATCAGCCTGACCTGATGTTGTCGGCATTCCGTAGGTCTCGGAACGGAGATTTCCTTTCTACTCTTTCCACACTCTCACCCTCAGTGCTCTCATCCAGTCTTGTGGCTTTACATGGCATATAAAATTTACCTTCACCCGTTAACACTAGATCCGGACAATCAAATGCAAACTTGACATCTACAATTAGACGTCCAATAGATGTTTCAAACTTCCTCCTCAAGTATTTCCCAGGATTCTCCATCTCAGTAAATGATACCGTCATCTGTCTAGTCACTCAAGTCAGAAATCTTAATGTAATCTTGAATTTCCCCTTTTCCTGACCAAATTCTTAATACCGTCAAACCATATCTCAAATTTGTCCACTTTGCTCCACCTCTGTTGCCAGTGTCCTAATCTAAGCTATCATTAGCTCTTGTGTAGTCTAAATCAAAAGCTGCTAATTGGCCTTTCCATTTCTGCAATCTATTACTCACCCTTCAATCATAGTGATTTTAAGAAAGATCAACATTATGTCTCAACAGTACATAAATACCCCTATTGGTTCACTTTCCCCTTGGAATGAAACCCCTCTTCTTCACCTTGCCTAAAGGGCCTCTGTGGATGGTGTCTGCACAACTCTCTGACCCCAGTTCCCACCACTCCTTCCCTTGCTTGCAACATTCCACCCACACCCACCTTCCTTCTGATCTTGGAACACGCCAGGCCCATCCCAGCACAGGGCCATTTGTACTGACATGCCCTCTGCCCAAAACGCTCTTCCCCGGATCTTTGTGCGGTCAGATCCTTCTTATCATTCAGGCCTCGGCTTCAATGTTCAGCCTCCTCAGAGAGGCCATCCCTGACCATCTAAGCTCAAGGTCATTCTTTATCACACCCCCCTGTTTTATTTTCCTTGTAACACTTAACCCTGCCTGCTGTTTCTTGCTTATTTATTTGTTTGTTCCTTATACCACTCAGTAGAGTGTAAGCTCTGTAAATACAGAGCTTCAGATCTCTTGGTCACTACTGTATTCCCAGCTCTTGAAATAGTGTCTGACTCATATTAAGTGCTCAATGAATGTTTGCTGGGTGAAAAAAAAACGAATAGTTGTTAACTGGTCATTCACTAAGACATTCTTCTTGGTATCTCATTTACATTGAATTGCCCCTGGACTATTTAGATTATCAGAACGGAAAAAAAGTTATGTAGGAGCTATTCAGTTTGAGGACAATTCTCTGGTGTGTTCTAATCCAAGGAAAACAAACCAAAAGACATCTTCTTTGACTCTGTAAGACAAATATATTTATACCCAACATCTGTCCTTCATTTTACGTGTTCTCTTGTGAGAGTTCTCCGTATTGCTCTTGGCATTTGTAGGAAAGTTTTTCTGCATTTTAAGAGCGTTACAATTTCAGTTATAGATAATTATACCTTTAGGGTACATCTTGTGCTAACAAAAATGCACACACCTTTATGCTGTTTGCTACAACTCTTTTGTTTGCAGAGTTATTCTCGATATCTCTGGTTCTCAATTTTTTATTGTCCAATTTATTGTTAAACCTGGATCCATATTGTGGAAAAACCATTTAAATGTGTATTTTCTCTGCAAACCACCTGTTTTTTTATAAATTATTTTCAGAATGACCATTTCTCTTGGTTGCAAGTCACGGTGCTTTTCCTTTAGAATCATCCTGAGATTCAGACCCCTTATAAAACCCTCTCTTAACCTCCCTTAGCTCAAAATTTTCTTCCCTTCTAAAGTGTGATATATTTTTCCCTTTATTATTTTACCCATGTGCATTGCATTATTTTCAACTACACTGATTAGTGATTGTTTCATGATATTCTTTCCCTTTTAGATAGTTTGTTCTTATTTTCCCCTCATAGCTTATTGTGGGGATGTTGTGGGGTGAGGCACCCCTTTCAGTCGGGGTAGGTGGATGCTCCTCTCCTACCACACGGTGCTGGGGGACCCACCAGAGATGCCTGGGGAGATTACTCAGGGATTAACTTTCCTTCATTCCCATCCCATTTTGTGCCGGAATGTTTTATTAAACTTAAACATTGCTGTCAGTTTAACTATACAAATATTTATTCATAATTATTCAACACCTACTAATCAGATACAATAAAAAAATTCCCCAGGGTATTTCAGTCATACTGAGAATAATTAATAATGCTAGCTGTATCAGGGTTCTGTCAGAGAAACAGAACCAGTAAGAGATATAGATAGATAGATAGATAGAGCTTGATCCTTATTATTCACATTTGTGAATATGCCTAGTGGCTAAGGTATTTTTGTAATTAATACTCACGGTAATTTCATGGTCATTCACAGACATGCGCAGCGTAGAGAAAAATTTGAATTACCTGACACACAGCTGTGGTTGAACGAGGCAACACTCTGCCTTCCTGTGTCAGCTTTCATATTATAAATAAGTGTCCTTTCTGCAGTCTATTTAATGCCATGTTTTTCACATTTCTGTGCTTTTGTTTTTTTATGATTTCACTGTTCAAAATGGCCCCCTAAGCCTCGTGCTAAAGCGTTGCCCGCCTAAGCACTGTGTACCTAAGCACAAGAAGGCAGTGATTTGCCTTTTGGAGAAAATACGTGTGTTATATAAGCTTCATTCAGGCATGAATTATAGTGCTGTTGGCTACAAGTTCAATGTTAATGAATCAACGATACAGTACATCCAGAGAAAGGAAGAAGAAATTCACTGCTCTGTAAATGAGGCCACCCTGAAATAAAATAACATCTATAGTTGTTGATGAAGTTGTGGAAAAGATGGAATAGTGGCTAAATTTGTGGATTCATGAGATAATGACTGATTAAGAAAAAAACATAGTGAACAGCACTGTTATGAGGCTGAAAACAAAGAAATTTAAGGTACAGTCATGTTATCTAGAACAAGGAAAATGTTAAGCCCTTCTCAGCTGGTGCTGGCCAGCATCACACATTTCGAAAGGCAATATAGTGTGAAAAATATTAAACTTGCAAGCAAGGCAGCTTTTGTAGATCAGGAGACTGTAGAATGATGTAAAAAAATGCCTGCCAAGTACTATACAGAAGGGTTATGTGGAAGAATAGGTTTTCAATACTGATGAGACTGGCTTGTTTTAAAAGAATATTGGCAAATGAACCTATATAATACAAATGGCTCCAAAGTCCCTGGCTTTAAATTATTCAAAGACTGTGCAATTAATTATTTGTAACAAATATATATTAAATAAGATGTCAGAAACACACATATATAAGGTTATATATTGATCAGTTGATAAAAATGTTGTGACCAGAGGCTTGCAGGAATCTAACCCTGTATTTCCCCTAGGAGCAATGGTTCTATATTCACCAATTCAAGGTTCATGGCAACTTTATAAAACATAACCATAATGACATTCTACTACTCATCAAAAAATTGACTAGCTTACAATTTTCGGGTCTGGCTAGGCTAGTCCAAAATCTGTAGGACTGGCCAGCCAGATGGAAACTCTTGGGCAGGGATTGGCAATGCAGTCTAGAGGCATAATTTCTTCTTCTTAAGGGAAACCTCAGTTTTGCTCTTAAAGCCTTTCAACTGATTAGATGAAGCCACTTGGATTATCAAAAAGAATCTCCTTTACTTCAAGACAACTAATTATAGATGTTAACCACATCCACAAAAGTATCTTCACTAGACTGACATTTGGTGGAATAAGTGGGTGCTGTAGGGTAGCCAAGTTGACACATAAAGCCACCATTGCACTGACTTTTATTGAGTCTTCACTATGGTCAGGCACTGGTCTCAACACCTTCACACTTATTTAACACTCACAACAATCTTATGTGGTTAGCACTATTGTTACCTGCATTTTACAGATGAGAAAACTGGGGCGTAGGAAGCAGAAGTAATTTGCTCAGGATCAAGCAGCTAGTGTGTGGTCGAGCTGGCTATGGCCTGATTCCCAAGTCCCTCCTCGTAACCAAGTCACCCATTCACCTGATGGAAAGGGAAAATGACTATGGCAAGAAATCTGGTGATTCCAAAGCTAGACAGAATTTTTACCTAAAAGATGGTACTGCCTTGGCTGATATTGAGGGTCACATCGTGAGGGTCCAGGCTTCTGAGCAGGTGTTGCTATCTTCTCTGCCATGGAGATAGCAAAACCTGCCCACCTGGTTCCGGGTTTCAGGAAATCACAGTTGTGACCTGATTGGTTATCTAACAATTACACATTTTTTTTTTTTTTTTTTTGGCCAGGGTGGAATTGGGATAATGCTGGTGACAGAAGCCAAATACTGTTGGGAAACAAAGTTCAAACAAATAGATCCACCAGATTATGTTCTGACAATGTTTACACAGAATTAAAATAACCCGAGAGGTCTCAGGTAATCCCTGTAATCACAGCATGGTTTAAAGTGGTTGTAATGAAACCACTAAATGCCGCTGGAGATATCTATTATAACTGTTTCAGTTGTAAAATGCAAAACAAGTCAAAATAGAAATGCAAATTACCAACAACTGAAATGGAAGTAAAATAAAACTACATAAAATCGAGCTTTATAAAAATTGATAAAGGCAATCCAACGTGAATATCATGGGGAATGGGGCACCTTCCAAAAGACTAATTCTTCAGCTATTGCCAGAATGTGGTTCAAAATACTTTTGTTTTGGCTTTTTTTTTTTTGTTTGTTTTCTTGGTTTGTAGGACTCTCAAAATAATTTATGATCTTCCAGCTTATGGATGTAGGTCACCCATCTGTTTATCGAGGAAGCCCTAAGAAAGGATTTGGAAACTGTGAAAAAGAAAATAAGGAAGTTCTGATATCTCAGTAGAGGTGAGGCGTTCATTCAAATGAAAAATATGCTGTGTCGAGAACCACCCGTGCAAAATCCAATCGGGCCACTCTTCTTCGAGTCAGCACAGGCAGGTGGCCTTATTAGAGAGAGGCCAGCTTAGCGGGGCGTTTGAGAAGGAACACAGCATCCCCACGGGAACTGCCCTTCCTCACTCCCACAGTACAGGAGGCACGAGGAAGAGTAAAAAGAGAATGTCATCTTGGATCAGCAGAGTGAATCCTGGTTTAAACAGATAGCTTTTCTTTTGGCTGCCTGCTCGGTGAGGCAACAGATGTTTCTACGTATATTATAAGACGTGTATATACTTGAGAGTGAAAGAGTAGTTGATCACCATACTGTAAAAATGGTACAAACATTTGAGCCCCGTCTCAGAAGTAAGTTATATTTATTTTCCCCAGTAAAGTGCTAGATATAAGTCTTCAAAGAATAAGTGAACAGTTTCAAGTACGATAATGTTCTGTTGAAATTGCCATTAGGAAAAAGCTAGGCTTTGTGTTGTCAAAGCAAAGAAATGGGAAGCTCGCCTAGACAGACAATAGAGTTGAGAGCAAGACTGGAATGGGTGAGGACAAGCAGGAGGTGTTGAGGACAGAAACGGTACTGTTGGCACAGAAAAGGAGGGGAAGACTGACAGGAAGTGCGGGTTTGACTAGGAAAATAGCCCACGGTTCAGGCTGACACGAGGCAGAAAGCCAACCTGATTGCAAATGTTGTCAGGTCACAGCTGGGAGAGAGGAGGCAGATGTGCTCAGAGCTGGTAATTTTGACCAAAACGTGTTCCTCTGGAAGGAAAAGGGGCACGAGCGGGGTGAACAGCCGGGACCTGAGCCTGACTCCTGCAGCCGCTCTGTGCCACTAGCAATGGCTGGTGGCTTCTGACCTTCAGGATAAAACACAGGATAATAAGTAAATGACTTCCTAGCGAGCACAGGGGATTTCCCCTGATCATGGCTTTTATGTCAACCAAAGTCATTCTCACTGGGGGAGTCAGTGAGGCCAGGGAGGGCCTGGGCCTGGGGGAGCTGGCACTGACCATGCACTTACCCTCGGGGTGCTGAGCCGGTGGGGAAGGAGAGGACGGTGCAGGGTCTGTGGAGTCGGACTGCCGAGCTCAGATGCAGCTCTGCCACCCATGTCACCTGTCACTAGGCAAGTCACTTAACCTTCTAAACCTCAGTTTCCTCATATGTAAAATGGGCCTAATACGGCCTCTGTCTCGTAGGGTTGTTAAGATGATTAAAGGAGATATGTTATGTTATGTTGTGTTATGATTAAAGTAGATCCCACTGCCTGGCATGAAGCGGGGCTCTGCAAGTGTTTTTACTGTGGCCACTGTGTGCCTGACTCTCTTTTAGGAAGTAGTTTTGCTTTAGTCATTTCATTTAAGCCTCACAACAACATATACAAGTTGCTTTTATTATTTACTTTTTTTTTTTAACATGCAAGAAAATTGAGCTCTTAAAAAATAACTTGCCTGGAGAAACACATGAATTCAGTACTTGAATCCAGGTCTTTCTCCATGCTCACTGTGCTGCGAAGTTCAGCATATAAGAGAGAAGGTGCTGGAGCATTATTGGGAGTACAGCTGAGTACAGAGGGGAGAGGCTGGTTCTGGAGGCCCCCAGGGTGATGGGATGATGAGGCTGGGCAAGAGGAGACCAGGCCAAATCTGTGTGGTCGGACTGACTGCAAACTGCATTGAGAAGCTGCATAAAGAGGGTGTGGGAAGAGTGTCCTCCTCCCTCCCAACAGGATGCTGGACATTATTTGCCAGATGAGTGACTTGTCATGTCACTGTACATGAAGACCTCTCTAATGGTGACACAAAAGGACCCAACAAGACTCAATGTGGCTGATAATAGGAACTCATACATTTAAAAAAAATTCTTCTAATAATTTGAATCTTTTTTTAATAAAAAATTATTTCATATATACAAATTGTAGAGATGGGGTCTCGCTATGTTGCCCAGGATGGCCTTACATTTCTGGGTTCCAGTGGTCCTCCTGTCTCAGCCTCCTGAATAAATGGTACTACAGGTGTGCTCCTCCACGCCCGGCTGAACTCATAACCTTTTTGATCCCTTAATATATGCTGTGCACTGTGAAAGGAGTTTTTCCATTCCACACTGACAGGGATTCTCTGAGATAGTTGCTACTATCATATCCTTTTTGCAGATGAGGAAACCGAGGTGTGGAGGTGGCAGAACCAGGATTGGAAAGGACATTTGTCTGGCCTCAGAGCCCATGACCTTGGCACCCCCTGTACTGTCTTTGGCCGCTGTAGACTAATTGGCCTCATGTCCAGTCTCTGGTCTCATCCCCACTGCCCTTTTGCAGCTGTTTGCTGTCACTAGATTCCTCTCCTTACTGCTGCGCCATGTCCTTGTGCTTTCTGGTTGCCATGGTTTTCCTACAGTCATCCACCTCCACACCTTTCCCCCATAATTTCTTTAGGCATAAAGCAATCCATTGGTGCTTTTTCTTGAAACCCCTGCTCAGTTCATTGTGACTTATCTAAAAGCCTATAGCACTTATTATTGACTTATTCAGCAATTATCATTTACCAGTTTGTATTCCTAGATGACCAGGCCTTTAAAGTCTCTTGTTTTTAACCCTCAGCAATCCTCACTTTCCACATCGTATAACTGAATAAGTATCAATTAATTGACTAATATCAGGAAAAGAGTATACTCATCTAGAGAGAGAATTTTAAAACACGAAAGAAAACAAATTTATGATAAAACTATAGCACAAGTCATAGCTTGTGGTTATTAGAATAAAAAGCCTTCATTGTCTTGACTATTTCAATGAAAAGAAAGTGAATAAATGCAGACAATTATAGCCAAGGGAAAAATGGTAAATGGTAGCAAAAGGCAAAAATACTGATGGAACATACCAGGGTCATGTTGGAGCTGACACACCAGTTTAGAAGAATTAGGTCAACTGTGGGCCCCAAATACTTGAAAGTAAAACAAAATGCAGCAGCTGAAGTGACAGAAAAAATCTATACCAAGATAACTATTACACAGCACTTCATTTCCCTTGTCTTTTTAATAGCCTTCATACTAAATATAATTTTTTATAAATCATGATGTTATTTGATTACCTGACGTCATCCAAATAGATGAGAGCAAGAGAATTCAGAAGTAAAATTGCTATTAGATTCAGAGAGTTTTATTGTGTCTCCTTCCAGCAATTGGTTGCACAGAGTAGTCATGTGGATTTGAATTGTTACCTAATTAAAAAATTTTTTCTTTTAAGGACTTAATATTTATTTCCTGTTATTTTACCATCACTTTGTTTTGTATGTGTGTGTGTGTGCGTGTGTGTTTCAATATATATCTGCTTGCTAGACATTTAAGCTTCTAGTCATGTCATTTCTGTACTTGCTGAATTCAATCTTTTAGTAGGAACTATACTTCACTGATCAAATATTGAAAAACATCAGATTTTCACTATTAGTTTTAATTTACTTCTCACTCTTTTCTCTAAACATTCCATAGGAATACATATTAATGGAATCCATTCATATTTCATATACTAACAGAGATGCTATATATAAGAAAATCTGAGATCTCCAGATGGACCATGAACTTTCATCTTTTTTGCATATCTTCCCATCTTGTGTTCATATGTGTTTAGAAGACAGAATGTAGCTATTTTGTCATTGTTATATTACCTTGCATAAAAGAGGGAGTTAAAAAAATTCTCAAAGGGGCTTTTCCTCTTTTCTGAACTAATAAAGTAGAATTTCTCCATGTGCTTTCTGCCTTATTTATACCCCAAGTAATTCAGTACAAAGTTGACTATTAGGATGTGAGAGCATATGAATCATTATTACCCTGTTTACTGGCTATTTTAAATGTGTGCAATTTGTTTTAATATGGAACATCTGGAAAACAATCAGGTGAGACCTCTGTTGGCATCAAAAAGTAATTAAATCATCTTCGTGGTAATACCCACCCCCCTCTGATGCAGATGCCTGTGCTGTCATCCTCCAGTGATCTTTCTCAGAGATGGTTCTAAATGCAGAATCTTTGCTTGCTTGTAGCAAATCTGACTGTTTTAAAGGATAAGTGAGGGAAAGATGATAGGATCTCCTCTTCTCTAGGAAGGGGCATTATTCTGTTGAAACTGTAGTCAGATGTGGAAAGATGGTTCTACAAGGCACTCAAGCCCAGAATTTTAAGTGGTGTATGTTAATAATAATACATCTCACACAATCCTTCTGCCTCTTAGGTGAAGAAATGTGGCTGTTTGCTACAAAAGGCATTTGAAAAAGTCACCTCAGAACTTTGTGCGTGGGATAATTCATGGGAAGGTGGTAGTTGTGCTGCACGTGGTCATTGGATCTGACAGGTAAGCCCCTAAAAATCTCCTTTTTATGCTCATTTTTTAAATCTCACTCAGGTAAAATATTTTCAGTGTCTTTGAATTTATTATAGAAAAATAAGTGTGTTTAGGTTGAAATAATTATAGCTTTTGATTCAATTTAGAGCAGCCTTCCTGGGATGCACCTGCCCCTCCCCCAGCCCCCAGCCATCAATTTCAGCTATATTCCCCTTGTGCCCGTGTGTAGCTTTTTCCCATGCTACCCCTTGTCCTTTCAGGAATATCTGCCACACCTAACCAACATCCTGGAAAGTACTCTTTCCAACCCACCTGGAAAGCACTCTTAATACAGGAAAAAAGAAAAGATTTAGTGCAAGGAATAAATATAACCATTGAGTCAAATGAGTGCCAGGCACTGACTAAGTCCAGAACACATACCCAGGAGACTCTGACCTTATTCTCAGCAACTAGAATTATGTCTGGCACCGAAGAAGACAATAAGCAGATGCAACTATAGTGTATGAGGCACATCCTCAACAGGAAGAAGAAGGCACACTCAAGTCAGGATAATTGGAGGAGGGTATGTTCACAAAGGCAGGTATATGGCCTTGTAGGGGATGGTGAAGTATCCCAGGCTAGTAAGCAGAGAGTTGCTGTTATCACCTTAGGCCTGAAAGGAAGAGGGAAGAGAACAGTTACCCAAACCCAAAAGGAGAAAATCTTGTAGAAATGTCCTCTTGAGAGGTGCAAGGAGTGACACACCCTTCTTAAGGCAACCTTGCAGGCAGAGTGTCACAGGGATAATACCCTGACTTTCCCTTCCTCCCTCCTCTCATCTCCGGTCAGGGCTCTCCACTGAATCAGACTGCAAGCCAGAGGACGTGGGCATGTTGTTGCAGACCGTATAAGGCAGGCTTCTGGGCAGGAAGCAGAGTGGAGCAGGGTGCAGAACAGACCTGGAGGGGCAACAGAAGAGACCCAGTAAACACAGATAAAATGTCCAGCCAGCCAGTGCTCCCATCCAGTAGGCAGATAGTGTAGTAAACACCCTGGATGGCCGGGCTTGACACGAGCCCCCGAGTGGTCCACACAGCCTGCATTTGGAGCCCGATGGACAGACACCTAACTCAGAGGGTCGGAGGTTGGGGGGATTTAGGGGAGGCATTTCTGAACTTTGAATGATGAAGAGTTTTCTTGGTGAGCGAACTAGCCCACGACAGTGAGGAATTGGCCTGGCACACACAGCTAGGCCTTGACATTCTGTCGCATGTGAACAATTTCACACAACATCAACATCAGACAATGCTGATGGATCTGTGCTTGGATGGATCAAGTCAGAAACAATAGCACCCTGTAATTACATCTGAACAGAGATGAAAGCATGAAAATTACCCAAACCACAAAAATGGCCAAATCTTCCTCTAGCCTGAATGATATGAGTGACTGTTGCTTCTTTACAAATTATAGGTCTAGCCTTGTTCCATTTCTTCTGTTTTATTGATGAGACTTATTGAGATGCTCATGTATAGAATCACCCCCACTTTCTGACAGTGTCCTGTCCTGAGCAAAGCCCATCCTTCCTGCTGTTATTCACCTAATACTAGCCCAAATCCTACAAGAAGTCCCTTCTAACATTTGAACTTAGACATCCTCTGGTCCCTGTGGTGTGTGTTCTTCTCTGCAACGAGGAGCAATAAACTCAAGGTGTGCAACCACAGGTGTGTTCCTGGTGGGTTTTGGCTGTAGAGAATTGACTCTGGTTATCATTGAGAAAGATCTTTTAGGCTGACAGTGCAGCATGTATAAACTCATAGAATAGAGAGAATATGATACCTTGGCAAAATTATAAATAGTTCACAATGGTTGGAGCTATCTAGGTCCATCAGAGGCTGTAAACATGCTCCCATGCATGTAATTAAAAATAAATTTTACTTTTTCTTAGCTTGTGTAATTAGGTGAGGAAAAGAAATAACATGTAGAACAATGGGAAAAAGATCTTACTTCAACATGTATGCAGGTAATTTTGGGGCTACTTGTGTGCAACAATCAAAATAGTTTTTTTTTCTAGATTTTCTGATTGCAAAATTATAATAGATTTGTAGAGCTGTAAATTTTTAAATTTTTTTTTTTCTGTGTGTGTGTGTGGGTTAGGTTGGAATGTGGCTTTCTACATGCTTACTTGCCCCACTGGGTAACCCAGAGCTCTCTGGGAGTTGTGACAAAGATAAGATGGGAGCAGGAAGCAGGGACGAGACAGTAATTGGCCTTTTATATTGAACCAGACCTAATATAAAATGTTGTTCTTCGAACACATAGTGGAGTCACTAACTCAAGCCTTAAAAGCATTGCATAATTTTATCCATGTTTTGAAGTTTATTGTTGATATCTTGCTTTTGTGCTGTTTTTCTCTTCAAATCATCATAAATAAAAATAATATTAAAACAATAATTACTCAAACTTAACATTGACTTTATGCCAGGCATCATGTTAAGCACTTGCCCTATATTCAATTGTTTAATCCTCACAAGAACACCACGAAGTAGGGATTGTGATGATTTTGCCGAAGTAATCGAGAGAGTTTAAGGCATTTGCCTGGGTCATGTAGCTGGTAAGTGAAAGAGTCGAGATTTGAACCCAGGGAGTTTGTCTCCAGCGTCTGCACTGCTGGATTGGGAGGGTTGACCTGTGGCGTAGGGCAGTGCTTTTTAAACCTTCATGTGCTGGGAATCTTCTGGGTCTCTTGGTTCACGATACTTCCTGGTTCCCTTGGCCCAAGATGGGTCTGCGAGTCAGCGAGCGTTTCTACCAGACACTGCTCACCTGCCTGGTGTGGCCAGGGACAGAGGACTCGGAGCTAGAAAGTGGGGTCTGTGACCTGAGGATAAGACTGGGAGCCCAATGCAATGACTCTCTTTGCCATTCCTTTCCCTGATGTGTGAAGTGAGCAGGTTGGGTGGTTTTTAAGGTCCATTCAAGCTTGTAAAACCCTGCGCTCCCTGACTTGGGACATGTGGGAGGCTCCGTGTAGGTGTCACTGTTGGCACTTCCTGGCCATGACTGTCCAGGAGGCTCCAGAGAGGGAAGCTGGTGTGCGCAGCCTCCTCCTCCCCACAGGCTGAATTCACATCACAGCTCTTGATGAGCTTCTGGACCAACAGGGTCTGCTCTGTTGTCAGCTGTTTCCTTCCGAGTCTGAGGCATCTCCCAGCGTCTGGCTCCGCTCCCTTCTGCCTCATGGATTCTCACTCCCTGTCGCCAGTGTTTTGCTTAAAACTCATAATTTTCAAACTGCTTTGCTTTTGTAATAGCTGTGAGGCCCTATGGATAGAAAGTGATAAACTCTCTTATAACTTAAGCTTCAAAGAAGGTTTCATTGTTACGGTTCCCTAAATCTCTCTGATTTAGGCCTCCATTGTACTATAATCCACAGCTCTGTATTCACTATGCAAATCACAGATTTGTGTTTCAGATGATCAGTTTGGATCCACAAGAGTGAGCTTGTTTCTTTTTCTTCCTTTTGCTTTGATCATGCAGTACTATAGCACATGCTCAGTAAATATGCAAAGAATTTCTTCAGATGCAGAGCTTCTGCGCCATGATGTGATATGGTTTCCTTGCTGTTTTTTGATATCTTGTGAAATTGATTAATAATTGCATTTGATGATGCTGTCAGCCTAACTGGGCGAGAGCAGCAGTGTTATACCCTGTCTTGCTGAGCAGGGCCTCCTGGAGGGTTGTGGAGAAGGTCGTTTGCTGTCCTGTTACCATGTTGGTGTAATTCATTAGCTCTTAGCTACAGCCAGGGCTAATTACAAGTCATGAAGGTGTTTGGGCAGTATAATCTTTGAAGTGCACATTTGATTTCCAAGTGGAAACAAATCTTTTAGTCTTTGGAATGATCTCTATATTGGGTGATTGAATGTCTCAGCTTCCTACTTTTTCCTGGCCTGTGTTCAGGGATGATTTTATTATGTGTCATTGAAACTCAATGATTATTCTAGTTGTGCTTTGGGATTAGTATGCCCAGTACTTAACCAGTAATAGAATTTTTAGGATTATTAAGAGATTTACAGAGCAGAGTATCAGACTTTGTTACAAAGCTGGTGGCGAGTGTTGTATGGGACAACGGTTCCAAAATCCTCGAAGAGAAACACGTTGGTCTGTACCTCTGTGCTTATGTCTGTCTTGGCTAAGTCCTCCATTCCCACTGGAGCTGAAGATCTGGAATAGGCAGAAGAGCGCTGTTCAAAGTCTAGAAAACACTTCTCTGGGATTTTTTTAAGACTGGGAAGATTATGGAGCCTTTGTTACTAACAGAGTAAATATTTTATTTAAATATTCCCTATATCTCTGAAAGTAGTTTTCATATTAATCGCTTTTGAATTATAGTAAAAATATCAAAAACATTTGTTGATTAGGCAGAGGTTAGGGCAGAATATGGGGCAATTTCACAGGATAGGCTGCTTCTCTCCTTCCCCCCCATGTTCTACCCACCCTCACCCAGAGTGCAGGGGCCGCTTTCCCAGGCTTGCGGGGTCGGCTGGTGTCCCCTGAGACTGCACCGAGCACTTTTCTAGAGAAGTGTTAGATGAACCAGGACACACTGTGTGGTTTTTCTCTTCCCTTTGGGCCAATATTTGGCAACTCAGGCTGTGGAATCCTGAGTCTAGGTAGCAGCTCCACATATGAAGTCTTGGGTTTTGCAAAAATGTGAGAGATCATAATGGAATTTGTCTCTCTTGGCCAGATAGCAGGTGATTCAGATTTGGATTTCCTGTTTTGGAATATCACTTGCATGTTTAAACACATGCATGCATTTTGATTTCGAATATTTGGTATAAAAAAAAAGAGGTTCATCTATGTAGTTCCTTTCCCCCAAGTCAATCCCAGTGTACCTCTGATGACTCTGAAACGTTATCCATGGAAGACGGAATATGCTGTCGCATAACAGGCTGTTGTGAAATAGATCAAATGAAGATCTTTTTAGAAATTACAAAAACAACAAAACAGAAATTACAAGAATTTAATAGTATCACAACTTGTGTTCACAGAGCATTCATTTAATTAAGATTTGTGGGGAATAATCATTTTATAGTACCTTGGCATTTATCTGGGTGCAGTGTTTTATAAACAAGATTATTCAGTAATAGTCTTTCAATTATGCTTTTATTACGTGGTAATCTTATGATTCAAAATGAGAAATGACAACATTTGGAAATACAGCCAAGTTACGTAGATGTTTAGATTGTTCATTTCTAATAAAAAAGACATCTGTAGCATTTTTATCTCACATTCTTTTATGTACCTTTATATATTTAATTTTTTACTTTAAAATATTTTTAGGTATTGAATATATAACAAAAATTGTAACAAAACATTTGATACATTTTACAGGGTTTAGAATGAGTTCAATGAATACTTCTGTGTTATGTGCTCTGCCCCAGCAAATTCTCTTCCACCTTCCTCGGCAGTACTGTTACCCTGAATTTTATTTTATTTTTCTCCTTTTTTCCTTTATGATTTTTTATCACGTATGTTTATATCCTTAAGAAGTATACTTGTAGGCTTTGAATGTTTTTGAAATTTATATAAATCAAATCATGCTGTAGGGCTTTGTTTTTGGAATTGCCTTTTTTCACACTTTTATGTTCCTGAGATTCATCTACATTGTTTATTTTAGCTATAATAGATTCCTTTCAATGGCTATATCATATTTCATTATAGGATTATACCATTATGTATCCATAACGCTACTGATAATGCTATTTAATTTTCCACTATTATGCTACTACAAACAGTCCCGCTACGAACAATTTTTGCATGCTTATTCATATAAATGTACAAGACTTTCTCTAGTTAATATTTCTAAGGTTGACATTTCTGGGTCATAGAACATGATCCAGAAACGTTATTAACATTAGATGAACCAAAATTTTTTATATTATTAGATAATCCAAATATTAACAGTATCAGATGAACCAAAATTTTTTCCAAGATCTTTATACAAATGCTCAATCCCATCAGCTGAGTATATGCATTTCTTAATCAATTGACCTGTATCTTTACCAATACTCAATACTACCATAAGACTTTAAAGTTCGGAACAATCTGGTGGGTGTGAAAAGGTATGTCACAGTGGTTTTTCACTTGTTTTCCTATAAATACTAATGAGATTCAGCATATTTTCGTAGTGTACCGTTGGCCATTTGGGTTTTCTTTTCTGTGCAGTGACCATTGTAAGTCTTTTGCCCATTTTTCTATTGGGTTATGGTTATGAGCTGAATTCATATGTTGAAGTCCTAACCTTTGGTACCTCAGAATATGACTGTATTTGGAGATAGAGTAAAAAGGTAATTAAGTTAAAATGAGGTCATTAGAGTGGGCCCTATTCCCATATGACTGGTGTCTTTCTTCAACTACAGAGTTGTCTGAGACTTGTTCTGTTTTGAGTGACAGAAGGCAATGGCTCTGGGACCAGATATGCATCTCTTAAGCAACAGTACCATTTTGGTGATTCAGCAAACTGATCACTTGCCTGGAAATAAATCCCGATAAATGTTCTCTGGCCATTCATAGAGTATTTCAGGGTCACCTTTGTCCTGCTGCCTTTTAAAGAATTTTGCATTTTTAAATTCATTGTTCAGCATGCAGTTAAATGGTCATCGTAATGTCACATGTTTATGTAATGCAGAGTAAGTATCTTTTTCACAGTGAAACCTTTTATTTTTGGAACAAAATATCTTCTCATTCAGTTTTTATTCATCTTGAATTTTTAAGTTTTCTTTTCCTTAAATACACCATGCATATTTATTTTCTAGTCTTTTGATTTAGGCATCATGGGGTATGTACATAGGCACCGTAACAGGATGGTTTTCTTTTTCCTGAGCACCATGTCATAAATACTCCAAAATCTATCAATTTTTAATTTTATCAAGTAACTTATATTTGTCAAGTCTAATCAAATACAAATAAATACTAATACAACAGTAGAAGGTGTTTTGCATAATGACAAACTATTACACTGGTTTATAAGCCATGGGATTCCTATTAACACTGTTGTTAATACTTAACATGATGGCTGACATCTATTGACTGCTTTCTGTGTGCAGGGCTGTTTTGCCATTGTACATGGGCTATCTCATTTGATTTTTGCAACCACCATATCAGTTGGTGTATTAGTCAGCTCAAGCTGCCATTAGAAAATATCATAGATTGAGTGGCTTAAACTACAGAAATTTATTTCTCACAGCTCTGGAGGCTGGGAAGTCCAAGATGAGGGCTCTCTAACTGGCGTGCAGAGGGCCATCTTCTCACTGTCTTCATGTGGCAGAGAGAGAAAGAAAGAAAGCTGTCTGGTGTCTCTTGTTGTAAGGGTACTAATCCCATCATGAGGGCCCCACATTCATGACCTCATCTAAACCTAATTACCTCCCAAAGACCCCAACTGCAAATGCATTGAGGGTTAGGGCTTCAACATATAAATTTGGAGAGGGGGCCATGCACTTCAGTCCACATAAGATGGTTACTGTTATTAGTCTACTTTCCAGGTATGGAAATGGAGGTGAGGAAAGTTAAAAACCATCCCCAAAGTCACTTGCTGGTAAGTGGCAGAGATGTAATTTGAATCCAGGCAGCTGGGATCCAGAGCCAGTGTTTTTAACTTCATTGTGATGCTGCTTCACTTGCAAAATAATCATATGGAAACAGATGGTAATATGGAGAATTAAATTGTGTCTTTAAACACTGAAATCTCCACATTTTTCTAATCAGCCTGCCACATATCCTAAAAATAGAAAGTGATGTAAAGAGTAAAGAGAAAGGCAGATTTCCCCCTGAATTCCACATTCCACATTTTCGCTTAACTCTTGTTGTTCTTACTATCTGTACCTGTCCCTTACCATCCTTGTTTTCTCTGTGGGTTCATTGACTCCAATGACTATCTTGTTTTCCATGCATTTGTCTTACTAATAAGTACTCTAAAAACATTGGTTAATTTCATTAGAAATGTAGTATCAAGCCAATAAAAAACATGGCTTACATAATAGGCAGAAGAGATTTTTTAAAGTTTTTTTTATTTCAGCATACTATGGGTGTATAAATGTTTAAGTTACATATATTGTCTTTGCCCCGCCGGAGTCAGAGCTTCAAGTGTGTCCATCCCCCAGATGGTGTGCACCATAACCATTAGGTGTGAATATATCCATCCCCTACTCCTTTCTCCCACCTGCCTGACAGCTGATGAATGTTACTAATATATGTGCACATAAGTATTGATCAATTAATACCAATTTGATGGTGAGTACATGTGGTGCTTGTTTTTCCATTCTTGTGAGATTTTTATTAATATACTTTAAAATTATTTATTTATTTTTTGGAATAGACAATACTTTTGTGTGGTATTTGAAGTCAAATCCTAAATGTACAAAAAGAGCATTAAGTGAAAAATGGGTTCCTTTCTTGCCCCCTTCTTCCAACTACTCACTCCCCTCCGTAGAGGGAACCACTAAAAACCATGTTGTGGGATATATTGGGATGCAGATGGGAAAAAGCTACCGCTTTGTGGAATATACTTGTCACTTTAAGATGCTTAGTTTTTGAGTTGCTTTTAAATTATTGCTTTCTACTTGTTTTGATATTTATATATATATATATATCATGAACAGTAAGTATTATAGGAAATGTTCATTTTGAGAGATTTGAGTGTCAGTGATTTGTGTTGTATTTATTTTTGATGAGTGTCTATCATTGTTTTATTTGTAAATCCATTGCAAATTGAATAGGCAACTTGCCTAACTGAAGTGTAATTATTGCTCCATTAAGTTATAATAGAATGTGGATTTTTGTGGTGAGAATTATAAAACCCCAACATCATAAATTTTCGAGAATCCCAGAATAATTGTTATATGACTGTTACTTGTTACATTCAAATGAATGTAAGTGAATGTTACATGATATATGACATTCACTTACCTGTATATATAGGTGAATTAACATTCTTTTATATATATATATATATATATATATAAGAACTGTCTTATACCTAATGTAAGACATATAAACCAAAGAATGCAATTGCTAGCCTAATTTTAACACTTAAAAATTGTTAAATATACTTAGTATTTACTCAGGGACTCAGATATTCTAAGCTTTGTATGTGGTAAAACTCGAGCGGGACATAATAGGGCCAACAAGAACATAATTTCTACTAAAACTGAGTCATTCTAGGCAAGTTCGGCAGGCTCAATTCAGTTCAGACCTGGTGGATTTCAAATTATTATAGGACACTTCTCTAGGCCTGGGATTTGGATATTAAAATTTTCCTGTTCTTTAGGACTAGAAGTTTAAACTTTTCAAGTTTTGCTTTATGTACCTATTAATTTTTTAAAAACTCCACATGTACTCACACATTTTTAAGTTGTTATCTCAAATTTTTCAAGTTAAGAATTTGCAAAAGACATCATTTACTATATACAGCAAATGTTGGTGATTTAAAACAAAATTGTTTTGTCTCGCTTTTAAATATGCCCAATAGAATCTAAATACCAGATGGATTTGTGATCCATCAGCCTCTATTTAAAAAAATATAACAAGCAAATATTAAACTGTACAATATTGTCAAAAATAACCACTTCACCCATTAATGGATAGATAAAAAAATATGATATATACACAATGGAATATTATTTGGCCCTAAAAAGAAGGAAATCCTGTCATTCACAACAACATGGATGAACCTGGAGGACATTATGTTTAGTGAAATAAGCCAAACACAGAAAGACAAATATTGCATGATCTCACTTATACATGGAATCTAAAAAAGTTGAATGCACAGAAGTAGAGAGCAGAATGATAGTTACCAGGGGCTGAGGGTTGTGAGGTTGGGAAGATGTTGTCAAAGGATACAGAATTTCAGTTAGATAAGAGGAATAAATTCAAGAGATCTACTGTACAATGTGGTGATGATATTTAATAACAATGTAGCATATTCTTAAAAATTGCTAAGAGAGTACATTTTAAGTGTTCTCACCACAAAAAAAGTATGTGAGGTAATGCATATATTAATATTAATCAGCTTGATTTAGACATTCTACATGTATATATATTTCAAAACAAATGTGTTTTATATGATAAATATATATAATTTTTATTTGTTAATTATAAAGTAATTAAATAATAAAATAAATTAGATTGCTAACTAAATATCTTCCCACAAAAAAAGCCCAGGCCCAGATGGCTTTACTTTTAATTTTATTAAAAGTTTATAGAAAGGTAAAAATTCTACACAAACTCTTTCAGATAATAGAAGAAGAAGAAACATTTTCTAACTCATTTTATCAGCCCATTTTACCCTGATATCAAATTAGACAAAAGCATCCTAGAAAAGGAAACTACAGACCAATATCTCTCATGAATATACACATAGAATGTATTAAGAAAATAATAACAAATTAACTTCAATAACTCCATGACTAAATGGAGTTTATCCCAGGAACGCAAGGTTGGTTTAATACACAAAAAATAAATAATATAAAACACCATATTAATAGAATAAATGACAAAAGCCACATGATAATTTTAAAAGATACAGACAAAGCATTTGAAAAAAATCCAACACCTATTTTGATGAAAACTCTAACACTGCAAGTAGAAGGGAACCAGGTAAGTGGCATCTATAAAAAACCTATAGCTAACGTGGTACTTAATGATGAAAGACTAAACTCTTTTCCCCAAAGTCAGGAAGAAGTCAAGAATGTCTACTCTGACCACTTCTATTACATATTTTACTGGAAGTTCTAATGAGTATAAAGGATTAAAAAAAAAAAAAAAAAAAGAAAAGAGATTCAAGGCATGGAGATTGCAAAGAAAGAAGTAAAACTCTTTACACAGAGATGATATCATGCAGCATGTAAAAAACCTGAAGAATCTACCCAGGCTTTTTTGTAGGAATTAATAATCAAATCCTAACATTTTTATGGAAATGAACAGGACCTAAAATTGGCAAATTACTTTTGAAAAAGAAAAATATTTGAGGGCTTATATCACCTGGCTTAAAAATTTACTTTGGTATTCACACAGGATAAACCTATAGAACAATGGAACAGAATGGACACTCCAGGGGGAAAAAGCTGTATGTTGATGTTGATTTGTTACAAACATGTCACAGCATTTCAGTCAGGAAAGGAGAGCCTTTCCAATAAATGGTGCTTTCAGCAATTGTTTCACAATCAGCTAACCATATGTGTGCGCCACCTACCCACCTAAAAAAAGATCTTAGATACTTCCTTCCCCATGGACAAAATTAACACAAAATGGATCATGGTATGAAATATAAGAGCTAAACTTATAAATCTTATACAAAGAACCTAAGAGAAAATCTCAGCGACCTTGAGTAGGCAAAAATTTCTTAGGTATGATATCAAAAGCATCCATAAAAGAAAAATTGATAAATCAATCCTTATCAAAATTAAAAACTTTTGCTCTTCAAAGGGTACCACTAGAAAATGAAGAACAAGCCAAAGACTGGGAGAAATATTTGCACATTATATGTTTGATAAAGGATTCCAGAATACACAAAGAACTCATAGAACTCTGTAAGAAGAGGACAAAAAAATCATTAAAAATGGGCTAAAGATTATGATAGGCCAAAGAAAGCATAGGATTGGCTAAGAAGCAAATGAAAAGATGTTTAACATCATTAGTAACTAGAGAAAAACAAAACCAAAATGAGATACAACTATACACTACTAAAATGGCTAAAATTAAAAAGTCTGTCAATACCAAATGTTGGTGAGGATGTGGAGAAATTCTCTTACATTGTTGGTAGTGATGTAAAATGGTAAAGCCACTTTGGAAAATAGGCAGGAAGTTTCTTAAAAAGTTAAATAAACATTACCCATTCAATCCAGAGATTGCACTCCTAGGTATGTGCCAGAGAGAAATGTAAACATAGGTCCACACAAAATCTTGTACATAAATGTTCATAGTGGTATTATTCATTGTTCCCAGTCAAAACCTGAAAACAAATCAATATCCATCAACCGGTGAATGGATACACAAAATATGGAATATCTATACCATAATAGAACTATTCAGCAATAAAAAGGAATGAACCACTGATACATGCAACATGAATAAAACTCAAAAACATTATGCTAAATCAAAGAAACTAGCCACAAAGACACGTAATCAATGATTCAGTTTATATGAAATTTCTAGAAAAGGCAAAAGCATACAGAAAGAAAACAGGTTAGTGGTTACCAGGGACAGGAGGTGAGACTGGGGATTGATTGCAGACTGCACCTGGGAACTTTTTGGGGTGATGGAAGTGTTCCAAAACTGGATTGTGAAGATGGTTGTGGAATTGTGACAAATTTACTAAAAATCTTTGAATTTTGCATTCAAAAGGGAAAATTGTATGGTATGTAAATTATAACTTAATAAAGCTTTAAAAAATAAATTGGGAGGATGTATGGATGGATAAATGGGTGGATTTGTGATAAATCAAGTACAAGAAAATGTTAATAAGAGTCTGTGTGGTGGATTTAGAGGTGTTCACAATAAAATTCTTTTAAAAAGAGAAAAATATAAGAAGATGTTTTCTTTTACAATTCAAATTTTACGTCTTCTTTTTTCTCCTTGAACTTATATTTTCATTTCACTTCCATTGTAATATTTACACTGATGTTATACTTTTTTTTGACTGAACAGTTTTCATTTTATACCACATTTCTTTGAAATAAAAATTTATATGTGCATTTTCAAATTTTAAATTAACTGTGATCCTAAGGCTTTAAATATGTACAGTGTTTCTGAATTTTGTTATGAATGGAAAGTAAACATATTAATTATAAATGCATTATTGACACAACACAATGATGGTTAAGAACACAGACTCTGGCAACAGACTGCCTCAATTCGAAACCCAGCTCTGCCCAGCTGTGTAACCTTAGGCAATCTTCTTCATCTCTCTGTGCAACCATGGCCTCAACTATAAAATGGGGTAAAAATAACATTTAGTCATAGAGATATTAAAGGAGTTCAATGAATTAAAATATGTATGACAGTTAGGACCCATAGTAAGTACCACATATGTTTGCTATTATTTTCATATTGATACTTGTCATATGGAGAAGGCAAAATTTTATTGGAAATGTATGATGAATATCAGTTATTGCTAGAATGGGCTCAGCATTAGTGCTGCCTGTATTTTCCATTGTAACATTGCACAGAGAAACATTTTTTTTTTTACATAAATAAGTAGCTGGGAATGGAAGTTTTTTTTTTTTCCTTAATGTATAACAAAATTGCTCAATTTCAGTTCCATGCCTCCCCCAAAAAAATCGCTCACTAGGTTTTCATCATTTATTTTTAATGATTCTTCACTGGGTGCCCTGGTTCGATTTTACTGAAAGCAAGGATTTAGAGACCACCTGACTTGCAAAATTCTTTCCAGTCATTTTCCTTTATAACTACAACACCAATTTTGGATTATACCCCTGTTTAGTGCCTCAAGAGGTTTTTTTTTTACCCTCCAGGACAGTGGACCTTTGTAATATTCTGGGAGAGGGAAAGATTTGCCTTCCTTTTATAAAGTGGTAGAAACAGCTATTGGGAAAGAGAAACGGTGGGATACTTGGCCCGCTGCCCTCCTCCCCTTCTCGGGCAAGTCAACTTAAGGAAGCAATACACGTGGGAGGTCTGTGAGTGGCCTGGGTGCAGGGGCTTCGGTTTAAAGAGTCTTTTCTGTCGGGCGTTTGAACCAACTTGAGTTCTCTATTCTTGTTCCTGTAGGGTAGGGGCACTCAGAGGGGGCCTCTTAGCAAACAAGAAGAAATGTTTGGAAGGACAATAATTGTTATTATGGTTGAGCATGTGTTATGGGCTAAAATTTGTCTTCAGGGGTTAACCTGTTTGGACATTTTTACATAAAAAGTAGCTTCCAAACACAATGTGGTAGTCTTAGTGTGTTTCTGCTGTAAAATGAATGATCGGAAGGTGGCATTTGTTTTTAGGATTCTCGTCTAGGTAATGTTTGCTTGTTTTACAGGGAAGGCTGTGATACATTTGTGAGTAGAGGAGCCTCATGAACAGAGTAAATGAGTGGAGCCCACACATACAGGGCCACTTTGTAAAGTGGCTTCAGGAGCACTTTGCCAAGTGCACGCAGACATCCAACAGTTCCTTTTCATGCCCTGCCTCTGGACCCCAAATCTCTGCGTGTTTCCCGCATGTGCTGCAACTACTCCATTAGCCTCCCTCATTACAGCCGTGTTATAAATATAGTGTTAGGTGCAGCTTATAGCTTGAGTTAAAGAAACGTCACCAACGTCCTAGCTCCATGCATTTAATTTGTTGGCATTAGAACTTACAAGACAATGCAGAGCATTTCAGTAGGTTTGAGGGAATGGAAAAGCAACATTTTGAACTGAAAAAAAAACAGAAATCTGTTTACCTTGAATGTTCCTTTATTTCCCCCCTCCAAATCATCACATAAAACTAGTTCCTGCATACTTTCCCTTCCTACCTTGTAAAATATTTAACTTTTATATTTCCTACTCTGAAAATAGTCTCTGAGGGTTCAGGGAGTTTTTCCAAGGACTTTTGAGGTCCAGGTTGATGACAAACATTGAGCATCAGCATCATTTGGTTTCTCAGTCACATGGTTCCCAAAATAGGAGTGTGGTTCTATCGGCTGCGGAGAAAGACCAGCCCGCAGACTAATTGGCGTGCACGGGGAGCTCTAGGAGCTAGATGACTTACAAGGGATCCACTGTGTCCTAACAGGCTGAAAGATTTTCTGCAGACCCTGGCAAGGTGGTGCAGGCTGCATTTGGAGTAGCTCAGTCTGGAGGCCAGTAAGCATTGTGACAGCTGCTGATTAAAGAACAGTGTTCAGTAGAATCAATGGGAACAGACATCTACTATAAACTATCTGCTTCTTTGAGGAGGGAGAAAGTATGTTTGTGTGTGCTATGCCAGTGAGGGGCCTGTCCTGTTTGGTGCAGAGTTGTCCAAACAACCTGTTTTGGGCTGATTATACCCAACTGTTGATCCTTCTCCTAGCAAATGAACCATTTTGTACTTGTTCAAGATAATTTGCCTCATGCTGTGAGTGTCTATCTTTCTGTGCATAATTTTCTTCACATATATTTTCGTATGATGATGAAGGATTTGGATAGAATTTTAGGCTTTCCATTGTGTTTTCTAGATGTTGTGTCAGACATAATAGCAACCCTAAGAAATCTATTATATGGGTTAGCATCAATAAACATTGAGTTATTTTTTAAAAAATGGACACTAAAGACATTGTTACATTTTAAAGCACAGTTTGTAAAGCAGATACAGAGCTGGAAGAAAGTCATCCAGTCATGATTGGTTCCATTGCCATCTGGAGGCTGACCTCTGGAAGAATGAATAAACAGGTTCAGCCCAGGGGAGAGGTGTGTGATTTCTCTGATTTCTTTTCCATATTTTGCCTCTTTCTTTTCAACATCTGTGAAATCCCCCCAACCCTTGAGAACTTTTGTTTCTGATATATTCTATTTTAGAAGTATTTTAAAAGATGGTAGTTATACATGGAAACACATTATCCTGTTTTTACTCAACTCTTTTTTTAAATTTTTATTTCATTTTATTTATATTTTAATGTTTTCAGCATATTACGAGGGTACAAATGTTTAGATTTACATGTATTGCCTTTACCCCACCAGAGTCAGAGCTTCAAGTGTATACTCAACTCTTTGTAATGTGGACATAATTTCTCATTCTCCTTTTTTCCTTTCCACACTCTTTCCTGCATTGTTTTTGTGCCAAGCATTGGTCTAAATATTTTACATGGATTATTTAATGTTTACATGACCTTATGAGGTTATTATTACAATTATTATTATTATTTCTCCCACTTTACAGAAGTGAAAACAGGCTCTGAAAGGTTAAATGTGTAGATCTAAAGTTGCTCAGTTAGGAAAGGATTTAGACTCATTTGAATCAAGGCATTTTGGCTCCATGGAATATAGTCATATGTTTTTAAAACCACTTTATAAAATGTCATTCCTAAACTCGGACACTTGTCTCTGAATTTGAAACTCCACACTTGTAGTTTCTCTTTATAGATAGAATAGAAATTGATATTATTTGTTATATTGTGTGAAAAGAAAAAAACCAGCAATTTCTTCTCTTCCTCATTTTGCCATTCCATGCTTGTTCAGTACCCTTTCTTGCTGATTTTTCACCTACTTCTAGAACTGGTCTGGAGGAACATACACTTGGCAGAAATAGCACCTTATTTCATTGCTCTGTTGACAAGAGACATAAAATAGCTGACTGTACTTGGATAAAAACTAAGGTAACATTTTTTGACTTTGTTCTCATTTGAAATACTGATTTAATTTGCAAAGATTCTAAACATTTTGAATGTGTCTTTTCTTTTTTTTTTTTTTTTTATAGGGATAGGGTCTTGCTCTGTCACCCAGACTGGTATGCAGTGGCCCAATAATAGCTCACTGCAGCCTCAAACTCCTGGACTCAAGCCATCCTCCCACCTCAGCCTCCTGAGTAGCTGGGACTACAGGCATGTACCACCATGCCCAGCTAATTTTTTTTTTTTTTGTAGAGATGAGGTCTCCCTTTGTTGCCCCAGGTGGTCTTGAACTCCTGGCCTCAAGTGATCTTCCCACCTTGGCCTCCCAAACTGTTGGAATGACAGGTGTGAGTCTTTTTTATAGATCATTTCTCCTTTCATATGTCTCCCCCAAAACAAGGCTTAGGAGAACATATTCTGGATTTATGTTTGGACTCCTGTGGATTTTTTTTCAAGGATTTTTTCTTTGGAATTTATTGAACAAATCAAAGTTTTTCAGAGAACCTGCTACTCTGGGTATGCTGTAGGTCTGACTAGAAGAATGTAACATACCCGACTGTACATTATGCCATCTATCTACAAGGATTGTGACAAAATGCTTTTAGGGCAGGAATCCTTATCATGGCATCCATGGGCTTTAGAGGGTCTCATTGCAATTGTCTGCAACATTTGTTTGTTCATCAAAGTTCCAGGGAGTCTCTGAATGTTAAGGGCACTGTTTTGGATGATCTCTAAAGTTACCTCCAATCAAACTGTTTATTTTATGATTGTCATTGATTATGATTAGTAGTTTCTCTCTCTGTGTTTCATGTGGATTTATTTAGTAAATTGCATTAAGTTTGTTGGGAGCTTCCTCTTGCAATATTTCCTCTCCCCTTAGCTGTATTTATTCCTTTACTCACTCATTTATTAAATCCACACTGTGCCAAAGCAAAACCATGTCCCTTCAAACTAAGTAAGATCACCCAATTATAAACTCATTATGGTGTTCTGTGGTTCTCCATGGCAATTTCATCACTCTTTGCAAATTATGTATTTGTGTACTGTCTCCCTCACAGGATTGAAAACTGCAGGAGGCCAGGGACCCACAGTGTTGAGCACATTGCCTGACACATAATAGGATCTGTAAACATGGCTGTTGAGTGTTCTCCGTCCTCTTACAGAACCTGGTGTCTAACTGAGGCTCATTTTATATCTGTTGTAAACAAGTACAGTAGTCATCATGGATTCAAGGACTGTAGGGATAGAACATAGAAAAGAAATACAACATGACCCCTACCCTTGGGAGTTTACAGTTTTGTAGAGGAAAAAGGAGTATTAAACCCACACTTCTCAGGAAAGTACTGGGGGAGGTGAAGAGGGAGGGGCCACAGGAAAGGAAGACTTCTCAGTGGAGAGGGGACTTGGGGGAGAATTTGTGGGGACAGAGCATCTTAAGGTCAGCTGAAGAGCGAAGCCATTAAGAAAGGAGAGGAAGACCACATGCTGCAGAGACCAATTCAAGGACTGCATGAGAGTGAGGGATTTTCCCAGTTGCAGTGCTGTCTTCCACTGCCTCTCCCCTTGGGCACTAAAAACAAGTGCTTGGCCTAATGTCAGTGGGTGAAGGGTTGGAGCTAGGGAGCCTGGCCTAGGGAGCTGTTGGAAATTTGCAATGGGGAAAAGCTTTTCAAAAGGGAGTAAGGGCAGTGCTGGGAGCAGTAGCAAGGCTCTGAAACATGGCCTTGGAGCACAAAGATGCCCCGGCTGGTGAGATGTGTATGGGGGCACAAGGAGGACATGCCAAGAGGAATCACCTAATGGCAGTTAAGCACACCCTGTTCTAAGAGAAAGAATACTCATGAGCCCAGCAGCATGGACCTTGTGCTGAAAATGAGGATGGTTGGGGCAGAAACAGAGCCAAAGAAGGAGCATCACCAGGCCCATCGCAGCAGAGAGCCCTTTAGGTTTGGGGTGATGGGCATGAGTAGCTGACCCTGCAGCATGGTTCTAAAACCAAGATATCCCCAGTGTCATCCGAAGCATCCACTTTGTGTTTATTTCAGGGCATTTAGCCTTCTGCTCAGTAACTGTTTCCCCTAATTCCCCACCACGTCCGCCCCATGGACCCAAGATGGTCCCAGGGGTAACTGCTTTATCCTCTCAAGAATCCAACAATAGAAAGAGAATAACCCTCATCCACCACTACTCCCAATCCCAGTCTTTCCTCAAATTAGAAAGTCCACTTTTTTCTCTCATCATGGCTCCTCCCCCACGTCGCAAATCATATATAAAACCTATCCTTTAGGCTTTGATTTTTCTCCGTCTTTTCTTTTTTGTCACCATTTGAAAAACAAAACAACAAGAATAACAACACAAACATCAACTTAAAAAAAAAAAAGAAGAGAGAAAGAGAAAGAGAGAAAGGCTTTGTAGAATGAGAAACCACAGCACAGGAACTAAAGTTTACTAAAAATACCCTCAGAGAGTGTCATCAATAGTGTCAATGATAAAATTCTGGGAACTAGGAAACTGATTCTAGTCATTCATTTTGAACAGAAATCATTATTTTTATGGATGACTGTTCCCCAGTGGTTGACGATTCCTGGAGCCAGTGTTCCAAATGAAAGCATCTGTTTTAAAGCCTGTGAAAGTACTTCCAGAATCACTTCCTCGCATTCCCACATTTCAGTGAAGAAGCCAAAATGTGGCTAAAAGTAATTACTTCAGACTAAGCCCTGATGCTAATAGTGCTACCTCATTAGCATTGTGGCTCAGAGAGGAACCAGAGTATATTTTTAATGGGTTTAGAATGGTGATAAAATTAAAGTGGAATTGTTGGGCAGAAGGAATATGTAATCCTATTATACTAATGTCTCAACATAAAGGGAATAGTGATGAGGATTATATTACTTTTGCTTTTGTCTCTGCCTTTAGCGTTCCTGGCTGCTCAAGCTCTTGCCCTTTGGGAAATGTGCACCTTCCCCTACCTAAGCAGTTCTCTGTCTCCATGAAGCTCCTCCTGAACACCACATGCATCTTCATCTGAAAGCTGGTGGCGTTGTTTGGGCGCCATAAACTCAATTATCTATTTCATTTTACATTCTCTCTGACTCCCTCTGGCAGTGCCATAACACAAACAGCCTTAATCGGTTGATTTTATTTCTAGAATGTGTAGGATGAGGCTATGTGGATGACATGAGCAACATTTGGTTTTGTTCAACAATCATTTTTTGAGGAATTACTGTGTATAGAGCATGTTATTGACACTTAATAGATATGCAAATACATCAGACTTCCCAGGATCCCACCCTGATGCATAAAATCATCTTTATAAACATAATATGAACTCTTTCTAATGAGAACACCATTAATAAAGGAAGGCCTGAGAGACATAAGATCATTCATTCATCCATCCAACCATGTAAAAACAGTAAGTGTTAGTGGCAGGTTTTGAGACACAGAAATAAAAAAAATGTAGTAGATGGGGTTCCTGCCCTCTTGTGGAGATCCTTACTTCTTTAAACATAAGGGACAGACATGGGGTTAGAACCAAATCATGAAGGACTGCGTATACCATAGTAAGGAATTTGAATTTTATTCCAAATTCTATGGGAAAATATTGAGGTTGTTAAGCAAGGAAGTAATGCGAATAATTTATGTTCTAGAAAGATCTTTCTGAAAGCACGATGGGAGAATAGTGAACTAGAGATGTGCAAGAGCAAGTTTAGATGTAGGGAGACCAGAAAAAAGATCACTAGATATTCAAGAGACTCTCTCCGAACAGAACTCTAAGAACAGGAATATCGCCCAACAGTGGAGGAACAGGAAATATCTCTTGCTGAATGCCTACCAGCTTAAAACATTTTTTTAAGCCACTTTAATCCAAAAATGGATTAAAACAACTAGGGACTTCATGGCTTTTGAAAAAAATTAATTTTGGTTATAATTCTATTTGTCATGTTTAACTTAGGTGCGATGAGAAATTTTATTGATTTAATTTGTTCAATTAAACATGCAGCCTTTAAAAATAAAATGGCATTCAAAGGTATTCATTGAAAATATTTTCTGATTTAATAAAACTTTTTTCCCTCACACATAGGATTTTATTTATTAATAAGACATACTAAGATTCAGTTTAAGTTTCCTTCATCTTTACTGTGTTCTCTTCCAAGAGTTGAAGTATCCATTTTCATATTTTAAAAAAAGGTGTAAAAAGCAACTTACAAAATTCAATGAAAGCAATAAAATCTTGTTGAGACATGTAAAGGGAAGAATTTCACGAGTGAAGATTCTCTGGTTGACATACCAGAGAAATTCAAGGATCTTGCTCTATGCAGCTGCCCTACTGTGAAATTTGTTAAAAGAAAATAATTTCCTAATCCAGATCTATTTCCTTCATCTCCTCCAATTACTGCATTGGAACAAATAGGACATTCCCAGGTTGAGCATCTTGTGGGGTCCAAAGTTAAAGATTCCACTTGTGCATATAAACTCAGCTTGTCCTCTCCCAGCCTTGTTGGTAGATTTATAACCCCACCTATCAAAAAGTCAAAATTCTGTTGCCTGTTAGTCCTAATAAAGCAGCAGGAGTTTCCTGAAGGGAATGCTCATGCTGACAAGCCTAATTGTTCACAGCTGGAGAGAGTAGGCTTGGTTCCTGCCATGCTATTTTAACCCTCTCCTGCCCCATTTCCCTCTGGACTTTACAGATAGCAGTTGGGCTCCAAGGATCCATAAGGGAGATGTTCAGGTTTTCATGATAATGAAGATCTATCTGTTCCTTCACTGGGAAGACTGTGAGATGTTGATTTGGATATTATATTTACAGTCAGTGCAGATGGTTAATATCACACTTCTGCAGAGAGTGTCAGTGCAGAAGTGTGCCCGTTTTTTGGCAGGGAGGGATCAAACAATTGAAATACTGGAGCAGCTACAGAAGAAAAGTATCTCCCTGGTGTTCCTATGAAGCTTTTTTTTTTTTTTTAAATAAGATATGATAATGGAGAGTTTATTTAAAAATGTCTCCAGAACAAATATAATGTAAGTTATTTGTAGAGACAAAATCTCTTAGAAATATTACAGAAGTCCTCACAATCCATTCTTACGGTCATGTATAAATACTTTCTGGATATCTGTTGTAGGGGGACACCATAGTTGACACTGGTAGCAGGAAGAGAGGCTTGCATGGAATCCAGGGAGGTGGGACATGTTCATTTGAAGGTAAAGGACATAGCAGGGGAGATGTTATGCCCAGTACTAAAAGAGTGGGAGGAAAGAGGGGAAGCCATAGTTGAATCAGAGGAAATGATCAATGAGACGTACGTGAAAAGATGTCCAAAGCAAAGAATGGGAATTTCAGGAAGGAGATAGTGATCAACAGTATAGATTATTATAGCAAAGTTAATGAGACTAAAGGCCCAAAATAAGTAAGGTGTTAATAATTGCACTTAGCTATTTGGAGGTCATCAGTGACTGAAACATGCAGTTTCAGTTGGATGGCGACGATGAATGAGAAGATGGGGACGCAGCCTCAAGTAGGACGAACTCAAGAATATAGTCATCGTGGGTAACAAAATATTAGAAAATTGAATCCAGCCATATATGTAAAGATAATACACCACCACGGTCTAGTGGTGTTTATCTCAGCAGCACAAGTTTGCTGGTCAACACACACACACACAAACACACACACACACACACACACAATACGTAAATAGTTGGTTTATCTATTAATCAGTATAATTCACCATATTAACATAATCAGATTTAAAAATAAAGGAAGTACACATATAATCATTTCAATAGCTGCAGAAAAATATTTGGCAAAATGCTCCATCCATTCATGATTTAAAAAAACAAAAAAACTTCTCAAATCTGCAACTCATATCTAACTTACTGGGGAAAGCCTGAACAAAACTGGCAACAGACATAAATGATTGCTCTCACCATTTGTATTCCACATTGGACTGGAGGTCTTAGAAAGTGTAATAAGGCAAGAAAAAATGCATACAAGTTAGAAAGGAAGAAGTAAAACTGGATTTACTCACAGACAACATGATCATGAATTTAGACATTCTGAAAGACTATATAAGAAAGCTACTACAATTAATAAGCAGAATTACAAAGGTAATAGGAAGCAAAGTTAGTATGCAAAGACCGATAGTATTTTCATATACTAGCAATGAGTGACTATAAAAAGAAATTAAAATAACATCATATATAGTAGCCAAAACCATGAAGTACTTATGAACAATTTTATCAAAATACGTACCAGACCTGTACACTGAAAATTACTGAGCACTACTGAGAGAAATCAACAAAGACAAAATAACTAGAAAGACTTTTACCATGTTGTGTTCATGATTCAAAACATTCAATAAGGTTAAGATGTTGATTCACTTCAAATTGGTCTGAAGAGTCAACATCATTCTAATCAAAATCCCAGCAGGCTTGTTTACAAAAATCTCTTTTTAAATTTTAAAATGTAAGTTTTGGGAATTTAAAGAACTTTGCATAGCAAATCAGTTTTAATGAGGAGAATTTTAATGAGCTGCAGAAATTGTATCTTGTGATTTTAAAACTTACTGTGAAGATATGGTAACCACTATGTTGTGATTTTGGCCTATAACAGACACACAGAGCAACATAGCAGAATAGAGAGTAATTCCACAACAAAAGGATAGATTTTTCAACAAATGGTGTTGGTAGAATTGGATATCCTAATACGGAATAAAAACCAACATTAATCCTTCCCTCACTCCACACTCAGAAATTAATTCTAAATGGAGTATAGACAAAAATATAAAAGTAAAATATAAAAAACTTTTAGAAGTAACAAAAGACCTTGGGGTCGGCAAAGACTTCTTAGGATGAAGCACTGACTATAAAAGGAAAAACTGATAGATTGTTCTTCAAAGTATAAAGCATTGAGAAAATAAAATTGAAAAGACAAATTTCAAACTGGGAAAAAATACTCACAGTGCATGTATCTGGCATAGAATTTGTATTCGGAATATATAAAGACAGTTTACCACTCAATAAGAAGCCAAATAATAAGAAGCCTTTGAACAGGCATTTCACAAAACTAGATCTGTTACTGGCAAATAAGCACATAAAAGATGCTTGACATCATGATTTGTAAAGGAAATACAAATTAAAACCTCACGGTGAGCACAATTCGTCTACTGGCATGGTCAAAACTAAAGACAAAAGAGTGAGGATGTGAGGCAGCTGGAACTCTCAGATATTTCTGGTGAAGTGTGAAATAGCACAGCTATTTGAAAAATAATCTGTAGTCTTTAATAAAGTTAAACATACACTTAGGGTTGGACTCAGCGATGCCACATCCTGCATATTTACCCAAGAGAAATGAAAACATATGTCCACAAAAAGGTTTGTATGTGAATGTTTATAGGAGATTTATTCATAATAGCGCAAATGAAGACAACTCGAATGTCTATCAACAGGTGAATATATAAACAAACTGTGGCATACTCATGTAACTGAATACTACTCAGCAATAAAAAGCTACAAATTACTGATATACACAACAACATGCATTAATCCTAAAAACAATATTGAGTGAAAGAAGCCAGACCCCAAAAAGTATATGCTGTACCAATGTCTAGAACAGTCAAACCTAATCTGTAGTGACAAAAAGCAGACCAGTGGTTGCCCATGCAGGGGGAGGTGGGGAACAACTACGTAAGGACACAAAGAAACTTTCGAGGGAGCTGAAAATGTATACAGCTATCAAAACTGATCTAAATGTATACTTACAATGTGTGCATTTTAGTTCATGTAAATGAAGTAAACCAATGAAGATGGTTCAAAAAATAAAAAATCATGGTATATATGCAAATTTTTTGGTTTTATTTTTTGTCTTTTTATTTAGGATCAATGTTGTATTATAACTCTGTGTCCTGTATAGTTAGATATGGTGTAATTAAAAATTCATGGTAAAATCCTTTTAGTCTATGGTGTAAGCCATATTTGAATTCAGCCCTTAAAGTATGAACTTCCACTATAAGTACCAAGTAGCTTTTCAGTCCACTAAATAAAATCTTTAAAATCTATTAGAGAGTACATGTTAGTTTATTCTGCATAGTCTTAGAAGTTATTAAACTCTTATTCTTCCCATCTTGTCTTTTTCTTCTTGTTATTTTAATATCATGAAAGTATAAAAAATGTTATATTGGTTGATTTCAATCTGATGAAAGAATTTTTCTGATAGCCAGAAAAATTAGTGTGGATGAGAAAATTCTAGTTCTCCTGTTTTTCAGAATGAAAGAGCTAAAACCAGTTAGTGTTTATTTTCCACTAGAGAAGTGTTTGCTTTTGGTTAAACTTTTTATACACGATGGATGAGTTATGGATTCAAGAGACATGTTCAGATGTTCATCCATAACATAAGATGAAGGAGATGTTGTTTTCTTTGAATTTTTGGGTAGCCCTTATTAGTTGGTTGGTTTATTTGTTTGTTTGTTTATCTGCATCGTACCAACTTGTTGATGGATGGCAGTTTACTCTCATATTTGTAAACCTCTAGAACCTGGAACATTGCAATGAAAATTTTCCAGAGGAATTTGATTTGGGCATGAGTTCAGGTTTAGCCCAAAAAGTGTATCTTTATCTTTTTTTATTTTAAAATTATTTTTATTTGTGTAAATTTATGGGGTACATGAGAAATTTTCTTATATGTATATAATGTGTAGTGATCATGTCAGGGTATTCAGGGTGTCCCTCACCTGAGTACAATACATTTTTGTTAAGTATAGTCATCCCTTGCAAACCTGGTATAAATCTCACCTGATTGTGGTGTATTATCTTTCTGGTGTGCTGTTGGATTTGGTTTGCTAGTATTTTGTTGAGGATTTTTGCATCTATGTTCATCAAGGATATTGGCCTGTAGTTTTTTTGTTGTTGTGGTGGTGTCCTTTTCTGGTTTTGGTATCAGGGTAATTCTGTCCTCATAGAATGAGATAAGGAGAATTCCTTCTTCTTCAAATTTTTCGGAATAGATTCATATTTCCTTGCTTTTTCAAGTTTCCTGTGTCCTTATGTTGGTATCTGTGCATCTGGTGTAACAGTCACTTCTTCCTATTTTTGAATTTACTTTTGTAGGGGAGGACTTTTTCCTGAAGATGTATCTATGGTGTTGGTTGGGTAGAGCACTTTGGCTTTGATTCTTGGTGTGTGGAGTAGTGTGTCCTTGGTATGATTTATTTGGCTGTAAACAGCATTAATGGTATCTGCGATTTCCTCTGTGGATTAGGGTGTGGTTATTAGTGGAGGCTATGGTGAAGTTGTGTTGGGGCCTGGGATGCCAAGTGGGCCAGTCTTCAGGCCCCAGTGGTGGCAGTGGTGGACTGAGTAAGCCTATCTTTGTCCCCAGGGTGGTGTATGCTGGCACTGGTGTTGGTGATTACTGGTGAGTAGACTCTTGGGCCTCCATGTGGCTTGCTTGGATGCTGGTAGTGGCAGAGGTGGACCAGGCAGGTACGTGGGTTCTCGGGCACCTGGGCAGCCGGCGTGGCATAGGTGATGGCAGTAGCAATGGTGCAATGATTCTCTGGGTCCCTAGTGGTGTGTGCTCATGTTGGCAGTGGCTGGGATGGGCTGCATGGGCCAGTCTCCAGGCTTGCAGGTGGCACTTGCAGGTAGGTCCTAGCAGAGGTGGAAGTGGATGGGAGTTTAGGCCCAACCTCAGGCTCCCCCAGAGGAGAGTGCTCAAGAATGGGTTGGGCAGCCCCCAAGACTCCCAGCTTATGTGCTCTGTCTTGGAATGGGGGTGAACCTAGCCTGGGCAGGTTTGTGCTCAGGTCCCCAGTGGTGAGAGTATAGGCATCAGCTGTGGTGGGCAGGGGTGGTGATCCTCAAGCCTCAGGCAGAATGCTCAGGTGAGGGGCAGTAGCTGCCTCTGGAGAGGGTGGTCACAGGTGGGCCCGTAGTGGGGAATGTGCATCCCCTTCACACCTCAGTCCCAGCAGGGACAACACCCTGCCCTGGGGGCAGTAGCCCATGCCCAGCTCCTGACCAAGTCCCAGCTGATAACTCGCTGCTCTACTTAGATCCCCACACTGCTCATTCCCGGCACCTTCAGCTGCAGCCCAGGCCTTGCTCACTTCCTAGTCCTGGCTGCGGGAGCGCTTGGTCCCACTCTCCTGTCCAGCAGTAACAGCCCACGTTTCTGTAATGCCCCAGTCCCCCTCGGCTGGGTCCCAGAACAGTGTGGTGTGTCAGAGGCTAGTTTGGAAATGACACCTTACTGTGGCTCCTTAGGGCTCAGAAAGGGTGTGGACTTAGCCAGGCTCCCTCTATGGAGCAGTTCTGTCCCCTGGTCTCCTGGCAGCTCCCTAGTTTAGTTTCAGGGGCAGGGACAGTCCAGGGGTTCTCCCACAATAAGGATTGCAATTCCACTGGCATGTGTGCAGCTGCAAGTCTCTCGCTCACCCCTTCCCCAGGCTGGGAAGTCACTCCTGGTTCCCAGCGGACCCTGACCAGGGAGGCTGCCTCTCCTCCTCCTCTTTCCCTGCTTTTGGTGTCCCTGTCACTTTCCTGTTGAATTCCAGTGTTCTCTCTTGGATACTGTACTCAAAGTGTGACTACACTATTCTGGCTCCTCTAAGTGGAGGAGGCAGGCACCAAATGCTTCCACTCAACCATCTTGAACTCCCCGCCAAAAAGTGTATCTTAAAAAAAATTAAATATGACCATGATATGAGGCATATTTTTAGAAGATAGGGTATAACTGGAATTTTTCTCTCACAAATTCAATTTGCTGAATTAAATGGGTACTGTGCAAAGCCCTGTGCTGGGATGGCAGAGGAAATGCAGACGAGAAAGGCACTTTCCCTATATACTTAGAGAAACCCAATGACTTCCTTCATCTGAGCATTAATTTACACATGAGTTGGTGATTGGAAATATAGAGCCAGTGTGATACTATGTCAGTGAGAAAATGAAACTGGCTGCAAATAAAATGGAAATATTAGATTAACCAGTCTCTGTGAAGGTCATTAGCAAAATGAAATTGTCTAGACTTTAGTGTTAAATAATAGTAGTCAGGGCATTGGTGTGTGAATTAGAATGAGGTGCAGGCATGGGGCTTGGTGGGCCCATGAGTTGGTGCACAGAGAGCACCTTTGTATTATACATTAGTGTGAAGATGTCCCTTCTCCAGGACAGATGCAGTCTCCATGTGGGGCACATGGGTCGTGTGTCTGCCCCGTTTGTCACCTCGGTTGGGCTTCCTTGCATTACCACACTGTAGTGGTCTGATCTCAGTGTGCAAGTTGGATTAACTAGGAGGATATCGAAAGCCAAATTAAGTCCTAGGAAGGAGAAGATTGACAGATATTAGAGGGATTGCCCTATTTCTGTACTTATCCAAGTTGGATTCCTCACACCTGGGCTGTGGGAGGCCACTGTTTCCTATTTGTGTGTGGCCCCAGAAGGCACAGACCATAGGCCATCTAGTAAATGTAGCAGAGCCAAGGTAATTACACTAATAATGGCTACTTTGGGTGCATTTATGAGCTGAGTCCTGTGTTGAGCCACTTACATACATCGTCTCGTTTAATTCCTTATAACAATCTTTAAGGGAGAAATTATGATGACCATTTGACAGCTGAGTCACCTGAGACTTGCCCAGTCTCCTAACACTGCCAGGATGCAAGCACTGGTCTGCCTCCCTGCCGGGGCTGTGGATTCACCACATCAAGCTGCCCCTGCGGTAATGAGGCCGCCTTTTCCTGACAGTTTAGATTGAGAGGATCATTAGAGATCACTCTGGGAACAGAGGCCCAGAAGGTTCAGAAACTTGCTCAGTCACAGAGCTAAAACTAAAGGGTTGGCTGAGGCAAAAGGGGTCCTGATGAAAGCATTTCAAGAATCAGATCAGCTGTCATGAGGAAGCCCGGTCAGTGTACAGCTTAGACTAGTTTGTAGTTGCTTTTTTAGGGGCTGGGAAGAGGCAGGATCAGTGCTGTGGATAAAGGCTTGTGCTTGTAGGGTCAGCTGGGCCCGGGTGACATCCTGGGTCTGCCACTTGCTTGCTGTGTGACCGCCTCCATTTTCTATTCTGGGTGATTAAGATGATGATAATAATAGCTCCCACCAGGCTAGAGCAGCGATCACGTGGGGCTGTCAATATGTAATCACTACTGTCATGTGTAGCCTGAGCAATGCATGGAGCAGAGACAATGGTTGAATGAAAAAACAAACAAAAAGGGATAAACAAAACCCTATTTTTTATATGGACAGAAAAGAGGTTTTGGGGATAAATCTGGGTTTGGTTTTGTTTAGTCTACGTATTTGTTTTTCAGTGTCTCTCCTCTGGCTGTATGGCCATGTAATGACTGTTCCCTCCTACACCCAGGCCACATACGGACCAAGGTAGTTCGATAGGCCTCTGCAGACAGAGTTCCTCATCCTCAGGATGCATTACAGATGTGGATCCACTTAAACTGTACTATTTTTGGTTGATTTCTGATATTTACATTGTAAATGTCTTATGCTTTGGTTGAATTGATTAAAAATATTAAATTACCTGCAAGTATGCATACAAATTGAATAATAGAACAGACCAGAATTTCTAGTTTCTTTAGCAACTTCCCAACTTAAATGTCCTTTGTGTGTCTTGAATATAGATGCCCAGGTCTACAGAGAAATTCAGAGAAAGTTTCAACATTTATATAGCCACAAGGAGCACGTATTTCATTTTCACATAAACCATGATTATGATGTGCACATTACTTCTACAATACTGACAGACGTTAATTAAACTTTAAAATCATGCTGTGAATAATGTTGGTAAACATGTTTTGAATACTCTGTGCTAGGGTCAATGTGGTTCTTATTTCTACTCTAAAATTTTATGTATGGCTTTCCCCCAAGGAGCTTTCCATGTGAGTAAAATTCAAAATAAAAAATAAAATACACACCAAATATTCTAGATGTGAAGGCTTAAAAAAAAAATTCCCCAAGCTGTTTTTAACATACGACAGACCTTTGTCCTCAAGATAAAAATAATCAGAGTTCTAGCTGCAGATCTACAGAGCTTTCTCCACATAATCCTTTCCTCCCTGTGCCCTCTGATCTCTGGTCACCGTTGCCTCCTGGGACTCCCAGCTTGAGTCCAGTCTGAGACCACTGGGCTCCACCTTTGTACAGGCTCCCTGAGCTGTCACCTGGAAACGTCCCCCAGACCAGTAAACCAGGGCACTTTCTTCCCCTGTCTCTTGAGACTCCCTGTCCTTCATTGACTGAGGTTTTTTTGTTTTTTATAAAAAAAGTGAATTTTAAACATGTTTGGCAAGACATTGCAGAGAATGACTTACTCCCTACTTTCCGGCCCCGTCTGCAATGACTGTCAAATCCTCATACCTAAATAGAAAGCCACATTGGGAGTGGGAAGGAGGGATGTGACCTGTTCTTTGGATGAGTTTTGTTTGGGCTAAGAAAAGATTTCTCTTCTCTTGTGTCAACACTATTTATGCCCTTTGCATTGAGCTGTGTTTTACTGGGGCCACCTACCCTGCTGAAGGGCTTTGACCCCAACTGTGAGGTGACCTATGTGAGGAGGAGCTGTGGTCCGCAGGAAGCTGAGGCTGCAGGTCTTCCTTGGCCCCTGCATGGACTCACTGTGTAAAAACCATGCTTTAAAAAAGTTTTAACTCTTTATTTTGAAATTTTTTTAGACTTGGTGAAAAATTGTAAAAATCATACTGATGAGGAAATTAACATTGATGTAATACTATTAACAAATCTGCTGATCTTATTCAACATTTGCAGGGTGCCCACTAATGTCCTTTTTCTGGCCCAGGATCCAATCTAGAATCCCATGTAAAAATGCACCCATCTCAAGTGTACATTTCAGTAAACTTTGACAAATGTATGCACCATATAACCGCTATCAAAATCAACGTGTAGAACAATTTTACCGTGTCAAAAGAATCTCTTACATTTCCAACACTCCCCACAATTTGTTATGCCCCTTCCTAGTCAGTCCTCCCACCCTCTTGTGGCCCCCAAACCACTGACCTGCTTTTTATCACGTAGATGAGATCTTTCTGAGGTACCCAAAGGAGGAATCGCAGGAGGTAGATCCATACTTACTCTTCTACCTACTCCAAGTAGGATTCTTGATGATTAAAGATATATACAAGGAGCAGTAGCAGACTGGGCACCAGAGTACCATTACATACTCCTGCTTCAGGCCCCTCTATTGAATGCTGCATTAGCAAACTTGACTTGGGTTTAAGACTTAAGTGAGGCTTCTTCCCCTTGCCTTAAATTTGAGATGTCTAGGATTATAGATCTGGCTCTAATCTAAAGTATTCACTCTATTGCAAGCACAAAGTTGGGATAAAGAAAAATAGAGCTAGTGTTGAGAGTTTGGGCTCAGGAACCAGACTGCACAGATTGAAGTCTCAATTCTGCTAATTACTGGATCCATGACCCGGGGCAAGTTGATACACCTTCCTAAGCCCCAGTTTTTCTTCTATGAAGTAGAGTTAACAATAGCACCCACTTCCTAGGGTTGTTATGAGGATTTAAGAAGTTATTATAATAAATATATTTAGAACAGCATCTGGCCCCTAGAATGCATTCACTACATTTTAGCTATTGTTATTTAAATATTCACTATGTGCATTTCTTTCATACATGTCCAGATATTCCTTGAGGTCAGAGATTCACAAATATATTTTCTTTTTTTTTGTAACAGGTCCCAAGAGAGGGGCCCAAGAAGTTGCCCACAAATATATTTTCTGTCTTCTATATTACTTCTAGGTCTACCACAGGGCTGGACAGGCCTCAATGTTTGTTTTTCAAAGTGAATATTGATAGCTAAATTGTTCATCATCTTCATAGTAATGAAATTATAGGCATCCTTTTGTTGGTTTCCCAAATTGAGCAGCAATATCCTGTTATCATGAGTTTCCATTCTTTCTAACATGCATCATTGATGTCTTTGTATTTCTGGAAATAATATTTGAAGTTCAAGTATCCTCCTTGGGAGAGTGAAGACAGACATTTTGCTGGCAATATTATTATTAGAATAATATTAATAGAAGAGGTAGCAGAGTATCAGTGGTTAAGAGCATGGATTCTGGTTCAACATGACCTAAGTTTAAATCTGACTCTACTTACATACTTACTAGCTGCGGATCTTGGGCAAGTTGCTGACCACTTAGTGCCTCAGTTTTCCCTCTTTAAAACATAGACAATAGTACCCTTGTCATAGAGTTGTTCTGAGGATTGATGTGTTACCACAAGTAAAGCACTTAGAAAATTCCCCTGCATGATGTGAGCATTCAATAAATGTTATGTATTATTATTTTTATTGTTATCGTAAGGTGATATGTACCCAGTTTTCCAAGACAGTCACAGTGTCAAATATTCTGTTTTACTAGCTTAACTGTGCTATAATTTATTGGTCCATGTTTCTTGGTTAGGGATTCAAAAAATATGATTATAGCAGCATGGGCTGTTTTTAATCTTCTCAGTGCTAAGCTAACTTAGCCACCTGCATGAGTATGTGCTGCAAATAGTGGTGATATTACCTATGAGGGTTCCTTTGAGTTTCTGGTATGCAACAAGTTTGGACAGATGGAGACAGAAGGAAAAAACACACTAAATTCTGTATATTTATGATCATGTACCTAAAGGAACATTGAACTTCAGCAGACTCAAATTCTGGTTTATTGTTCACTGGCTATGGCCACTTCACCTCTGTGAGTGCCATCCGTCTGTAATACGGGGACAGTGCTTGCTGTCCTGCAAACTTCACAAGGACCTTTCAAGGACATTCCTTAAAATTTTATTCCTTAAAATAAGGAAATGGACAGAAAATCCCTATGTAACCTACAAAATGATCTATAAACACATAATGTGTATATTTATGTAGGTGATTCATATTGTAGCAAATTAAATTTTCAGATAATAGTATATGTATAATTCTCATACATTTGAAATTAATGACCAAGTAGCAGAAGATTAAAATGTACTAAGAAAATACTTAACACCTAAATCATATTTACATATACTTATAACATGCTTTTCTCACTTATCCACTATTAAGGGATTCTCTACTTCTTACCTCTAGAGCCTCCTTGATATTTCTAAAAGGTCCTTTGATTATATCTCAGATGTTTTCCCAGAGTACTGTTGTCCACTTTTTATTCTGGCTCCTGTCCCTGCCCCTTGGGCCTTGCCTCGACACCCCTTACTCTATTCTACGGGGATGCTCTCTGCCACAGACTCCAGAGTGGCACTGCACAAGCGTTCCGTGTTGCTGATGCTTCTCTGCTTGAAATATATTATCTCTCTGCCTAGGGGCTTCCCTGGCTCCCCAGTGCCCTCAGAATAAATGTCAGACTCCTTAACAGGCCTCTAAAGCCCAGCTTCCTTTGATACCTCCTTATCTGTCCCACCTCACCTCTCACCATGATGCCAGTGGTAACCTCCCTCCTGCCATATTGAATTTCCTTCAGTTCCACCCATATGCCTTGCCTTCTTTTGTATACAGTCTTCTGTCTAAGTCATCTTCTAGTCATCTCATGCATTCTTCATCATCCCTCATGTATTAGCTTCAGTGTCACTCTTTCAGAACATTTGTCCCTGACTTATCTCACCTGCTGCTTGCAGCTTCTCTCTGCCTGGGTTGCAGATCTGCGTGCTTGGTGCTGGCTGACTGGTGGATCTCAGAAACTACAGCGCGGTGAGCTGGTCTAAGGTTTGCCCTCTCAGCTGTGTGCACCCTCTCCCTATGGTCACTTGTTTTTCACTTAGGGTTTCTGAATCAGCCTATTCTACATGGGGTTCTGTTTTACCTTGCAGTATCTAAAACATACATTTATGTTTTAAGGTAATTTTTAGAAGGCCCTTCAGGACTGCACACTGCCTCAGTTCATTCTTTATTTGACAAACATTTATTATGTACTGACAATGTGTCAGGGACTACTTTCGGAGACATCAAAGATGCATGAGGTTATTATTTTTTAATAAAACCAATAATCATTATATTGAATACACACAGAAATGCCAGAGAATAAAGGATATTATGTCGAAAACATGCTGGTTAAGTTGGTTTCATTTTACTTGGTAGAATGAATGGCTTTGGATTTGGGTTTGAGTCCCACCTCTACCACTTACCAGCTCTGGGTTCCTGGATAAGAAGCTTTCTAAGCCTCATCCAAGAAGAGGAAGAGCTCTGACTGAGGCAGCTATTGTGAGGATTAGATGAGTCAAAGCATGCAGTGTACTTCACACAGGAACCAGTACACATGAAATGCACTCAGTGCCAGATACTGTTATTAAATTGAAACTTCCCTGAGACTCTGAATGACAGGTGTGGCTAACATTATTAAAAGTGATTAAAGCTATTATTAATAGTTGTAGAGGGGATAGAAATCGCTTTGTTAGTCGGGGTTCTCTGACTATATTAATGCATGGCCTATTGAGAGAAGCCCTGAACTGAGCATAGAGAACCTAACTTCAGTTTGACTTTCAATACTTCCGCACTAAATGACTATGTGACTTTGTTGTGCATTTGATATCTCTGGCTTCATTTTTCTCATCTCTAAAACTATGGGAGCTCTCATGGTCCTTTCTAATTATAATATACTAAAACTTTGACTGTCATCCCTCTAATGATTTTCAAACTAGTTTAGAGAATTAAAATTATATTCCCTTGTGCCTCCCACATTCCCTATTTCTACATCTCCTGGTATGATAAAAGGAAATATTTTCTCATGTACTATCCTTTCTTTGTAAGTAACGTGCTGGGATGAGAATTTAACATTTCAGGAAGAAAAATTTATTATAGCCATGAAACAGGATATTGAAGGTTAATTTGAGCGTTGGTGTAGTCTAGACATTTGTGAGTGCCTTCTTTGACAGGTTAGACAGCTTCCTCCCTTCAGACTCTGCCTTTGAATATCAAAGGAGACATCAAAGTTTGTTCTGCTCCTCTGTAGAATGCCATTCGTTATTAAGGTTTAGATGAGACACTTCACTTATGCAAGGGAATGCATTCCAGAGAGAACTCATAGACACTTACATTCTCTTTGTTGTTTTTATTAAGCTGTAATCTTTCTTAATGTGAGCTGTATCTTGACTACTTTGGCTAGCTGAGAAATCTTTTTTCCTACTGTTCAAAAGAAAATACAATTTCTGAATTTTTATTCTAAAAACATTCAATTCAAACTCTTTCTTGTTAAAAGATGTGACTCCTCTCTTATTGGCTAAAAGAAAAAGAAAAATTAGTATGATTGTTTTAGAAGAAATTTTATATAAGGTTTTTGCAATTTATGGGTATAATGTAAAATAGTAACAACCCTTTACACTGAGATGTTGGCTATCAGAGTAAGTATTTAGGTAAAAATTATCAAGTATTTACACATTCTAGGAAGGATGTAAGACTCTAATAGAATATTTTCATTTAAAACACCAGGAATTAAGGTGCGGAAACAATACCTTCGAAGTAGTTGTTCCTGTTGTCCATATTCCTAACTGTCAGCATTCTTACTTTTCACCCTGGTTAAGTATTCAAGGTAAGAAAATAAAAAAGAATAGAGAAAGAGAGATAGCAGGGATGGGAGAGAAGGTTACAATTGGAGGAGCAATAAAGATTTTGTAAGTTCATTTCAATTCAGTAAACATTTATTGACCATCTTGTTACATGTAAGGCAAATACTAGTCACTTGATGGTACAAATGAGTAAGAAATGACATTGGTCTTCCAGGGGCTCACAAACTTGTGAGAGAGATGGATAAATGAATTTTTGACTACTATGATGGTGATTGTGATAAGAGCTATTATATAGACAACAAGGGTGAGTTAAGATCAGAGGTTCCCGAGGGAGACAGACCTGGCCAAGGCAAGCCCTACTCTTTACATTTTATGTAACCTTGAGCAAAGTATCGACCATTCTAAAGAGTTAGTTTCTTCCCCTATAAATGGAAGTAATGACATCTCCAAGGGTCACTGTGAGGATTATATGCATAGAGGATTATATGCATAAATAAATAGTTGCATGGCACACTGTCAGACATACAGTAAGAGTCGACACATGGTAACGAAGTGGCATGAAAGACCAGGGAAGGGAGAGATTAAGTCCTGCTGGGGGATTGTAGACACCATCTTGGAGAAAGGGGGATTTTATTTAGGTCTTAAAGAATGAACAGTTCTCTGATAGAGGCCATGGAAGGCAAAGACATTCTGGGTAGAGAAAGCTGTATATTCAGAAGTTGTAAACTATGGAGAAGGAGAACCTAGAGAGCATTGAGGGTTTGGGTATGTCTGAGATGGGAGATCATTTGGCTTGTGTTCAGATTTTGGAGGCATTGAATGCCAGGCCAAGAAATTTGGACTTTAAGTTTGGTAAGAGCTACATATTTGAAATAAATTTTATAGTTTCCAAGAGCTTTTTCAAAACACATTATTATTTTTTTAATCTTAATAGCCTGTGAGGTAGACCAGGCAAATATTACATAATCTCATTACATACATGAATCAGTTTAGCTTTAAAGAGGTTAAATAACATACTCAAGAATCAGTAAGTAATCAGTTAGTAGTGGCATTAGAACTGAGTCTCAAATCCTTTGATCCAGACAAATGTCTTGCCCAATTTGCTTTCAGTGGTTGCAAGTAAAGGTATTGAGTGGGGCAAGGGCTTGGTTAGATCTGCTTTTTTAAGAAGTAAACTCTTCTTAGAGTGAATGGAATTGAGAAAATAGACTCAAATTGGGAAGGCCAGTGAGGGCAACCTTGGAGGTAATTACGGTGAGAGATGACAAGGACCTGAACTGAAGAATTTCCAGGGTGAATGGAAAAGTGAGCAGAGACTGAAGAGCCTTGCAGAAGGTAGAATCAACAGGCTGTGAGGACTGATTAACTTACTGTGGAGGGTAAACTTTAAGCAACAGCAATATGTGGCCTGAGGTTTGGAACTTGATGAGCTAAGAAGGTAGATGCTAATGCTCAGAGAATTTGAGATGTTTTCATTGTAGGCAAGTTAGCTGCCTTTTCGGCAGCAAGCTTTGGAAAACATAAATGAAATTGAAAAGCAACTAATGACATTTGAATAGTACCTTATGTTCACATAGCACATTCAGGTTTTTTATCTCATGATTGAATTAAGTAGTTAAGAATATCTGATGTTGTGATTAATTATTATTTCTAGTTCTTTGTTCTTCTCATCTATAAAATGAGTATTATAATGATTTGCCCCATGAAATTATATCACATGAATTAATGTATTTAAATCACTTACCACAGTGTCTGGCACATAAAAATTATTTCCCATTATTATTTTTGTTTTTGTTGTTAAGTTCCAGGTCTGTAGACCATATATCATAGACTGATAAGGAGACTCCCACTGACAAATTTGATAGGAGTGAGGTGGGAGAGGGAAGAGATTTAGAGAATTCAACTCCTGGAGTGTTTCCTGTATGAATTTATGAATTTCAGTCTCTGATCCACAGTGGGGGAAAGATCATGTCATTTTGGCTTATTTCCTATTTTATCATGGGTTGGCAAAGAAATAGAAATAGAAATCTTGAAACAGAGGTCATTTTTTCAGCCATTAATCTTTCCATCATTCTATTAAATAGTCCTTCATTGCTATGAGAAGCTAACTTTTAATAAAGAGTAAATTCTTTGGTCCCTTAGATTCACTTCTTGAGGAAATGGAATTTCTCATGGAGGAAGAATTGTCAAACAAGAGGGAGCCCCATAAATAAAATTACCTGAAACAACAATCCCCGGAAGCTGTCAGAGAACCAGAATATAAGAAATTTACTGCAATAGAACATTTTAAAAGAAATCCCCAAACATAAAGTTTGTTGTTTCTAGGAAAAAAGGAACCACTTGTAATTTCATTTACTATATGAAAATAAATAAAAAAAGAAGTTGAGAAAATGAGCTTTCAGGAGCATTTTCCCATTCAACTACAGTTCTTCCAAACACCTTTGCCCACACTGTAATTCTCTGTCCCATCTTGCTGTCATTTATTTTAATACTGTAAGCAAATTGCAGAAGTACCCAGAGTTTGGTCTTTATGTGTGTTGAGCTCAAAATGTTACCCATAAGGTAGCTGGGGCTGAGAGGAAGAGGATGCTTAGTGAGGGTCCTGTAACTTGGGATCACAGATCATGTTGAACAGTACTGAAGGTCAAGGCTAGACTTTTACCTTAGAAAAATACATAGGTGCAAATATATGCAAAATATTATTTATAATTTTAGGGGTTGTAGACTCCCTTAAGCCCATCTTGAGATAGGAGCTGCACCTGTTTTGGAAGAGTTGACAGTATTTCTTGGCTTTCTCTTTGTCAAGCCCACTCTTGGGAGCTAACAGAGAAGAGAGGGAGATAAATAATAACTATGGTGTTTGGGAATGAATCCAGAACAGAGTTTGCTAAAAAGGACTCAGTTTAGTGTTTTCCAGATTCTCCTTATTTTCTCCATTTCTTAAATATTTGGATGATCAGTTTTCTAGGTACATACCACTTCTACCCGTATTGTTGGTGTGATTACAGGGAACGTGATGGTAGGAATGAGAGGGTGGAAGAATGGGGAAAGAAGACACATGACCTGAGTAAGTGGGTCATCTCCTCTCAGGGCCATTTGGGTGCATTTCACTGCATGGCCACGTATATTTTGTAAGTATCAAAATAGAAATTTCTTTTGGACATACTAACTCACTCTGGTAGTGAGGTCTTACAGAAGGATTTTCCCAGAGAGACCTCATTCAAGTGCAAAATTTGGAGAGCAGTGGGGAGAAATCCTCTGAAGAAAAATTGGATAAAAAAAAAGAATAGAAAGAGGGGGGAAAGTAAAGGTGTGTGGACACTAAAAGTGAGGTGGGAAATGGTTGTAGGCTTTTATGATTAGATATAACTCTCTTGTCTCCTTTCTGCCCTGTAATATGTAGTTAATTTGCATGTAGTTTGTGCATAGTAATCAACTCTGGATATAGTCAAAGAATTTATGCAGAATTTGACATTGACTAGAAAGTAAACGATCACATAACTTAAAATTGTCAAGTTCACAGCCTCTTCGCATTAGTTGTCCTTATTCCATCGGCCGGCCCATATGTGGAACATAAACCTAGCCCGAGTGTGCTTTCTCAGACCCAGGTCCACATAGGCTTCCTGCCCCTCTGGAAGATCACATTCTGGTAACCGAGCATGGTCCCAAAGATCATAAAGAAAATAAGGACACATGATGTAAAGCAGGTATGTGCTGAACCCACCTCTGACCCTTACTCACTTCATGACTACAGGGAAATCATATAGCTCACCCAGCCGTGGTATCCCCTCTTTTTTAAGCACAAGAGATAGGTCTGTTTGGGTGACATACAACCACATAAAATAACAACTTTATTCCTCAGAATAGCACTATGAAGTGAATACTATTGTCCTCGTTTTATAACTCAGAAAAATCCAGAGGTGTAGAGAGGTCAAACTTGCCTGAGGTCTCCCAGGCTATAAGCTGCAGAGCTGAGGATTGAAACCCGGGAGGTCTGGGTCCAGAGAACAGTCTCTTCGATGGAGTCCAGTAGCGTGAGATTAGGATGGATATTTGCTCGTCTACTTCAAGCTTCTGCATCGCAATAAATGGTCACAGAAACCTCGTCATTCTCTTGTATTGTTGGAATCTCATGATTAGCCAGTTCAGGAAGCCAGTTTTGTGTGATGTTCTTTCTCATAAATTTTATATCAGCGGGGAAGGGGAGGGGAGGGAGAGAGAAAGGAAAAAAATAAAAGAATTTAAGTGTATTTATTACCACTGATCTGTACTCTTAAAAATGGCAAAGATGGTAAATTACATATGTATATTTTACCTCAATCAAAAAATTTTAAAAAATTCTATCAAAAGTTATATATAAAAATATATAACTTTTTATTTGTAATGTCAACTGCTAATATAATGTGATTATTTCCTCAATATTTTTTAAAAGAACCAGCTTTTGGTTTTGTTGATTTTCTTTATTGATTTCTTATTTTAAATTCCATTGATTTTTGCTTTAATTCTTATTATTTCTTTTCTTCTGCTTACTTTGAATTTAATTTGCTCTTCTTTTTCTAGTTTCCTAAGGTAGAAGTTTAGATCATTGATTTTAGATCTTTCTTTTTTTTAAATATATTCATTCAATGTTATAAATTTCCCTCTAAGCATTGCTTTCACTGCGTCCCAAAGATTTTGAGTCATGTTTTCTTTTTTATTTAGTTCAAAGTATATTTAAATTATCTTGCAATTTAGTCTTTGACCCATGTGTTATTTAGAAGTGTGTTGTTTAATCTCCCAAGTATTTGGGGATTTTACACCTATTTTTCTGTTAATGATTTCTAGTTTAATGCCACTATAGTCTGACAGTAGACATTCTATGATTTCTATTCTTTTAATTTTGTTAAGGTATTTTTTATGGCCCAGAATGTGGTCTATCTCAGTGAATGTTCCATGTGAGCTTGAGAAGAATGTGATTCTGCTGTCGTTTGATGAAGTAGTCTATAGATGACCATTATATCCAGGTGATGATGGTGTTGTTTACATCAACTGTGTCCTTACTGATTTTCTGCCTACTGGATCTGTCCATTTCTGGTAAAGAGGGGTTGAAGTCTCCATTTGTCATAGTGGATTCATCTGTTTCTCCTTGCAGGTCTATCAGTTTTGCATCACATAGTTTGATGTTACGTTTTTAGGCACATATATATTAAGGATTTCTGTGTCTTCTTGGGGAATTGACCCTTTATCATTATGTAATGTCCCTCTTTATCCCTGGTAGCTTTCCTTGCTCTGAAGTCTGCTCTCTCTGAAATTCACATAGGTACTCCTGCTTTCCTTTGATTAGTGTTAGCATAGTGTTTTTCCCCCCATCCATTTACTTGCTGTCTTCTTCTTCTTTTTTTTTTTTTGTGGCTTCAAGAAAGTGTGATTTAAGGACAAATGTCCCCCACTCCCCCCCATCTTAGCAATGTCTCCGAGGTGGCCCAAGCCACAGTCACTTCTTGATTCTGGTCCAGAACCAACCAATAGCGCTCCACGTCAAAGTTGTCACCAGGCTCCTGCTTGTACTCCTCCCTTGATTGGGGCTGAGCCTTGTGCTTCCATTACATTTAATCTTTAAGTGTCTTTATGTTTAAAGTCAGCTTCTTGTCAACAGCGTATAGTTGGGTCTCATTTTTTAGTCCACTCTGACAATCTTTATCTTTACACTGGTACTTTTAGACCACTGACATTCAAGGTAACTACTGATATAGTTGGATTAATATCTACCATATTTGTTACTATTTCTATTTGTTGCCCTTGTCCTTTGTTCCTACTTTGCATGTGAATGGGTGGACTTAGTGAAGTAGATTCCCCTCCGCAATGGGAGTGGCGATCATCCAATCCACTGAGAGCCTGAAGAAAACAAAAAGATGGAAGAAAGAAGAATTTGCCCCTTTTTTCTTTCTGCCTGCCTGCTTTAGCTGGAACATCAGTCTCCTCCTGTCCTTGGACAGGGACTTACACCATCAGCTGCCCTGGTTCTTGGCCTTCAGACTCAGACTGGAATTACACCACTTGTCTCCTGAGTTTCCTGCTTGCAGATGACAGATTGTGGACTTCTCAGCCTCAAAAATTGTGTGAACCAATTTCTCCTAAGTCTCAATCTTGCTCTCTTTCTCTCAATGCATACACACACATCCTTATGTGTATGTGTGTATATATATGTGTGTGTGTGTATAATGTTTGTGTGTGTTTGTGTATTCTATTATTTCTGTCTCTCTGGAGAACCCTGACTAATATGCACGGTATCTGAAGAGAAGTTGGACATTATGACTTCTTTCAGGGTTTTTTTCTTTACTTTTGATTTTCTGTAGTTTGAAAATGCTGTACCTGGGTATATGTATCCTGCTGGTTGTTCTCTGAGCCTCCTGGCTGTGATTTGGTTTCTGACATTAATTTGGGGAAATTCTCAAGCATTGTTGCATGAAATATTTCTTCTGTTCCTTTCTTTCTCCTCTTTCTGGTCTGTTACACCTTTTAGAGTTGTCCCACGGTTCTTCAATATTCTGTTCTGGCTTTTTTTTTTTTAAGTTTTTTTTTTTTCTCTTTGCTTTTCAGTTCTGGAGGTTTCTATTGAGATATCCTCAAGTTCAGAGATTCTATTCTCAGCTGAGTCCAGCCTACTAACGAGCCCATCAAAGGCATTCTTTATTTCTGTTACAGTGTGTTTTTGATCTCTAGCATTTTTTGTGTGCTTTCTTAAATTCTCCAGCTCTTTGCTTACATTGTCCATCTGTTCCTGCCTGCTGTCTACTGTATCCATTAGAGCCCTTAGCGTAGTATGCAGAGTTGTTTTAAATTCCAAGTCTGATTATTCCAATATCCCTGATGTATCTGAGTCTGGTTCTGATGCTTGCTGTGTCTCTTCAGACTGTTTTTTCCCCTTTAATATGTCTTATAGTTTCTTCTCAGTAGTCAGATATGATGTACTGGGTAAAAGAAATTGCTATAAATAGGTCTTTAGTACTGTGGCAGTAAGGTGGAAGGGAGGGGAAACCTTTTATGGTCCTATGGCTTGGACTTAGTCTTTAGTGAGGCTGTGCTTCCTAATCCTCACCCCCGCTGGGTGGAACGGGATAGCTAGAATGGGCTGGAGTTGGATATGTTCCTCCTCCCAGGTCAGTTAGGCTCTGATAAAATCCTAGCAGGTTAGACTCTGGGTAAGTAGTTGCTCCTGAGGGCAGGACTTGTTAAGGAGAATAGAGTGCTCTGGCATATTCCAAAGTGGTTCCTTTTCCCCCTTCTACTGCGAATTTCCCTCCAATATCCTCTGTGAAAGCCTGGTAGAGCTCCAGGAGGTAAAATTCACAAAAGTGTGAGGCTCCCCTGTGGCTGAGTCCCCTAGAGTTTTTAACTCTCAGAATTTTCCACACTGAGCCTCCAGCAATTTGTCAATCATATTTCAGGTTTTCCTACCCCAGTGCTGCTTCGCATGTGAGTTCCTGGTCTGATAAGTCGTGATTCTCTATATTTGCCTATTTCTTCAATTTTGGTGAAGGGTGGGAGGGCAGCAGCTTGCCCTGTGACCTCATTTCTCTTAAAGATTTAAGAAGAGCTGTTGCTTTTTCTGTTTGTTCAGGTCTTTTATTTTTCTGAAAAGAATTGCACCTACAAAATGTAACAAAATGGCATGTGTGCAGGCCAGACACACCAATGGATGGTGCCCCGTGATGCCCACATGGGGACAAGACCTGTGTGTGGACATTACTATTTTTTTTTTTTTTTTGCTTATTTTTAGAAAACTGCTCAAAAACATTTGTATAGAGATTACTGCAGTACCTTGAATAGAAAAGATCTCGCTGCCTGCCCTAGAAGTATTTACTTGTGTGTGTGTATTAGTTGTCAAATTTCAATCCATCTGTTCTTTGAATAATTTACTCCTCAAAGCCCATGTTACTGTTTTCTTTCTACTCATTATTTTTATTTAAATGTTCAGATTTCTCTTTATATTATTTTTAGTGAGTCATAGTCTTTCAAGAAATGTTTTTTTACCAGTTTTTTTGTTGGCATTATCACTACTATGTCTTTAAGAATTTAAATGTATCTGAAAATTTGCTCATTACCTTGATTCCCCTCAAGGAGGGCATTGTATAAGGTGAAATCAGGTTGGTGTTGAATCACTGCATATTCACTGTCACACCGATAAGATGCATTAGACTGATGATGTTTTGGACTGATGTTGTTTCTCTCCCAATGCATGTGTTGAAGCCTAAATCCCAGTGTAACTATATTTGGAGACAAGGCCTTTAAGGAGGTAATTAAGGTTAAATGAAGCCATCAGGGTGGGGCCCAATCCAATATGACTCGTGTCCTTATAAGAAGAGCAAGAGACACCAGGTATGTGCACACACAGAGAAAAGGCCATGTGAGGACTCGGTGAGAAGACAGACATCTGCAAGCCAAGGACAAAGGCCTCAGGAGAAACCAACCCTCCTGACACCTTGATCTTGGCTTTCCAGCTTCCAGAATTATGAGAAAATAAATTTCTGTTGTTTAAGACACCCCTGTCTGTGACATTTTGCTATGGCAGCAATAGAAAACTAATATAGATGCTATGCATTTATTCTAATTTTTGGATTTGGGCCACTTATACAAACAAGCCTGTGATATTCATTGTTAAAAATCCAGCCATGACTACCTCAAAATATAGTGCTTTATCTTGTATTCAAGCAAAGCACTCCCAGTGATTTCAACAGGGACAATGGGATTGGTCCTAACTGAAATGAAAACAATGCCCAGACTTGCCTATGAGCAAAAGTCATCACAGCGGCAGTGTCGTCTCAGCCCCTTGCAGTTCTCTCACCCAAGGCAGCCACAGGATCCCAGCAGTTGGGAGGATGGAAACAAAACGCTTTCCTGGGGTCTGTTGAAATAAATCTTTCCTAGTGTTTTGTCACAGCGCATTGGAGAATTGGCATTGTTCCAACTGTTTTCACGCAAGGAACAACATTATGAATCACATTAAAAATAACTTTCAGGAGGCTGCATGAGTAGAATGGTTAAGAGTTTGGGTTTTAGATCGTCAAGCCTGGGCTCTTGCAATTTACTAGCTGTGTGACCCTGGACAGATTACTTAACTTCTCTAAGTGCTGCGCTGCCTGTAAAGGGGAGTGGGGGGCAAGGGGGGGATGGCAATGATACGTGCCTCCTAGCGCTGTTATGGGGATGCAATAAATGTGTGCCATTGAGCACAAGGTCCAATGGTGAGGGCACAGCATCACCTCACTGTCCTCTGCCTTCGCCTGTTTCTGACCCTTCTTCACCCAGCTACTTTCCACTCTTCTACTCAGTTCATTATTAGCACAGAAATGTGCACCCGTAAGACGTCTTTGTAAAGTGTCTTGAGGTGTCCTCTAGAAAGTTGGATCACGCTGATGAGTGGTGATTTATTCACCAAATTTTTTGTTCTCTGAAGGTGATTGTACTTGTGCTGCTGTATTTCTGCCTGTGGATAGTGGAAGGATCCATGCTACTCTTTTCAGGGAGAAAGAATCTAATTTTATTTTTGCCTTAACACTTTTGCAAGGTCAGTAGGAATAACATTTTTGAAACTTCATTGAGGTATTTGTTGGATAATTTTTGATAATCTTACTATGTTATGTTTTCATTTTGAAATTCAAGGAAAGAACAGTCACATTCTATTTCAGGTGCAGAGGGTTTAGAGTGACAAACAGAAATGACCAGCTGTTTTTGCAGAAATACATTCAATTATATGTTGCCATTTGTTCTCAAGACATTAGGACAGGGAGTAATGTTGATCAATGAATCTGGGTCTATGATAAGACTTTCATAAAAATTTATGATATTGTTACTTTGGTTAAGCAACTATTTAAACACTCTATAGGTGGAGTACCCCTAATCCAAAAATCCCAAATCTGAAATGTTTCAAATCTGAAACTTTTAAGGAGCCAGCATGATGCCACAAGTGAAAAATTCCACACCTGACCTCATGTGATATGTCACAGTTAAAACACAGGCTCATGACACACTGTTCATACAGTGTCCTCAAGAGAAAAAAGGCTCTCCCAGACTCCTTCAGCTTTGATATATTTTTTTCTGCACAAACCCAGATTCCCCCAAGCAAGCACACCCACAGAGGGTAATAAAATGGCACGTGTGGAGGCTGGATGCACCTAGGGCAGGTTTTTCATAATACCCACATGGGGCCAAGACCTACGTGCACTACTCATTGTGGCTTTTTGCTTATTCTCTGCTCTGTAGTAAAGATATTGTTGAAAATGTCAAAAAGGTCTGAGATACCCCTACAGGTAACAGTGATAAGAAAAAGAGGAAGCATCTATGTTTATCTATAGCACAGGAAGTCAAGCAATCAAAGAGACTAGACAGCAGCGTAAGTGTGAAATGTCTTCCAGGAGAGTATGGTGTGTTGGGATGACCACCAAATAGGACCAGAAGTAACAGAGGATAAACTGTTGAAGTTCCATGCTCAAAGTGGTGAACAGAAGTTAATGAAAAATTTAAAAACTGCATAGAGCTAAACATGAAGATCTCAAGCATGTGTTGAAAGAGTAGATCCATCAGCATCGCAGTGAACATACGCCACTGAATGGTACACTGATTGTGAAACAAGCAAAGATCCATCACGGTGAACTGAAAATTGAAGGGAACTTTGAATATTCAATAGGCACATTTCAGAAATTTAAGAAAAGATATTGGATTAGATTTTTTTTAAATTTATGGTGATAAATCATCTGCTGATCACAAAGCAATGGAGAAATTCAACGATATGTTTGCCAAATTCACTGATGAAAGTCTGGTGCCAGAACAAGTCTATAATGCTGAAGAAACATCACTGTTTTGGTGTCATTGCCCCAGAAGGACATGGACTTCAGCTGATGAGACAGCCCCTACAAGAGTTAACGATGCCAAAGACGGCATAACTGTGCTGCGGTGTGCTAATGCAGCAGGCGTGTGTAAATGTAAACTTGTGTGAGAGGCAAAAGTTTGTATCCTCACTGTTTTCAAAGAGCAAATTTCTTACCAGTCTATTGTTATATTAACAAAAAGGCATGAATCACCAGGGACATGTTTTCTGTTTGGTTTCACAAACATTTTGCACCAGCAGCTCTTGCTCACTGCAAGGAAGCTAGACTGGATGATGACTGGAATATTTTGTTATTCCTTGACAACTGTTCTGCTCATCTTCCAGCTGAAATTCTCATCAAAAATAATGTTCATGCCCTGTACTTTTCCCCAAATGTGACTTAATTAATTCAGCCATGTGACCAGGGTACCCTTAGGTCAATGAAGAATAAATATAAAAACACTTTTTTGAACAGCATGCTAGCAGCAGGAACAGAGGCCTGGGTGTGGAAGGTTTTCAAAATACACTGTTGCCAATACTTGGAACCACAATGGCTAAAGGCAGAGTTGTGCCTCCCTGGCACAACCTCTGGCATGTGACTATGTTCAGTGATGATGATAAGCAAGGTGGTGACTTTGAAGGACTTCATATGTCAAGTTAGAAAAAAGTGGTGTCTGATCTCCTTACATATTGAAAAAACATACCTTCGGAGTCCATCAGTAAGGTGGAAGAAGTGGACACTGAAGAAGTTTTTAACGTTGATCATGAGGCTCCAGTTGTTCATTCATTGACCAGTGGCGAAGTGGCTGACATGGTTCTGAATTAAGTTGACGGTGATAATAGTGATGATGAAGATGACATTGTTAACACCACAGAAAAAGTGCCTCTAGATGACGTGGTGAAAATGTGTGATGGGCTTACTGGAGGACTATAGCAGTGTGAATTCATAACAGAACAAGAAATCGTGTCAGTTTATAAATTCAAAGAGAGACTTCTAAGACAAAAATCATTGTTAATGAGGCCAATGACTTTGGAGAAAACATTTTGAAAAGCCATCCAGCAGCATGCCTCCTCATTCCTAGTGGACCAACTTCCTGGTCCCTCAACTGCTTCTCATGTTTCTTCTCACCTAAAAAAAATAAAATACATTGTACAGTAATCAAGCACAGCATTGCAAGTGGAGACTGGGAGGCTGCCATTGTTGTTGCTGTTGTTTAACCACTGATAACAGGTATGTGGTGATGTCACTGGGCTGCTTAGTTACCCTGAACACATATTTTTTGACTATATTAATGGTATTTCATATTTTATACTTTAAGTATGTATGTGTGAATAAGTGTAAGAAAATGGTTCCTTATTGGTAGCATGTGATTTCAGAGTCAGGAATGATGGTGATGCCAAACAGATTGTCCCCATGGGTGGCTGAGATAAGATACTTACTTTGTGATGATGGTTCAATGTAGACAAACTTTGTTCCGTGTACAAAATTATTAAAAATAGTGTATAAAATTACCTTAAGACTATGTGTATAAGGCATATAGGAACATAAATTTCATGTTTAGACTTGTGTCCTCTTCCCAAGATATCTCATTATGTATATGTAAATATTCCAAAATCAGGAAAAAAAATCTGAAACACTTCTGGTTTTGAGCATTTTGGAGAAGGAATACTCAACCTGTATGATACCATAAGATATATTTAGGTGGATTTGTATACCATATAGGCCATGTGGTACGTTTATAGGGCCCGTATATGCTAAGCTAAGTAATGCTTAGCTAAGGGCTAAGTAATGCTAAGCTAGTTTATTTGGGGGTCACTTTTATTTCTTTCCATTCATCCTCACTTTGAAGTTTACCTTTTAAAAGTAGGAACACAAGGACTTCATTTATGGGGGAGAATTTATGGAGAATGTTTATTGTCATCATGCTAGTAATAATGATTGTAACAATAATCATAAAAATATATTTACAGGCATTCAATAAATTCTCTTTATGTTCTTTTAAAGTCTCTAAAACCAATTCTGAATAGCACATAGAGAGCTAAAAGCAGTTATTTGAAAGTGACACTAAAGCAGAGTTAAATTTCATTTGAGAAAGAGAAATATTAATGAATATCAACATGTTAATTTCTACACCACTGAAACTGTTTATAAAAATGTGATGTCTTGTGTAATACAAATAATATGATGTCATGTTTAAAAAAATGGTCACACTTCAAATTCTTTCCCTTTTATCTTAAAACCAGCCGGTTAGTAATAGCTCCTTTTGATGTTTGTTTTAGCTGCTTCAGAATGATTTACATGATAAGTTTTCTATTTTGTTGTAAAAAGTTATTGACAAATTCGGCCTTTAACAAAAGCCCAGGTGGTGTCATGCCAGCCCTCTACCTTTACCCTGGCAGCCAATAGGCCGCCCAATTTCTATCACTTGTGGCTTAGTAGAAGCTGAGAGCCAATATTGGTACAGACATTGGAGAGATGGAGTTAATGAGATAAAACCTTGAAAGTACTGAACATTGTGGACTGGAGTGAGTGTTCTTTATATGATTGTTTTTGTTGTTACTTATTATATTTATAATATTGTTGCATCTCTAAGGCCTTGATAATTCTCCTCCTTGTGAAATACACACACACACACACACACACACATGCAATTACACTCACATACACACAAACACACACACACACACTCACAGCAAAGAAATTTGCCTTATCTGGATCTTGCTTCCATAGGGCTACACTTGCTGTGATTTTTAATAAACTTAAGTAGTTCTATAGAAAAAAAATAAAACTTGAGCATTAGAATCTATTTATCTCTTCAATATTTACTACTTTATGATAATATTATATTCCATAGTATTAATATATACCCAGTAGTATGTTTAAATATTATTCTATATGTGTTTGCTCTGATTTTCTCCTATAAATTATATATATATAAAATATATATAATAAGATCTCCTTTAAATAATGTATTGTAATCTGGATTTTCTCCTCTCCTAAGGGGATCATTTTAAAATCTTCACATGGTTGAGCAGTTTTTGAGTCTGCTTTTGTCATTTATCTCATTGCAAAGTAAAAATATAGAATATATAGATTTTCTACCCTTCTGATATTTATCAATTTTTAATTCCAATATCTAAGCAATTTTTAAAATAATTTATATTGACTTATAAAAAATGTTTCTCCTGTCCTGTCATTAAGCTCTCACTATTACAGAGTAATTTTATATCATTATTTGATTTGGTTTTAAAATTTTTATTGTATTTTCTTCCCCCACCTCCTCATGCTTAGTGTATTTTTATTCTTAATTGTCTATCTACTAAGCCTGACACTGTAACCTGATGAGGCCTTCAGGAACAATATATTTGCCATTTTAATCCACTTTCTTTAGACTATATTGTTACTATGTTGCTTAGAACATACAAATGCAACATTGTTATTTTTGCATTATTTAAAGTAATGTTACTTTATATGTAAATTAACTTGTTTAATATGTTAAATCAAATGACCAGAAGGCCATTAGCAGAGGCTATCTCGTTGCTTTGAGTTCCTACTTAATAAACTGCTACCAAACTTAGTAAATAAACAAACCAAAACCTAACTTAAAAGTAAAACAAACAGCCAAGTTTTCAGCCAATCACAGGCAGCCAACACATCACATTATGCCCAAATAAGGCAGATGCCCAGCTGTAGCTAATTAGGTGATTTCTCTAGTTTGCTTCTATATCCAGCCTGTAATCTCCCTGCTCACCCTACTAGGCAGAGCTCTCTGAATCTCTCTGGTTCTGAACGCTGCCCGATTCATGAATCATTCTTTATTCTAATAAATTCTGTTAAATTTAGTATACCTAAAAAATATGAAAGTAACCTTTGTAATCTGCCTTAATTTTTTGTGCCCTAGTATAAACCTTTTATCTATTTATTTTTGTATTTGCAGACATGATGGACTTTAACCTTTGGCATTTACCCCATTTATATTTTAATTTTATGTGTATCTCTTATAGGCATCAGATTGTTGGATTTTGTTTTTATGCTAGTCAGTGACCTATACTTTTCTTGAAGTTTAGTTCATTTACCTTGTACATTTTAATTGATAGCTTTCTGCTACTTCCTTTGCCCTGTAAGCTTTTTCTTTATTGTTGTTTTCTTTTATTCTATTTTATTATGATGGTTCTGTGGCTGATTTTAAACTTATTTCCCACTGAAAAGATTATCTGCCACTCTGATTATGTATTTTTAGCACATTTTGACATAGTTATTACTTTTAATAAGTTAATCTTGAATACTCTTTCAGAAGTGATATGACATCCAAATTCTATGCTGGCTTTTAATTTTGACGTACTAAATATCCCATTAGTCACATCTTCGTCTTCTTTCTCTCCTTTCTTCTCAAGATCTCATATTCTTCTGTTCTTTTCTTTCAAATTTTTAATGTGACAAGTAGGTATTGGGGTATATTTCAGTGAGCATTTTTCCCAAATGGCTTTTTATATTCCTTTCAGATATTTGTATTAGAATGTGATATCTTGACAGTTCATTAAATTATCTTTAATTTATTCCCTAGGAGAGGTTATGAATTTGCAATGCTTTTAAAATATGTATATTTTGTGCATTTGGAACACTTTAAAAATATTATTTATATTTTGTGCTTCTCAAACTATGGTCTAATTAATCCTTTTATTTGATATTTCTAATCATTATTTTTCCTAATCTTTCAATCTACCAGTCCTTAAGGATTATCTTTCATTGTTTTTAAATCCCCATTTACCCTCTTTGGGATATTTTTAGCTGTGTGACTTTATTGATTTTATTTCAGATTTTCTATGACTTTAAAAACTTACCTTTAATCTTCAAAGAAAAAAATTATCTTTACTGGAGTTTATTACCTTTCTCTTAGCTTTGGATTGATTTCTGTGGGAGCCTGCCTTGTGCCTAAAATCTGAGCATCAGGAATTCTTACCTTTCTGGAAAAATTTAGCCTTTTCTCTGAGGCACCAGTCTCCAGAAAAACAAGACAATCACAAGAGACATGCGGATAAGAACAAGTATACTCTCCCACACCAGACTGCATTCAACTCCCCAAACAATTATTTCTATTACATGTAACATATTACTTACCATCAGTAAGGAAGTGCTTGCCCTATTGTTCTTTGATTTCTGACTCACTGCTTTCCAAATGGTGCCATCTTAGCTGCCAAAGAGGTTTGGTTGTGCTTCCTTCCCATCTGGTGGCCTGAAAAAAAAATTCTTCCCTCTTTTTGGTTGATGCCATGGCAAAATTAATACTTCAGCTCATTCATTGCCAGATCTTGCCTTCAACTCCCCCAAATCCAGACATATACATGTTATAAAAGTAGTAATAATATTCCTTAGCAGAGGGTTCTGGGAGAAATTTCATCTATGACTTCTCTATATGAGTTCATCCAAGTGTCTGTACTCAGACAATGCATTCTATCAAAAGCAATCCAAAATATCCCATTAGTCACATCTTCATCTTCTTTCTCTCCTTTCTTCTCAAGATCTCATATTCTTTTGTTCTTTTCTTTCAAATTTTTAATGTGATAAGTAGGTACTGGGGTATATTTCAGTGAGCATGGTTTCCAAATGGCTCTTCCTATTCTTTTAAGATATTTATATTAGAATTTGATATCCTGACAGTCCATAAAATTATCTTCAATTTATTCCCTAGGAGAGGTTGCAAATTTGCTTGTATTTTCATGTCCTTTGGTACAGGATTATTCTCAATTTGGATTTCATTTGTTTGTTCCTGAGTTCTTCAGATTTCTTTTGCTTTGTCATCAGCTGTGAACCTTAGTTGTACGTTCACTTACTGTGTTAGTCTATTTTTATTGTCACAGTTTCTTCATTCAGGATGTCAGTTTTGCTCCCACTGGTCTGCTCTGATGCTTGACTTTTTTATAGGATTTCTAAATTTCACACAACTTTTAATAGTGTTTTTGTACCTTGTTTTGGAAATCTTTTTTTCTTTATGTGTACATATGAATTTATTTCTTTTGGGCATATACCTAGGAGTGGAATTGATGGGTCACATGGTAATTCTAAGTTTAATCTTTCAGGAACTGCCAGAATATTTTCCAAAGTGGCTGCACCATTCAATACACTCACCTGCAATATGTGAATGTTCCAATTTCTCTGTAACACCAACAACACTTGTTATTTTACTCTTTTGATTCTAGCCATCCTAGTGGGTGTAAAGTGGTATCTCATTGGGGTTTTGTTTTGCATTTCCCTGATAGCTAATGATGTCCAGCATCTTTCATGTACTCTTGGTCATTTGTACATCTTCCATGGTATAAGCTCAATCTCTTCTTTTAACGTAGTCTCAAGTAAATTACTTTACAATCATGTAAAGTAGTTTTTAGATGATGGATGTCTTTTCTAGCTTCTTGTCCCTGTAATAGTTGCCCTACTACTAAAACCTGGGTTTTTAAAAATATTATTTGTTTTCTGTGTGTAGCTTGTAGACATTTGCTTCCATTGCTGTTTTCCTGTTTAAAATAATATCTTCTTGTGAGTTTCTCTCTGAGTCTCCTTTTTTGGATTATCTCTTTTTCTGAGTTCAGCTAAGGGGAAGTACGCCATCATTTGTTTGTCTATTGCTCTCAGAAGTTTCATTGTTTGGCCTTAGCTGGTGGGGCAAGTTGGGGTGGGGTGGGAGGGAAACCATTAAGGTATGTTTATGTGTGAAGGCAGAAAGTGCCTCCACCCCAATTCCTCTTTCCTTCATGTTCATCTCAGATGCATTTATACAGTACCTTCTAGAATAATTCACTGTACCATATTACTTCACCATAAGGTTGTGATAATAGTAAGGGAATAGTAATTATGATAATTTGTCAACAACTAAGAATTCTGTAACTGCAGAGTGCTTTCCCAACTGTTACCTATTTTGTAACTGTACAAAGCTCTTGGGCAGTAAATAGGATGAGCAAATGGTTTCTAATATTACAAATGAATAAACTTAGTCTGAGAGATTTGGTAACTTGCTCTTGGTCTTACAGCATGGCCAGATCTTGAACTTAGGTATTCTGCCTGTAAGGCTGAAATCTTTCTATGATGATATCCTGATTTTAAGTTAATGCTAGGGCTTTCAATTAAGCAGAAAAGATTCTTTCTTAACCTAGTAAGAGAGATAAATGTTAGTCTAGCAGCGTCTTTCTGACTCCTTGAAGTCATGCTGAGGTGATAACTGTTCTTAGGAGTGGGACACTCTTTGAAGATCAGCAGCGTAAGCACTACCTAAAAAGAGCTAAAAGCATAACTGAGAAATAGTTTATGTTCCCAAAATTTGGATGACTTTTGGAACTTGACTTATTAATTTTGATCAGTTGGCCTGTCAAACCACACAGGGGATCATTATTAATCAGGGATCATTATTCAAGATATGCCAGTGACGAGAACAATTTCATCTTTCACATTCCTATTTTATCTCAAGGAGTCAATTATACACTGTCAGCATTTCTGTGTGTTTGATCAATAATGTTTCCAACCTGCAGTGAATAGAGTGTGCTGATCAATTGAATGACATGACATTGAATGGTAAATGTGTCTACTTTCAAGTTGTGTAGAAAACTATAATTAAGAGTTAAAGGATAAAGGAGTCATTGTATTTTGATTAGAGTGAAAGTGAAGGGCAGCCTATGAATTAGTAGCCTAGAAGGAGTGAGTATAGTCTCTGTACAACTTCCTCCTGCCTACAGAAACCCCCTAGGGTTCAATCATCTTACTAGTTGTGCAGGCCAAAATAGTTAGCAATCATGTTGACTACTGCCTCTCCTTCACCTGCCACAGCCACACAGTCACCAGGGACTGTACTTTTGATTTTTTAGTTTCTCCAGAATTTTACCCCGTGCCTCCCTCCCCACTGCCACCATGTTGGTGAAGACTCTTATCCTAGTTCACCTGGACTCTGCAAACAGCCCAACTGGTCTCCCTGCCCCACTTTTGCCCCTCTTCAGATCCACTCTCCAAACTGCTGCCATTTGATGTTTCTAATTAGCCTAAAATGCTAAGCAGTTTCCTATAAGCTTTGGGGTAGAGACTAACACTCGCTGGCAAGGCATGTGATTGCAATCTGGCCCTCATTGATCTTTTTGGGCTCACCTCTTGACATCTCTCTTGCCCTTCTTCTTTAATGTTAGGTACTATCCATTCTAAACTACTCTCAATTCCCCCAAATATACCAACTTCCATTTCTCTCAAAGCTTTTTCACAAGCTTCCTCCTTTCCTGGAATGGCCTTTCCTTTATCCTTAGCTACTGCTGCTTCTACGTTGCTTCCAGGACTTCTTACCCGAATTTTCTTTATTTTTTTTTAAATTTTTTTTATTTCAGCATATTACAGGGGTACAAATGTTTAGGTTACATATATTGCCTTTGCCCCACCCGAGTCAGAGCTTCAAGCATGTCCATTCCCCAGACAGTGCACACCACACCCATTAGGTGTGAATATACCTATCCCCTCTTCCCCCTCCCACCTGCCCGACACCCGATGAATGTTATTATATGTGCACTTAAATGTTGGTCAGTTAAGTCAGTTAATACCAATTTGATGGTGAGTACTTATGGTGCTTGTTTTTCCATTCTTGTGATACTGCCTGAACTTTCTTGACCCCAGACTTGTTTATGTCTGATGCCCCGATACCCTATATGTACTTCCATCTTATTACATTGAATATTATTATTGTTTGTTTACTAGTCACTCTTCTCCACTTTGATGTGAGTCCCTTGAGGGCTGGACCATGCTTTCCTTTGGGTTGTCAGCAGATTGTACAGTATTGAGCCCAGAGTAGACCTACAGTGTTTATTGGAGAAACAAATGGATGAACTCATTCTTGTAAATCCACTGCCCCTGTGATATCTACATTTACCTCTCTAAATCTTAATGCCATCCCCCACCATCATCCAGGTATCCAGTTTGCTTTATGTTCTTTCTCTAAGACATCTCCAACTGAACTTCCTCTTCTCCACTCTAACATGGAGAGTTAGTAATTTTATCATCATAATCAATATCAGAGAATCAGTGTTCCATCTTAAGCTCAACCTACCCAATGTAATATCAATGCATTTGATGATGTATACCAATGGAACCCAGATGGAAGCCTGGATCTCCAAGTTCACTGAGATTTAAATTAAATTGATTCATTTTTCCCATGCATCTTGTGAGATATTCACTGCCCTCTCTAATATTTTTCTAAATCCCCACAAACATGCCATTCTTGTGGGCATCTCCCATTCCAATACATTTTTCCTGATGAGCTTTATATCTCTTCTAAGTCTTATCTCTCAAACTATTCCCCTTTCATTGCTCTGTTACATAAATCCCTATATCTCTATTTGTGCATACATCCAAAGTCCTGTATGCTTCCTATCCCAGAAGGAATTTCTGTAGGAGCAAGTACTAAAACAAAAGTCCTCCCCCTGCACCCCCTCAAAAGGAATTGAGTAGAAGCAAAGCAATCTAGCAAAGATGAAGGACAAAAAGCCAGGATGTTGATTTGGGGACTCTTAAGAGTGAAAGGGGTTACAATCCAGGTATTAAGGGTAAGTATAGAGTCAGGAATCTGGACCCAAAAAGATGAGACCAAGGATGTGTGGAAATGGGCAAAGGTAGAGGATAGGGTTGAGGGACAAAGAGATTGTCTGGAGCAAGCTCTGGAGTTCTTGGCTTGACTTTAGGAGCCGGAAGAGCTTGATAACTGGGTGGGTTGGCCAGGTGTAAGGGCCAGGTGTAGCAGACAGTGTACTCTGAAGCTCATCCCCCTCTGATTTGGATATTCTGTAACCTATCAACTCGAGTTTTCCTCAGCTTATTCTAAGTGGTGGAGCTTTTGGTTTCCCTTCTATTTTTGTTGTGAAGAATAACTTAGAATTTGAGTTCCATGTGAAGATGTTTCCTCCATGACCAGAAACATGGCACTGTGACACTTCCTAGGTATCATTATCCAACATCGGGCCCTGGCTAGAGCCAGCATGCAAGGCCCCATGGTTCACTTGACAGCCACTGTGCTGTAGAGAATGGCTTTCAAACTTGGCTGGGCACCAAGGACACTAGAGGAGCATGTTAAAAGTACCAACTCTGGAGAGCTGTGCCCAGAGATGCTTATTAATACACTCAGTGGACTTGAATTTGATAACTGATATCATAGATTTATATGTAACTTGTTCTGTTAGAATAGTACCATTTATATTTCTGTGAATATTAATCTTTAAAAATTGGATTCCCAGCCACTAACTGTGGAAATCTGAGATGAAAACAAACAAACAAGAAGCCTGGGTTAGTTACAATCCTGCAAAGTGTAGGAGCCTACAGTAGACAACAGAAGCTGGTGGTTTTAGAGACAGACGTGAATGTTGTCCATATAAGTCATGCAGTGTATGCTTGATGGAAGGTGGTCTGCCTTTTTAATGTCGAAAATGTTGGCTTTCATATCTAAAAGAATGGGTAAAATTGGACCCATGGGGAAAGAACATAAAGACCCCCTTCAACATTGTGTTATTTTTACACAATTGTGAAATGTAATATGGATGAGGAGATTAAATAGACCTGCTTAAGTGGATGGATCTGTTTCTGCTGTAGTGAAATATAAGAAAAGACTTGTGCTATTTTGTAGGAAAACAAGAAGACAGGAAATGACAGAAAATGCTAGTTACTAAAGAAAGAATTCATCATTTTTCCTTCCTAAAAAGCTTCTTCCTGACTTTCCAATTTCTACTGATGACATCACAGCAATTCAGACCCTCAGATTTTGCTTGTTACCTCCTTACCGGCTTCACTTTACAGTAAACAATGACTCACAGGACAAACCTGGCCCCTATCTGTTTCTGTAGGGCCCCCACAATTGTTTACACATTTCTAAATAGTTGAAAAACTCTAGAGAAGAATAACATCTCATGACTTGTGAGAACTATATGAAATCCAAATGTTAGTATCCATAAATAAAATTTATTTGGAACATGGCCATGCGTGTTCATTTGCATATTGTCTAAGGCTGCTTTCACATGACAGCGGCAGAGCTGGGTAGTCACAACAGAGCCCATGTGGCCTGCTAAGCCCAAAATATTTACTACCTAGCCCTTTGCAGAAAATGTTTGCCAAGCCCTGCTTTAAGTATTAGTAGATTGTAAGCGCCTTAAGCCCAGGAACTGTACCTTTCTAATACTTACAGCTTAAGAAACCTCTAACAGAGTGCTTAGCACATAGCAAATTCTAAATAAAAGCTTGAAAAAAATACATTTTAAAAATAATATAGTACTGGTCGGGCACGGTGGCTCACACCTGTAATCCTAACACTCTGGGAGGCTGAGGAGGGTGGATCGTTTGAGCTCAGGAGTTTGAGACCAGCCTGAGCAAAAGCAAGACCCCGTCTCTACTAAAAATAGAAAGAAATTATCTGGCCAACTAAAAATATATACAGAAAAAATTAGCCGGGCATGGTGGCACATGCCTGTAGTCCCAGCTACTCGGGAGGCTGAGACAGGATTGCTTGAGCCCAGGAGTTTGAGGTTGCTGTGAGCTAGGCTGAGCCCACGGCACTCTAGCCCAGGCAACAGAGTGAGTCTCTGTCTCAAAATAATAACAATAATAATAATATAGTACAAAATGAACTTCTTTTCCCTGCAGCAGCAAACCTGGAGATTTTATTAGCAGGGTCTCAGTATATGCTTTTGTGAATTGAAATTTATTCTCTTGTTTAAATCAGTGCTTCTCAGACTTTACCATGCACACTTGATAAAGCACAGATTTCAGTCTCTGATTCGGTGGGTCTGGGGCACAACTGTGAATCTGCATTTCTACAATGTTCTCAGGTGCTGCTGCTGCTGGTCTAAGGACCACACTGTGAGAACCAATGATGTAAAAATGTTTCCCAAACCAGAGTGGACAACAGACTCCCACAAACAAGGGTGTTAAAAATATAGATTTCTAGGCTTCACTGCCAGACATCCCGATTTAGTAAATCTGGGCTGGGGCCTGGGAATCTGTGTATTTAACAAGATGCCCGAGTGTTTCTGGGATTTCTGGGGTCACCCCTTTGGGGATTAGTGAATATCACAACATCCTCTGAGGTCTGAGTGCTGCTCTCTATTCATATAGTTAGTGCTGTGTTCACTGAACAGTAGATTCCTGGGTTTGGAAGACATTTTCTAGTTTGCTTGTTTAGTTTTCAAAAGTCAAATGACACCATGAATTATTTAGGTTTTTTTTCTTTAATCTTGGACCCTAGGAATGAAAGGAGATAGTACAAAATATGGAAAGAGGAGATCAGTTGCCTCTGAGGATGGTGTCTGAGGAGGGAGCTGTTGGAGGTGACAGAATTTGCCTCTGGGTAATGGATCAGAAGTTGGAAAATACTGATCCGATGTAATTGGTTTCTCACTCCTTGAAGAAAACTGCATAATCCTACATATTCTGTTTCCATTAGAATCTTCAATTGCTAAGAAACCAATAGTTAAGGAAACAATCCTTTTCTTCAAAAATTATAACATAATGGCAAAAATAGTTCCCATAATGACAAAAATGCTAGGCTCTAGTGAACACTGTGCAAAGCTTTTAATTTAAAATTTTTATTTCTTGCTGTGTGAGGCTCTAACAAAAATTTTCAGCAGTGTAGTCATCTACTGGCTGTGCCGTTAGAAGAGATTCTAGACTCAGTGTAAGCTCCTGTCAGCCCTGATTTAGTCACCTGGAAGCTCAAGTTCACCCGGGCTGCACTGCTGGATGAACAGCCGGGGTCTAGGCAGGCGCTTTCACAGAAGCAATATTTGACGGCAGTAATTGACACACATACTCCCTTTCCATTCTCATATGAAGCAAGAAGGAGAAATGAAGGGATGAGTGATGCAGAGGGGAGAGGACTGGATGTGGAGCCAGGCAACCTAGTGTCACGTGGGACCCTGCTACGTGCTTGGAGTGACCTTGAGAGAGTCACAACAATTGCTTTAGTCACAACAGCCCCTCCACTGAAAACCTGAAGGGGTTTTCTTGGTATCGGATGATTTTTATAGGAAAGTGCTTTGTAACCTAGAAAACACTGTATCCACTTACATGACTGTTAATGTGTTCATTAATAGCTAAACAAGATTCATGTCTGGAAGCCTGACACGATGCAGTGTATGCAGTCAGCACATGGTTGTTGAATGAAAACTGAGAGAATGAAATGAGAGAAAGAAAGTCTATTGGTTTCAAATAAATATGTTAAATGCTTTATAGAGCAGAACTAGACTAAGCATGATAAATGAGCTAAGTATATGTTTTGCGGAGGGATCATTTGTTTTTTTGCAGGTATGTGGTTTAGAATTTGTTTCTTAGATGTAGAAATTTACTTTCATTTTTTACCTCATGAATCCGTCTCTGTTAACAAGATAAGTGTATTATTAATAATCTCATATTTTAAAATTCCACGAGTCTTGATGGCATTTCAAATTCACTTTATATTTATCCAGGGTAAGAAAAGTCCTCATTTAAACTGTTTTATTGTTCAATGCAAAATAAAAAAAGAATCTGGTAGAACTTTATTTGCACGTTGACATTTCTGTAGCCTGTAAAGGGGACTGCGTTCTCATTCCTTTCACACTGGTTGCTTACACTGGGTGCTGAGAGGTTACAGACAAGGAACAGATCTTCAGCGTGTGCCCTTAACTAGATGCCTAAACAATTGGAAGGGTGGCAGGTGCATTTATAGAAATGTATACATAGAAGGTGGCCTAAGCAAGAGCAAAAAGTACAGACTTGTATTTCTATATTGGAAAGCATTATTTTAATATAGTGTTGATTTATCAATACCCATCGAGTCCATGTTCTTTTAAAGAGCTGGGTGCTGGGAAAATCATGGTACACAAGACATAGTGCTTGCCTCCAAGCAGCTTCTGGCTTAGTGGGGAGGACAGGCACATTAGTGCCCTGAAGCTGTGGGACACCATCCTGGCGTGGGCTGGGGGGATGACAATTGTAAGAAGAAAGGATCTGGGGGAGTTGGAGTTGAGCAGCCTGTGAGAGTTGATTGCACAAGACGAGGTGAGCCCGGCAGGTGTTGCTCTCTGGAGTTTGAAGCCTGAGGGTGAGGCACCTGGCTGTGAAGACTGAGGTGACTGGTGTGCGAAGACAAGGAAAGGGAGAGGCCAGGGGCAGCCCCGATGACCACACTCCAGCCTCAGTCGTGAGCAAGCCTGAGAAGCCCCTGAGCAGGGCAGGGGTGGGAGTGCAGCGCGTGCTGAGTGAAGCCGGGTGGCCGTGTGCCGCCTGGAGAGAGGGTGCTGCCTCGCTTCCCAGTGGCCGTCCAGTTTGCCTCCCAAGCCCCCTGGTGCTAATTATTATTTCCTGCCCTTGGCTTCTGTGAGATTCCCCTAGTCACAGATCCACCACATCCTTACTTGAACTAACCTGGATAGGTCTTTGTGCTTTATAAGCCAGATCTTAAACTCTGTGGGAGGCTAACTGGAGAGTCCACTGTCTCTCTTTAGAAACAGTCTTACCTTCTCTATTCCCAGGTGCTTCAGGGCTCCTGGTGAGCGGAAACCCTGGAATGCTCCACTGGGAGAGCCACACCTCCTGTCAGGACCTTCCACTCTGCTCCCATGGGTTCCAGACACTCTTCTGTGCCCCCCAGGGGAACAAATAACTAAAAAGTGCCACCCTCCATCCTATCAACTGAGAATCGCCTGTAGTTTACTACTGCTAGCCCCATGGCCTGGGGGTTTTGACCAGTTTCCCATCAGCCCAACCTTGGTTTTATATTTAATACAGCTCTCCTTACATGAGCTTCCTTCATTTCACAGTCACATCATCCCAAGCACCACGATCTGAGCCCTTGGTCATGATGCTACTGAGACATTGCTGGAATCTGCCTCTACATGATCTTGACCTATGGCCGTCAGCCCCTCCCCAGATGACATTGTTGCAGCAATACTGCCATTTGACCCTTACACTAAATCTGAGTGCAATTATTTTCCCAGTTTAACCTTTAGACATCAGTTAGTTGAGGTTATTAGACTAAAAATCCCCAATTGTATAAAGTGCTACTTTTGTTTTTATTTTTTTCTTCTGACAGTAGAATTGAGCAAAAAGGTAATGACTGTGGTCACTGCACTATGCATAACGTCACTGAGTCGGGTGTGCATGGATGCATTCGTAGAGGTGACGCCAGCCAGTGTGACCACATTGGAGTGAAGCTAATGGGAACCCCCAGTGAGATAAGGATTGAAATAAATCCCATTGTTTGCAAGAAGGGGGAAGCCACGCCCAACTGAAACTGTGATTTGATTTCTCATGTTTCTCATGATTTGAGATCCCAGAGGTAATAAAGAATTAGCCAGAAGTGGGACCCAGGTCTTTTGGCTCTTGAAGTGGTTCAAACTCCTGAGATTATCAGGAAAACAATTTTTCGTCTAACTCCACACACAGCATCCCCTTGGTCAGAAATACAGGGTTAGGCAGGACCCAGGGGCTTATCTAGCCTAATCCACCATATGGTCCAAAGCAAATGCTCTCACTGCAGCATCCTTGAGCAGCAAGCTTCTTTGCATAGTCTCAAACTGAGGTTGCTGACAAACAAACTTCTCTTCCCCTACAAACTGAATTCCCTTCCCATATGCTGTATTCTGGCAAAGCACTATGAATTTCCAGTCACCTAAGTCGGAAACTGGGGTCATCTTTAGTAATTCCTTTCCTTCCTTGTATTTTATTACCAGAATCCTGGTTTTGTTTTGTTTTCTTTCTTTGAAGCAGCTTTTCTTCTCTTCTTTCTTTCTGCTACCACTGTTTACCTGCATTAAGACCTCTATTAGTTTGTGCTCTGTCAGTAACTCTCACACTAGATCTATCTTCCTATCTCCTTGATTTTGCCAAATCTCTCCTCTTCTGTGCAAAATTTCCTTGAGAATAAACTGCAAAAACATTGTATTGTACCACCTGGAATTTAAGGCTCTCAACCGCCTGCTACAAATGACCACCTTCCAATTTTATTTCATAATTATTTCTCCTATATAGTACACAGTCTGAACTCTAGTTTTACTGTTCCCTGGAAATGTCACATTTGTTCATAATATGAAGTCTTTTTTATTCAGTGGCCCCTTTCGTTTCCATTCCTGTTCTACCCTTTCATCTATCTAAATTCTGTCTAGGTAATTGACACATCTTCCTATATTCCTACATTCTTCATTAATCTTTCATTTCTTGCACTTCATTGACACTTGGTGACACATAACCCATCCAACCATGCAATGTGAGTGAGTATGTATGTGTGTTGGGGAGGGTTTATCACTGTTGAATGTAAGCTCAAGGAGTGCAAGTTCTGTACATCTATTGAATTTAAGTGGGAATTGTGGTTCTATTGAGAAGAGAAGTGCTGATAGTAACTTTTTTGGGGTTGGTCCTAGAGAAGTTTGTTGACAAGAGAATGAGATGCTCAGAATGTTCATAAGCAGAAAGCAGGTGAGACCTGCATCAACCTGTTGTAGCTAGTGCCAGGTAAGACCGGAAGGCCCTTTGAAGCATCTGCTAACTCTGGAGTCATGAGGACAAAAATAGGGGTGCAGTTTAGGCAGGCAGGTCAGGTCGCCAACACCTGGTGAGCAGAGCAGAAGGAGCTAGGGCAGGGTGAGCCACTACACACTGGTCTTAAAGCTATTTGATATTGAGGCTGGTGTCCTTGACAAGTAGACAACATTCGTCCCCACAAAGGAGGCAAGTTCTGTGAAACAGAACAACCTACTGTGTCTTTACAGAAACAAAACATTTTTAAGTGAAAGAATCAGAGGGATCCTTTGATTGTGAGCAGTAACATTCTGATATATAACAAACAACTACTGCTTAATTTTTATTTTTATTTTTGATTTATTTTCATATGTACCTATCACAGGCATATTCCTTTGACAAGGAAGTATTTTGAGCATCTGTTAGTTCTTTGCTGAAAAGTTTTCTCAAGGGCAAAAGAACAGAGCTTTGATTATGTTTTTGAACTTAATCCATTCTGGAATTTTTAAAATTTTTATGTCCTTGATTAAAATGGTGATTTGAATTTAAAGGGCCAGACAATTTAATTAAGTGCCAGTTGATGGGTGCCAATGGGCCCCAATCTCATCTTCCCTTTCCTTTTCATGTATTTTTGTTGTGAATCTTTTTTTGCTTTTTCCTGGCTAACCAATAAAAATGCACAACTAACTTGTTTACCCTTAATTCCTAGCTTATTTTTGCTGTATATTTTATTTTGTTGGCGAGATATTTTAACGGCTTTCCTCCCGTTAGCAGAATTTATGGTAGAAAATTGCTTTTGCTTTAAGAAAAGAGACCTAGCAGGGCAGAAATTTTAAGCTGATCACTTACTTTCTGAAATTTTAGCAGAAATAAACAAGTTGATTAGTTTGAAATGTAATTCATAGTCAATGAGTTAAAAAGAAATACTTGAGTTGCTGATTACAGCTAGCTCGAATAGACCCCCTAAAATGTAATTCACTTTTGGAATGATTCCAAATGGCTTCTGTCTTAGTCAGGCTTCTCCAGAGAAACAGAAACAATAGGATAGAAAGAGAGATATAAGAGGAGATTTATTATGGGAATTGGCTCATAGCATTTCGGAGGCTGAGAAGTCCCACAACACTGCTGGTGTTAAGTCCTGGAGTTTGAAAACGCAAGACCCAAAAGTACTGATGACCAAGGGCAGGAGGAGATGGAAGTCCCAGCTCCAAAAGAGGGCGTGAATTCACCCTTCCTCTGCCTTTGTTCTGTCTGAACCCTCGACAGATTGGATGATGCCTGCCCATGTTGGTAAGAGCAGATCTTTTTCACTCAGTCTACTGATTCAAATGCCAATCGCTTCCACTCTCAGAAACAGCCTCACAGACACACCCAGAAATAATATTTTCCCAGGTATCTAGGCATCCCCTAGCCCAATTTAATTGACACATAAAATTAACCCTCAAAGTTTCTTTCTGCTTAAATTTTCAAATTTCAAAAATTTCCAAATGCTGTGGTAATAGGTAGGTAATAGGTAGGTAGATCAGGAGGTTTGATCAAATCCTAGTTTGAGTTCTCTTTTGGCGAGACTACTTCCTAGGTGCTGTTCTGAGCTACCATAAGGAAGCACATGATACCTGTTGTCTGTTTCACTTTTCCTAATGCTGAAATTGATCATTGGGTTCAGGTGTTGTCAGCCTGATCCATCTATTATAAATCCCACATAAGCTTTTCACTTTATAAACTTAGTAGCCATTATTCTAGAGACATTACTTGAAGAAGGAGAGACTATTATTTTTTAAAAATAATTTTTAGAGTCAGGTTATGACTTAATGATAAAACTATGTGGTTTTCCTGAAAGTTTGTTGTGGTTCAACTTTTATCTTTGTAGATTTTAATGCAGACTCACAAGGAATCTTTAATTAGCTGGTAGGCACATAGTATTTCCCTAGACACTCTGTACAAAAACCAGCCCAGAATGACCCATGAGTCAGTGAGGAAAACAGGGCCAAGTCTAACAAGGAACAAAGGTAAATGTAAAAACAGTAACAAGGCCAGTTGTGGTGGCTCACGCCTGTAATCCTAGCACTCTGGAAGGCCAAGGCAGGAGGATCGTTTGAGCTCAGGAGTTCGAGACCAGCCTGAGCAAGAGCAAGACCCCATCTATACTAAAAAAAAAAAATAGAAAGAAATTATATGGACAACTAAAAATATATAGAAAAAATTATCCAGGCATGGTGGTGCATGCTTGTAGTCCCAGCTACTTGGGAGGCTGAGGCAGAAGGATCGCTTGAGCCCAGGAGTTTGAGGTTGCTGTGAGCTAGGCTGATGCCACAGCACTCTAGCCCGGGCAACAGAGCAAGACTCTGTCTCAAAAAACAAAAACAAAAACAAAAACAAAAAAACAGTAACAAAGCTGGAATCAGTGAATACTGCCTTGTTTATACATTTATAGTTTACAAAGAATAATACCACAGTGAGTAATACTGAAATATCCCCATTCTCTGCATACTTCAACTCATTAACTTTTAGCGTTTGAGGGTGAGGGAGTAAATAATCCAACTCATAGGTTCCTATCCTGATCATCCTTGATGGCTTTCCACTGCCAACCCTAGAGGACTCAGAGAAAATGAGGGGAGAGCAGGTGGGAAAAGCTGGAAAAGAAGATCCAAATCTGTAGTTATGTTTGAAGATGATTCATGGATAATTGACTGTTAAATGTGAAAGACAAGTTATGATGTCTTTCCCGACTCAGGAATCCCTCCAAATGCATCTCTGATAGATGAAATTGAACTTTTCTTTCTATATTCTGCCTTTTTACCTGTTGAACATTGTTATTTTTACCATTGACTCACATGTTCTCTGAGGGCAAGAAATTAGTCTAATTAATCTTTATATTCCTCCTAAGGTGTAGCACTGTTTAGTTTACTACAGATGCTTACTAAGCTTGTGCTGACTAATCAAAATTAAATACATATATATTTTTTAAATTTGTATAAATTTTATGGGGTGCAAGTGTAATTTTGTTACATGCATAGGTTGCATAGTGGTGAAGTCAGGGATTTTAGTGTATCCATCACCAAAATAATGTACATTGTACCCATTAAGTAATCTCTTATCTTCCTCCCACCCCCTCACCCTGTGAGTCTCCATCATCTATCATACCACACTCCATGTCCGTGTGTACATATTATTTAGCTCCCACTTATAAGTGAGAACATGTGATAGTTGTTTTTCTGTCTGACTTGTCTCAGTTAAGATAATGGCCTCCAGTTCCGTCCATGTTGCTGCCAAAGACATAATTTCATTCTTTTTTATGGCTGAATAGTATTCCATTGTGTATATATACCACAATTTCCTTATCCAGTCATCTGTTGATGAAGACTTAGGTTGATTCCATATTTTTGCTATTGTGAATAGTACTGTGATAAACATTTGGGTGCAGGTATCTTTTTGATATAATGCTTTCTTTTCCTTTGGTTGATATTCAGTAGTGGAATGGCTGGATTGAATGGGAGTTCTATTTTTAATTCTTTGAAAAATCTCCATACTGGTTTCCATAGAGGTTCCAACAGTGTATAGAAGTTCCTTTTTCTCTACATCCTCACTGACATAATAATAGCCATTCTGGCTGGTATAAGATGATATCTCATTGTGGTTTCAATTTGCATTTCCATGATGATGTGATGTTAAGCATTTTTTATAGCCTGTTGGCCATTTGTATGTCTTTTTTTTAAGTGTCCATTCATGTCCTTTTCCCACCTTTTAAATACATATATTTAATACCTTCCAGCTTCAAGGGGGGAGGGTTCTTAGGATGCCCTCCGTCATCTAGTGTCTAACCACGGACAGAAGGCAGGAATGAGACGAACAGCTCAAGCTCTCTCAGCCTCATCCATTAACCTCTGTCTCTGGGCCCACATGGCCTCTTTCACCAGTGATATCAGGAATTAATAATGTGCTCCTGGAGGCTAGCTCCTCCACTTGTGGGTCTTATCCCCCTTCCCATACGACAATTTGGAATTTGTTTAAAAATTCAGTTGAATTTTCAATTTCAATATTCCAGGCACTGCTAAAGTGACCATAACAGGCTCATCAATCCCTCCTTGAGTTTTTTTCTTATTCTAGTTGCTGCTTCCAGGTGACAAATGGATAGCACATTACGGGAAGCTTAAAGGTCAGCAGGGAGAGGGATTACAGCCGGATGGGGGATGGAGGGACAGAGGTCAGAAGGCGTAACCCAGCTGCAGGGATTGTTCTACCAGAAACCCAGAGCACAATGTCAAAGAAGCATGTGAACCTGCACTTAGTGGGAACTCCACGGGGTTCCACAGGTTTCTACGGCCACATGCCAGCCAATAGAGCAATCCTTTTTCCATCAGTCCACACACTTTATCATGTAGGTGGAGTCTACTTTCCCTGAAGGTCACGATTGGAGTCTCTGTGTGACTCATCCCAACCTGCATAAGTTCTGGCACTTTCATCCCAAAGTTTCTCATGTTGAAGCTACTGTACTGAGAACATTTCCCAGAGTGAGACACCACTCATTTCCATCAAGTCTGTCTCTTTTCTGCACCTCCCTTCCTCCTTTCTAGTTCTATAGTGCACTTTGCCTCCATTTATATATTTTCCCATCAAAGTTTCTCACAGTTTTTGTTCTCATTTTCCTGCTGTTCATTAACCATACACACCTGATAGTCTGCTTCTCATCACCCCCTCTAGTCCCAGCTACCTCCGCTCCTTGCATTTATTCTGCCCCTTCCTGCACAGTCCTCACCCAGAGTCACTATTGCTAACATCGAACAATGTCCACTCAGCCACATCAGTTCCCTTCCACCCCTCCCCCAAACCACCAGCACTAGGCTCCTCCTGTGGTTTCCGGTTGCTCTTTGGATAAAGTCTCAAACATCTATCCTTGGCTACATTCACATGGTCTTCAATTTCATCTCACGGCACCTTCTATGCTCGCCCACCCCAGGATTCATTCCCTCAGCTTAGAAAGTCCTTTGACTGCTCAGTTCAAATGCCTTGTCCGACCAAGGCAGGACCCCATCATATGCTCTTATAGAACTTTTTCCTTCATAGCAATTATCTTTGTATTCATTTGTAAGAAAATTATTTAATATATATTTTTTAAAACCCTATGTCTTCTTTTTGTGTACTAGCAGTCAGTAGCTAAGATAGTAGCTAATATAATAACCAGTCCTTAATAGATGTCCAAAAAAAATGATGAATTTAATGATCAACTTAAATGAATCTACTTAATTCTGTCCTCCCTTATCTTCTTCTTTATTTTAATAGTAACAGTTCCAGAAATGTTATTTAATACAAAGGAGGTTATTATGAGCTGTACTTTGGTTATTCTCTATCTTATTCCTACCTCCTGGCCTTCCACTTGTGGCTACTTCTACCACAACTCCATGGTACCACTGGCAGCTGTCAGCATCCCCCTGGGAGAGGCCACACAGGACACGTGGAATTTAGCCAACATCCTTCTGTTGGTGCTGATACCTGGAGGAGGCTGCAATGCTTAGCAGCCTTCATGGAGATCTCCCCAATATGCAAATGAACTCTCTGCTTTTAAAAGGAGATGCTTATACTCATATATTAGCTTGGGCCTCTGTAACAGAATTCCACATACGGAGTGGCTTAAACAACAGATATTGATTTTCTCACAATGCTGGAGTCTGGACGGCCAAGATCAAGGTGCTAGCAGGATCGGTTTCTAGCAAGGCCTCTCTTCCCAGCTTGCAGACAGCCACCTTCTTGCCGTGTCCTCATATATCTCCTCTGTGCAGTGCACTTCCGGTGTCTTTTCCTCTTCTTATAAGAACACCTGGCATATTAGATTAGGGCCCTGCTCTTATGACCTCATTTAACCTTAATTACCTCCCTATTTCCCATTGGGAGTCACATTAGGGGTTAAGACCCCAACATGTGGATTTTAGGGCACACAATTCAGTCCATAAAACTTTTTAACACTTTCCCCAGGGGTCTAATTTTAAATTGAATCTACTATCCTAACTATAAAACTTTCCATTTCTCTTCTAATTCTTACTGATAGATGACTTACTTTAGAAGGCCCCATCAGGGATTAAAGGATTATGGCCACTCTAACTATAGTATTCTTTTGTCTGTTTCTATCAACTCTAGGAGAATTGGACAAAAATTTGAAATGAGCATATGTGAATTTTTTTCTGCAGTTGTCTAGTTTTTAAGTTAAATATTTGACTTAATATAATGATAAATAATTTTACGTACTAAAAATAAAGTTAAACAGATGCAAATAGAGTAAAAGCAGGGATAAATTTAGAACTAAGACTGGAATACAAAACAGTTTGTATTTCTGAAAATTCTGTAAAGTACTTAGCACATCCTTACTTAAAAGGAACAATGAGGTAAATATTTCTGTAAATCTACTTGTAAACGGGCTTTTAAAAATGACGTAAAAAACCATCCTCTAATAAATGCTTGCATACTAATTAGCTAAATGCCCCAAAGCTCAAATTTTATCTTCTCAGTAATGCAGACCCTGAACAACACATTCACATCCCTTCCCCTCAAATCCCCATCTTCCTTTCATTGCTTTATTTATTGCGATATTTCTTTATATCATTTTCTGCAATACGTTATGATTTGTGTGTTTCATCTATTGTCTGCCTCCTTCAACTAGAAGGTGAACTCCGAGAAGTCAAGGTTTGTGTCTGATATGTTCACCACTGAATCTCCAGCTTCCAGAGCAGCACATAGCACACGACAGGCACTCAATACACATTGGCTAAACAAAATCTTAAATTAGCAACAAGTCAACTATCTGTCCAGTTGGATTTTGATAGCCAGCTCTTTGATTTTAATGTAAACTAAATATAACTTACAAAGCAGTACCTTAGAATCACCTGAAGGGCTTGTTACAGTAGATTGTTGCACTCCACCCCCAAATTTGCCGTTTCTATAGATCTGGGGTGGGCCTGAGCATATGCATTTCAAACACATTCCCAGATTCTGCTGATGCTGATAATAGAGGAACCACACTTTGAAAAACACTGCTCTGTGGAAACCAACACTCAATAGCATCTTGAAATGTTGGGAATTAGTATTAATTTTTAGCACCTGGCCTGAGCTCATGGCTTGAAACGTCTGCTATACTATAACTCATTAATCCCCAACCTTTTTGGCACCAGGGACCAGTTTCATGGAAGACAATTTTTCCATGGACAGGGGAGAGGGGAGGTGGAGCTCAGGTGGTAAATACAGATGAAGCTTCACTTGCTCA
>CM052440.1:62426417-62484992 GCA_028533085.1 Varecia variegata
CCAACCTTTTTGGCACCAGGGACCAGTTTCATGGAAGACAATTTTTCCATGGACAGGGGAGAGGGGAGGTGGAGCTCAGGTGGTAAATACAGATGAAGCTTCACTTGCTCACCCGCTGCTCACCTTGTGCTGTACAGCCCGGTTCCTAGCAGGCCATGGACCAGTACTGTTCTGCGGCCCGGGGGTTGGGGACTGCAGTTATAACTAACCTACAGGGGCAAATGCAGTGGAGCACTGGATTGGTATATCACCTGTGCTTTCTTTTTCTTTGACTCCCTCCAACTAATGAAGGAGAGTGGTGAGTCCCCACAGGCTGTCATCTCAGCCAGGTGTGTTAAATATGGGCCTTCACCATGGCAGTGGACTCACATCCAGGCATGTTTTGGCCCTCCCCAGAGTGTCTTTGTTACCATGATGAATGAATGGAAATTTCCCATTGGAAAGCTGATATGGCTTTTCTTTTGGTGGAATCTTTAAAAAAAAAAAAAAAAACAACTCTAATGCAGCATGAGAAAAAATAGAAAAGCATGCCAGCTATTGAGATTATAAGATTTAGCCCTTCCATGGTGGCTTTCATACTGAAAATTTGTTGCAACCATTAAAGAATGCCTCAGGCAATCCTGGGAGGTGACTTACACTCTCAATATTTTGTTTTTTCAGAAGTTGGAGACAGAGGTTTGGCTTCTAGCACATGTTTTTGTGGCCTACCCTCCCCTCTCCTCTTTTTTTTTGGTGGGGAGGTCTAGTTATACAGTGAAAGAGAAACGGGAATCAGGCCTTAAAAGTCAGATTCTCCTCCTAGTTTGTAACCTCTCATGGCAGGTTATTTCCTGCTTCAATTGTTATTCCTGACAATTCTATCTTTCATGTGCAATGATTAGTTATTAAGGTAATGATCTTAAGAATCCTGACTCTTTTTTCATCATCCAATAAGGGTGAATTTATAAGAAAAGAGAGGTTTTGCTTTGTGGACATTCTTCTGTGTTTAAAAAAAAAAAAAAAGAACAAGAAATGAAATGTGTGCAAAATTGTCAGCAAAATAAGCACAACTCTGTTGACTTAGAAATTTTTCAGTAACAAGTTCACTCTATTCAGTATATTGGGTTAAATTTATTTTATAACCCCTAAAAGTTTGAGAGGGTGGGAAGTTCATTATCAGAAAGAATGTCGGCTTTTATTCAATGAAAAACACATACAGAGTCCTGAAGATTAGGCAAAATATTTCTCTCATTATCAAGCCTACCAAATTTACCTTGACCAAAAAAAGAGAGTAGCTTCTCTTTCCTTTTTCTTCCTTTCTTCACTTAATGTTTGTTGTGTGCCTACTATGAGCAAAGCAAAGATTCTGGTCTCATAGACTTGGATTATAGTAGAGGGGAGTCATCATTATTGATCATCGATAAAATATTAACACACACAATAATTCTGATGTATGTATCCAAACTACGTGCTGATTAGTTCTTTGGAAATGTCAAGACAAGGCTTTCAAGTAGGAGGACACATGACACAAGTCCAGAAGGAAGTGTAGGACTGAGCCACGTGGACATTTGAGGGAAGAGCATTCCAGGAAGGGGTAGGTGCCAGTGGCCTGAGGAAGGAATACAACTGATATAGTCAGTGAACAACAGGGAGGAGATGGCTGAGGCAGAAAGTCAGAGCTAGCGTGGTCCTCATCAAAGGCAGAGAAATACAGGAGTTTGCAGAGAAATATGGATCAGGTCTCATTTTTTTAACTTTCCCCAAACCAATAGGATGGTTAGCATAGGTAGGAGACTCAAAGGATAGATGTTTGAATCTTACAAGATACTGTTTATGACTGGGTAGAAGAACTAAGGTATGTTAACTTTTCTCTAGAAATAACTGCAGGTTAAATACAGAGATTGTGTCTAATTGCATCATTTTTTCACAGCATTAGAATTTTAAGACCTTAATCTTAGCTGCTTATTTATCACAGAAGAGCTCATGTTGCATCTCATGTGATTCCTTAACAGGAATCACAATAAGAATTTGTGTATAGAACTTGGCCCATTCTGTGCCTCTCCCTCACATCCTCCTACTACATTCTACATGCACTAAAATTGAATTTGAGCATATATTACATCATGTAAATAGCAATTTAGGAATTTAGAATTGGGTTGAGTCCTTTGTAAGCAATACATTTTAAAATGAACTAATTTGCTGTTGACCATTATGATTAGAATAATCACCCCATTGGAATGTGTGTACAGTAGAGATAAAGGGAATTAAACTATGAAGGCTGATTAGTCCATTTTCTTCTATGACTAGTTAATGTTTATATCCCAGGAGAACCATAGTCTGAACATGCACTAAGGTTTTTCTTTATGACTCTCATAGATTTAAGCTGGACTAGGGATGTTGATTTGCAATAAAGAGTGGCATACATCAGGAAAATAGCCAGTCTAATTTTGATTATTTGGGAGAATGAATGTCATTGGATTAATTTTTTTGTAGTTTGCCATTTTGCTTGTCTTTTAATGTGGTTTCCTTGCACAACAAGAAGAAACATCATTGACTTTTATTTATGAGTAATTTATTTGGTGGTGGTTTTTGTTACATTCTCACAGGGTGTCTTGAAGTGTGGGGTTTTTTAATTATGCATTTTACAACCGTGGGTGTACTTGTAAATGGAGAACCTTGGATGGGGTTAGGGGTAGGAGGGAAGCCCTGACTTGCCTAATAATGACCAAAATAATATCCTTTGCTCACAATATGAGGCAATGAAGTTACGCCTTGGAAAAGTGATTTGAGGGCTTTTCTTTTTCCATAGTAGAGGTGACCATCTGTGCCAATCCACTCATCCACCCATCCATCCATCTTCTCTCACATCACTCCCTTCATAACTAACACAAATCAGACACTACAGTTCTGGTACCTGGGAAATAAGCCAAAGTTTCAGGTCCACAAAGGGACTAATCTGCAGCCTGACCAATGGAGGTGACTACCAGTGACAACCTGGTGGAAATGGAGGGGTTGGGTGGAGTGGGGTTCACACGTCTCCTCCCTTAGGGAAGTGGCTACCTTCATCTCAGGGGTCTTCCTCATGCCTGTTCTCAGTCTTGTTCTTGGTTTGGTTTCATGCTAGTCCATGACACAGCCCCCACAACAATCTTCTCACCAAAATAGCAGACAGACAACTGACATGCAAAGATTGGCAGACAAATATCTCTCTCAACCCGCACATGCATGAACATACACACGTGCACAAATAACGTAATAACATTATTTACCTTTGTATATCTATCCACACATCATCACAACAGATTGGATACATGTTAGAAGAATGCCTATAGAACGACAGAATAGACCATTGTTATGTCCAAAGACAGGCAGAATGAAACTGGTCGTGCTTGATGTTGCCAGGAAGACACGTTGTATCTGGATCAGGTATATTAAAGATTTAGAAATTTTTATGACACATAGGTTACATGGGAACACTTTGAAATTGCAGAAGAAACCATCAGGAAACCTGATAGAATGAATATCATATTTTAAGCAATGGGGAAAAAAAGGCCTAGGGAAAGAGGATGAAACTATTTTGCAGTGATGGTTCCATGAAAAAGTGAATTGAGTTCTCCGTTCTGGCCTGCGTTCCTCTTCAGCTCCCTCACTTTCCAAGAACTTCACATTTTACTCTGTGGCATCAGTAACAAAAGTTATTACCATGCTATTACATGTAGGGCATTTGTATTCCATATATCACCCATGCTGGGGTATCCTGCCATGGGACCCCCGTAATCATATAGAAGGCTGTGACCATGACGTGTTGGGGTTGATTCATCTATGACCACCATTGCCTTGGACATGATCATTGTTCCTGTGTGTCCAGACTAAGCCTGAACGAGGCCTCTCAGTTTCATGCTCAACCAGCGCACTGCTGCTTCCCTCCACCTGGCCCGGAGTCACTTGACTTCTCCATCTGCCAACTTATCACTTATGTGATTAACTTTCTGCTGTTCCATTGACACATTCTTCTATCAGTAGTTACAGAGCACTTCAAATCCGAGATTATTTTAAATGCTTTTTCGGGGGGAGGTGTCTGACTCAGTGTTAGAAAATATAGAAGATGGATTTGCACCTTATTTTAAAAGAGAATGCATTTGAAGATCTAACACCATTGCCTCATCCAAGGTAGTGTTTATGTCATTTGTTTGCTATATGACACAAATTGTCACTTACTTCTGATCATTGTCTTTTTCTTTGATAGTCTTTCTTTAAACTCATGACCACAGACCTTAAGTGGGCCCTTGGTACTGCCATAACGTCCTGCCCTATTACTCTGTGTCATTCATTCTCCCTCACTGTTAGACAAGTATTTCATACTTTCTCTCTCCTTAATCTCCAGCCCATATTACTCTTAGCTGATGATTTTGCTTTTTTTTTCACTGAAAAATATAAACAATCAGAATAGGACATTGACAAACTCTCACCGCCATATGTGGACCATACACCTGCTCACCTGCGTCTGGACCATACACTCTCTATTCCCTCTGGTGTGCTAGAGCCTGTCCCCTCTCAGACATCAGGCATCGTCACTTCTCTTGAACTGTACTGAATCATTACTATTAGCAAACATACGTGTTGTGATATCTTACACTTGTAAAACCCCTCCCTTGACCTCATATCTCCCTTTAACTACCACCTCATTTCTGATTTCCACTTTTACAGCAAATCTGCACAATCATTGTATTCACATGTTGCCTTCACACTTCTCAGTCCTTTCTCTCTTGAGTGTCCTCCAGGCAGGCTTCTGTTTTCACCACTCCATGAAAGGAACTTTACTGAAGTGACCAACGATCTCCTTTCCAAATCCCGTGGCCAATTCGCAGTCTCATCTTGACCATTCAGTGTCATTTGAGTCAGTTCATTTTTCCTTCCCCTTGTCTTTCCTCTCCATTTAGGTTTCCTTTGGCCTCACTGAGCACCTTTTTTTCAGTAACATCCTCATTTTCCTGAATTCTAAATTCAACAGCAAAAGACGACAACAGTAGCATCCCGGGGTTCATCCATGGACTTCTAACCTCTCAGTGATCTCTATCTCTATGAGGATTTTATGTAATCTCATGGCTTTAAACATCTTCTCAACATTTATGTCTTCAGTGGACTTCTGCCCCAAACTCTTGACTCAAATCCAACTGTCTATATTATATCTCCTATTGTGTATAAAATATGTATCTCAAATTTGTGTCCAGAACTGCTGGTTCCCACTACCCCAACCTGCGCTTCCTGAAATCTTTCCCATGTGGTAATTACCAAACCCATTCATCCAGCTTTTTAGACCAAAAATCTTGAATTTTCATAGACTCCTGTTTCTCTAATATATTTAATACATCATAAACTTTATTGCCTTTTATCTTAAAATACACTCAATCTTTCAACCTCCATCACTACTACCCTAACTCAATCACTATCATTTCTTGTCTGAGACAGTTTGCTGAAGTGGTTGATCCATCTCACGTTTCCACAGCAATGTAGGAAAGTTCCAGTTTCTCCAAACCCTAACCAATATTTGGTGTTCTCGGTCATTTTCATTGTAGCCAATCTTGTGTGTATGAGATGGTATCTCATTGCATTTTCATTTTCATTATCATTAATGATGTTGAGCAGGTTGCCCAAGCTGCCTTGAGATACTTTGTCTGTTCTACCTCTGTTTTTTTTTTATAATACTTATCACTTTCTAACATGATGCAAAATGTACTTATTATATTTATTGCTTATTTTCTGTTTCTCTGACAATCTCCCTTTCCAACTAGAATCTTGGCAGGGAATTTTTCTGTTTTGCTTGTCAACGTATCCCTGAGAACCTAGAATAGAACTTGGCATTTATTTGGTCTTGGATGCATATTTGTTGGAAGAATGAATGATCAGTGGCTCTTTATTACAAGGAGTGTCATTGCTGAGAATGGGGAAGTGTTCAAGAGACTCACACAAAAGAAGTGAGGTTGAAGGGTTTTGTCCATTATTTCCCCTGATCATCCGTCTACCCCTTATATTTTCTGTATCTGTCATAGCAGAGGCCAGTGTCTGAGTAGCATGACTAGTTGCAGTAACAGCTACATATGCAGCTATATGTGCGATCTTCACTTGGAGAACTTGATGGAAATGAAAAATTACCATGAAACTGGCAAAGAATTCAAGTAGAGCAGACAGCTTTTATGGGAGCAGGAGGGATATACATATGCAGGGCAATGTCTCTGCAGGAAGGAAAAAAACAGTGACAAAGTATAAGAAAATACTAGCTTTTATGGTGAGTGTGGTGAATAAAGACAGAAAAAGACCTACAGCTGCTGTGGGAGCTTGGCTTTCCCTACTCCCATTTCCTCCCCCTCCACCATGAATATGATCTAAACATGACACTCCCCTGGCAAGAAATCCTCATGATCTCCTCATTCTCTATTAAGTCCTATTTCAGGGTTCTTCACAACCTGGTCCCATCCATCTTTCCAGTTTTAGTTCTCGTTTCCCTTCATTTATCCAACCTTCTAGGGAAAGCAAGGGCTGATTTGATTAGACCCACCAAACTTAATCTCTGCTTGCCTTTAGTCACCTGCTTCTTGTTGATTTTTTTAACACCCTATAGCTAAAAGCCACATACTTAAACGCTATATAAACTTTCACTAGCTTCCTCATAGATAATATCTCTGATGTATATGTTGCCACGGTAACACTTGCTTAAGTAGTTTTTTGGAACTTGGAGGCAGCTCTTGTCCAGTTCAAACTGGTTGAGACCACCTACCCTTCAACTAGGCCTAGGCAAATTCCCAGGAGGTGACATTTTGATGTCAGAGGGCCCCAAACTCCTCCCTCAGATCACGCTAATGCCCCATTTTCTGAACAGGCATCCTATGAGGAGCCACAGAGCCCAACTACATGCAGACCACCGATTGCCTCCCTTTTCCCACTGCCAATCACCTTTCCCCACGCCTTAGACCACCAGCTCCTTTATTCCATAAAGATCCCTAAACTCTATCTTTGGGGAGGCAGATTTGAGACCTGTTCTGCCTCCTCTCATGGCTGTCAGGTGAATAAACCCGTTGTCTGCTGGCAAACCCATGGGCTTATGGTGCAGGAGGCAGAATGAGCCTGGTTCAGTGTCACCAGCAGCACAAGGACCATACATACCTCCATCGAATAGAGATCTGAACCCAGGGAGAGGGTCGTTTTCATCTTTTTGCCTAATAATCCCCCCATTCTTTGCATAGAGCGAGCGCTTATTAAATGTTATTGAAGTAAAACTGAATAGAAAACAATGGTTCACCTTGACTTAGAAGATGTTGAATAGATTTTTAAAAATTAAAGTACAATAATGATGAAATACATTTTGACATACAGTGATTTCCATTATAGGCACATTTATACAAATTCAACTATATCAGATCAATTATTTCCTAAATCAAAAGCAAAAATAAAATAAAAGACAGAGAGAGGCAAAAATAACAACTTAAATAGTGTGGGTAAATTTCTTCCTATTACCCTCAGTGAACTGAGTCCCAGGAGAGGGCAGGAGATGAGATGTGGATTTGTCCTTCCCTTAGTCAGTTTCACTTCCTGTGAGCCCTCATGGTGTGAGCATTTTGCTGTGGTTACAGATATGCATTTTTCATACAACATGGCCTCTGAGAAGAAAGCCAGCATCTGTACTTTATCTGGTACAGCCATGTGGCCCAAGTCTGGAGGGCAAAACATCTCCTTGGGGAATCTTTAGAGATGGCCGGTCCCTCTCCACCATCAAGACTTTATAATAGATTTTCAAGAGCACTTTTGACCCTACATGATTTTGCTTCATTTGCTGACTTTTGAACCCAACTCCCACACAAGATATCACTCCACAGTGCTATAAGCACCATGGTACTAAATATAGGTCATATTTCTAGTAGAGTATCTAAATTTATCATCTGTCTAACATAAAAATGTAATGGAAAACGTACATAGTTTGAAGTAGAGCAACAAAGATAGTTAACACTTATGGACAATGAATATCTAAGAAAGATTCAATCATACTTATTCCTGTTGTGGCAAAAAAAGGTAGATAGATGTCCTAATAAAGGTCTCTAAACTGAATAATGATTTATTACACAGAAAATGGTTATCAGCTGTTCTTCTTCTCACTGAGTACAAAACAGCAGGAAATGTTTAAAATGTTGCATGGAAGATTTATCTCAGATACAGAAAAGATTTTCTGTCTGCCAGACACTGAGATGACTTCTTGAGAGAAGTTACAGAATCTTCTAATGTGGAAACTTTTCTTTTTAACCTCATTCTGTCTGGAATAGTTTATGTCAACATTTTTCAAAGTATGCTCTAGCATTTTATAGACTGTTAAGGGAAGTTTCCCAAAATAAAGATTCTGTTATCAACTGCATTTCAGAACCACTATGTTTAACAAAGTTAAACAGATTTCTTTACTGAAGGGCTTCACGGGCCTTTATTAGGCTCTATGCTTTGTGAGTTTCTGGTGGAGGTACGGGCAGATGTCGTGAAGGCATTTCTAAAATTTACTTGATCATGTAAACCATTTTTTAGAGGCTTCTTTTGGATTGATGTTCTGTGTGTCTTTTTTTGAGATATGTTGATCCAGGTATTTGAAGGTGGTAGATAAATCAGTGCACCGTAGTGCAGTGTTTAAAAAATTTCTCAATTGCATATTCCTACTTTCAAAAACAACACCACAAAACTCCACAGAGACATTGCTTTTAAAAAAATTGCCTAAATAAGGATTCCTTTGGAACCATTTATTTTACAGTTTTACATGTTTTCCAGTGAGGCACAGTGGAGGGACAATAATGAGTGTTCAGGACCAGAAACTAATGGAATCTTAATATTCATTCTGGTTTTTGAATGCATTATTTTTGATAACAACGGTGGAGGCAGAAGTTATGATTATAAACTTGCATGTTGGTTTTTGCTACAGTAGTGAGTGTGTCTCTGAAGGCTCATAATAAAGTGAGAGGCCACTAGAAGGCCACTCATGAGATGCTATAATATGAGGGTGAGAGTTTACCTAGAATAGCTTAACTCACTACGTTATTACACGACAGCTTCCCCATGTAAAGCCAAAGTTTCACGTTATATACTCTTCACGTACTTACAGTTACTGCAGTAAGCTTTCGAGTTCTTCCCTGAATCTCTTGGGGGCTACATAAACATAGCTGGAAAGATATATTGAGCAGAAGTTATTTCTGCATCTGCTTAACTGTCAATTTGAAATGAGGCAAAAAAAAAAAATAGTAAAATAGGAGGCACAATGAGGGAAGGGACCCACAGAATGAGGTTAGTCTGTGTGGTAATTTACCTTAATATTGTGTTAAATGTGTGTGAGAATAAGTTATCTTTAAAGTACACTCTAGAAGTGGTTAGTTCGCACTTGAAGTACTCAAATTAGAAGTCTATGCTCCTTAGGGATCCATGTTAGTCCAGGTTCTTCAGAGAAACAAAACAAGTGTGTGTGTGTGTGTGTGTGTGTGTGTGTGTGAGAGAGAGAGAAAGAGAGAGAGAGAGAGAGAGAGAGATATTTACGAATTGGCTCACGTGATTGTGGAGACTGGCAAGTTTGAAATTTGTAGGGCAGAGTGGAAATTCAGACAGGGAGGTTCCTGTGTTACAGTCTTGAGGCAGAATTACTTCTTCCTCAGGAAACCTCAGTCCTTGCCATTAAGGCCTTCAACTGATTGGATGAGGCCCATTCACTTCATGGAGGGTAATCTCCTTTAAAGTCTACTTATTGTAAATGTTAATCACATCTAAAAAAAAAAATAACTTCACAGAGACATCTAGACTGATGTTTCACCAAACAGCTGGACACCATAGCCTGGCCAGTTGACACATAAAATTAACTATCAGAGTCTGTGCAAGCACTTCCAGTATAGTTGTTAAAGTCTATACCAGAGGTTTGTTCTTCAGAATATTGTTAAAAAATAATCTTATGTATTTGAAATAAGTAGTGGTCAAACCAAGTGATTGGCTACAGAGAGTGTACAGGCACCATCGATCTTAAAACAAAAAGGCCCAGCAGCCTTTCGGATGTAGACCAGAGCTCTGTTTTGTCATGTGTTTTTGCAGGAAGACCCTGTCCACTGACATGACCAGAAGGGGAGCTGACCCTGCCCAGAGCATTGGGCAATCTCCTCAGCATGAATCCGTCCTGCAAGGTTCTTGTAAGAGAGCCCAAAGACAGAACTTACACGAGCAGGTGGTGTAGGACTCTTTCTGTATCTACTTGCTAATAAATGTTTGCATTACAGCAGAATTTTGTCTAAGTCTCTAAGACCTTCTTTCATTCTTACGTCTCATCTGACTTTTATCACCAGAGGCCACAATTTTCACAAAGGTATTGACCCTTTTTAGATGACCAAATTGGCTTAGCTTAGGTCACAACAGGAGAACTTGGGAATTGTGTATTGAGAAGCAATCCATTGAAAGGAACACTGGGATTCCTCTCCATTCCAGTTCACTGCAGGCCTTTTTTGATTTGAATGACTGGTTGTTCTTCTGACTTCTATAGAGTTAGGTCCTCACTATGGACTAAATGTCTTCACATAGGAATAATTGAATGCCAAGAGCTGTTGGAGAAACAAATTTACCCTTCTTTTTCCTTTCTGTCTGAAATGCTTAAAATTCTTACAGAAATTTTCCAGGAAATAAATAACTCTCAATTAGTAATTAATGTGTTGGGTTTTTTACTAATCTTTAATGCAATTTTAGGCCTGAATTGTACAAAGCTCCCTCCCTTTTATATACACCTAAGAGCTATAGGTTGATGCCATTGATGAAAAGCAGTCCTTTTAAGGATGTATTTTGCATGTCATGAAACAGTGAAAATATGCATATGAATGTCTGAATTCAGAAAAATACAGATATAGTCAAGCATCATTTAATGATGGGGATATGTTCTGAGAAATGCATTATTAGGCAATTTTGTCACTGTGCAAACATCATAGAGTGTACTTATACAAACCTAGGGGTATATCCTACTACACACCTAATATATATGGTATGGCCTATTGCTCCTGGGCTACAAACCTGTACAGCATGTTACTGAACTGAATGTAGGCCATTGTCACACAATGGTAAGTATTTGTGTACTAAACATATCTAAATACAGAAAAGATACAGTAAAAATATGGTATTATAATCTTGCGGGACCAGCGTCGTACACGTGGTCCGTCACTTACTGAAGCATTGTTATGTGGAGCATGACTGTATTTGAGCTATTTTAGAACAAAGGACTTCTACTACATTTTATTAGTCTGTTAACATTTCCCACTTAAGCTATGGAAGGTAAGTATTTGAATGCACAGTTAAAAGTGGAGAAAGGACTATTCACTCAAGTGAGTTTTCTTTGAAAACAGCTTTTTTAACCACTTCTTAAGAAGCTAAACAATCCATCATGCTTTATTGCCATGTACTTAGAAGTAGGAAAGTGGATCTTGTCCAAAGAGATACACTATATTTTGATTTAGAAGATATTTTGCTTTTGGATGAATACATTGATTGATAACAGGAATCAACTTTCCTATTAATAGTAGCTCCCTCCAAAGCTCAGTTATACAAATAAATCTCTCACATCTTTTTTAGTAGCTAAGATAGCTGCTTAGCTAATTTATCATTCCTTTCATACAAAGTGGCCTGGAAATAAACCAGAAATTTCTCTTCAAGTTTGTTTGATAAAGCATGGTGAATTCTTATCTGCCTTTAGGAAATATTGCTCTAAACTACTTGGATCCTCAACTAAGTGAATGAAACTGTGGGATTTTAGGCTCTTTCTTCTTGTGATTTTAGTGGATAGAGTAAAGACACCATTTTCTATGTGTCAAAATTTAGTGACAGATGAATGAGAAGTCATTCCTTGAGGGAAGGTGACTCAGATTTTGGTGGACAAACATCTTCCTAAAGCAGTACTTAGCAATGATAGACGGGTACTCGTGCCAGGCATATACATTTTCATAGGAACACAACTTATGCATGCATCTAAATCACACAGATCTATGTTAGCTACCTTCTTGTTTTCATTGTCTGTTTTTTCCACTGTATCAAAGATAACTTCACTGATATCTCCATGCGCAAGTTTAAGTGTTCTGGACCTAAGGTTCCAGGGATCATATCTTGCCTGACTCACACTCATTTCCTTTGCTGCCAACCAGGACTGAAGTGTGCTGAGCAAGGTGCAAGGGCCTCTAAGTGGCCCCTCAATTGTTATGCCCACCTTCACCTTTCTCTTCCCCCAGCTCTGGATTGGCTCTGAGCACAGGACTGGGATTTTGTGTAGGTTTTCTATGCTGCATTCTCATGAGTGCCCTGTCTAGTGATCAACCCCCAAGCTATAGCCTTCTCTGATGCCAGGTGTGTCTGAGAAAGGATCCTAGGGGTTCTTCCCATCTCCTGCCTGATGCTTAGTTTACCCAGCTGGCTTTGGTCCTGCCACATATGAGCACACCTCTCTTAGAGCAATACCGCTATCTAGATTTTCCAACTCCACCCACCTGAGTGAGTACCCAGTGTTGACTGCTCCAAAAGTGGGACTGACGGCCTCCCCCTTGTAGATTATCTAGGCCAACCCAACTGAGTGTCCATAAGTGAGGGTTAGCCCTCCACACGCCTACCTGCTCTCAGCCCACACTCCCCTCCTGTTGCCTCAGAAGCCATACACCTGTGATGGTTAATTTTATGTGTCAACTTGGAGGGTGTTTTTGGATGAGATTAACATTTAAATCAGTGAACTTTGAGTAAAGCAGACTGCCGTCTATAATGTGTGTGGGGTCCTCATCCAATCAGCTGGAGGCCTGAAGAGAACAAAAAAAGCAGTCTCCCCAGGCAAGGGGGATGTCTCCAGAAGACGCCCTTGGACTTCATCTGCACCAGAGGCTCCCCTGGGTCTCCAGCCTGCCAGCCCACTGCAGATTTGGACTTGCCAGCCCCCACAATCCCATGAGCCAACTCCTTGCAATAAATCTCTTTCTATACATGTACATATCCTATTGGTTCCATTTCTCTGGAGAATTTTGACTAATACATTGTCTTGTGTTGTGGTCCCCCAAACTGCAACACTTTAATACACCTTTCAGTTTATATTTGCCTCTGTATATATTCATGTATTTATTGTGGGAAAATGAGGCTTCATGTTGACTTTGGATCAGAGCTCTAATAAGTGATTTTATTTTCTACAGTCATGGGAGAGAGTCAGCCAAAATGTCACCTAACAAAAGACCCAGGCCTTTGCAATTGCTGTTCCCTCTGCCTGAAATGTTCTTCCCCTGATATTTGTGTGGGTTATTCCTACATTTTCACTTAGGTCTATACTTAAATGCCCCTTTTCAAAGAAGCCTTCTCCAACCACTGCCTAAAATAACACTTTCTGTCATCCTGCATAGCCTTTTCTGGATGGATATTTTGTCATAACACTTACAACTACATGGCATTTTATTATGCATATGTTAATTTGTTCGTTGTCTAGCTCCCCACTACGTGTAAAATCCATGGACTTTGCTTTGTTCACCACCGTACCCCTGGTGCCAGGGCAGGAACTTTGCACATAGTAGATTTTGGAAAATATTTGTTCAATGAGTGAATAAATGGTAGGATAATTAACACAAAGCTTGTAAGTTTATGTACTACTTAATTTGAGCAAAGTCAGAATCCTATAGCAAACATTATATGATTTTTAGTAAAAAATATAATTCCCTGTAACAAATATGTTATAAGGTGGAGAGATCATGATAAGATTACCTGACTGGGAAATTAATAATAAATTTTGTGGAGTAAAGAATTGTGTATCAAAGGGACACATTATAGTTGTGATGACAAGTAATGGAGTATACATGGACTTAACCTTTAAGAAGACCTTTGTCCCACCTGGCTGATTTCCAACTGTGCTGCTTGTTCATGGGGCCTCTGGGGTTACTGGAACGTGAATATTCTCCAGCCTTCTCTTGTTTTTCTTATTGAGAAAGGCAATTTCAACAGAGCATTTGAATGTTTATGTTAAAATAAATAAAGAGAGAAGGATATTAGTATATAATTTTTTTAATTCCTAAGGTAAAATATTGTGGCCAGGGCACATGCCTGTGTCTATTCTTATAGATGCTAGATGCTAACATAAGTGGTCCCTAAAAATTAATGGGGACAAACTAATTGGCAAGGATCTCATATCCTTGACACACAGTCTATAGTTACATCTCTCTAGGTTATAGGATAGCTGTGGTGTTTTGTTTTTATTTGTTTCTTTATTGTTTGGATTTTTTTTTCCAATGACATGTCTAAGTCCAAACCTCATAGTGCATATAGAATTCATAATTTGGAAGGGACCTCGTAGATTATCTAGGCCAACCCATTCTTTTCATCTCCTTTTTCTACCTTTCTCTTAAAACACCACACACACACAGTTTTTTACTTCCGTTCCCATTTCTGGTCATAACCATAGGTAATGATGAGAAAGTCATGTTATTGGATACTCCCCTGATATTCACAAAGCCCTGTAATGATTTTTTTCCAATGGAAAAAGATTTATTCATGTTTGTAATTTGCTAAAAGCCTCCTCCTCCTCTCTAGCAATTGCTAAACTCAAGCTGTAAGTGAAGTTTTGGTGCTAGACTCTGTCCTTTTCCCATCTTGCCCCTTCTAGAGAAGTGAAAAGGGTTTCATCTTGTTTCCCTTTGAACATTTGAAAACATATATGCAGAATGTATCCCACATTTCTAAGTAGAGCTATTAATTTACTCATATGTATAGTAAAAAAATTTAGAGCTGTAGTATCCTACTCCATTTAACCCAGAAAAGTCATTTTTTGCTCTTGAGAGATGAGGAGTTCTGTTTTTTGTTTGTTTGTTTGTTTTTTCTTTTGAGACAGAGTCTCGCTTTGTTGCCCGGGCTACAGTGCCGTGGCATCAGCCTAGCTCACAGCAACCTCAAACTCCTGGGCTCAAGCAATCCTACTGCCTCAGCCTCCCGAGTAGCAGGGACTACAGGCATGTGCCACCATGCCCGGCTAGTTTTTTTTTATATATATATATATTTTTAGCTGTCCATATAATTTCTTTCTATTTTTAGTAGAAACAGGGTCTCGCTCTTGCTCAGGCTGGTCTCAAACTCCTGACCTTGAGCGATCCACCCGCCTCGGCCTCCCAGAGTGCTAGGATTACAGGCGTGAGCCACCGCGCCCGGCCAGGAGTTCTGTTTTTAATTGAGGTAAAATTTATACACAATAAAATGCACTGCTCATAATTTTTATGAGATAAAGAGTTCAAATTTATGACCTAGTTTGTGAGAAGTTTAAGACTACTGATTTTAAACAAAACAAAACCAAAAGGGTGATGCAGAGAGATCTATTTCTGAACTCCAAAACCAGAAATGTAAAATACCAGTGTTGAAAACTCTGGACCTTCGTCTGCCTTCAATCACTATTGCATGTGACTGGTGCCTCTTGAAGTGGAAAAACCCAATGGTAAATTGTAAAAGCTAATTATAATGTTAATTCACATCATCCTTGGTAGTATTAACAACTATAAGGATAGTGGATTCAAAATTTTGTGATCTTTTAAATAACCCTAGCCCTCTGATTCACTCAATTGAAAACTACCTGTCTTATTTTTTGTGGACAACAGCAAAGGCATTGGACTAGAGAAAATTCTTAAAGCATAAGGTGTCTCCTGAATTTTGCCAGGAGAAGACCTGTACAGCCTCAACATTTGCTGGCTCAACGTTTGTCATAAAAATTATTTGTGAGGAACCCAAAGATCTAATCTATAAAGCAATTTTGAATGTGGATAATAATATTCACCTCTATTACATTGCTGTAGAGATCAAGTGAGAATTTAAGTACCTGGCACAAATTTAGATTGCCATGCTACAAGATTCATGCGTGGGGGTGATGTCACTAGTGAATACTCTATCTGATGGCATGCCCCCCATCTCATGTAACTGGAATTCTGAACATATTTTTCATGAATGTCAAGAAAGAATTGTACAACCAGGTATGGTGGGTTTCAGTTGATTCAAAATACTTAGCATTCTCTATTTAAATTTTCTTCTTTAATAATGAAAACAAGAAATATCTCCAAGACGTGTTGATTCCCCTAAGCAAGAAAGTTATTATGGTCACCAGAGAACAAGTATTATTGTAATAAGAGCAATGGATACAATTGAAGAATTTCATGGGCGCACACAATATCCTGAAGAAAACTATCTCCTGCAATTTTCAATGCTATCAGACCATTATAAGACACTCTTTTGTGCTCAAAATCTGAGAACTTGCCACCTCAACTTCATGTCACATCTACAGTGTGTCTGTGGGTTATCAGAGATGGAAGATGACCTCAGGGGGAAGTCCCATAGAACTATACCTGTGCCTGAATATCCTAGTGATAATGGCTAATTTTCCCTAGCACATCATATTTTTATTGAATACCTAGTATGTATGTTCCTGAGATGCCAAATTTGAATAAATTATGCATGCCCCAAAGGAGCTCACAGTGTCATGGAAAACATAGCCACATAAACAGATACAGAGCAGTGAATTTAGGGAAAGGATAGAAGTATAACCAGGTGTTGGAAGTATCCAGAAGTGAACGGTGGAGAGGGAAGTGTGTGTGGAGTAGTCAAGGATGGTTTCTTGGAGAAGAGAAACTGAGTCTTAATAGATGAGTAAAACAACTGAAATGCCCTTTACCTATTTGCTCAAGATCACTGGCTGTCTTGCTACAGCATAAAACCACAAATACAGTGTTTGGATCTGTACCTTCCGAGTTTGACTCTGTGGACTGTAATGGATGGGAAGGAGGAAAGAGGCAGTATCTGTACTGCTGCAGGAGAGGCAGAAAGGAGAGGGATTCTGTGACCCTCTAATTGCAGACTTGGCTGTGTATTGGGGTTTTGCCTCATGTCCACCAGGCAATTCTTTTCTGAGTGGCTGTGTCCAGTACGTGCCAGTAGGAAAGATTATGACTTTTCAGAATACGTGGGCTTTGATGTGAATCCAGTAGGGAGTGTGAGGAAGCAGAGCTTCAGCCGTACCCGTTGTCAGCTTGGCAAGTGTCTTAATCCAGGGCTGAACGGGGAGCTTTACTGTCATCAGCTCCCCCAAAGATTGATAAATTGGATGCAGACAGCTGGAGCCTAGAGAGCTGCCAAATAAATCTTTAGGATTGAAATATAACTGTGCTATACGCAGAGCTGGGAGAAACGCCCACACGCCCCAACACATCAGGATCCTGTTTAGAGTTGGAATGTGTTCTATTAGAAATGATAATAATAATTAATATTACGAGGCCTACTTTCTGCCTTGGTGGGAAGGCAGCAGCCTGTGGTAGATGGAGTCTGTGTTGGATGGTGACAAGGGGGTCTCTTCCTCCCACGCACATGCGCCCACACTGCTGGCCAGTGTGTCTGGGGACAGTGTGTAGGTGTGAGTGTCTATGTGGATTTGTGTGTGTCTCTTTCTGTCTTTGTGTAGGGGTGTGTGTGTGTTTGTCTACATGTGTGGGTGTGTATGTGTGTGTCTGTCCATATCTGTCTTGTCTATATATGTGTGGAGAACCATGTGCATATGTGTCTGTGTGTATGTTTATCTTTGTGTACACATGTGGGCATGTGCACGTATCTGTGCATCTGTCTTCATGTATATGTGTGGGCGTGTGTGTGTGGTGTGTGCATCTGTGAAAGTCTGCATGGACTGTGTATGTGCAGGGTGTGTGTGCATGTGTGTATGTGTCTTTGTGTACATGTGTGGACATATTGTGTGTCTCCATGTGTTTATCTGTGTGTCTGAATGCCTGATTGCCTATGTCTGTGTGTGTGTGTGTGTGTGTTTCCCCCACTGCACCCTGTGCTCTGGAGGCCAGGCTTCTAGGTTACAGGTAAGCCCCAGGCTGGATTTCCTCTGCAGTGACTTACAGCCCTGGGAAGTCTGCTGCTCTTCCCTTGGTCGCTTAGCCAGATGTTCAGCACTGCTGATGGGGGCTGAGCACAGTCTGGGCTCATACTTCATCACCTCAGAGACCCTAACAGGAGCGTTGAGAAAAGATATTCACCTCCTTATACCTCAGGAAGGCCCACCCAAGCCAGAAAATGAAAGTCAAGGTCAGTAATACCTGCTACAGGGCACCTATTATTAATAATATTGTACCATTTATTTTCACAGGCTTGCTTGAGGTAGGAGAAGTCAGCAAATGTCATGCTTGTGACTATATAGGTAATAGATTAAAGTATAAAAAATTTCTAAAGTCACATAGTTAATCAAAGGCAGAAATACTGTGTGTCAGTGTTGGTTGTATCATTAGCTGTTTTAATTCCTGTATCTCTTCCCTTCCTAGTATAATTAGGAATATGTACATTTCCATTGGCTTCTTTGCTCAGAAATGAATGCACTATGTTTACTTTGGAGAATACCACAAATGCCTTCTTTCTGGTCTCTCGCATTGTGTTTGAGTTTCATCTGAATTTAGTTGGCTGAAATACTCTGTAATTTTTTAGACAGTTTTGTCAAATAAGCTATAAAAATGTTTAGCCAATTTTTGATCAAAGTTTGATCCCAGTTTCAAAATTGGGCTTTACTCCCAGCCTTCCTTATCCTTGGAAATGCAGACATATCTCAGTGACATATTTTTGCCTAATTCTCCAACTTTCTTCTTGGCAGATACACATGCAATTTAAGGAAATATCTTAAATATTTTAAATCCAACTTGGCTGACTGAGGAGGAGGGAGGGAAATAGTGTTATGAAAAGCAGAATTTGATGTTAAAGAAGTATTCATGAATATTATTATTGTTTTCAAAATTATCATCATGGAGTTTGGGTATTGGTCTTTAATTGAATATTTTAAAAATAAAGAAAAACACAGATCCACCCCCTGCATCCTCAGGCCAGTGTCCTAGAAGTTGAGAGTGGTGGCATCTATAGCTCGCAGCTCATGCTGTGAAATCTCCACCTTCCTCGACCCATCATGGCCTCATGTCATGGGGTAACATAACTCAAATGCCGTGGACTTTCAGAGCTGGAGAATCTTTGCAATCACTCAGCCACACTGAGCCCTGGAGCCTCCTCAGGCACCTAAAGACAAGAAGAGCTCCTGATCCTTCCATGCAATGGGACTCGTCAGTACATTCGCAATGACTACTTGGTGAAGGTTAACTCCACAGCAGGGTACACAAGACCCTCACTTTCTCTTCCTGCCCACATGTCCAGTTTAACTTCCTGACATTCCTCTCTCCCTACTTTACACTCAAGAAATACAGAATGGCCCTTAAACACATTGTGGCATTTTACATCTTCCATCTTTTTATGTTCTGTACCTTCTCCTAGCATGCTCCTACCTACTGGTATAATTGAGAGGCGCAGTCTTAGTTCATTTGAGCTGCTATAATAAAGTACCATACACTGGGTGGCTTATAAACAATGCAAATTTATTTCTTGCAGTTCTGGAGGCTGGAAGTCTGAGATCAGGGTACCAGCACAGTTGGGTTCTGATGAGGGCTCTCTTCCAGGTTGTATTAATAGACTCCTAACTTCTTGTTATTTCCTCACATGGTGGAACAAGCAAGAGAGCACTCTCTGAGATCCTTTATAAAAGGGCACTAATCCCATTTATGAGGGCTCCAACCTCATGACCCAATCACCTCCCAAAGATCCCACCTCCTAATACCATCACACTGGATGTTAGGATTTCAACATATGAAATTTAAGGGGATACAAACACTCAGTCTGTAACAGGTGGCAAGCACACTCTCCCACACTGGCACCTAAAACACCACCAGTAATAATTAATTCCCTTTATACTCAGCTTTGCTTCTCCTGGTGCTTCTCCCCAGCCTCCATAATTTATCTGAGAAGACAACCAAAATATTCCATGCCGCCTCAGCATGATGTCCAGCTGCTTTGCTGCTGGGGAGAACTAAGTGTCCTGAGGACAGTGATACTGAAACTGGCAGAAAGCAAAGAATATGGCTGTTGAAGGCAGAGTCTCCTTTGATTAGAGCTTTGCTTACCTAGCGCAGTGATTCTGTTACACAAATATCAGATGTTTCTGGGTGGCAATTGCATGTCAGAGGTCCAACATGTGAATGTCTTGATGTGCCAGGCCTTCGCCTGAGAGCTTTCTTTGCTAACTTCAGCATACTGATCAAAAGGTTTACATTGGTCTTTATTTATTCTTTCCTTCAATGAGTATTTGAAAATGCAAAAGATGGTTAAAAGTCAATAGAGAGAACTGAATGAAAATTAATTTGTTCTTCCTGATTGTGCCTTTCAAAAACTAGATATTTTGGTTATGGATTGCTGAGTAACAAACCACAAAAGTAGTGGCTTTCCATGACAACATTTATTTTGCTCATGCATCTGCAATTTAGGCTGGACTCAGTGGGGCGAGCTTATCTCTGCTCCACCGGCATCAGCTGGGGCTGTTTGAAGGCTCACGTTGGAATCCTCCCAAGCTCTTTCACTCACGTGTCAGGCAGTTGATGCTGGCTGTCAGCTGAGAGCGTAGCTGGAGCTGTCAGCCCAATTACCTACAGGTGGCCTCTTCCTGTGGCTTCTACTTCCTCACAGTTATGGCTGAGTTCTAATGGTGAGCACCCTGAGAAAGGGAGTCAGGTGAAAGACCATATCTCCTTTAAGACCCAGCCTAGGAGATAATGCAGGATCACTCCTGCCACTTTCCATTCATCCAGGCTCAGAGCTCCACTCAAATCCAAGAAGGAGCATGTGGGACCAGAAATATTGCTATGCCATTTTTAGAAAATACAATCTGCTACACTGGAGCATAAAGAAATTTTAATTGACTTGTTATTTCTGGTTTTCCATTTCATTCCAGTCAGCAAACTCTTCATCAGAGTCAGTTTTGTGGTGGCCAAGAGAGTCCTTTACGTGCCTAGATAATTATTGCATACGATTTCCTTTTTAATGAGATCTTCCATCCATCACTAACATTTATTCGTTCAGAGAGAAAAACTTTTGTGCATATAAAAATTAGGTCTATGTGGATTTAAGGTTTTTATTATTATGGCTTTCAAAACAACCCTACAGACTATTGTGCCAGATTAAATTCAAGCCCATTCACTTTAATTTATAATGGTTTATGCACAATTGAAAGATTTACAGGATATTTGAAATATTGATTTGAGTACGCATAGGTTCTTAGTGGCAAAAGTTTTTTTGCAAAGTTGTTGACCAAACATCTACATTTTCTGGAATATAATTGAAACAGTTACCTAGAAAAGTGTTGATTTGCAAAAATTGTTAATCAATTATGTTTAAGTAACATTGTTTCAACAAACCTTTTTCTTTTTCAAAACAATTAAAAATGAGGAAAATCTCCAAAGAACTAAAAGTAGATTTACCATTCCATCCAGCAATCCCACTACTGGGTATCTACCCAAAGGAAAATAAGTCATTTTATCAAAAAGATACCTGTACTCAAAGGTTTATTGCAGCACAAGTCACAATTGCAACAACATGGAATCAACCCAAGTGCCCATCAATTCATGAGTGGATTAACAGAATATGGTATATATATATATATACCATGGAGTACTACTCAGCCATAAAAAGAAATGAACTAGTGTCTTTTGCAGCAATTTGGATGGAAGTGGAGATCATTATCATATGTGAAATATCTCAAGAATGGAAAAACAAACATCGCACGTACCCTCTAATAATTTGAAACTAATTGATGGGCACACATGGGCAGAGAAAGAAGTAAAAACCATTGGAAATCAATAAGGGGGATAAGGGGGAGAGGGAGGAGGGGAGTGGTAAAAACCTACCTAACAGGTACAATGAGTACTATTTTGGTGGTGGGCACACTTATAGCCCTGACCAAAGTATTACAAAAACTATCCACATAACAAAAACATTTGTACCCCTTTAATAATTTGAAATGAAAACAACAAAAAAGACAATATAAAAATCATTATTAATCCTATCAACTAGAAATGACCAGAGTTAGCATGTTGATTTGCATTCTAATAACATTTTTTCTTTGCTAATATATTGTTTTTATTTCACACACAAAAAAATTGGTGTGAGGAAAATCTCACACCAATTTGGCCCTGAGAAAAACAATATAAGTTTTCAAAATTATAAAGAGTGTTCAGATATCTGTAATTACATAATGCCACTTAGATTTTGGGTATTTGGACTGTTCTGAAGCTTGTCTTTTGTCTGATCAGGGTGCAATCATTCTGAGGCCATGTTTCTCTTAAGATGTCTGGAAAATTCCTAAATCAGGAGATAGATTGGTTTTGCCACTAATTAGCTGTATGATCATAAGCAAGACACAAAACTTTGTACCTCAATTTTAGAATTGGGTCATTTGACTAAACAGTCTCTAAAATTATTTACTTTTTGAATTATAGATAAGAATGACATTTACTGAAAGGGAGTGCTATAAATCAAAAAGAATATGAAGAAATAATTTTTCTTCTGATGTTGAACTAGTAATTAGAAATGATCAAAACCACATATTTTACTTAGAAATGGGTTTCAAAATCTCTTATTTCTCCACAAGCAATAACTAAGGCTCTTTTGAGACATTTCAGTGCCTTGTTTAAATGACTCAATTTAGGAAGCTGTCAGCCCTTACCTTGCTTTCTGTGACTTCATTACAATTTGAAAAGCAGACGGTTAACTTAATAAATACTATTTGATTAAGGCAAAAATAGGACAAAGTTATTTGTGTCTTGGATGAGTCTTAAATTAATAGTCTTATGAACCTTTACCAATAAGGAGGGCTGTGCCCATATGACAGGCAGGCAAAAGGAGGCCAGTCCTTTCGTTCCAGGCCAATTGCTAATGCCAAGGGTCATCTTTGCGAGTTTTGATGATTGTAGTAGATTAAATGTGGACTTCATCAAATATTCATGACCATTCTGGACACCTTTTAATTCAACTTATAATTAGAGACCTACTCTAAAATACCTACTCAGTATTAGAATCTCAGTCTACAAAAGTAAATGGTACTCAGTGTCTGTCCTCAAGGAATCGGTGGCTGTCAGGATGTCAGCGCTTAACCAGAACACTTAATAAGCTATAATTATCCCTTAAAATGTTATTGTATTAATTTTCTTTTCTATTAATGAAAGCATTCTTTTGATATTAACAAAAATAATAGCAAACTTTTACTTAGCCCTTATGTCAGATATAATACTAAGCACTTTATATTCATTACCTCAAATGACGCCCATTTTAAGGGGCGTTTTTGAGCATGGCTTCTACAGTCAGAGGTTCTAGATTCAAATTCCAGCTTAGCCAGCTGTGATGACCACAAGCTTCATTGTATTGAGGTATTTTAAGAATTAAATGAAACAATTATATGAAATACTTAGCACAGTGTCGGGAATAGTAAATGTTCAATAAATGTTAACTGTTTCTAATTGTTACTGTTACTCTCAGTTCTAGCAGGTAGGTAATACCAAAGAGAAAAGTGTGGCTTTGAATAGTCGAGCAACTTGCCTAGGTCCACTGCTCTTACATAGCAGAATTGGAATGTTTCTTGTTTAACGCCAAATTAACCTCCAAACTATATTGGGAATTTATATAGATAATTTAGTTAACTTAACTTATATAGTTAATATTATAAAACTTAGTAAAATATTGCAGTTTTTTCAACTTTGTTAAGTGACCAAAACTTGGTCCTTCCAAGAATCCTGTGATCAAAACTCCATGATGTCCGGGTTTGTGTGGCATAGATTTACAAGTGAACAAACTCAGTTTTCTCACCCAAACTTGTGTATATCTTTCTGGGACCAGGAAAATAGTTTGGAAGAAAAAAACAAAGGCAGGAAAAAAGAGCAGGAATTATGGATGTCCTTTTTGAACGGGCAGGGATCTTTGTGGTTTGAATTATTCCTTCCAAAACTTTTGCTCTTCTAATTCTTATCCTAAGATTATACATTTACACTTCTTTTTCATGTTTTATAAAACCCACATTAGTCAAATGTCTAAAATGTCTTAGGATCAATGAAGCAGAAATAGTTGATGAGAGCTCTCAAAGTCAAGTCTTAGAATGTGATCAGATATTCATTCACATGCCAGAGTAAGGGGGATTTATGTACTTCAGTGCCAAAGAGCAAATTCCTAAATTACTTTAGGAAAACATGAATGAGAGGAATGGAAAAATAGACTGGAATAAGAAAAGGTGAAACAATATCTCTGGGTAGAACTGATCAAAAATAACAAATAATATGGAAGAGAAATTGGTTAGTATTGTTAGAGAAAGAGGAAAATTAAAAATAGCTTTTAATTTAAAAAGAGATGCTGTTTGCCTGCTTAGTCCCTAAGTTCATGCACACATGAGACATGGAAAAGTTTGAAAAGCGTGACCTCTGTAATTTTCAGTTTTGAGCAAAATCTTCCAATCTTGGCAATTTAAAAAGTGAATTTTTACCATATAAATAAGAATCTCAAGAAAACAGTGCTACAGTATTTATTTCAACACATAATCAGAGGTGTTACCATTGAAGTCACATTATTTTTGTTGTCTGATATGTGAGGCCTCTTCTCGTGAGACATCTGTGAATGTGAACCTCTGATTCTCCAGAGTCCTTGGAGGAGAGAGATGGTTAATTGAGATTAAATGTAGTTGTTACCAATATCACCAACAACAGGGAAATCATTTAACATGATCAGAAACTTAGCAACAGTAGTAAAAGGAACATTGAACTAGAAATCAGTATGCCCCAATAGGCCATTGACTGGTTAGTAATCTTGGGTAAATGAATCATTTTCTCATCTGTGAAATAAGAGGCTCGGCTTTGCTCAGTGATTCCCCAATGCCAGTTGGAGTGACATTGTTGGCGTATGAAAGAGTTTTCAGGAGTATGAGACCAAATGAAATTAAAAAAGAAGAAAGGACAATATAATGAATTTTTATATAAAGCCAATCTATGTCATTTTTAAATTTTGAGATAGTTTATCCTATATCATTTTGTTAACAATGTCCTTTCTCTTATTAAGTAATGGTAAAAGCAGACATCTCTTGCTAGGGCAAAACAAATTCTCCTTCCTTGTCCCTCCTTTCATTTTTCTATATTCTATTCATTTGGAAAATGTAAAAATCTAGGAACCACTATTTTATATAATCTTAAGGCCCCTTCCATCTCCGAAGTTCAGTGTGTGTGTGTATGCATGTGTGTGTTAGAGAGAGAGAGAGAGGAGAGTGAGCACCCACCCACCCTTAATATATTGGACATGTCTGCCTGTGATTGATTAAATTCAGCAGGATGGACCCAATAGCAAAGGGAATGGATCTAGAATCTGATGCATCTCCTGGGGTGAGGCAGGAGAGGGAGGAGTCTGTCTGCCCTGGGCCTGGCTTTCTGAAGGGCCTGGCAGTGGCACCAGGAAGTGGTCAGGGAGCACTGGTGTCGGGCCTCCACTGTGAGAAAATGGGGTGTCCTTATAAGCAGCAAGAACAGGTGATGCTTAGAAGTGCATGGGCGAGCAGCAATAAGACGTGTGTCAGGAGGAAATGGAGCCCTGGCCACTGAGGAGGACGACAGGAGCAATGCCAGAACCCCCTCTTCAAGGGGCGGCAGTACAGACGGCTTACCAAGACAGGTCTCGGTCCACGAGAACAGGTTAGATGTCTGCTGTCCACACAAAGTCATGCGGTGAGACTCAGGAACTGGGCTGGAGCCTAATATCTAAGCAGGGGCTCAAGGCCGGGCAGACTGCCCGAAAGGGTAAGTGGCACTGTATCCAGAGTGTTGATTTAGGCGACATAATCCCTCTGTGTAAGGCACATTTGGTGGGGACTAGACAAGACAGAGCCTTACTGATAAGATTCAAAGAGTTCCAGATTTAAAAGGGGCCAGGCCATAGGAATAGTAGAAAGCCCAGGAATCAGGCAGATGCCTTTCGCTTGATGCTTTGTTTGACTTCTCACAGTACCATTCATCAGAGGGGCAAGAAAAGCAGCTGGGGCTTGTCAAGAAGCTGTTCTGTTGAGTCAATAACCAGTCGATAACTTAGTATACAGTTTCATAGTTCTGAGGTCCACTGTATCATCCTCTGTGTCTGTGCACACCTATCTGTAAGTCTATGGCTGTATTATAAAAGTTTTCCAATCATTTCCTGGTCCTGAATCCATTTGCTATGTATTCCTTTCAGTTTAGTCTTCGCTTCTGAAAATTTTTTATTTTACTGCTTTTCTCAAGTTTATCAGACCCCTCATTGCTTCTCTCTGCTTTCTCCTGCACAGATGCTGCTAACTCATAGGTCCTATAGCTACATACATTTACAACCACATCAGACAGCGTTACAATTTTGCTTCAATATAATTTAGAAAATTCAAGAAGAGTCTGGAAAGTCTATTTATTTGTTCATATTTTTGCTTACCATGTTCTTTTTTTCTTCCAGATGTTCCAAATTTCCTTCTTCAATCATTTCCTTTCTGTTTAGGGAACTTCCTTTAGCCTTTCAGTGCAGTTCTGGTGACAAATTCTCCTAGTTTTCCTTCATCTGAAAATGTCTTGATTTCCCCTTTGTTCCTGAAGGCTATTTTCACTGGATATAGAATTCTAGGTGGACAGTCCTTTCTTTCAGAACTTGAAACATGTTTTTCTACTTCCTTGTTGCCTGTGCGGATTCTGGGAAATCCCCTGGTATTTGAATTATTTTTTCTCTATAGGTAGTTCATAGTTTCTCTCTGGCTGGTTTTGGGATTTTTTTTCTTTGTCTTTAGTTTTTTGAAATCTATGATATGCCTTGATGTGGATTTCTTTGATATATTTGGGATTTGCTTAGCTTCTTGGATCTGTAGGTTTATGTCTTTTGGAAAAGTTGGAAAGTTTTCAGCCATAATTTCTTCTAATATTTTTTCATTCTTATTCTCTTTCTCCTCTCCTTCTGGGACTCCAATGACATGAATTTTAGCTGTTTTGTTATAATCCCACAGGTCCCTGAGGCTCTGTTCATCTCTTTTCAGTCTATTTTCTCTCTGATGTTCAGATTTGATCATTTCTAGTGTTCTATCTTCTGGCTCACTGATTCTTTCCTCTGTCTCCTCCATTCTGCTGTTAAGCCTGTCTGTTGAGGTTTCTTCTGTCAGTCATAGTATTTTTCAGTTCTGAAATTTCCACTTGGTTCTTCTTTGTATCTTTCATTTCCTTGCTGAACTTTCTATTGCTTTGCTGAGACTTCCTATCTTTTCATTTCTTTTGAACATGTTTATAATTACTTATTGAAGCATTTTAATGACAGCTGCTTTAAAATCTTTGTCAGATACTTCTTCATCTCTGTTATCTCGTTGGTGGCATCTATTGATTGCCATTGTTCACTCACTTTGAGATCTTCCTTGTTCTTGATATTATGAGCAATATTTTATCAAAATCTGAATATTTTGGGTATTATGTTGATGAGACTCTGGATTTTATTTCAACCTTCAGATTTAGCTGTCTTCTTTTGACATCTCTCTGGCAAAGGAAGTGGGGGCACCATGCTATTAAAGCCAGGTGGGATTAGAATTAGAATTAGTTGGCCTCTGTTGATACCCAGTGTGGGGATCCAGGGATGGTGGAAGGGCTCCTTGTTACTGCTGGGGAGGGGTGAAGTTTCCAGCTCCCCACTAATTCTCCACTAACACTTCCCTGGCTGAGAGTTACAGCTCCCCCATAGCCTCCCTGACACCACATGGGTGGGGGCTGCCTCATGACCCCTGGGTGGTGGTAAAAGTCTTAACTCCAATTTGGTAAATCTCCAATTTACCAAAAAGTTGCAATAATAAAAACAGTAAAATGAGAACCCATATACCTCTTACCCAGATCACCTTTTGCTAATGCTTTACTCCATTTTCTTTATCATTTGCACTCCTGCTCTCTTGCTTTACACACACATGATAATTTAACATGCTATCTGCACTCCAATTATATCAATTGAGTCAATAGTGTCCTTATAGCATTTTTTCCCCTTCAGTACAGAATCCAGTCTGGGATCAAATATTGCATATATTTGAAGTGTCTCTCTAGTCTCCTTTAGTCTGGAATAGCTCCTGTGATTTTTTAAAAAAATAATGAAATGATAAAACTGTATCTATCTCATATCATTAATGTCATTTATAGGTACTCTCAGCAGATTATGAACTTATTAACATGCAAAAAAAGAATTCTTATACTCTGTAGTAGAAAAAAGGATCTCTTAGCAGCATGTAATTATTATAAATCAAAAAGGGAAGCCATAGTAAAACCATAAAAAGCTTGACCCCAAATTAGAAAGTTGTTTATGTAAATTCTAATAGAATGCGAAGTATGTTCTTTTATCACTTAAAAGCTTCTGGGGGTGATTAATGAAAGTTCATTTGTACAATTTACACGTTAATTAAATGCTCACGATTTCTAAAATGACAGTTTTTAAAGCTTAGCTTAAAAAAAAACTTGTTTTATTCTAACTTGAACAATCAACTGTTGTTAATTTGCCTGTCCTGGTAAATCCCCTTAGGCCATGTGTCATGAAAGTACAAGAGAGGAAAGCACAATGTCTTTATTTAAGTACTCTATTCTAGCAGCTTGTCAATAAAATCATATTTAAAATTAGAGGTACTATTAGCCTGCAAAGGAATGATTTATGTACCAGGGATCAGCTCCATTCCCTGAGACTGCTGGGTGTTCTTCATGCATGCTTTTGAACATGCAAAAGATGCATGTTTGTAGTATAGGGCAAAATCAAACATTTGGCAACCAGAGTTCTTACATGTCAGTAGCTCCTTCATGCTCTTCATAGAAGTCTCTGGGTCAACATCATGGAGTTTTCCTCATAACCAGGACCAGCTGAATGCTGGTTTCATCTCCCTGGAGGCCAGAAAAGCACATGGTTTCTTACTGACTTGAATTTCCATTTTCAAAAGGAGGCCTTGCCTTTCCCCTAGGGATAGGAAGAGAGTGCTTCTCGCAATACCTTGGACTGAGGAGGTCTGGATTAAAACAGACATTGAAAGATCTTTTGCATTGGAGACGCATTTTAATCTCTGAAATATTTATTTTAGGATTTTAAGCAATATGACACATGCCAAGAGATATTCAAACCTGAGTAGAGATTATTTTATATGAGTTATGACTTTTCCAAATCATATCTCAATCCAATGGTTGTCATGGCCCGTTTTGTATTGCTATCACAGAATACTACAGACTGGATAATTTATAAAGAAAAGAAATTTATTTCTTACAGTTCTGGAAAATCAAGGAGCGCCTTCTTGCTTCATCACCCCATGGTGGAAGCTGCAAGGTGAAAGGGCAAGAAAGCACCAGAGCACAAGAGGGGACCACACTCACATTTATATTAACAACAAACCCACTCCCTGGATGCCAAACCTGCTCCCACAATAATGACATTGATCCATTCATGGGGGCAGAGCCCTTGTGATCTAATAACCTCTTGCAGGTCCCACTTCCCAACATCGTTGCATTGGGGATTGAGTTTCCAACACGTAAACTTTGGAGTATACCTTCAAACCATAGCAGTGATTTTTAAAAATTATCTTGTTTTTATTTCAAGTCAATGTCTTTGGGTTACAGCATCCTATTAGGGGCATGCTGTGGGGTCAGACTATGCTGATTGGATTCCATCACTAATGGGCAAGTCAACGAACCCCCTACCCTTGAGTCTCAGTTCCCTCATCTGTAAAGGAGAATAATAAAAGTAGTGAGTTCATGGGATTTCGGGAGAGTAAAATTTTACATTACAGGATGCATATAAAGCCAGTGTACCTCAGACCTGGGCATAGGTTTCCATCATGGGTACTGGACTTTGGAGGGCACCGTTCTGCGCTCCTATAGTAGTGTTCCCTCCTCTGAAGTGAGGAATTTTGGAAGGGTGGAGAAATGTCAAGGAAGTATTTTCACTGTCCTCCAGTTTATGCTACCCCTTCTAGAACAAGTTCTGGGCACCAGGAACTCTAGATTCCTGCCTTAATGTCCCTTATGCCCACTTTAGGGCCTTTGCAAGCTGCATTTTTGCTTCTGTCTTCCTGAAGCCTGATCGCCCTGCCAGTGTGAACATCTCTCCTGCTGAGGGGCAGCTGAGGAGTGGCAGTTAGCAAGGGTGTGGGGGGAGCTGGACCTGTGGCCGTGGATGTCGACATGTGCACGCCCACGTCCCCTTGTGGAGTTGCACAGGGTGAGTGGGAAGAGAAGGGGGACAACTGGGGCTGCCTTCCTAGGCTTCCACACTCCTACACAGGACTTCAAGGAGGCTAAGGAGGTAAATTCCCAGACTCGTGGCCTTCCAGGTTGTTACAAAGCAATGTTCGTCAAATAGGAGGACACAACATATTTTAAAGTGTTTAGCTTGATTAATAATTTTCAAGTATACAGACATAGGTCATGTGACCTCCATTTGTGCTCTTTCCAGAGTCCCCACAAATATTGGAGGTGAGAGGTGTTAGGGCAGTGAGTGAAGACATGAAGTAAGAACTCAGTGGACGCTAGGCATCATCATTGCCATTATTGTCATGGTCATTGTGCCATATGTCAGATATACCTAATTCTCTGAAGTGGGTGGAAAACGAGCTCCTTCCCTACCTGGGCATTGTTGGTCGCTGGCTCTATTTCTCACCCGAGGCAATGTGTGACTTGAGAATTTATGAATGAGGTCCTTAGGAAGGCAGCAGAGGAAGAACTGTGACGGGGCTGGGCTGGGTAGATCACCCAGGGCAACTCACCTAGCCCTTGGCAGTGGGTGCTGTTCAGACTGTCACACAGTAGGTCTCCATTCAGTGCAGTTCCCAGACTCTGCTGGCCTTGTTCCCTTGCACTTTCCTGTGCCAAGTGTACTCCATAAACACAAGTGTGCTGACGTTCAGTACTTCAGCTTCCTCTTAGCCTCTGCTTAATTTTTTCTTTCATTTTCTAAATGTTGGTGCTTTGAAAAGAAACCTTAATATGGCTCTGTCCCGCGGTAGTTTCTTGCCTATATAAAGGTACCCACAGTCTAACAGCAGCCACACCTTGAGGACTGAATCTTTGGCAAGCCGCAGTTCATTTCAAGGATTAAGAATTGGTGTTCAACCCTTCCACAGAGGATGCCAGCAATCCCAAGAAATCTCACTGATATTGCATCTGGGGTAGCCCTGTTCTTCTTGGTGGAAATGTATAGTAAGTCCAAATTTGTTGCTAAAACAGAACCATTACACACGTGTGATTAAAGAAAATGGGGAAGCGGAAAGGCCATGGGTGAGCAAGTGAAAGAATTTTGTGTAATGTGTAAAGCAAGATCATTGATATTTTTAGAGGCTGGACCTAACCATTTTATTTTTACTCTGAGTCCTGAGACTTTAAGTAAATTCTTAGTCTCTCAAGTCCTCTTATTCTACTCAAGAGGAGTAATATCATGATCATTATACGGAGGCGGTGAAGTATAATAGAGTGTGTTGGTTTATTAATATGTGGGGACTGGAGACAGACATCATGAATTCCTCTTCTAGCTTAACCATTCTGTGCCTCAGTTTCTTCATCTATAAATTGGACTCATATTAATGTCTACCTCATATAAATTTAAATACAATCATACTTGGAAACTGCTACACAATGAAAATAATGGAAGATATTAGTATTATTTCTATGAACTAATCACTGAGATACAAAGACAAGTGAGACATTGTTCCTGCCCTGTGGGAGCTGGAGGTTTGTGACACAAACCTCTGAATTACATACATTTCAGGTAATAAGACGGCATGTGATACAAATGAAGCAAGCACAGGATTTGTGAAAGACAGGCAATGCCAACCAAGGCTTGCTTTTTGTTTATGAGAATGAATTAAGTTTTGAAGGATGAGTAAACCTCAAATTAGCCATAATGGACAAAACCCAATAGCTTGCAGTATTGAGATATGTCAGTGATTTCATTCACTTGTGTGTTGAAGATCTACCTGCCAATTTCTTCATAATCTGCTTCAGAAAAGCAGCAGAAATGTCAACCATTTGGGTGAAGATGATGTTTTGGCACCGGCCCTGCTTCAGTTTCTCCTCTGTTCCAAACTATAAACCCACTCAACCATCCCTAGGACATATGGCTCCACCAAGGCCTCCCTAATTATGTGGAGTGGTTTTGCTTGGCAAGACTAGAAGAAATCTTACAGAATACCTTAGCATAAGCCTTTGTGTTGGAGAAAATCCAAATTTGGGTAAAGTTCCAGCCTTTTCAAATGAGCTTCTTTGCACAAGAAGAAAATCTCACTGTCTGATGTATTTTCAGGAGAGAGAGCCACAAGGCCCTCCTCAGCTTTGCAAGTGATGTGACTTCATTGACAAGAACTGCAAGGACCACAAGAACATAGCACTTAGGTTTCATCAAGTTGGGGCGTGCTAATGACAGAGGTAATTTACGGGGAGCTTACTGCTTGCCAGTATCATACTTGATGGTTTATACCTATTGTAAATTTAACCTGTGAAACCCATGAAGAATAACAGGCCCAATGACATCCACTAATACGTCCAAATTGTTAATAATAAAATTAGCAAAAGGAGGAGCTGAGAGCTGAACCTATATCTTATTAAAAGCAGAAGGATGTTAAACTTTATTACTTCTTTTGTTTGGGAGAGGAGGGAATTTTCCAGCCTAATTTATGCTCAATGTAAATAAAAATGGATGTCTACAATCATAGCTGCAAGGAGCTTTAATTTCTACTAGCAAGAAATCAGTTTTGTTATCTCCTAGGAACACTGATGACTGCCGTCTCCAGCCAGGTACAGTTATAGTTTATACTGTCTATTTGAAGTGACAACATAGTAACATCATTTGATAAACCTTTTTTCCTCCCATTTTCAAAATACCAGGTAAACATAAAATAAAACATCTTCTGTTTTTCCTCTTTTTTATCACCTATCCTTCCCTCGTTCCTACCCTTTTCACCTTGCCCCCCCAAATCTAATCAGTAGCAGCTCCAAGCTGTTTTCCTCCCAAGTATTTCTCTAAATTATCTACTTTTATGTTTCTCATTGTCACCACCTCACTTCAGGTCAGAGACCAGACTCTAGAAACAAACTCCTTGGGTTGGAATTCCAGCTCTGTCACTTACCAGCTGTGTGACCTCAGTCAAATGACTCAACCTCTCTGTGCTCAGTTTTCAATCTGTAATTTGCGAATGATCCATGGAGTACATACTTCACAGAGTTATAAAGATTAAAGAAGATAATACATAAAATGTACTTAGAATAGTGCATTGTCACATATAAGGCGCGATTGTTGCTAGCCTAGTATAAAAAAATCTAAGAACGTCAGTCTTATTAAATTAACTACTATGATAGTTAATTTTATATACCAACTTGACTGAACTAAGGGATGCCCAGATAACAGGTGAAACATTATTTCTCTGTGTGTGTGGTGTTTCCAGAAAAGATGAGCATTTGAGTTAGTGGTCTGAGTGAAGCAGATGGCCCCCCATTTGTGGGTGGGCATCATTCAGTCCAGTGAGGGCCTGGATAGAAGAAAAAGGTGGGGGGAGGGTGGATTCTCTGTCCCTCTCCTCTTGAGCTGGGACATCCATCTTCTCCTGCCCTTGGGCATCAGAGCTCCTGGTTCTTGGGGCTTTGAACTCTCAGAGCCTTCAGACTGGGCCTGGGAGTTACAATATCAGCTCTCCTGACTCTCAGCCTTCAGACTCAGATTGAATTATACCACCAGCTATCTTCATTTTCCACTTTGCAGATGGCAGATCATGGGACTTACTGGCCTCCATAATCACGTGAGCCAATTTCAATAATCATATCTCCTTCCTCTATCTCTTTTTTTCTCTCAATGTGTGTATATATATATATATATATGTGTATGTGTATGTATATATAAAGATACACACACACATTTTATATGTCTAAATTTTGTTTCTAGTATTTTCTTCTTCCTTTCTGTTATCCTCCCCTTCCCATGCTGCCTCCTCCCATCACGCCAGGTACCCTGTATCCTATGGCTATGGAGAACACCTCATTCCCTGCACCAACCCAGCCCCACCTCTACCCCAGCCCCACCCAATGCTTCTCCTTGATTCTAGTGTTAATAGCAATTTGTGTCCTGAGTCCTCACTGATCACCATCCTCACCCTATTCCATAAAATAACACCTACCAGTTCTGATCCTTGTTCCTCAGATCCTCAGTAGCTGATAACAGTCAATGTGAAAGAATCATTCATTGATGGAGGAAAGATTATTTGCTGAGCCCCCACTAAGTGCTAGGCACCATGCTAGGGGCTAGAGACAGAAGAGTGAAGACAGAGTTCATGGCCCCAAGGAGCTTCCAGTCCATCAAGGGAAATCAGTCCAAGTAAAACTTACCAAAAGTCTATAATTAGTACCATCTGTGCTGTGGCTAGCAAAGTTTTGTCTAAACAAGCATGCAGAACCATTTTTATACTTTCTAGTTTGGGAATATGAGGGTGACAAGTTGAAAACCATCTATTTCTGTATGGAAGACAGATTCTAATGTGGTAAAGAATTTAGTGATACTGAAGTATTCATATTTTAATCCATTTAGGTGATCAACTTCCCTTTGAAAAGCAATCATGTCTATGTCCTTTCATGTAAGTATCTCAGCCCAGAGCATTCCTGGTCCACAGCGACGATGAGCCAATTTACAACTCTCTGTCTGGCACTCTTTTTCTTTTGAAAGTGCTCTCATAATTTATTTAAGATGTCATAAAGTTTCTGCCAACTCTGCCCTTTCAAACCTCAACCTCAAATTCTTTTTTTTATTTCAGAATACTATGGAGGTACACAAATATATTGGTTACATATATTGCCTTTACACCACCCAAATCAGAGCTACAAGCATGCCCATCCCCCAGACAGTTCACATCTCACCCATTAGGTGTGAATTTACCCATCCCCTCCTCCCCCTCCCACATTCCCAACACCCAATAAATGTTATTTCCATATGTGCACATAAGTACTGATCAATTAGTACCAATTTGATGGTGAATACATGTGGTGCTTGTTTTTCCATTCTTGTGATATTTCACTTAGCAGAATGGGCTCCAGCTCCATCTAGGATAATACAAGAGGTATGAGTTCAACATTTTTTTATGGCTGAGTAGAACTCCATGGCATACATATACAACATTTTATTAATCCATGTATGTATTGATGGGCACTTGGGTTGTTTCCACATCTTTGCAGCTGTGAATTGTGCTGCTATAAACATTCGAGTGCAGATGTCTTTTTTTTCCCTTTGGGTAAATACCCAGTAGTGGGATTGCTGGATCAAATAGTAGTTCTACTTTTAGTTCTTTGAGGTATCTCCATACTACTTTTCATAGAGGTGTACTAATTTGCAGTCTCATCAACAGTGTATGAGTGTTCCTATCTCTCTGCATCCACGCCAACATTTGTTGTTTGGGGACTTTTTGATAAAAGTCAATCTCACTGGAGTTAAGTGATATCTCATTGTGCTTTTGATTTGCATTTCCCTGATGATTAGAGATGTTGAGCAATTTTTCATGTGTTTGTTGGCCATTAGTCTATCTTCTTTTGAAAAGTTTCTGTTCATGTTCTTTGCCCAATTTTTAATGGAGTTGTTTGATTTTTTTCTTGTTTATTTTCCTGAGTTCTATATAGATTTAGTTATCAGCCCTTTACCAGATGTGTAGCATGCAAATATTTTCTCCTATTCTGTAGGTTGTCTGTTTGCCCTAATGACAGCTTCCTTGGCTGTAAAGAAGCTTCTTAATTTGATCAGGTCCCATTTATTTATTTTTGTTGCTGCTGTGATTGTTTTTGGGGTCTTGTTCATAAATTGTTTGCCAGGGCCAATATCTATAAGAGTTTTTCCAACATTTTCTTCTAGAATTCTTAGAGTTTCATGCCTCAGGTTTAAGTCTGTTAAGCACTGTGAGTTGATTTTTGTGAGAGGTGCGAATCCTGTTTTAGTCTTCTACATGTGGCTATCCAGTTTTCCCAGCACCATTTATTGAATACAGATTCTTTTCCCCAGTGTATGTGTTTGTCTGCTTTGTCGAAGATCAGATTCCAATGTGAGGATGGTTTTATATCTGAGTTCTCATTTCTGTTTCATTGGTCTATGTCTCTGTTCTTGTGCTAGTACCATGCTGTTTTGGTTACTATAGCCTTGTAGTATAGCTTGAAGTCTGGTAGATTGATGTCTCCCAATTTGTTCTTTTTGCTTAAGGTTGATTTTGCTATACAGGGTCTTCTCTGGTTCCATACAAAGCATAGAATTATTTTTTCTAGATCTGCAAAAAATAATGTTGGTATTTTAATAGGAATTGCATTGAATCCGTAGATCACTTTGGATAGTATAGACATTTTAACAGTATTAATTCTGCTGATCCATGAGCATGGTAGGGTTTTCCATGTGTTTACATCCTCTGCAATTTCTTTTCTCAGTGTTTCATTCTCCCTATATGGGTCTCTCACCTCCTTAGTTAAACGTATTCCTAAATATTTTATTTTCTTTGATGCTATCATGAAAGGTATTGCATCTTCGATTTGATTCTTGGCTTGACTATTATTGGCTTATATGAAAGCTACTGATTTATCTGCACTGATTTTGTAGCCTGAGACTTTGCTGAATTCATTTATCAATTCCAGGAGTCTCTTGGTTGAATTTTTGGGGTTATCTGGCACTCTGGTCCCGGGTCATTTCAGGACTGACTGGAAGGGATAGCAACAGGGCTGTAGCAGTACTTGTGCAGTTTCTTTATACAGGAGTGTGTGGCACCTCTGTCTTTCCATACTCACAACTTCCCCCCAATCCAAAATGCATTGTAGTTTAGAATTATGTAATACAACAATGTCCAGAGCCTATATTTATTGTGTTTCCTTGGAATTATGAATGACTTACATTCCTTTGTGGCAATATGCCTAAACATATATTGTTGTATTCAGGAAATTCAGTTTAGCCAAATACTGTCAACAGCAGTGTTAGGTGCATATAGGTGAAAATAAAGACGAAGAATAGATCATGTTCCTGTTCCCCCAACCCCAGAGTGAAAAGTATAATAAGAATGATTTACCTCTACAGACTAACCATGCAAGGACATAATTGGGATTATGTACATTGGGCTAGAGAGCAGGATGACCAAACACCTCTGATAGAAGGAGCAGAAAAGGGAGGTCACTGTAGTCTTCCCAGAGGAAATAACATTTGGATTGGGCCTTGAAAGATGAGCAGAATTTCACCAGATGGAGATGGGGGAAGATATCTCTCACAGTGATGTTGCAGCTGACATCTGCAGTAGCATTCAGAGGAGGAGAAGTAGTAATAGTTGGGTGGTGACTCTGGGTAAGGTAGCAGGTGGATAGGGGGTTAGAGAAAGGGAAACATATAAAGAAGTTTCCCAAGTTAGGGAACTATATAAAATATGTGATGATTTCTTTCTTGTTGTGTTGTTGTGTTGTTCAACACAACTTTTTATTGATATGTTCAATAAAAAGCAATTGACAATCTGTTATTATTTACTTATCTCAGCACAGCTCAGTGTTTCCCATACAACGCTCAGAAGTATTTCTGTACCTGTACAAGAGTAGAGACCTCTTGGTCCACCTGTGATAGTTTCCCATTATGTAAGATGTAAGTGAGAGAGCTGACCTGGCTCTGTCAGTCTCCTCGTTTATGTCTTAGCCCCACGGCTGCAATGCAGCCAGGGAGAAATCTGTAAAGTTCCCATAACTTCCTGAGGCTTGCAAGACAGAAAATTCTGATTTAGCCATGTAGATGCTTTGCCTCCTACACCTGTCCATTCCCACTTCCATTTTCCTTAATTTCTAATTATCACAGTGATATGGAATACAGGGAGAAAAGCAAGATTTTGAGGAGAGGAAGAGCTATGAAGGAGTTTACTTTGTCCTTGTTAGCATATAGTTCCTGCAGATTGTTTGGAGTTGGGCTAACAGTCAACCGTGGGAACTAATCTTAGCTGGTGTGGGGTGGGCACAGCTAAACCCATGTGTAACCCATGACTGAGTGAGAAAGGAGGGCAGGTGGAGTAGTCGAGGATGTTCACAGGTAATGCCCCTGCCCCCGTGACAGGATAAGCAAAGTCTTCCACTGAGCGCAGAAAATGAGTTGAATTAGGGAACTAGAGGAAAGCAGTACATATTTGAGATCATCATATTTGATAATTCGATGGTAGTTGATAAGCAGTAGTTGAAGGAATAACTGAGCAGCACTCATGTCTAAAATGAAGTGGGAAACCATGGGGTCATGGGATGTCAGTTATCCAGTTATGTAGCTTGCACCAACAGTATTTCATAACCCAGGAGAAAGCGGAAAGTTGGGCTGATTCAGAATTGGGGACCAGTCAGGCTTGTGCTACAGGAAATCAGGAAAGTATTTTCTCTCTCTTCTCTGGTGATTCCGATTCCTGGTGCCTTGAGGCAGTGGCATGTATCTTCCCACCTACCCCAGGTAAAGCTCTATAGCTACATCAGCATGAATGGATGTGATTGTAGGTGACAACAAACTCAAACTGGCTCAAATAATAAAGGGAGTTTGTCAGTTTGTGTAACAGGACTCAAGAATGGTAACATACCTCAAAGGATTTTTAAAGGGATTAAATAATTAATCACATAAAGTGCATAAAACAGCTTCTAGGCCATAATAGGGGCTCAACAAAGAATTTGCTATCTTAACATTGTCATCCAGAATGCATATCTTGCATCTCTCCACTCAGTCTACCACGCTATCAGCTTCTTCCTTGTTGGTATCCAGCAGGAAAAGGCCCTCTCACAGAAGTGCAAGGAACCATCCTTCTCAAACATCTCAGAGCTCACTAGTCTGATTTAGGTTACATATCTTTACCAACATCTATGGCCAAGGGAATGTCATTTGCTCATTAGCGTCGTCTATCTTAACTATGATCATTATCATGGTTAGAGAAATAGGTTTAACCTGGATAAATTAGATAAATAGAGTTTACCTTAGTGTTGGCAGTGAAGTCCATTTTCCTGCTTAGATTACATGTCTATTACATCGTGGGGGGCAGTGTAATATTTGCTAGCAAGACAATCACAAAGTTCACTGTCATCACTGAATTATTTGAGGAAAAAGTACAATTTGCTTAACTAAGATTGAAAAAAAAAATTCTTCTAGGCCCCCATGGAATTGTTTTATTGTCAGGAGATAGTAATGTTCTGCTACATAATTACTGTCAGGAAAACTGTTGATTAGTTTCTTGTGGCTGCTGTAAAAAATTACTCCAGACTTGGTGGCCTAAAATAACAGAAACTTATTCTCTCATAGTCCTGTAGACCAGAAGTTCAAAGTCTGTACCCCTGGGCCAAAGTCGAGGTGTCAGCAGGGCTGTGCTCCCTCTGAGCTCAAGAGGAGAATGTGTTCCTTGTCTCTTCCAACTTCTGCTGGCTGCAGGCATTCCTTGGCTAGTGGTCACATCACTCCACTCCTCAAGGCCAGAATCTTCAAGTCTCTCTCTGCTCTGTCTTCACATCACCTTCTCCTTTGTGTATGTCAAATCTCACTTTGAAAGGATGCATGAGATTGCATTTATGACCTACCCTGAGAATCCGAGATAATCTCCCTATCTTAGGATCCTTAACCTAATCACATCTGAAAAAATGTTGCCACCTAAGTAATAATCACAGGTTCTAGGAATGGAGACTTGATATCTTTGGGGGCCCTTATTCAGCCTATTTTTAACTGTCTTTAGATCAATTACTCTAAAATAATTATATTCGGTTTTGGAAAAAAAAAGCCTTATGTAACCAATATCCTAGTACAACAGGACAACTGGTTATTTAGAGGTACATTTCACAATTACCATATTCCCTTAATTGTGAGATTTTATCAGCTAAAAACAGCTTTTGAGAGGGGGAAAAAAAGAATAAACACTACATTAAATGTCTGCATCAATCTTGAATTTAGAAACATTATAATGTGGGGAAATGTATATTTTGGAATTGAGGAAATGTGGTAATTTATCTTGGAGCTATCACCAGGGAGTTACATTGTTTAAAATGAGATGTTTTCTGAGTAATTACTAAGATTTTTCTAAAGAGCTGTCAAAGGTGAGTGGTAATGCTTCCCTGGAAGTCTTTCAGGGTAAGATTTTCATGGCTAAGAGTAAAGTACAGAAATCACTCCTTTGTTGGTGTGCTGGAGAGCCCAGAACCACTTCTAGGGGTAAATCTTGGCCATTTACTCACGTTTTTTTCTTGAGCCATTTCTGCTCTCTTTTTTTATATTTCCTAACTTGTAAACGATTTGTTTTTGCCAACTACCTAGATTTCAAAAAAAAAAAAAAAAAAAAAAAAAATGCAAGGCTATCAGTGAACGAAGGACAGAAGAGAGGAACAAACTGACCTGACTGAGCACGCAGGGCTGTTCTCCAAGGACTCCTATGTCACCAAGTTTTGTTACTTCTTGCTTCCTATTTCATAAGTCCTTCTACTTCCCTCTATCTCGCTGTGGGAGGCAGGACAATGACCCCCTAAAATGTCAACACCTTAATTCCTAAACTGCGAATATATTATATTACGTGGCAAGGGGGAATTAAGGTTGAAGATGGAATTAAAATTGCTGATCAGTTGACCTTAGGATAAGGAAATCAGGCTAGATAACCCAGGTGGCCCAGTGTGATCTCAGGGACCCATAAGTGGGGAACAGGGGTAGAGAATAGTCAGAACCAGAGAGATGGCTCTATGGGAAGTGGATCGGCCGTTGCTGGCTTTGAAGGCAAAGGAGGCCACAGGTCAAGGGATGCTTCAGCGTCTAGCACTGGAAAAGGACAGGAAGTGGATCCTACCCTAGAGCCTCCAGAAAGGAACACTGCTCTGCTGACTAACTTAGAACTGCCAGAATTATAAGGTAATACATTTGTGTTGTTTGAAGCCACTGAGATTGGGGTAATTCTTTATCGACATGATCTCTTTCCTGAGTTCCCGAAATAAGCCCTGATGTGGTTTCCAGGCCTGTCTCCTCCTGATGCATTTCCACTCTGCAGTCAGAGCTGCAGTTGGTACGTAATTGGTCTTACTCATCTATTGAACATCATCCAGTGACTCTCCACTGCTCTGAAACAAATCCCAAAGTCTCTAAAGTGACTCACAAGGTCCCTTCAGGTTGCTCCACTTCTAGACCTCCCCCTCTCATCAGCCACCCTGAATTTCTTCCAGTCCCTCAAAAGCCCCAACTGTCTCCTCTCTGGCCCCTCTGCTGTGGATAGCCTCCTTCCTCCCCAGGGGCTTTCCTCCTCCAAAGGCTAATTTCTGCCTATTTTAAAGTCTCAGTTTAGCTGTCACTGCCTCCTGAAAGACTTCCCTGGTCCCCACATTTGGGTGAGGTGACCTCCTTTCTGCTTCCATGAGACCCCAACCACCCACTCTTACAAGCCACTCTGTGGTTGCCCACATTTCTTGCCTTCTCGTGAGCTCCTTGAGGGTAGGAACTTGGCCTGCCCCCAGCACCAAGTACAGTGCTTGTCACACCATGGGACCTGCATGTATATTGAATGATTGTACCCATTGCTTCAGATCAGAGAAACGTGTGAAGTTAATTTGACCAAACCAACTCATTTCAAAAATTTCCCCCTTTTAATAGTTCGGTGAGGGCTCGCAAATACCTTTAGCTTTGCCTCTTTTCCCCCATTACTTAGAACTGCCCACTTCACACTATTGTCCAGGCCAGGCATGGGATAATTTCCCACTTTACTGCCCAGCTTCATGGTGTCCTTGAGACATTTTGCAAGTCTTCTGCACAGACTTGAGGTCTGGAATGTATTTTCTCACTGAATATGGAACCCCTGAGGTTTGTGCAAACAAAAGCAAAAACATGACGGTGGGAAGAGACCTTGAACATTCATATATGCCAAATGAATTGGTTCTAATAATAGAAGAAACTAGAATGGAGGAAATAATAACGATAATGAAAGCAGAGAAGACAGGTATTCTGCGTGTTACAGCTAATTCTTTAGTTTGCAAGGGAAGTTGTGATTGCAAACTATTTTCATTTATAGAAATAATTTTTTAAATAAATCAAATACTGGTTTTTTGTTTTTCTTTTGAGATTGGGTCTTACTCTATCACTGGGGCTACAGTGCAGTGGCGTCATCATAGCTCACTGCACCCTCAAACTCCTGGGCAAGGAGATCCTCCTGCCTCAGCCTCCCACGTAGCTGGGACTACAGGCACATGCCACCACGCCAGCTAATTTTTCTATTTTTAGTAGAGATGGGATCTTGCTCTTGCTAAGGCTGGTCTCGAACTTCTGGCCTCAAGCAATCCTCCCACCTTGGCCTCTCAGAGTGCTAGGATTACAGGTGTGAGCCACCATGCCTGGCTATAAAAATAATTTAATTTTTTGTTTTATTGTACTCACATTGATCAACTGACGCTATGTCATCAAACCTCTATGATAAAATAAAGGAATCCTGCCCCTTTTAGAAAGATAGATGTGGAAGGAAGAAAGGGTTTAGCTAATGCTGGAATTCCCCCTAGAAGGATAAACTTTTATAATTATCCTCTACAGGGTCTCGATTTGCAGCAGTGCCATCTCATCTTCTGCTCACTGCACCCTAAATTAGGAAAGCCAGATTGGCTCAATAATTGGAGAGTTTCCTTTGTTGTACGAAGTGCTTTCAGATCTATAATAGGGCCCTGCTGTGCTCTGGAAAGATGAGTCAGGTAAGATGACAGAGCCCTGCTGGAGATCCATCTGCATCTCTGGCACATACAAAGATATTTACATTTACCTGCTAAGGGAATTTTGCTCATATGCAGTTAGCATGCCTGTCCAAATGGGCACACCTCCATACCTTTGAGTATAGGCATATTTAATAAATCATACCCTCACTCATTTTGGAAGTCCTGTTAGAGATACTGCACCATTTCAAATTCAAGTTCATAAAGCCATGAGTAAAAACACGAGGTAAAATGACAATTCCTAATTATTATTCTTTGTCTGTTTTCATTATTTTTGGCTCGGTAGTTCCACTCTGCCCCACAATGCCCAGGTATACTACTTCCCTGGTAACTTGCTGAAAGCCCAAGGTTGGAACAAGGGAAAGAATCTTCCACAGTACTCAACTAAATGCATGATACACAGTTATGGTTTTCAGACCATTGTTTATTTAATTTGTTTTTTTCCAGTATAAAGTATGGGTTTTGTTTGTTTATTTGTTTCTCTTGACAATGAACATGCCCTTGGAAGTTCTTGCACTTCTAGTCCTTTGCTTAGTGTCCAAGTCGGTTATTAAATGTGATAACTTTAGCTTGTATTTCAGTTCTTTGTGTTTACATATCAAAGTTTCTATAGTTATACCTGAAGAAAGGAAGAAGTAGCATTTGGTTGAATATATGGAGGTAAACAAAAAGTGGTTGTCAAAAATATTCTGGTGAGTTCTCAGGATATTTTTTCCAAAAATCACTAATGACAGAATCTGGTATATCCTAGGCTCCCATAACTTGGGAAGGCTTTAGATAGAAACATTTTCTGATAATTGAAATATTCTACCTCATTAGTTAGATTAGATTGAAAATAAAGTGAGATGGTACCTATTGCCATGCTGGGAATGTGAGACTTTAAAAAAACTCATATGCATATTTACATTTATAAAATATTAGTTCTTAAGCTCTCCTCATATTTTTCCACTGAAAGACAGTAGAACAAGACTTACTGGAGAAGCAAGATTTGGATACTGTGTTAATCCACAATTAGATGTGATGCTCTTGGGTACCTGTTTATATACAACACTGACTTTTCCTCATGGTCATCTTTGAAAGGTTTCAGATCAGGACTGTACTCACTCCTGAGTGAGACACCAGGAGTGGAGGCCAAGCCAGTGCTTGTGTCACACCCCCCCAACGACAGGCAGTGCAGCTCAAGGAGTCTTCTTCCACTTGGGAAAAGGAAAGGGAAAAGTTCACAGGACTTTGTTTTGTAACTTGAGTACCAGCTCAGTCACAGTAAAATAAAGCACCAAGCAGAATCCTGAAGCCCCTGAGTGCAGGCCTTAGTTCCTGGAAGGCATTGCTGGACCCACCCAGTCCTGGCAGGATTTACCACCTGCTGACTGAAGAGCCCTTGGGCAATAGTCACCAAGGGCTTTAAGTGAGACTGGGAGGCTTCAGGTGTAACCTGGTACTGGTGACCACAAGGCAGTGTCCACATCACTCCTCCAGCAGCCCAGCACAGAGAGCAAGGGAAGACAGTGAGAGACTTTGGTAATCCAGGGAATTATCCCATATTTTACCCAAGTTCACAAAGGCAATACCAGCAAGAGTCTGCCAGAGTCACAGCATTACTGGGCTTGGGGCACCCCCTGTGCTGATACTGTGGCTGCAGTCACCAAAGACTTAGATCACAACACTCAGTTCCCCTTGAATATCTGAAAGGCCTTCTCAAGAAGGACAGGCTCAAACAAGCCCAGACTGCAAAGATTAAAATAAATACCTAACTCTTCAATGTCCAGACATCAATGAACATCCACAAGCATCAAGAACACCCAGGAAAACATGAACTCACCAAACAAACTAAATAAGGTACCAGTGACCCATCCTGGAGTGATGGAGATAGGCAACCTTTCAGACAAAGAATTCCAAGTAGCTGTCCTGAAGAATCTCAATGAACTTCAAGAAAACACAGAGAAGGAATTCCTAAGCCTATCAGAGAAATTTAACAAAGAGATTGGAATAATAAAAAATAATCAAGCAGAAATTCTGGGGCTTTAGAATTCAGTCGATAAACTGAGAAATGCATCAGAGGATCTCAGCAGCAGAATGGACCAAGCAGAAGAAAGAATTAGCCACGTGTAGAAGACTGAAACAGGATTCACACCTCTCACCTCTCACAAAAATTAAACCATGGTGGACAACAGACTTAAACCTAAGGTGTGAAACTATAAGAATTCTAGAAGAAAATGTTGGAAAAACTCTTATAGACATTAGCCTAGGCAAAGAATTTATGAAGAAGACCGCAAAGGCACTCACAACAACAACAAAAATAAACAAATGGGACCTGATCAAATTAAAAAGCTTCTACACAGCCACGGAAACTATCACAAGAGCACACAGACAACCTACAGAATGGGAGAAAATAGTCACGTTCCACATCCTATAAAGGGCTGATAATTAGAATCTATATAGAACTCAGGAAAATCAGCAAGAAAAAATCAAACCACCCCATTAAAAAGTGGGCAATGGACATGAATAGAAACTTTTCAAAAGAAGATAGACTAATGGCCAACAAACATGAAAAAATGCTCAACATCTCTAATCATCAGGAAAATGCAAATCAAAATCACAATGAGATATCACTTATCTCCAGTGAGAATAGCCCTCATCAAAAAGTCCCAAAACAATAAATGTTGGTGTGGATGCAGAGATAAAAACACTCATAACTGCTGGTGGAAATGCAAACTAGTGCAAACTCTATGGAAAGTAATAGGGAGATACCTGAAAGAGCTACAAGTAGAACTACCATGTGATCCAGCAATCCCATTACTGGGCATCTACCCAAAAGAACAAAGACATTCTATAAAAAAGACATCTGCACTCGAATGTTTATAGCAGCACAATTCACAATTGCAAAGATGTGGAAACAACCCAAGTGCCCATCAATACATGCGTGGATTAATAAAATGTGGTATATGTTTACCATGGAGTTCTACTCAGACACAAAAAGCCATGGTGATCTAGCACCTCTTGTATTATCCTGGATAGAGCTAGAACCCATTCTACTAAGTGAAGTATCCCAAGAATGGAAAAACAAGCACCACATGTACTCACCAACAAATCAGTATTAACTGATCAATACTTAAGTGCACATATAGTAATAACATTCACCATGTGTCAGGCAGATGCGGGGGGGAGGAGGAGATGGGTATACACACACCTAATGGGTACAGCGCACACCGTCTGGGGGATGGACATGCTTGAAGCTCTGACTCGGGTGGGGGCAAAGGCAATATACATTACCTAAACATTTGTACCCCCATAATATGCTGAAATTAAAAAAATTAGTGAGCTTAAAGATAGACTATTTGAAAACTCACAGTCAGAGAGAAAAAAAGAAAAAATAAGAATGAAGCACATCTACAACATATAGAAAATAGCCTCGAAAGGGAAAATCTAAGAGTTATTGGCCTTAAAGAGGAGGTAGAGAGAGAGATCGGGGTAGAGAGTTTATTAAAAGCAATAATAACAGAGAACTTTCCAAACCTAGAGTAAGATACCAATATTCAGGGACAATAAGGTCATAGAACACCAGGCAGATTTAACCTAAACAAGGCTACCTCAAGGCATTTAATAATCAAGCTCCCAAAGATCATGGACAAAGAAAAGGTCCTGAGGGAAGCAAGAAAAAAGAAAAAAATAACATATAGAGTAGGTCTGATACATCTGGCAGCAGACTTCTCATCTGGAAGCCTTACAGGCCAGGAGAGAGTGGCATGACATATTCAAAGTGCTGAAGGAAAGAAACCTTAACCGTAGAATATTACATCCTGCAAAAATACCCTTCAAACATGAAGGAGAAATAAAGACTTTTCCAGACAGACAGAAGTTGAGGGATTTCATCAACACCAGGCCTATCCTACAAGAAATGCTGAAAGGAGTTCTGTAATCTGAAAGAAAAGGACCTTAATGAACAATAAGAAATTATCTGAAGATAAGTACACAAATACAGAATTTTCTATTACTGTAATTGTGGTGCATAAACCACTTATATCTTGAGTAGGAAGACTAAAAGACAAACCTATCAAAAATAACTACAACAGCTTCTTGAAGGAGAGTATAAAAACATATGGATGGAAACAACGCAAAGTTAAAAAGTGAGAAGGATGGAGTTAAAGGGTAGAATTTCTGTTAGATTTATCTTTGTTTGTTTGTAAGCAGAATTTTCACTTGTTTAAAATAATTAGTTAGAAAATATTTTTTGCAAGCCTCATGATAACCTCAATCAAAAGACATAGAGTAGCCGAATGGATTTAAAAAAAAAGAGTCAAATATATGTTCCAAGACCTCCACTGGATGCCTGAAACCATAGATAGTACCGAATCTGAACCCTATATGGACAGGTGCTTCTCGACTTATGATGGGTTTATGTCCTCATAAACCCATTTTAAGAGGGCAAGAGCAAGAGAGGCAGAGAGAGCTTGCATTTATAACAAAGGCACTCACAATAACAAACCAACTCCTATGCTGGTAACATTAGTCCATCCATGAGACCAGAGCACACATTAATCCATTAACTCATTCATGAGGACAGAGGAATTCAGTTTTCAAAACATGAACTTTTGGGAGACATATCGAAACCACAGAAATGTGTCAACGTAGGTTCATCACTTGTAACAAAATATGCTATTCTGGTGGGGGATGTTGATAACCGAGGACGCTATACACGTGCAGGGAGTATATGGGAAATCTCTGTACCTTCTGCTCAATTTTGCTGTGAACCTAAACCTGTTCTAAAAAATAGAGTTTATTAAAAAAAAAAAGCGCTCATCAAAAACTTTCCCAATAATTGAAAGACATATAAATTTTAAAGGGAAAATCAGACCAAAATTTCATGTTTTATTGACGAGTAGAAGATATGTTTAAGATTTATTAAATATTCATATTCCTTCACTGGGAGACAGTTTACCAAAATTTACAGTGATTATCTGTGGGTCATGAGATTATTCTTGTTTTTTACTTTATCTTTAAGATGTTCTTATTTGCCAAATATTCTGCTCAAATGTCTCATTACTTTAGTTATTAGCGAATGTCACGTTAAACTGAAAGGACACAGATTAGGTGATGTTAACTTTAACAATTAAATTAACATTTGGTAATTTTTAGATGGCATTCTCAAGCGAAGAAAAACAGTACTAGGTTTATCTGAAAACTAGAGGAAGGAAAGAAATGTTTTAGTAATTTATTTAGATTCTAAAAGTATATTTTTCTGTCAGGTTCAAATAGAAAAATAAGGCTGTCCTTAAAGCAAGGCTCAGAATAAGGATATAAAATGAGCAAAACTCACTGGCACTTCATTTTATAGGATTATGGAAGCTGGTTAGGTACTTTCAGCTTTTCTCTGCTGAAATTATAAAAATAAATCATGTTTTATCAACTGTGCCCCTGGAAGAAACATTTCTCTTGAGAAATGAAGAATAAATAAATAAATAAAGATACAAGTATACTGCACAGGAATTTTTGAAATATTTTATCTTCTCATACCAGACTAAAAACACTTTCTGCTTTGAAAATATCATTTTTGTGTGGAGCTCCTTGTTGGAAATATTCAAATGATGTTGGTCATTTTTGAAATAAATTGTCACTGTTTAATGTACACTAGAGAGAAAGGAAAAAACACAAGCACTATTCATCATTTTAATGGTTATTTACTCAAGTAGTTGGAAGATTGTCTTTACTTTGCTATTGCTGGTTCTGTAGAAGTTCCTGAAGGAGGGATCACTCCCATTCCTGTTTTTCCCATTCCCACCTTAAGTGCAGGGTTTTCAATGTTGTCAATATTTGCACACAGCAGGGAAGAGAATAATTGGGGAAATGCATGGCTAAGGTGATAATATCAGAAATTAGTTCTAACAAAAGTCTGTTACTGTTACAGTGAACACATTAATTCCAAAGACTCTAGTTACATTTGATATCAGGGTTATATTTATCTATAACAACCAATCTGTTTTGTCTCGCTTATATTTTTCAAATTAGCACAATATTCATAGACTGCATGACCATTCTGCTTCCTCAACTTTTTATTATATTTTTAAAATATTGTGAAATTACCAGTGCGCCTTCCCTTTTTAAGCATAACATATTTTATTTCTGCAGTATGAGTAAAATCTCTGCTGGAAAATGCTGCTTTTAAAGTTATGGATTTAATTTAAAACCTAAATCAAAGAAAAATGTCAAAACCCTTTTCTTAAACCTTCAACAAACATAAGTGCTAGCTTTCCGTTTTTTTGTTGGGGGGGGCTGGGGAGGGAACTTTCTTATTTTTACCATTCCTGGTGCATTATAGCTTGTGGTTGTATATTTTAGGAAATCAGAGAACCATTGGAACATCTGACGGAAGCATCCAAAGCTTTGCAACCATTTTGTTTTATGACAGTTACTCATTGTTGTGTAGCAAACTACTCCCCAAAATTAGTGGTTTAAAATAACAAAAATTATTTATTTGCTCAAAATTCTGCAATCAGGCTGGGCTCAGCTGGGCAGCTTGTATCTGTTCCATGTGGTGTCGGTTGGGCAATCTCATGTGTTTGTAGTCAGCTGGTGTCATGGCTGGGTCTGAGGCATCCGAGATAAACTTGCTCATGTGTTTGGCACCTACCTCATCTGGGATGCCTGATAAGAACCGGTGCTGGCCGGCCTCTCTCTCTTCAAAGGGGTCTTTTATCTTCTCAGGGCAGTAATAGAGCAAAAGAAGAGGGTCCAAGATTTCTTAAAGGATAGCCACAGTAATTGTACTGTGCCATATTCTATCAGTCTGTGAAATTAATATTGGAAGGTAGTACCCAAGTTTAAAAATCAGGGAAGAGTGACTCATTTGGAGTCATTTTGTAGCAAAAAATTCCAGTTATCTTGAGGAATGTTTCTATCATTCCATTAAAGAGGGTGCAAATAATAAATTAAACATATTTTCCTCCTCCATTGACCATCCAAAATCAGCTCACTATTCCTACACAAGGATTTCACAGTAGTCGTCCAATGAAACCATGGAGGAAATACAACAAAAGCTGGGTGAATACAGTACAGAAGGAACCCCCTAAGTGAATGTGTACTTGGCCAATAGTTGGCTGATTAATTTTAAAGTCTGTTAAAAGTGGTGAATCATAAAACAAATTAAATATGAATTTAACCATTTCATTTTAACCCCAAATGAGCAAATTTTTTTTTTGAGTAAGAGTTTACCGGTTGGAATACCATTTCATCTTTCTTGTAGGACCCCACCAATATTGATAACTAATGACTATCAATTTTGATAGCTATGAAGTAGAATGAAAACTTAAACTCAGTTGCATATCAATCTGTTTAGAAAATCTTAGATATTTATATTTTCTTCCAGTCTCTTACAGTTATCTTACCCATACCCGATTCAATAGCACAATTAAGCAACTTCCTCATCATGCTGTTATCTTTCCACATCACTTGCATAGTTTTCATAAAAGTAGCCATTAGTCCTCTTTACACTTATATTTATCACCTTATAGATAACTTAATTTACACAATATTGGTAGAAAGTACAACAGGGGTAAAATTGAGAATAAATTCAGCCAACTCTTAGCAGCCGTGCAACTCAGTACAGTGGGAGCAGAGGTGCACAGGCTTACTGGAGAATGTTTATTAGGTGTGGGCAACCCCTAGTATGTTCTACAGAGGAAATGGGCAATGTCTATTAATCTGGTGACATGATAAAGTGGAATTGCTTAAAATAGTTTCTATTATAGGTGAAATATATCTATCCTAGGTAGATTAGTACAAACTGTAAGTTTTACTATTATTCAAACTCCTCGCATGTCTCAATTATTGGTTGATGAATGTGGGCTGGGCATCAGTAGCCTTGCATCTAAGAATGTCAAACAAAATTCTCTATTGTCCGGTGGTTATGAAGGTCTCAGTTCTGCACCAGCAAATTAACTCATGTTCCTTTGAACATTTGCTCAGCTAGATGCTCCTTTCTCCAATTCTACTCCCAGAAGGTCCTGCTGTACCCAGTATCTACATGATTTGTTCTTGTGCCCCAGGTATTTGGTTATCAGCTGTGTGCAGCCTGGTAAAAGGTCTGTGGTCTTCAGGCAACCTGGAAGGCCATTTTCTTCTATAAAAGTATTGGTTTCAGTACAAAAATGTATAAATCAAATAATATTTGTTTGTTGTAGACAAACAAGAAATATGTTGCCATGCTCTGAAGAAAAGCTAAATGTACTTGCACAAAGGGCTTCTGGAACTGTCTGAACCATTCTCAATCTATCTATTAATGACATTTTGAACAGAAAATATTAATACAAACAAAGAAAAATGTGTTCAAAGAGTTGAAGTCCTTGACTTTCTATTGGGAAACTAAAAGGAAGGAATATGCTTTTGAGTGTGGATTCCTCGCTCAATTTTTAATTTGATAACACACGACAAAGGAAAGGATTAAAGTAGTTTTGATTAAAATTAATTTAATACATAAGGTAGAGACTTGCCATGAGAATGGTGTGCATTAATATGAAGCTTTGTCATCCCTCCTGTAGGGAAATTCTATTAGACTCTGATAAATGCAGGTTTAGTAAGCAAAGTAACAAATGAATGGATATGGAGGAAGCAACATATTATTTGTATTGTAATGAAATCCACAAAAAAACCCACCTAACCTCAGGTATAAATTAACCTACTGTTCAACGATATACTCTGACATCATTTAACAAGATTATTTTATTATAATTCCAAATGAAAAGTTTAGTGATTTGAATATTAAAAATTAAAATTCACAGAATGTTTTAAAAAGGTCTTTACATTGCTTATCAAAAATAGCTCTCTCATGGCTATAGGTGGCCTTGCATGCCAGCTGTCATATATTTCCAGAAGATTAAAATACCAATGCCATTTGTTACCCTGGTTTAACAAGCAGAGAGGAATTCCTCTGCTGGAGTGGTGTTACTATTTGGGGACTCACCTTCAGAGTCCCCAGAAATATCTTTTATTATATCACAGTTAGAAATTTGCAATTATTTCTGTCTCTTCTCATTCATAAAATTACATTCTCACTATATGTGCTGCATTAAGTATGGCAAAGTAACAAATGGATGTTCATTAAATCAGAGAAATTGAACATTGTTTCATTTTTAAAATGAACTAGAATTTTAAGTGCATAGTTGTAGAGCCTGTAAACTAAATTTCAAAATCACAGCACTTTATTTTTTATTCTAAAAGGGTTTGTTTTGGTTTTGGCCTCATAACTTTGTCACTTTAAAAATAGTTTCATTTATATTCCATTGTGTGCACCAATATGGCAGTTTGGGCAGGATTTTCTTGAAATTGTTAAAATGGGGATAATGGTGTTACCTATTCACAGAGTTCTTGCAAGAATTAAATCAGTTAATTCATGCGAGGCACTTAGAGCAGCATCTATCGGGTACTAACTGGTAACGTCTCTGTACGTGTCAGCTATTATTCCATTTAGCATCTGACCCCGCTCTGTACCCCCACCTCCGCCACCTCCCTCCCCATGGAGCCCCTGTATTCCCCAGCGCTGTCACTGCCTTAATTCCCACTGGTCTCCCGCCTCCACCTTTCTCCTCTGCCCCCCAGTTCTCACTAGGGCAGTCTGGGACTGGAGCCCTGGCTCCATGAGTCTTATACCATGGAGCCCTGCACGGCCCCTCATCCAGAGTGGAAGCCCTTGCAGTCCGCGCCGTCTGGCCCGTCCCCTCTCTGTCCCCATCGCCCGCTGCTCACTCTCTGCTCCCTCAGCTACAGCCACGCGGGGGTCCTCGCTGCCCCTGGAACTAGCGCCACAGGCACGGCCCTGTGTCTGGGCTTCTGCACTTGCTGTTCCCACTGCCCAGAGTGCGTTTCCCCCGATGTCCGCAGCGCCCACCTCCCCACTTCCTCCAGGCCATCTGTCACCTCCTCTGTGAGGCCCTCCCTGACCACAGATATCACATCGGAACATCAACATCGCAACATCGCACATTCCCCCACCCCCAGCACCTCCTCTCCCTCTGCCCTGATTTGTTTTTCTGCAGAGCTCTTCTCCCCTCTATTAATAATATACTTACTTAGGGTTGTGGTAACTGTCTCCCTCTTGTAGAAGGTAATCTCCTCAAGAACAGACGTTATAGTTTATATCCCCAGCACTTAGGACAGTTTGTTTCTTGAAAGGACAAAAGATTTATGCAATGCAGTTAATTTGGGCATATTAACTTTGGGAAAGGTGGTTTTGGCATTTCAAATTCACACAGAGCATTGCAAAAAAAATGAGTGTGACTGCAAAAAAAATTCTACGAGTTTTCTAGAGAACTTATTTTTTAACAGAATCTAACTCCTGATAGTTGACTTTGGTAGGGTGTTTGTCAACATCTGCCTGCCTGTCAATCAAGTTCTACAAGATACAAGAAAAAATAAGGAGAGACTGCATATTCTTCTACATTTTAACACTCTGGGGTCTCATATAGAATAACATTCGGTGATTGAAAATTTGTGGCACATGCCTGTAGTCCCAGCTACTCAGGAGGCTGAGGCAGGAGGATTGCTTAAGCCCAGGAGTTTGAGGTTGCTGTGAGCTAGCCTGACGCTACAGCACTCACTCTAGCCTGGGCAACAAAGCGAGACTGTCTCAAAAAAAAAAAAAAGAAAAAAGAAAAAAAGGAAAATTTCATAATTCCAGAATATTTGAAGATTTCATCATTTTCATGTTCCTTATAAATGTATATGGAAGCACAAAGATTTTTTTTTTTAGCTGATTCTTTCATCTTTTTTTTTTCCCTGAAAGAACTTTCCAGAACTCAAGATTTCAGTGAGGATTACAAGTGGCTACTCTAATCTGTGTATTTGGGGTTCTCACAGGAGGCCTAATGTGGTTCCCCCCAAATGGAATCCCTACCTCTATCGCTTTCCTAGAGAAAGAATGCAGGAATCGTACCTCCTCCCCAGGTCTCCTCAAAGGTTATTGACTGGGTACTACATTTCCTGTTACCACGCCCTGCTTCCACTGACAAGTGTGCTATTCATGTTACAAAGTATTGTAACAACAGAGATTCCATGAGCACAGCCATCTGTCACATAGACACCTCACAGAACTTTGAATATTATTATAACCTTAGATGTAGACTTTTGAATTGAGCATGCCTGGATTGCCACTTGATGTTGGCATTTCAGAGAGACTCCAAGAAAAAACTGCTCAGGTGTCTGTGAGATCATCTGCTTTGGATGTTGAAGGATTGACAAACTTAGAGTGAGCTCTCCACGTACTCCCTTACAGTCTTGAAACACAGGGAGACAGCCACTCATCTTTCACACCCAAAAGCACACAGTGTAAAAGAAAGTTGTCTCGAGTGTCACTGGGTTAGTGATGGAGAAATAACGGATGATATCTTGACTGACGGGAGCAAGCAGAAGGCTGTCCACGGCAGTGAAGATAAGAAAAGGATAGGAGAACAGCGGAGCCGGCTGCTTCAGCGTGGCAGGGGTTCACTAAGACTGTGGGGGCAGCTGAGTGCCACCACCCAGAGGCCCCGCAGTTGCGTGAGTTCTGCCCCATCTCCAGGTGACAGAGCCAAACGCCATTCTCCACCTGGGGTAGGGTCAAATTGGAAACAATCACAGCCACATTGAATGCACATATTGTACATGTGTAGTCATGAGTGGTTTTACACAAATCATTTCACTTGTTCACACAGCAGCCCAATGAGATATTATTGGCCCTATTTTTCAGCAAAAGAGGCTAAAACACAGACCTAAGTCCAAAATCATACAGCTAAAAAGTGTCATAGTAAGAAAAGTCATCTAGGCCTGCTCAACCTAAATACAATTCTTCTTCCATTTCACCAAAGCAGTTTCCCATCTATCACATCACAAAAACAGAGCCTCATTATTATCCTCACCCAAAGCCATCAAGAAAATACTAAATTATGGTCACTGTATTCCATTTAAAAGAGCAGAGAAGTGTAATAGTACAATTGAGAAAGAATTTTATTCACAAAACCCCTACCCACTAGTACTTAAAGGGTTAACCCCTCAGCTCTCAGGCCAATTCAGTTATTTACTAAAATTTATTTCTTGAGGGAAACACACAGCCATGGTCTTACTATAAATTGTCTTGGAAAATAAACAGGGCAGAGTTCTTCTCGGTCATTCCTAGAAGTCATCTGTACTTAACTCATTGTGTGAGGTCAGGTTATGTAGTGTACCTCTCATTTGAGAATATGTCACATTTTCCTAAATTACCTTAGAGATTTTTTTTACGTCTATTCATTATGAACCAGAAAAAGTACAAATAGAGCAGAAAGTGACTATCTGAATTGTTAATAACAATTCTGAATAATGAAAGAAGCAGGCAAGTAGAATTACCTACTTTTCTCAAAAGGCAATGTATTGACCTGAAAATTGAAGTGTTACGACAGAAACCAAGTTCAGATTAAGATCACAGACCAAATACTTCCAAGGAATAAGGGAAGATCTAGGTACTCAATGAATGGCAGAGAATAACATGGGTGAGATAGTTTCTTTGGATATTTTTTAGTCCTGTGAAAGTCAGGTTTATGAATTTCCAGGCACGTTTTCTCTTTGATTTTTTTTCTCAACATGAAATAGTAAATAAATATTTTACCTTAAGCATAGTTAACTTGAAATAAATGAATGTGTAAGAATGGCAATCAGACAAATAAATTATGGTATATACACTCAGAAAAAATTGTTAACAGGAGCACATGCTATAGTAGGAAAATTACTGAAACAATAAAAAATGGCCAAAATCTTTGGTCTTTGAACAGATTATATAAAAATCTGAAGAAAATGACTGAAATATAATATAAAATTAAGGTTTAATCATATAGATTTCATCACTGAGTAATCTTTATTTATTGTCTAGATTGTAGTCCCATTTTTTTGCTTTCCTGACTTCAGCTCGTAGGCTTTTGGTTGAAGAATAGTAGAGCCGAATGCATGTTATATTTTTATTTGTATTTTTCTATAACACTTAGGAAGCCAAGTTTTTTGTACATTCTGAATGTCATCTATTCTAACTTGGCTTTCCATAATGCCATTATTTTCAGGGATATAATATTCATATCATATAATTAGAAAAAAATTTTACTTAAGAAATGAAATCTCAGTAGCCTCGTTTCCTGAAAATTTAAATTAGTTTATTTAACTTCTGACACCATAATTGATAACTGGTCCATAAAAGCTGAATAGATTGGCCAATGAAACAAAATAATCATCCCAATGAAAGATTTAATTAGTAGCTACATATTTACCATTTCCTCAGTGGGCTATTCCTGAAAATTTAATTGAATTGTCTGTTTTAAAAACTTACAGATTTACTGACGACATTGGCCTCTTTTTATTTTCCTTTAAGAACATTGGTTGTTAATAATATCATTGAGGCAATAATTATTTATGTTTTTTTAAATGATCAGTTTACTTAATTTCTTCCAGCTGTGGTTTCCTCAACTGTAAGGTAGGGACAATGATAATTTTTACCTTAAATAAAAGTGAAGATTGCTTGATTTAATGAATGACAAAATACTTTATAAACTATAAAATATAACACAAATATAATATAAAGAATTAAGCTGGGCATGGTGGCTCATGCCTGTAATCCCAGCACTTTTGGAGGCCAAGAAGGGAGAATTGCTTGAGTCCAGGAGTTTGAGACCAGCCTGGGCAACATAGTGAGACCCCTGTCTCTACAAAAATTTTTTTAAAAATTAACAAGTGCCATGGCACATGACTGTAGTCCCAGCTACTGGGGGTGGATAAGGCTGTAATCATGGCTTATTTGGACCTGTTTTCTTTTTTGTTCCTGTCTTCTAGTCACATGTCACAGATACAGTGGCTAGGGTGGAAAGGAATAACAATGCCCTTGCCTTACTAGCTGTATTTAAGGAAATGATGCTAGTTACAAATTAAGAGCCCTTTAAATCTGCCATCCCCAACCCCCCGGGGGCAGTAGCTGCACGTGGTCGCCTGAACTCCATCCTACCCCACCCCCACCCCCACGCCCCATCCGTGGAAAAATTATCTTTCATGAAACCAATCCCTGGTGCCAAAATGCTTGGGGACCTCTGCCTTAAATGATCAAACAGTTGCTTTGTTTATTAAATATTTAAATTTCTTTAATGTTTTAAATAAGAGATTAAAATTCTCAGTAGATGAGAGATTATTTCCATGACTAATTTATTTTTTTCCTTTCAGCACATTCAACTATATTTCTGTATTCGTTTTGGCTTTTAAATGAAAATAAACTTTCTTCCACCTCAGAACTACTTAAAGCATCAAACATAGTACCTTATACTGAATTTTAAAAATTTAATCACAGAGAAAAATGAAAAAGCAATAGCAAGACAGTCGTCATAAACAATATAAATGTTGAGTAGGACTGTGAAAAGAAAATAGCAGTGGCTGTTCACAATGGTCTTCAAAATGACTACTCTGTTCCAGTTTGGTGAACCATTTGCTGAGTTATATCAATGCAACTCTTTTTTTAGATGGGATAGGGAATAATTACTAACAGGACTTTGTATGACATACCTGTAGAAGTCAAAAGCAAGATGAACTTAAATTTATTCTGACAGTCATCTCTTGAATTATTCATCTTTTTCATAGAAAATACTCCCCCCACCTTGACTTTTCTGAAGACCTCAAGCCCCAATCTAGTTCCAAGACATGTTGAAAGGAGAAATACACAAAGTGTGTATTGTTTCTGCATGGGTCTGTAGTAAATTAAAAAGGTATATGTTTTAAGAAAACATATAATTTATAGAAAATCAAAATTAATTTTTTTTTTTTACCTAATTGTGGAAGAATCCTTTAAATGAAGTCAAGCTTTGTCTCGTAACTAATGCGATGCTGGCTGGCACATGGTTAGGTAAAACCCAGAGGAAATTTCACATAATCAGATACCTAGTGAGAGAGGATATTACTTCCAGACATTTACCATTACCAGGAATGAAAAATATCTGCACATTATCCAGATGGAGTTCTGTGCTTGGTAATAGAATCAGTAAGTTGCTGCAAAGACTAGCAATCCCATTCTTTGACAGGTTGGGGCTATTTGTTACAGCAAAGTCTTTACTTTCACTGTTGCCATCCTGAAGTCCTCTCCCCATAAGCTTCATGATTCTGCAGCTGCAGTCAGTCTTTGAGCACAGGATTTATGAAAGGCATCCTCTGCTCACAGAATATATATTTGTTTCTCTGTCCTAAGGAAAGGACCATGATTTAAGAAATTACCTCGTCTGTGATGAAAGGAGGAAAAAGTCACAGGTACACTTTCTATTTTTACTACATGTCATGAAGGAAGCCACCAGCCTGGAAATTGCCTCACTGTGGTTACTGGACACCCCTCAGACCAGCTGGTGGTCAGAGAGCTGAGCTTAACCTAAATAAATGCGTAAATGAATCAATCAATCAAACTTTAAATTATAGTCCTGGCTGCAATGTGCTGTTATAATGACTTCCAAGAAGCAGAAAAGCAATTCTTAGACACAAATTGTCGGGGAGAGTTTCTAGGTCAAGGCTTGAGGGGGTTAGCACAAGGGTGTCTTGTGCTGTAGTCACAGCTGTGATCTCCACTAACTGCCTCTCAGCAACGGCACCCAGGATTTGCTATCCCTAGTTACTGCCTATAGTGTCGTTGGGGGGATAAGACGGCCCTTGCACTGTCTTTGTCAATTAAAGAGGCCCAGAGAGAAGCAGCGGGACGTTCTGAGGCTCTGTGGGTTTTCTTTGTCCAGCCGCTTCTCCCGTGTCTCTCAAAACAGCCTCCTAAGCTCTCGTGTGGCATTTTAATCTAATGCAGCTTGTCTTCCTTGGCTTTTCAATAGAAACTCCTTCTTTTCTCAAATTAAATTGATCTTCTTGATGGGGCAGAACAGGGGGCAAGCATGGCATTTAATTGTCCAGCAACTTGACAAGCGCTTATTCTGTTTTTATTACTTGGGCATTATCTTGGCTTTTCTGCATTAAAAGCCAG
>CM052440.1:62485492-62600155 GCA_028533085.1 Varecia variegata
GTTTAAGGTATCTCCATATTGCTTTCCACAGAGGTTGCACTGTTTTGCAGTCCCACCAGCAGTATAGTTTTGAGTTAAGGAAATAAACTAATTCCCTTGATTCCTCGACTGGCACAATCTTGGCTTAGTACATACTGCCAGTCTTCCTTGGCATCTGCTTTTGAACATCGGGGATGTTGATCTGTTTTGAGTTTTTCTCACATAATTATACATTGCTTAAATATTTTTAAAAGTATTTTACCAGGATTTCAATGCTAAAAAATACATAATGCCAGTCAGAGTCAAGTGGCACAAGAAGGGGGAAATGAAACAAAACAAGAGAAAATCAAGAGGAAGAACCATTTTGGCAGAAATATTGCACATTTTCCTTTCTCAGTTTAGATTCTTTACCCAGGGAACTTTTGCCCTCCTGTGCAAATAGAGAGCCCTGTACAAGCAGCTGGTCTGCAGCCCCACCAGGCCAGAAACTCAGCACCCGAGGCAATGAAGATTTTTCTAATGTAAGAACTTGAAATTTATTTAATGCTGGTAGCTTTTGCCTAGTAGCTCCAAATCATGCATGATTGGGTGGTTATTTATCTTAATACTCTATGTCAGTAATTTTCTTATGGAGGTAAAACTCACCAATGTTTGATTTTGATAGTGGGATATCGAGGGCCAAAAGAAAAAGCCAACTGTGCCTAACTTACAGCTTTTTGTACAAATGGCTTAACATTGTCACTTTTTTCTCCACTATGCAAGTGTTCTGAACAATGGGCACAACAGAGAAAGAGTTGTTATCAGAGTGCTCTTCAGCTAGATCCACAACAGAGTTGGCCTCTTTTATTTAAATCTTGGAAATATCTTTAAGGAAGTAGAATGTCAAGGGGCATTGTAATTTCAATAGTTTTTGTTATGGTACCACAGTCTCTCTTCCTCAGGTAGAAAGATTAGGGTTTTCAAGCTTTGGGAGGATGTAATATCCACCTGAATTAATTTTTTCCCTTATCAGTCAACATTTCTCAAAGTGTTTTCCTGAAAATACTATTTCTGAGGGTTGTCCATAGCTGTTCTTAAATGAAAGAGGTGGGAGTGGGAAATTCACTCCCAAATAAATAAATCTAGGACATGCTGAGTTAAGCAAAGATAAATAGATTTCTTTATTGCAGGAGACTTTCATATGCTAATGTGCCCTGTGAAACTTTAAGGAGGAAATATGGATACAGTATTACCCAGGGAATTATTTTTGAGAGAAAGCATTTCTGAAAAGCAGTGTTCCAAGGGATTTGGGGGAAAACATTCAGTAGTATAACTCAGTTATAATGCCCAGTTTATGCTTTGAGTAGGAAACAAAGTGAGCTGGGATCAGCAGTGGTAACCTTTGCCCTTAGAAGTGTTTGCATTTTGTTTACTGCCATGTTATGAATTGATAATGCAATTAGGACATTGAAGACTGGATTAGAGCTGGAGTCCTGAATCTTGTGTATTTATTAATATAAACCTCAGGCATGTGGGTGATGTTGTTGGTAGTGATAGTAGCAATGACTTTCAAACTAGTCAGAATGAAAACAACTATAAAAAACAGAAACATTAACAAAATAGTTGGAATTTTAAAAAAGTAATGAAATATTTACATATGTCTTTTGAGAATCTGAGAATTAACACCATTAATGGGATAGTTTCTGCATTTATAAACTTCTGTAGGACAAGAACCATGCTCATTCGTTTTTTGTACATTCTTCATTCCTTGCAACGGGCTCCCTTGTATTTACTAGATAATTGATGATAATTATTTGTAACTGAATTGAAATAACTCACCGGAAATTCAGTCGTCACACACCATGCTATTGTAAGGCCCTACTTTACCTACCAAAATGAAAAACTTAGAGTAACAATAAAATTTTCTATAAAAATATTTTGAGTTCAAACCTTCAGAAATAAAAATATTTTAAAGAGTTTTCTTTTAAAATTTGGAATTTAACACATTTTAACAAGGCAATACAACTGGTTTTTTACTTTTAGTTTAAGAACGTTTTTGCCCCATAAGAATTATTATTCTAAAAATTCTGATTATTCTAAGCAGACATGATCTTATTTCCATCCATTCCTAAAGCCATGGATGTCTAGCTGAACACACATAGACGTTGACTGAAGTGGTTGCCTTCAATTCTGTCTTTCATGAATGCATTGTCAAGGGCTCTCTCCAGATCCCACTTAAAGTTAATGGGTTGCTTGTGTTCTTCTAGCCTCTCCTTAACAGAATTGTCATAGTTGCATTGGTGGCAGCAGTACGATGCTTCTTCTCCACCTGCCGGATTACCCTTTCAATATTGGGGTCCTATTCACATAGAGGCTTGTGCTTGTTCCTGGTATGAGTGTTCATGTTTTTCTTTAATTCCATTAATTAGAAGCATTCTTGTTGGCAAATTATGGAGTAATTTTAATATAATGTATGCTAATAACATTCATTGTGGATATGAAGTAAGTTTTAAGTTCAAAAATGGCCTCAGCGCTCACGATGGAATACGAAACGAAGGGGGTGCAACACACTAAAAATAAATGCCATTATTATACTATTAAAGGTTTAAAGGGTATAAATCAGTAAAAGTGTTTACGAAACTGAAGCTGAAAACCGGGTACTATTCGATAGAAACTGAGAAGGATGAACACTGAGGAGGAATGAAGAAATACATACCGAGGCAGAAATGCCGTTTCAGAACCAGAAAGCTCCCTGAAAAAAATAAAGGAAATCAACAGAAGAAAAAAACGTGAGTGTGGTGGTTTTAGTATTTATTTAGATTATAGGAATATATGGTGTTTATTATTTTATTCTACTACTTTAAGGTTTTATGGCTGCTTATTTCTTCATGTGTAATTCTAAGGACTCATTTTTTTAAAGTTATTGCTGTTTCTCAATATGTTCTATTTAAAGCCCAAATAACAGAAAGGCTGAAAAAATGCCTTCTCACGCCTTTTTCGGTTCCCAGATCACATAATATAATGAAAACTTGATTTCAAGTACCACGTAAATATGTATTTTTTTTCTTGGCTAATTCTTTTCAAGAAAGCCAGCTTTAATGGGCTGGCTATAAAATGATGTTTTGTTTTATGAAAGATTCCCTGCAGTTATGTTATAACATTGTGCTGAGTGTGGCTCCACAGGAGAGGGGTGGCAGAGACTTCTTAAATTTCATTTTGCCAAGACCTAAACAAGAGATCGATCCTATAATCTTCACTTTTCAATTCACATAAACTGCCAGTAACTGTTTTCTCGTATTAATACATGTGAGCCCAACTTAGAAACAAAAAGTTATATTTTGGAGGTTGAAAATGGCTCCTTTTGACAATAAAAGGGGTTCAAACAAAACCAAGACAGGAATTCTTTTCTCAAATTCCACTGCAGTCAAGTCAACTTTGATGACTGTCCCAGCTAACAACTATGGCTTACGTGGGTGTAGTACTTTGTTGTTTTCAAAGTGTGAACTTGATCTTTATTTCATGGGACCTTATAAGTCTGTGAGGAAGATCAAGGTGAAGAGAAACTGAGTCCCTGAGAGATTAAATGACTTGTCTCTCATTGGTGACGGGACCTGCACTGTCACCCTGGTTTACAGTATGGTTGGTTGGTTGTTGTTCTTTTTGCTTTTCTAAGCAAAATGAGTGTGTTTCGGTATAGATAATTTAATCAATAAATTAGAATAATTGTAGTAGTTAACATCAGTACAATACCTTCCACTTTCCAGAGTTATTTCATGTCCTTTATCTTATTTAACTTTTAGGGGAACTTCTGTCATAGCTGTTATTATCATCTTTGTCCCCATTTTAGTTTTGGAAACCGAGGTTCAGAGGTCTCATGTGACTTTGGCCTGGGCTGTGTCAGACCAGGATCAAATCTCTGCCCTTGGACACCTTGTCCTGTTCACTTTCCGTTACCTGTGCTGCCCAAATAGCTCTCCGGTCCAAAAATCGTTTCTGTTCAAATTTAATGATTGATGTTTTCCTCTTTGGGAAAAAGCACCTTTGAACTATGTTTTTCTGAAGGAGATATTAAATTTCATTTACATTCCCCTGAGCCAGCATCTCCAAGTGGCAGAGAGAGATGACCCAGAAAACAGCAGGGCTAATCCACATTTAGATAATGCTGAGCTTTCTTTCCTCTTTTCTTGAGATATATTTACTTCTAAGTAGCAGTGGATCAAAGTCTAGAAGCAGAGAATCATATTTTAAATTGATTTTTGACTTGATTTGTTTTCAACTTGTTTCTCTGCCTCACAACAGAAATGCTGTCTATTTTTTAATGATGCCCTTTAAAATGATTGCCTTTTAGTAAAAAAAATTGAACCTTGATGTTTGTTCTAAGAACTGAAGTTAATTCCTTCTATGTGAGTAGTGTGTTTATTTATTTTTTTAATGACATATAATGATTGTATATATTTATGGGGCACACAGTGATGTTTCAATACATATATAGTGATCAGATCCGGATAATTAGCATATCCATCACCTTGAACATTTATTCTTTCTTTGTGTTGGGAACATTCAATATCCTCATTCTAGAGATAGTATTAAAACTTCCTAATGTATTTATTTTATTAATAACTGTGTAAAAATAATTAAAAGGAATCAGAAGCCAAATATTGTTTTAGGCCCCATCTATAAGATACATCATGTTAACTATTTGAACTAGATTGACAGGTGTATTCAGAAAGAAAAAATAATTAGTAAAATAAAATAGCCTCTGAATTGCCCAGGCAAATGTCATAGGGAACAAGTCTACAGGTTGTTTTTCTGTATTACACTGATGAAGCCTGAAATCCCTAGGCTATATGTGTTGAAAAAATGGATAAAATAAAAAATGGTTGAAGAAGCCATACAAGTACCTAACACTTCAGTACCTACTCCATCCAATCAGCCACAGACCCACTTTAGGCTGAAGTCAGAGAAAAGAATGCTCTGAATCCCTGATGAAAATCACGTGTTATCGAGGGCAACACACTAATGACTCTCAGAACTTCTATTAAGGGTGTTCATTTGGCGCTGGATGGAACCGGGGATCTTAGTTAGATGAGATAAGCAGTTAAAAGTAAAAATTGCTGTAGCATAAAGCAATGTGATTTCCCTCTAGAAACCTGCATTTCCTCATCAGTTAAATAGCATAAGTAAGTAAGGAACTATAATCCTCTATAGCCTCTCCCCTAGCTCAGCAGTTATTAAATTTTAGTGCCATAAATATTACTTGTGCATGTCCCCAGGCCCTTCAGTGCTATAATGTGTCTGGGGAGGGGCCCGGGGATTAGCATGCACACTGAGCACCGTAAGCGCTGCTGATACAAGTGGTGTTTAGGCTACCTCTTGAGAAACACTGCTATGTGGGATTCTCCCGAGCACCTGATGCTTCGTATCAGACTGAATGTATCAAGATGCTAAGAGCTAACAACAACAAAAAAAAAGGTGTCTCTGAGAAAATTTGAGCCAAGGGCACAGTAGCTGCCTGACTTTCCATAATAACTCTGGTTGCCTTGGTGATGAGAGGGGGCTGCAGTTACGATAGCACTGGGAAATGTTGCAGTGGCAAGAGTTTTTCCTTCCTATAAAAATTCTGTTCTGATGGTCCACGTTGAGTTAGGTGAAAAACAACCATGCCCCCTTGATCCCATGAATTTCAAATGTCCAGCATGACGTGAAAAAAATCTCCCCATGTTTTGTCAGCAACCCCTACATCCCCCTGTCTACGTTTCCCCCAGGGATCTGCAAAAGGTCACATCTCTGAAAGGGGGATACCAACACCAGGCATAGCTTCATCATGGATTTTGCACGAGGAGCATTTACTAGAAATTAGATCCTGATCACAGGGTGCAAATTTTCCCAGTAAATATTCCTGGTTTCAGAGGGAATTTTGCTACTGGTCATCAGCAGTGACGCTTCTTTCTCATGTGTTGAATAAAAGCATTTGCCTCATCTCAGTTCCCTGGCTCTGTCTTCAGAACAAGAAATGGAGCAAAAGCAAATAAAGCCTCCCCACCTTTTCTTTTGGTTATGAAGGACTTTGTTAATTTATCAGTTGAGATAAACTTTTTAGCTTTCTATTTAAGGTTTTTGACACATTTATTTCAAGTGACAGGAGATGCTTGTTTTGTATAAATATTGACATTTGGGGAGACTTTAGGAAATGCCAGTAGCAGAAGTAAAAGGATTTGGTAATCCACTTAGCAGCAGCAATGCTGGCATGTTGGCAAGCCCCGTAATTCTACATCTTGCTTGGATTTCTTTGGTGGTGGCTGGGGTGGGGGGTTGGTACTTGATCTCAAAACAACCTCTCTCAATCAAAAAAGGCTATTGTTTTCTTTTGTCTGACAGATTAAGCTATATATAAAATTAGCTATTACCACTTCTCTAAAATACCAAATTTTGAGATTTAAATTCTAGACAGTCTAATAAAGAGTATCTTTTTAAAGCATCCATTTTCTCTGTGACCCTACCATGCAGTCTGAAGGTGTTCTTCCACACAGAAAGAGGAAAATTGGACATACACTGTGTAGCCTCCTTTAGGTTCAAATTTACCAAGCACATCTCTGGGCAATACAATGGAAATAGAGCATCTAGTTTACTGGCTTTTTATGGCTTTTGAATTTTTACTGAAGCCACACAAAGCTGTAGGGGGGACAGGTTCATATCATGTGGTGGTAAAGAACAATTTTTTTTCAGTCCAAAAATCACACTGAGTATAGTTACCATTAAGTGCACCCCCTCCACCCGCAGTGGGCTGCAGTATCAGATTCTCGTCCCTGTAGCAGCAAGCGGAGGCAGTCGAGGTGCCCACTGTATGTGGTGTGAGTGGTCAAGCTTTGGCTGCCTTTAACAACTTTCCTGCCAGTTGGAAACTGAGGAATAGAAAGATGGAAAGTTCTGACCCTGTTTAGTTACAGAGCAGAATAAGTGGAGATGCAGCTCACATAAAGATCTTGCACAGGGGCTGGGACCCAGTAGGTTCCAAGAAATGTTAGTCTTCAAGCCCTCTCCCTCGCTCCTTTGGAAGGGCTCTAAGTGTCTTCATCACAGCTCGGTGAGGTCACCGCTCTGCACCCAGCATGATGCCTGCCCCACGGAGCCTTGCTCCTGCACATGCCCAGCCAGCTCTGTGCCCTGAGCGCATGAGGCAGGCTGGGGGAACTAGTCCCAAGCCAGCAGTCACTTCAAAATGCATGTAAATGTGTATATGCTAAGTCCCCCCAGGACTGGGGGGAAACATAAAACAATGCTCCCAGGTTGAGACCTGGAAGAGAAGGCAACTGAGAATGTCTTGATCTAGCCAGAGTTCATTTACCCCATAGCTAAAGGGACGCTTTCATGATGCAGTTTCATGCACGTCCTGGTTTTAGGCTCAGGCTGATGGCTGTCCACATCCGGCTCTGCCCTCACCAGCTGGATGATGGGTTTGATGCTTCACGTCTAGGAGCCTCAGTGGCCAAAGTGAAACGCGCTTATTAACCTCTGCCTCTCTGGGCTCCTGTGAGGGTGGAATAAATGAACACGGGTGGTATGCTTAGCAGAGTGTCTGGCACACAGGGGGATGCAATAAATGTTAGCTCCACTTGCTCCTTCCCAAGCTCACCTAAAATTTCCACCAGAAGCTCCATTAGCCAATTTTCCACAGAAAGGAGGAGGCTATTATAGTAAAGACAGAAACTGTCAAATGCAAATATTGCCCCTGAAGAGAAATGAGATGGATCATACAGTTCTTCTTGCCCCTGAGTTAAAAATAAAAACAAATAACTAATGTTTATTGCATCTTAACTATATTTCTGGTACTGTGCCAAACATTTTCTATACTTTTTTTTTAACACAACATTTTGGGGATGCAAGAATTATTATTATTATTATTTCCTTTTGTCTACTTTCTTCTGGCTTGACTTGCTGTAACTTTTTAATTTTCTTGCGATGGAATTTAAAATCACCAATTTTCAGTCTTTTGTTTTTTCTAATATGCATTTAAGGCTAAAATTTTCCTCTACACACATTTTGCTGCACCTTAACAATATAAATATGTTATTTATTCATTTTCACTTACTTTAAAATATTTCCTAATCTCTAATGTGATTCTTATTTAAACCAATGGTAAAGTTAAGGTGTATTTGCCTAATTTTCAGTCAGTTGGAGAATTTCTAGTTCTGTTAACAATATCTAGCTTAATTCGATTGTGGTCAGTAAACATACTCTAAAGGATTTCAGTCTTCTGAAATATGTTGATGCTTGCATTATGCTCTAACATGTGGACGGTAAATTTGGTGTTTTACTATGCACTAGAAAAGAGTATTTTCGGTCATTGTTGGTGATAGTGTTCTACGTCAGTTAGGTAAGGTTGTTAATTGTGCTATTCCAATTATCTATGTTATTCCTGTTTTGTGTGTGTGTGTGTGTGTGTGTGTGTGTGTGTGTGTGTGTGAGAGAGAGAGAGAGAGAGAGAGAGAGAGTTTATTCTATCAGCTATTGAGAGAAGAGTGTTAAAGTTTCCCATTTTGATGTGGAATGTTTTCTCCTTTCACTTTTATCAACTTTTCTTTATATATTTTGAAGCTTTATCACTGATTGTATAAAAATTAAAATTGTGATATCATCAGGTAGATAGATCCATGTATCATACTTAAATGTCCCTCTTTGTCTCTGGTAATACATCTTGCTTTAAAGTTTCCTTTGCCTGATGGTAGTATAACTATGCCACCTTTATTTTGCTTTAGGCTTATAAGACATAATATTTTTCTATTCTTTTACTTTCAAACTTTTGTAACAGTTTTATAGAGATATAACTTGCATACCATACAATTCTCCTATTTAAAGTATAAAAGTCAATAATTTTAGTGTAGTCACAGAGTTGTCCAGCTATTACCACAATCTATTTTAGAATATTTTCATTACTCCAGAAAGAAACCCCATACCTGTTAGCTATCACTCCTCATCATCCCTCATCCTCCCTAACCCTAGGCAGCCACTAATCTACTTTCTCTCTATATAGAGAACATTTTATATACATGGAATCTTACAATAGGTGGTTCTTTATGCCTGTCTTCTATCACTTAGCTTCATGTTTTCAATATATATTCATGTTGTAGCATGTATACAGATATTTCATTTCTTTTTATTGCCAAATCATATTCCATTGGATGGATGTATTACATTGGTTCATTCCAACCTTTTGGCTATTATGAATAATTCTTCTATAAGCACTCATGGACAAGTTTTTTTGTGGATGTGTGTTTTCAGTTTTCTTGAGTGTATACGTAGGAATAGAATTGCTGGGTCAAATGATAACTCTATGTCTAACTTTTTGAGGAACTGCCATACTGTTTTCCAAAGTAGCCATACCATTTTACATGCCCAGCAACAGTGTATGAGGGTTTGATTTCTCCATATCCTCAAAAATACTTGTCATTATCTGACTTTTTCATCATAATCATCCTAATGGACATGAAGAGGCATCTCATTATGGTTTTGATTTGCATTTCCCTATTGATTAATGATGTTGGGCATTCTTTCATATGCTTATTAGCTAGTTGTATTTCTTCTTTGGAGAAATATCTATTCATATCTTTTGCTTATTCAGGATTATGTTCAGATATTTTAATTGGTCTCTTTGCCTTTTATTGAGTTGTGAGAGATCTTTATATATGTTAGATACAAGTTCCCTTATCATATGTTTTCAAAAATTTTCTCCCATTCGGTGAGTTGTCTTTTTGCTTTCTTGATAGTGTTCTTTAACAAACAAAAGTTTTTATTTTGATGATGTTGAATTTGTTCATGTTAATTTGGATGTTTATGCTTTTGGTGTCATATCTAAGAAACCACTGCCAAATCAAAGATTATGAAGATTTACACCGATGTTTTTCTAAGAGTTTTGTAGATTTAGTATTAAATTTAGGTCTTTGATCCCTTTTGGATTAATGTGTGTATATGGTGTGAGGTAAGGGTCCAAGTTTACTCTTTTGCATATGGCTATGCAGTTGTCCCAGTACTTCTTGTTGAAAGATTATTCTTTCCCCATTTACTAGTCTTTGCACCTTTGTCAAAAATCAATTAACTATAAATGTGAGGGTTTATTACAGGATTCTCTATACTATTTTATTGATCTAAATATCTATTCTTATACCAGAACTGTATTGTCTTGATTACTGTTGCTTTTGAGTAAGTTTTGAAATTGGGAAGTGTGAGTTCTCCAACTTTATCCCATCTGTTCATGATTGTTTTGGCTACTTTGGGTCTCATAAATTTCCATATGAATTTTAGGTTCAATTGTCAGTTCATGCAAAGAATTCAGCTGAAATTTTAATATAGAGCATTGTCATATTAATATTGAATCTTCTGATTCATGAACATGAGATTTCTTTTTTCTGTTTAGGTCTTTTTTAATTTCTTTCAACAATTTTTTAGAATTTTCAGAGTATAAGTTTAACACTTCTTTTGTTAAGTTTATTCATAAGTATTTTATTCCTTAGGATGCCATTTTAAATGGTATTGTTTTATTAATTTCATTATAAGTTTGCCTATTGCTACTATACTGAATATAGTTCATTTTTGTACATTGATCTTGGTATCCTGCAAAGTTGCTAAACTCATTTATTAGGTCTAATAGTTTTTAGTAGATTTCTTAAAATTTTCTATCTATGAGATCATGTCATCTTAAAATGTAGTTTTACTTCTTCCTTTCCAATTGTGAGCATTTTATTTTAATTAATTATTTTTTTCCTAATTGCCCTTGGCTATCATCTCCAATAAAATGTTGAATAGAAGTGGTGAGAGCGGACATCCATGTCTTGCTTCTGATATTAAGGTGAAAACATTCAGTCTTTCAGTATCTTGGTTTTTTTTCTTAGCTAAATAATGCCCTTAGCACTAACCCTACAAAATGCAGATTCATTCCTTGCTTGACTCTAATGTCAGATGAGTGGATTCTGAATTATTGGTTTGTCATTTAGACTCCCTCACCTCAGTATTTGCCTTAGACTGGGGTTTCCAGAGTTAATGACTCTTTTTGTTAGTGGTTATTTTATAGTTACTGCAATTCTGTGGTTTAGGCACGTACTTTATACATGGATATAACATGGAGATTCTATCGAAAGTCTGTTCAGAGAAAATCATTCTGAAGTCTTACCTAAATTTTCTCTGGGACAGTATGAATGACAATATTTCCCTTGATTTTAGAATGTAATTAAGAAAGGGGAGACATAGATTTTAAGTGGTGTTTTTAAAAAATTTAAATGCAATAATAATAATCAAAAAATTGCCTTGTATGTGCCACTTTTATAAGCATTTCCAATTGTTTGATTTTCATGAATAACATAGGTATTATTATTATTCCACTTCAAAGATGAAGAAACTGAAGGATGTGAATCTAAAATAATTTTCCAAAACAATACAGCTAATAGGAAGTAGAGATGGGATTTGAACCCAAGAAGTCTTATTTTAGAGGCTATGCTTTTGTCCATTAAATGGGGATATGGTAAATAGCAGAGCCTGGTAAGTAGTAAATGCTCAATAATTGGGGTTCTAATTGTTATTTATTATTATTATATTATTATTATTTCAAGTAAGGCAAGGATTATTTTGTTTCCTTGAGGAATATGCCTCTGCAATTTGCAATGCTACACGATCCAGACACATAAAATGAGTAACTAAAATGTTCCCCAATATCATTTGAAAAAAAGAAAATTTATACAGGGATATTTATAAAGAGTTAGAAATTTACAAAATTATAGCACTGTGTTTCATCTATTTAGCAAATGTTTATTGAATTGCCACTATGTGCAGATCACTGGAATAGTCTGTGGTGTCAAGGAGGTAGAATAATATAATATGATACAGATCTCCTCCCCATCAGAGCTTGTAACTTAGTAAGGATCACAGATGAGTGCAAACCTACCTAAGAGAGTAAATGGAGGAGGGGGAATGCTGAGTGTGGCCTGCCCATAGAACTGGCAAGATTAGATGTTACAAATGAGAATCCAGGTGCTGTAGTATTTGAGGAGTTAGTGCCCTGTAGTCATTAAGGAACTGGAGTCAGGCATGCTGGGTTCAAATCCCAGCATTATTACTGAGTAGGTAGCTCAGTGACTGGGCACATACTATGATCTCCCTAAACATTTCCTTTTTTTTTCCTTTTTTTTAATTTCAGCATATTATGGGGGTACGAATGTTTAGGTTACGTATATTGCCTTTGCCCCACCCGAGTCAGAGCTTGAAGGGTATCCATACCCTTAGATGGTGTGCACCGCGCCCATTAGGTGTGAATATACCCATCCCCTCCTCCCCCCTCCCACCTGCCTGACACCCGATGAATGCTATTACTATATGTGCACTTAAGTGTTGATTAGTTAACACCAATTTGATGCTGAGTACATGTGGTACTTGTTTTTCCATTCTCAGGATACTTCACTTAGGAGAATGGGTTCCGGCTCTATCCAGAATAATACAAGAGGTGCTAGATCACCATTGCTTTTTGTGGCTGAGTAGAACTCCATGGTATATATGTACCACATTTTATTAATCCCCTCATGGGAAACAACCCATGGGCATTTGGGTTGTTTCCACATCTTTGCAATTGTGAATTGTGCTGCTATAAACATTAGAGTGCAGATGTCTTTTTTATAGAATGTCTTTTGTTCTTTTGGGTAGATGCCCAGTAATGGGATTGCTGGATCAAATGGTAGTTCTACTTGTAGCTCTTTGAGGTATCTCCATATTATTTTCCACAGAGGTTGTACCAGTTTGCAGTCCCACCAGCAGTGTATGACCTATCTGTCTGCATCCACGCCAACATTTATTGTTTTGGGACTTTTTGATAAGGGTCATTCTCACTGGAGATAAGTGATATCTCGTTGTGATTTTGATTTGCATTTCCCTGATGTTGAGCACTTTTTCATATACTTCTTGGTCATTAGCCTATCTTCTTTTGAAAAGTTTCTGTTCATGTCCTTTGCCCACTTTTTGATAGCGTTGTTTGATTTTCTCTTGCTGATTTTCCTGAGTTCTATCTAGATTCTAGTTACCAGCCCTTTATTGGATGTGTAACATGCGAATATTTTCTCCCATTCTGTAGGTTGTCTGTGTGATCTTGTGATAGTTTCCTTGGCTGTTCAGAAGCTTTTTAATTTGATCAGGTCCCATTTATTTGTCCTCTTTTAATTTTAGAGTAGAAGTACTATTGCCTACTTGACAATGTTTAATGAGGATTATACCACATTATGTATCACTAAGCATGATATCTGGCAGAAAGAAAATGGTCAATAAATAGGGGACTTTCTGAGGTGTTTGAATGATTGAGATGATGGTTACATGGGTATATATATTTAGCAAAATTCATTGAACTGTACACATGATTGCATACATTTAATTGTCTGTAAATATACCTAAAACATTTGATTAAAAAATAATCAATTTCCACCAACAAACTTCTTAGGCTTGATGACCTTCTTAAAATTTTTTTAAAAAACATCTTTTAAAGTAACATGACCCAAGCTTTTAGCCTGAGTCTTTATTATCCAATGACTCCCCAAAAGCTCCAAAGGAAAGGTAGAGTCATCCTACTGTATAGAGCTAGGAGGAAACAACCTCTGTACCTGAAGGCTTTAGATCTTGTAATGCTCGCAGACTAAATTAAATTATGTGATGGGATAGTTTTCTTTGTAGTGGGTCAGTCCTTCGTGGGATTTTTAAAGGCATAGCTTTCCAACATTTCCAGTGAATGACTTTGACAATACTTTTTGATAAGGCAAAAGAATGTTAAATGGGGACCTGAAACATTTAAATTCATCGTTCCTGTGAAGTGCCAGGTACTCTAATAATTAGAGTTGTTATATAAAATGACAGTCCTGGGATAAAATCAAATAAATTAAGCACTATTAAATCTGCACTATCAAATTGCTGTCTTTTCCATTTTTCTGCTGAATTTGAAAAGCATATAAGTTAAACTGTGGTGGAGACAATCAATCTAATTAAGTTTCAACATTTGTTTCCTAAGTCTACTCCTCCTTGGGATAGATTTCCAAAGAAGAAATTGGTAAAAAAAAGTTTTAAAATCCTTAAACTGGAAGAACTCTGTTAGCCATAAAATCCATGATAAAATTGCCAGAGCTTAAAGAACAATAACAACAAAAAACTGCGTTTAAAAAATATATGCCCATTGAAGAATTACTTCAGGGTATACTTTCGTGTAAAAGCTGATTATGTATAAACATAAAGGACTTCTCCAGTGTCTTGCACACATTCTTTAAAGGTTTGTTGACTAATGAATGAATCAACAAGAAAGCAGATTGAGAAGTGTAGATGCAATTTTATTATAAATATACAACTTTAAAACCAGGAACTGGCGGAATCACAATAAGCAGAGAATGGCATGTACAGCCACTTCCCCTGGGAAATCACTACAACCTCTACCTTACACAGTGCCTGGAAAATAATACATGATGATAAATGTTTGCTAAAATAAATCATTAAATGTAAGGTCTATGTGGGAAATACAATGTTTTTCAAGGTTTGTGGTAGTAAACTGCCTTCTAGGTGAAATTACCTTGTAACAAGCTGCATGGGGCACTTCAGAATGAAAATTTGTGGAGTCGAAATGAGTTTTCCCTCTACAGAACTTCGTCCTGCAGAGATGGGAGCCATGGGGGTTTTGTAGCAGATTCTGCTTGCAGCTGCCTCGATAAATCCGGGAGCAGTCCTGCAGAAATCCAGCACGCAGACAGTCTGCCGTGGACCCTGTTAAAACACAGGGTCTGCTTCAGTGGGTCTGGGTGCAGCCTGAGACTCTGTAATGAGCTCCAGGTGACACTGAGCTGGGCATCAGTGGGCCACAGTCTAGGCAAGGAGATCTTAGGCGAAGAAGTAGGTTTCTTAGAGATGAGCATGTACAGGGGGTGCAGGCACTGCACCTGGAGTTGGAGGACTGCTATGTGACCACACAAGAGTCACTTCACTTTCCTATGTCCAAACTGTCTCAAGGGGAAAATGGGTGTTGTAATAATAGAATAATAATACCGAGCTCATGAGATCCTTGTGAAAGTGAAATGCACACTTAATATAAAAATTTAGGAGCATGCTTTGTGCATAGCAATGCTCAGTAGAGATTGCTGAGTCTGTACAAGCGCAGGTTAGGCACTCCTGTGGTTCAGAAGGCTCCACCCCACACCCCCACGCTCCCCTACACACCAAGGACAGTGCCCAGCACTGATCAGGGACTCAAGCAGCCTTTGTGAAGTCCAATTAACAGCACAGCGGCTCGATACCTGTACGATTTGGCTGTGAAGACATTAATACCTGATGATGGCTCCCTGAGGCACCAACAAGAGAAAATCTTCACCAAGAAAGCGGTCACTTTCAGGACTTGGGTAACTTCCAGGCTCCCCTGAGTCACCAGTGGGAGACAGAACCAGCTCCTTCCAATAAAAATACGGCATTAGAATAGCTGATTTTTCTTTTCTGCTGATGTTGCACATGCCTCACAGTTTCATAAATTGTGTATGAAATTCATCCGTCTTTGATCCACAGCCAGGCCTGTCCCTGACAAATGCCTCAGCCGCCCTTGGAGCAGGGCCTGCAGTGGGGTGACGTGTACCTTAGAGTCCCAGTCATCCTCCAGAGCATTGTGAAACCAGCTGCTGGGCCCCTGGTATTGCCCTAAAAGATACCCTGCTGAAGGTCAAGTGAAGGTCTTGGGAACAAGTTGTGTGGTACTAAACAAAATCCCCAAGCTGCATAGAAGGAATGTAGGTAGAAAGACTGAAAATTTTTCGGAAAACAGAAAAATTACCTGCAGCTCCACACTTAAATCTTGAACTCCTGGCCTCAAACGATCCTTCTGCCTCAGCTTCCCAAAGTGCTGGGATTACAAGCATGAGCCACCATGCTCAGATTTTTTTTTTTTTAAATTCCATTTAAATCTTAACACCCCTTTCTACTAAGGATTCAGAGGCAGAAAATCTGTCAGCACCTTGAGAAAGTCTGGTTTAATTGACTCCTGGTGGAAAATCATGATAAATCACTAGTTTTCACAAAAAGCAGTGAGATATTGAGGTTTATTCAAAATAGTTACAAAAAGAAATATATGAAATCACGTTGTCTAAAGAAAAGAAGTCTTTAGACAATGTACTGTTAATAATCTATAGATCTTAGGAGAAAACAGAAGATGCTATCACCTTACTGCTATAGTTTAAATGTGTCCTCTCCAAAATTCAGGTGCTGCCAATGTGACAGTATTAAGAGATAGGGCCAGTAAGAGGTGATTATGCCCCGAGGGCTCCTTCATGTGATTGGGATTAAGGCCCTTATAAAAGAGGCTTCACACAGCGTTCAGCTGAGCTTGTTTTCCCCAAACAGATGTAGTTTGCTCCTTCTCCTGTTTTACTTCTATGTAAATGATTTGATACTGTTTTTCAATATCTTGGATGCATATCCCCTACTATTAAGATTAAAACCATAAACTATCTTCTCTAAAATCATATAGTTTTGGTAAAAGCAAGAAGTGCCCCAAATGGACAATAGGTTCTCTCTGATGTTTTTTTTTGCCAGAGAGAATACTTTTAAAATCAAACTCAATAGCTTTGCCAGGTGCCCACAGTATTCAATCGGCTTCTATCCAGGATCTATATTGCAGTCTATCACTAGTCATATCACTATTCTTCACAAAAAGCAGTGAGATATTGAAGTTTATTCAAAATATTTAGAAAAAAAAGAAATATATGAAATCACATTGTCTAAAGAAAAGAAGTCTTTAGACAATGTATTTATTGTTAATAATCTATAGATCTTAGGAGAAAACAGAAGATGCTATCACCTTACTGCTATGGTTTAAATGTGTCCTCTCCAAAATTCAGGTGCTGCCAATGTGACAGTATTAAGAGATAGGGCCAGTAAGAGGTGATTATGCCCTGAGGGCTCCTTCATGTGAATGGGATTAAGGCCCTTATAAAAGAGGCTTCACACAGCGTTCAGCTGAGCTTGTTTTCCCCAGTGTGAGAGTGCTGCCCCCACCAGACAACCAAGCCTGCCAGTGCCTTGATCTTGGACTTTCGTAGCCTCCAGAATGGTGAGAAGTAAATTTCTGTTCTTTTATAAATTACCCAGTCTGTAACATTCTGTTTTAGCAGCACAAACAGACTAAGATACCATACCGAAGGATTTCATTAAATATGGACCAGAGTTTGCATATGGGATTCAAGCTCTGCTGCCTTATTGGCTGAGCAGGTTATTGTTTCCATTTAATTTCACACAATTTTAAAAATTCATTTCAATTCTATAGGTGATTTATAAAATTTATAAATTAATGTTGCCGATTTTATAAACAGATTTTCATATGGCCTTAATTTGTAAGCTCATAATTGACACTAATCTCTGTGACTATTTTCTTATAAAATTATAAGCCTAGGTTTCTTACACAAATATTTATTACTTCAGAGTCAGTGGGTTTTAGGCCAGGGTAATCCATTCTATTGATATATATTCTCCATCACCTTGGGGGAAAAAATTTCATGAATAATACAAAATTGCTTGCAGCTTTTATTAATCTTTAGGCTTTGCTTAGGAATTGGTTATCTCACAACTCAGATGGATCCAATTACTGATAATCTTAGAGAATTTGCATCTGAATGCCTCTTACAAGATCAAGAACAGTTGTGATGACCTCGTAGGCGATAATATTTCCAGTGTCACAAAACAGATGTAGTTTGCTCCTCCTCCTGTTTTACTTCTATGTAAATGATTTGATACTGTTTTTCAATATCTTGGATGCATATCCCCTGCTATTGAGATTAAAAATGTAAACTATCTTCTCTAAAATCATATAGTTTTGGTAAAAGCAAGAAGTGCCTCTAATGGACAATAGGTTCTCTCTGATGTTTTTTTTGCCAGAGAGAATACTTTCAAAATCAAACTCAACAGCTTTGCCAGGTGCCCACAGTATTCAATCGGCTTCTATCCAGTAAATGGGTCTATATTGCAGGTCAGTTATGTAAGGCTGCAATTTGTAGTCAGTTAATCCTGGAAGATTCACCAGGAAGCAAAATTGGAACAGTCTTTGGATATTTTAAATTTAGATCTTTTCATGACTGTGGTATGGGATTTTAAAGCATGAGCATTTTTTAAAAAAATATTTTAAATAATGTTAGCTCTGCTCTATGGAATACACCATCAGGCCTCCCCCACCCACACTGGTCTTTGAAGAAGACATTGGTTCCATCCATCTGTGGTCTCTGGGCCCACCTGGTCTCACTCTTTTATTTTCAAAAGAGGACCTCACTCTGCCCTCCACCTGGCTGATTATCAAGAACATAAAATGTTCTTTAACTTGGAACTGAGCACATTTCCACCACCAGTTCTCACCAGAGACTATAACCTTGGAATTCTCTTTATGAAATTCTAAAAGTCCAGTTTTGAGAAATAATATTTATGAAGAGGTTAGCCTACTGTTCTTCCTGCTGTTATTTAAACTCTTAGGGTTTTTTATACTGTTTCTTATGCTCACTTTTATCCTAACCATTCCTATAGCTTTCCTTCCTCATTTCATTCATGCCTTTACTGAAATATTACCATATGTGAAATATAATATATAAAGGGCTTTCATGAGGACTCTTTCTAGAGTAGTGACCCCCACTTCCTATCATGTTCTCTATAGCCTCTCCCTGCTTCAGATTTTTCCATAGCATTCATCATATAGCATTTATCTTATTTATTTGTTTGGTTTTTTGTTACCTATATATCCTCAAAAGAATGTTATTTACTGCTATCTGCCTAGTGACTGTCACATAATAGGTACTGAAATTTGTGGAATGAATGAATGAGTGCAGACTGAAGAATGTGTAGTCCATCCATTCCTGTACATAAGAGTAAATTTTACTCTTGTATCATATCATCAGAGATCTAAGGCATGCAAGGCACACTGTTTGGCACAGCTCATAGAATTGCTTTCAGCAGATTGTGCCCCAGCATAATGTTCTTGTCCTACCCTGAGGGACATTATAAGCAATAGCCCTGTGAATTATTCATTGCAGCTATAGGTTTGGAGATGGAGTCAAGGCTATCATCCATACATCATTAGGTGTCTTCTTTATGCAAACACAAGGGCAAAATTCCTCTCCTGAATTATGGATTTGTTTTTCCCTGATGGATAAGTATCTTTGCTAGTCAGATCTGTGTGCCCGATGAATGGCCTTGTATTCTGTGCTTTTCTGTTGGCTAGTCTTACATTTATTCCTGGGTTTATTATTTTTCTCTCAGTAGTTTATTTTATACAATTTTTGTATAGGTTTCCACGTGCTGCCTCAATGCCTTTGTGTAAAGAAAGGACATAGGGGTAAAAAAAGAAATAACTGAAGCACTGAATTAATAGTTCCCAGTTTGTTTATTTTACCCCTGAACTCAACCAGGATAGATAATAAACAGGCAATTGCTCTCCCAACTGAAAATTACTCTCACCAAATGGAAATGATAACACATTCATGTGTTTGGGGGAGTACTTTACAGATATGCAGGCGATTTGTATTTACTCAAACAGTTCATCGTCCTATAATGTCATCTTCTCTCTTTTCTCCTTTCCAAATCCCACTCATTCTCCAAGATCCAATTCAACTTTCATTTTCTCAAAAGAGCATTTTTATACCTGCACATCTTTGCTCAGTATTCCTGAAACATTTATGGTACATCAACAAGCAAATTAGTCATATACTTTTATTTCCTGTATTAATATCCTGAACCATGATTTAAACCTTGCATTGATTTTTAGGTTTGCAGACTTGTCTCCTGAGCTAAGACTGTCCATTTCTATAACAGAAGCACTACACCTTTTGGCATACACACTTCTCCTGCAAGGGCTTCATGTGCTTCACTGTATACACCAAGCACTCATTGCAGTTTCTCTTGACTTAGTTTACTTTGAATTTCATTTACCCTGTCATATGATATACAGAGCATTTGACAGTGAACCAGGAGTCCTGGGTTCTAGACCTCACTCCCCAGTAACCAGTGCCTGGGGTTTGGCAGGGGTTTGACCTCTCTGGATCTCAGTTTCCAAATATAAAGGCTAAAAAATATATTTTACATTATTTTTTCTCTTCCAGTTCCAAAATTTCATCCATTCCTACCTAGTACTATGTACTTCAATATCAACAAACTGCTAACCAATGTTATAATGAAAAACATAAATCTCCATGATAATTAGCATTATCTTCCCAATGTAAATAAAGTGTTAATATTTAAATAGCAATTATGTCTTCAATAACACCCTGAAGTTCTAACTGAAGCTTTTTGGAGAGAGTGCAAAATTGAACTGTAACCCTGAAATGATTTTGATTCTAAATTAGTGAACTCCAAATTCCTGAAAAGTTACTATTTTAAAATGTTCAAGATGTTTAGTGACCTTGGAATTGATTTTAGTCTCTCTTTGCTGATGTTTTCATTCATCCTTACTATTGACAATTTTTACAGAAGATGGAAGTTTAAAAAAGATAACAAATACATGTTTGTCTTCACTTATATTTAAGAAATTATAGATGTCATATTTTAGAATCAATGCTATAATAGATTTAATTTCAATGAATCTCAAGGGTAAATTGGTGTGATATTATTGCATGTCACGTATTTGAGGTTGTAAGCAACTTTAAAGACAAAGAATTGGCAAGACCATGATCTTGTTCTATATCCAGAGGTCACATTTATTGCTAATATTTCTTATATTAAATGTGACTCTAAAGTGCCTTGAGATCTGAGTAATAAATGGAAAGTTGGAAAGGTTCTTTCTTAAGCCTTTTGGGCAATTGATTTTAGCATCAAAGAGGCAGAGTGTCCAGTGGCCGTCACTCAGGATTGCCCACTCCTTTCTGACTCTCCTGATCACATCACCATGTTTTGAATTCTGTAATAACTAGGGTAAACAGCTGTACCCATGCAAAGTACAGAGAATCTGTTAATGACCTGTTTGACGCAACTATTCTTGAGCAGCAAACAGTTCCTTTAGTGAGGATACCATTTTGTTTATCACCCCAGCGTTGCAGGCACCTACACTATATGAAATCATTGTTTAAAAACCGTTTTCAATCCATCTCAACTTGTGAAATCCTTTGTCAAGCTACCTGTCCCTTTTCAGCGACACCCTCTGTCCATGTACACAGCCTATGCTTACTGTAGATGTGCATATCCAGTCACAGGAGAAAAGAGGTTTTTAAGGACAGGAGCACCCGTCAGCGTTATTTTTCTTTTCTCAGTGCAACCTCCTACAAAATGCAGGAATCCGCATATATAGCATATCCCAAAGGGAATTATCCAGCTCCTGCCTGAAAACTTTCAGGAAGATGCATCTTCCTATTACCCAAGGAAACATATTCTGTTTGGAGGCCAATCGAGTGGTTAGAAAGCTCTTACCTATACCCACTTAGCTGAAACCAAGCTCCCTGTAATTTATACCTCATGGGCCCTGCTCTTCCTCCACCTGAAAGCCTGTTAAGGGTATGACCATAGCTACCATGTTATTTCTCTAGTCATCTTTTCTAAGCCAAACACCTCAATTTTTTTTCGATGTGTGCATCATTTGCCCAGATTTCCCTATAGCTATCTTTCTGGTAACATTGTCATGCCTAGCCTTCAGGTTACTTATTTTCCCATTTGAAACGCGGTGTCCAGAATCTAAAATGGCTTTCAATCTGTAGTTCAGTTACGTTCAGGGAGAAAGAGAACATTTACTTGCCTGGCACTGAAAGGATCCCATCTATCTCTAATCTAACCTGAAAAAATATTTTTTTGCATCCACATGACTTTATGGCTCAGATTGCAGCCAACACAAATCTCATTCTTATTGTTGTTGTTTTAATGTAAACTTTTGTTAAGCTACGTCTCACCCATGGTGAAATAAACCTGTGTGAAAGGATTCATATTGGTCTGTATTTACTTTCACTTTCTTGATATCAGCCTAAAACTTCAGGTTTCCTGGGACTTCTTGACTTTTTTTTCTGTTATTCATTACCTTGATACAATTTTCTAGTTATTTTGATTGACAAATCTTGATAAGCTTGCCTTCTGAGTATTTAAGTCATTGACAAAAGTGTTAAAAAGAGCAGAACGGATGTTAAGCTTGTGGTGTGTGTGTAGAACTTTCTCTTCAAGATGACCTCTATTTTAATCAAGATTATTGGATGCAGTTATTCATCCACTTATGAATTTACCTACTTTATTATCATCCAGTTCACAATTCTCAGTCTCATCTGCATTGATACCATAAGATTTTTTATCAAGTACCTTGCTGAAAGCATTCCCCTAATCTAGTCTAATGAAGTCTATCAAAAATGTGGTTAGTTTGGAATGACTTGTTATTGTTTTTACCAATCATATTTCCTATCCTTAGTGACCGAATAAACCGTGGGTGTCATAATCCCTTCTAGTATTTTGCTTGTGACTGATATTATGTTCACTAATCTGTCATTTCTAGAAATCAGTTTTCCAATCCTTTAAAAAGGAAAGAATAATAGTAGGTTTAAATATTCTGGGATCTTTTCCATTAAGCATAATTCTTTAATGATTATCCTATTATAATAGTATTACCCAATACTTGCATAATACAGTCAAATACCTTCTCCTATTGACCTGCACTAATATCCGTAGAAATTCTATGAGAATAAATACCAAGCAGACCTGGACTAAGGCATCTTCACACTGATAGGCTTGAGCAACAGGGAGGAGTCAGATTGATAGGCACAAAGCATGGAGGTGAGCTTAGCGTTGAGGGATCATAGAGTAGTTTTCTTCCTGATATTTTTTTTCTTTTTTATTCTTTTATTTCAAAATATTACTGGGGTACAAATGTTTTTGGTTATATGTATTGATTTTATTATGTTTGAGTCAGGCTTATAAGTGTGCCCATCACCCAGATAGTGTTCATTGTACCCGTTAAGTAAGCTTTTGCCCCTCCCCTCCTCCTGCCCTCCCTCTGCTTGATTTCCACTGAGTTTTACTTGCCTCTGTGCACATGTGTGCTCATGAGTTAGTTTCAAGTTAATATTGAGTACATGTGGTGTTTGTTTTTCCATTCTATAGATACTTCACTTAGGATAATGGTCTCCAGTTCCATCCAAATTGTTGCAAAAGGCATTAATTCATCCTTTTGCTTTCCATCTTAATTTCATTATTGACCTCATAATCATTCAGCAAGCAGGTTGTTTAATTTTCATGACTTTGGCCCGGCGCGGTGGCTCACGCCTGTAATCCTAGTACTTGGGAGGCCAAGGCGGGCGGATCGTTTGAGCTCAGGAGTTCGAGACCAGCCTGAGCAAGAGTGAGACCCCGTCTCTACTAAAAAAAAAAAAAATAGAAAGAAATTATATGGACAACTAAAAAAAATATATATATATATAGAAAAAATAAATAAATAGTTTTCATGACTTTGTGTAGAATAGAGTTGATTTCCAGTTTTATTCCACTGTGGTCTGAGAAGATATATGGTATAATTTGTATTTTTTTTTAATTTGTTGAGACATGATTTGTGGCCTAAGATATGATCAATACTGGAGAATATTCCATGTGCTGATGAGAAAAATATATATTCAGTAGTTTTTGGGTAAAATGTTCTATAAATGTCTGTTAGACACATTTGTTCTAGAGTCCCATTTAAGTCCAATGTTGATTTATTTTCTGCTTGGGTGGTCTGTCCAGTTCCGTCAGTGGGGTGTGGAAGTCCCTGGCAGTTATGATGCTGCTGTTTATCTCTTTGCTTAGATCTAGTAGAATTTGCTTTATGAATTTGGGCATTCCTGTGTTAAGTGCGCAAATAGGATTATTATGTCCTCTTGTTGAAATGTTCCCTTTACCATTATATAATGACCATCTTTGTCTTTCTTTACTGTTGTTGATTTAAAGTCAATTTTATCTGATATAAGAATGGTTACACTTGCTTTCTTTTGTTTTCTGTTTGCATGGAATATTTTTTCCATCCCTTCACCTTGAGTCTGTTTGTGTCCTTGTGGATCAGATGTGTTTCTTGTGGGCTTTGTTCATTCCTCTTAATTCTTTGTTCTTTATTTTTGAGTGACTGAGTTAATTTGAAAGAGTTGTCTTCAAGCTCTGAGGTTATTTCTTCTGCTGGTCTAGTCTATTCTTAAAATTTGCCACTGTATTTTGTGTTTCCTTAAATGAACTTTTCATTTCCAAAAATTGGGATTTTTAAAATATGTCAATCTCTTTAGTGAATTTTTCATTCACTTCCTGAATTGTTTTTCTAATTTCTTTGAGTTGATTTTCCATTTTATCTTGGATTTGATTGAGCTTCCTTACCATCCATATTTGGAATTCTTTATCTGTCATTTCAACATTTTCATTTTGGTTAGTATCCATTGCTAGAGAGACCTGGTGTTCTCTTTGGGGGATGTTCTTTCACTCTGATTTTTTATACTTCCAGAGTTCTTTTGCTGATTCCCTCTCACCTGGAGCAGCTATTGCTTCTTGTTTTTGGATTTTGTTTTGTTTAGATGGGGCTTCCCCCACACACACACTCATCTGTAAGGGTGTGCCTGTAACATATATTGGGTAAGAACTTCTGGCTTTATTTCTGGGTACTTTGATGGCAATCTTGGTTCTGGATGGAAGCCTTGGTTATAGATATCCTTAGTGTGGTGGTTTTTTCAGTTGCTAGTTGTTTGTAGGCTGTAGCCATGGTGAGCTATGTGTGTGGGTAGATTCCCTGTCTCTCTTTGATGAGGGAGGATGGAGGTCTTTGAAATTCTTTCTTTCCCCAACCCTGTGGTCTTCTTAACATTGTGAATTGTATTGGCATGCCCAGTTAAAATCTAAGATAGTAGGTGGTGCTTGTCGGTAAGAATCAACCGCACCCTGTATGACTGAGCCAGTAAATGCTGTAAAGTGCTGTGCAAATTGACTTCTCTGTCAGTAGGTGGCACTTGCTGAAAGGAACAAGCTACAGTGTTTTTTGAGACCTGTGACCAACTCTAACCTCTCAGGAGAAGCATTCAAATGTCCCAGGTGGTGGGCAGGGCCCTGGAATTTCCAGTTGAGTCCTTATTCTCCACCATAGCAGAGGTGAGTGGGGGAATGAGCTGGGCAGAGCTTGGGTGGGTGAGCCTGCCCTCGGGCTCCACAAAAGCTGGTAAGGTAGCTGTTTCAGCAGGGGTCAAAGGTCCACTCCCAGGCTTTTGGGGAAAGCCACTAGGGGGAGGGGCTGAAGTGGTCCTACTCAGCAAGGAAGTCTGCTTGTGGAGTGGGGCCATCTGATATTTACAATCTGGCTGTCAGGAGCAGGCTTTGTTCTTCTCTCTTTTCCCCTGCTCTGCGGTCTCCCTCTGGCATCTGCCAGCAGGTGGGGGCTCAAACTAGCTGAGTTCCCCTATAATGGTGCCAGGAGCTGGGAGCTTCCCTGTCGAGGATCCCACACTAGGCTGAGAATATGGCTTTCCTGTGGGGGAGGGGTGCTTCAAGATTGTGTGGCAGCTGGGACTCAGGCTGCATTCTCTTTTTAGTTCTGCCCACATGGGCTCCCTCACCTCCCAAGATTAGTTCGCAAATCTCCCTTCTGTGTCTTTCAGCAACACAATAGTGTCTTGGGGTTACAGAGTCTGGCCTATGGGCCTGTCCCCAGGTCCCCAAAGATCAATCCCTGACTGTGCCCGGGGGGACTGTGCTGGTCTCAAGTTGCCTACAGGGTGTTCAAGCAGGTTTCATGTCCCTCTGCTTGAGGGTGTGCCCTGCTCTGCTGGAGCGGCTGGGCAAGCAGCATTGGGGAGGGCCAATGAGCAGGGAGCTCACATTCTGAGCACCTCTTAGTCTGCTACACATCTTTAAGAGGAAAGGTTTGAGCCCCACTCTCTGTGGAAGCCCCAGTGTGGTAGATGCACCAACAGAGAGGAAGCATCTGTTCCTGAGAGCCCTGGCTCCATCATGTCTCTTGGCACCCGTGGATGGGGGCGGGGGAAGGGAGGAAAAGAGTCTGAATGGAGGAAAGCTAGCACTCTGGTGGTCTCTGTCCCTCTTTCTGGAAAGCAGCTCACCCAGAATGTCCAGCCTCTGGGGTCACAGAGATTCCCCAGAACCCATTGGCCCCTATAGCTCCCGCAGTCTGGGCTGGAGTTGGGAAATGTTTGTGTGGGAATGGGCAAGACAAAAACTGAGGGGCTGAAGCCCCCTCAGAGGCCAAAGGTGCATGGCGGGTAGAGAAGCAATATGGCACCCACCATCTCAGCTTGGGTCTCTAGTGACAGGAAGCGCCCCAAGGGGGCTGACAGCCTGGTGCTTTGTTTTCAAGAAGCTCCCGGTTCACTGGCAGCAGCAGTTTTGGGGCTCATGATGGGTAGAAAGGCTCTCCAGCAGCTCAGAAGCCTGCTGACTGCCAGAGATGTGAGGGAGGCAAAAACAAACCGCTCCACCTACCGTTTTCACTGGACAACAAGCCTCTTGGGGGTTGATCTCTGCCAACATCTTGCTCCTTCTGTTCTGCTCCACAATTTCTTTCTGCGGAATCTCTTGTAGTTTCTGTCACTTTTCCCTTGGAACTATACCCAATCTATGTTTGTTTGTTTCTTTTTCATGTAAAATTTTTCCTTCTTTCTGAGATGATCTGACAGCTGGTGTCTCTGGTCAGTCATCTTGTCTCCAGGGAAAAATCTTTTACATTTTTAAAGGACATTTCAATTTTTATAATGGCTGTACCAATTTACATTCCCACCAACAGTGTATAAGAATTTCCTTTTCTCAACACCCTTGCCAACTTGTTATCTCTTCTCTTTTTTATAACAGTCATCCTAACAGGTGTGAGGTGATATCTCATTGTGGTTTTGATTTGAATTTCCCTGCTGATTAGTGATGTTGAGCACCTTTTCATATACCTGTTGGCCATTTGTATGTCTTCTTTGTAAAAATGTCTATTTAGTTCCTCTGTCCATTTTTTAATTAGGTTATTTGGGTTTTTTTTTTCTATTGAGTTGTCCGAGTTCTTTATATATTATAGAAATATATGTATGTATAGATATATAGATCCTCTTATCAGATATATGATTTACCCTTTTTTAAATTCTGTACTTCCTATTAACTTTTTATTTTGTTAATTGTTTGGTGTGTATATCTAAACCAAATTTTGCATGGGGAATCCATCCCCCCCTTATGGGAAGATAGGTATATGATAGATAGATGGATAGATAGAATTCTAAAGATGGCCCTCCTAAGATTTCTATCCCTGGTTATTCAGTTAAATGATAATCCATGTACTGCTGCTATGGAGGGACTTTGCAGATTTAATTAAGTCCTAAGTCAATTAACTGTAAAATGCAAGGTTATCTAGGAGAGCCTGATCTAATTACATGAGACCTTTAAAAGGCAGAAGAGGAAGGAAAGAGGTCAGAGATTTGAAACATGACAGGATTCCATGCACCACTGCTGGCTTAAAGATGGAGGGGACTACAGGAGAGGTAATGTGGGTGGCCTACAGAGAGCAGACTGCCAGCTATAGCCAGCAATGAACTAGAGACCTCAGTCTTGTAGATACGGGGAACTGAATTCTGCCAACAACCTGAGTGAGAAACTCACTCATTTCATGAGAGGATGGCTGTTGAAATTTCTAATTTCATATGGCTGCCATTACACATTACTGCAAACTGATATTCATGCTCATGAATGAGCTCATAAGCAAATTCGTCCCCAGATCCTCTAAATAAGAAGCCAGCCTAGCCAACATCTTGACTTTGTCCTTTTGAGACCCTAAGCAGAAAATCCCGTTGAGCCCAGACTTCTGACATATAGAAATGTGAATTAATAAATATTGTTTCCAGCCACTGAATTTGTGCTAATTAGTTAGTGCAATATAAAATTAATATTCTCTCCAAATATACACACACATATATTAACTTGTTTACAAAGTGATAGTCTCTTTAATTCACTTGTCATTATTTTATATAAAATGTTGCACATCTTTTATGTTGCTACATGGCTTTCATAAATACCATCTTAGCGGCTATTTGGTAGTTATCAAATTCATGTATTAGAGATTATTAATTAAGCCTCCTGTTGTTGGTCATTTAGATTCCTTTCTATCTTCTATGGAAATGAATATCTTCATGTATATGACATCTGTTTTTTTTTTTTTTTTTCTTTTTTGAGGCAGAGTCTCACTCTGTTGCCCAAGCTGGAGTGCCGTGGCATCAGCCTAGCTCACAGCAACCTCAAACTCCTGGGCTCAAGCGATCCTTCTGCCTCAGCCTCCCGAGTAGCTGGGACTACAGGCATGCGCCACCATGCCCAGCTAATTTTTCTCTATATATTTTTAGCTGTCCATATAATTTCTTTCTATTTTTAGTAGAGACGGGGTCTCACTCTTGCTCAGGCTGGTCTCAAACTCCTGAGCTCAAACAATCCGCCCGCCTCGGCCTCCCAGAGTGCTAGGATTACAGGCGTGAGCCACCGCGCCCGGCCTGTATATGACATCTTAAAGATGGATTTGGGGTAATCAACTTAAGACAGATTCAAAAAGTAGGATTCCTGGGTCAAAAAGAAGAGATATTTTATAGCCACTCATACCACTATATGAATGACCAAGACAATATAAAGTAAATATTAGCAGAAAGTGTCCAAGAACACAGCGTTATTGTGCCTAGAAGTATAGAGAGTGAGGGTAAAAATGGCATGAGAGAAGTCCAGAGAAGTAGAAGCTTCCATTGTATGCAAAATATGGAAAGTCATTTGTGTTTTTCCCTTTTTATGCTCTCCTGACAGTGCTGTGGTTCTGGGGCTGCCGGCTCATGTCACACTTTTTCCTTAGCTTTTATTTGATAATGTTTGGCATTTCCTCTTTAAAATGATATTTCTCTCTTGCTTAAATTGTCACAGTTTGGTATTGATCATACCCTGCTAGCTGCTGGGAAAACCCCAGATTAGAAAAGAGCCAACATTTGCTGAGTAGGGGGTATGGAAAATGCCAGATTAAATGATTCATTTCAGCTATATGGGAAGGATGAACCTGAGAGCAGATAGTGAAAGTGAGTTTCTCATGACTTGCCCATATTGACAACAGATGCCTGAGAGGACTATTTTGCAGAGGAAATAAGTGCAAAGATGGAGGATGAAAGAGGAGGCGCATCTATTGTATCTTTTGAATTAGTGGATCTTTAATAGCATGTGTCTTAAAAAAATTGAATGTTAATTCCCACTGGTCCTTGCCCTAATTTCCTATGGCTACCATTACAAATTACAGCCAGTTGATGAATTAGAACAACTGAAATTTATTCTTTCATCATTCTGGAGGCCAGAAGTCAGAAATAAAGCACTGGGAGGTCCACACCCACCTCTGGACATTCTGGGAAAAAAATCTTTCCTGGTCTTTTTCTCTGGTGGCTCCATACATTCCTTGGCTTCCTTGGCTTGTGGCTACATCACCCCAATCACTGCCTTCTCCTCTGTGTCTCTGTCTTCTCTTTTATCTTTTGTAAGGATGCTTGTCATTGGATTTAGGGCTCACGTGGGTAATTCAAAACAATTTTATCCCAAATTCCTTAACCAATTATGTATGCAAAGACCCCTTTTCCAAATAAGGACATATTCAAAGATTCTAGGGATTTTGATGTGGATGTATTTTTTGGGGGGCCACAATTTAACCCACTACAGTCCTTAATTTATCAGAAGTATACAATTTTAGAAAACAGTATGCATTTTAGAAAAAATTTGTCTTATGAGAGATAACTTATGACCCATCATTAACTAAGGGGAAAAATACTTCCAGAAAGTGGTTCAGCACATGACCACGATGGCAGGACACTAAAACAACCTCCCAGTGGTGACAACCCCAAGTCCACCTCCCTCTCTGTAGCTCCTTCATGAGTTTGGAATACCACTTCCTGTCCATCTGTGCAGTAAGCCTATGTTATTAGACATTATCCATTACACAATGTTTACACATTACCATCTCTGAGTGTAGCATTTGCCCATTTCCATGGTGAAAATACTGCCACCATGACCTATTTCAAGCTGCCAGTGTGACATCAGTGAACACAAAGTTGGGAAGAGATGTGCCCAGTTGGATCCGGTACACCACTATCAGTAGACAGACAGTATTACATTAGAACCATTCTCTATGTCACATGCATTTTTAATTAAAGGTACTTATAAATATTTTATCTTCTTTTCCTCCTGAACTCTTTATAGAGACCAAGAATGGCCAGACTCGGTTCAGGAGCTTCTAAAGGTAAATTAAAAAGAAGAGCAGCTGCCTGAAATTAAGCTTCAATGCATAGATAATACTATTATGTATGATAAAATCCACACTGCTTATACCAAGAACAAAATTAATGGATTTTAAATATGTCATATATTTTCTTCTAGCAGTGATTTCTCTTCACATTTTTTCTTAAGTGGAGTCTTAATTCCTCCTTGATATTCAGAGTCCTAAGTGAAAGGAAAGGAAAGACCAATATCAAGGACATTTTCCACTAAACCAGAATCGTATGACTGCTCTTTGGGGTATGGAAGTTAGAGGTGTAATTATTTGATCTTGAAAGGTACGCTAATTTGAAATCTGCTGTTAAAATTTCAGACTTCAAAATTTGCATTTCTAGTTGAAACCTAGCTGAGTAACCCAGTCTAGGAGGAAAAAATTTTAGATGAAAAACTGCTCTCTGTGCTGCAAAAAACTGGGGGGAAGTAAGATTAATTCAGGTAAAACAGTAATCAAAGTATTGTTTACTGTTAAAGCCCGTCTCAGGAAGTTATCTTGTGAGGGAATTGATTTTAAACCTTTCAGAAAAACACTTCCCCTGAGTTTGTTTAAAAGAGTGTTTCTGGGATCTAAAGTGTCTATGGATATTTTTTTAAAGCATATACTTATGCTACACATGATTCTGGGATTGGTGCTCAGGAGACAGGGGAGATGGGTCCTGGAGTAGTTTAGGTGGTGCTGCTTCCCTTCCCCTGGGTGGTCTGGGCAGACATCGGCAGAGGCTGCTCTTCTCTCCAGGCAGCAGCATACAGAAGTTTCCTCAGGATTCTCCACAATCTTTCCTGTGAAATCCTGGTAGGGCCCCACCTTGTCTTGCTATAAAATTGAAAATCCCATATCCCAGGATCATGTCACCTCCCAGGTGAACTGGAACCAGAGGTTTGATCACCCGAGAGTCTGATGGGGTTCCTGAAGGAAAATCCAGCCAGGACATGGGACTCCCCTCCCTAGGTCTGTGTCCCCAGGGGCTTCAGTGGCCATGAGCCCACACTCAGCCTTTAGCAATCTGTTAACACTTCTGATTTAATGTTCCTACCGATTTATGGCCTTTGGTAGCTTCTGTGGCTCAAGTCCTATTTCTACCTGCAGACGTCTGTGTCTTGAGTTGTTTGTTTGCCCTGCAACCTCAGTTATCTGATGGATCTAAGAAAAGGCATTAATTTGCAGTTTTCCCAGCTTTTTTTCTATTGTAAGAATGGGAGCAATGTGCTTTCCAGTTCTCTACATCTTCTAGCTGAAACCAAAAGTCATCCGAAGAGTTTTCATAACTGACTCTAAAGTAAATAAACATGGATATGAAATGTAGGTATTTTTGCATGATTAATATTGACATAAGCATCCAACATATTTAAAGAGTGAATCATAGTGCCTGGCATATAGTAGATGAGTAGATTCTCAGTAAATATTAGTTCTTTTCCCATGTTACCCTCTTTTCCTCCCTCCTGCCAGTGTAGATTACATTGTTAATTTTTAAAATTTTTCATGTATTTTCTTTGTCATTCTCATTTAAAGAAGATAAAGGAGTGAATTTGTCTGGCATAAAGAATTGTCTAAAGAGCCCAGACTTATACAACTATAGAGTTTCTTAGCTGACACAGGTAAGGGAGATTAACGAGAACCTGTTCTATTGAAGTTTGATAATATTGATCAGGTCTATCTATCAAGCAAATGGCAGTAACACAAATAATGCCCCAGAAATAAAATTCACTGGGCTTGGCAGGAAGCTCAGAATGTTGACAGCCATATTGTACCTTGGGACTGTGATTTCTCTAACTCTCCAAGTTCAGCTCAGTAAAATCTGCCCAGTTCTTATATCTCTAAGGAAAACTCTCCAGGCTGTAGGAAGTAGGATTGATGATTTATTCAGTAGCAGACTTCTTTTTACATCATTTATACAAGCTTTTATAAATCTACAATGAGGAAAATGTTCCTCTGCTGTGATGCAGAAACTTTATCTAAATCTAGACACAGGTACAAGGTAGATACTAGCTTTTTATAGATTATATAAACCTTGAGTATTCGTTCTTATTTAATATACATTTTAGAACTACATTTACTATATTTTATAATCGATAGAATGATCTTGTATGTCAGGAACTCTATAAAATGCTCTTACTGCAGTTTATCTAAAGCAACTCTATATGGGAAGGGATTCTATTTTCTTTATGATCTGGGCAGAACCACATATACTCTTGGCACATAACAAATACTTATAAATAATGAAAAGAAAAACTTTAGATTTAATGCAAAAACATAACATTCTTATTGCCCAGTACACTGCCAGTCCTGCAATAAAATTCTATTTTAATTATTTTTCCAACCCAAAATGCACATGAGTTTTTATTTTCTGGAAAAATGTGAAGGTCTCTTGTTTTCAAAATTATAAGTTTTATATTTTGATTTTATTTAATATTGACCTGTCTAAGAAGTTTGCTTAATTTACACTTAAAATTGTTGTATATTCCTCTGTGCTGATCTGTTAGCAATGCAATATAAATTAAGACTTACAAATATTAAAAAATGAAATCCAGAAGAGATTCAAGGATATGGTTGGTTTAGCCCTCTTCTACTTCAATAACGAAGCAATCCTCAAAACAGCCAACTAACTGCTCTATTTATCTTGCCAACAATATTCTTTCCCTTTGTGCTTTTCATACTTATAAATTTCTCCTAACCCCTCCTTGCCACCTGCTGTGTATCTGTATGTAGATCTGTCTTTTTTTACCTGCCAGTCAAACTTGCATTCTAAGATAGCACACCTGAAAAGACTACTGTACAGAGAATAAACATTCCACTAAGGAAAATGTGTAGCAACTTGAATTACCTACATACATCACTAGGATGCTAATTTGAAGACAGTTGACTAGAGAGAACTGATTCTACTTCTCCCCCAAACCTCACTTGCCCTGAAGTCTTTTTCAAGGCATTTAACCACTTTGTGCTTTAGCTTCTATGTTTGTAAAATGGTAATTCTGTCTACTTCTTTATATCTGTTATGGCCCAAAAGGAATTTCAGGCAGCTAAGTGACTTAAAAAAAACAAAACAAACTAGGATCATATGAGATCATACAAATGAAATTTTTCTAATCCATATACTTCACTAAATAAATGCAAGGTGGCATTATTATATGGTTAAAAGTCCTATCAAGGTAAACACCAGTAAAACAAAAATGTATGATTTCAAAAGAAATTTTCAAGCTGCTACTGATGTATATTTACTTAAATAAATATATCAATTATTTTGCCCCAGCTTAGTAATTGAAACAAACCCTTCGAATTTGCTGTAGAATGATTATTTTTCCATAATATTGTTAGTCTTCCATATCCATGGGTTTGGCATCCACAGATTCAACCAACTGCAGATGGAAAATATTTGAAGAAAAAAACACAAATAAACAATATAGTATAACAACTATTTATATAGCATTTACGTTATATTAGGAATTATAAGTAATGCTAGCAACATAGCAGACTACCCGAGACTTAGGATGGTTCGATTTAGAATTTTTTGACTTTAAAATGGTGTCAAAGCAATAAGCATTGAGTAGAAGCCATAACACCATCACCGTAAGTGGTAAGGAGCTCCTTGACTTACGACGGGGTTACATCTGATAATCGTAAAGTCATAAGCTGAGCCATCCTAAGATGGGAACCAGGGCCATCTTTATTTGTCTGAAAACAAGAATAACTGAAATAAACAACAGCCACCAATAATTTCAGAATATCATATTAACTAGGATTTTAGCCAGCAAACAAATTTCCACAAATAAAAAAAAAAGCTATGGGTTTTTTTGTTGTTGTTTTATTCTTTGGTGATTGGCATAAATAGTGAATGGTTTGAAGTTAGGCAGCAGCAAGCAGAAGCAAATTCACAGCTGACGGTGTGACCCACTAATAACAAGGAAACATCATATAAATCAGAAGAGTATATATATTTTTTAATTAAGGAAGCTCTGGTATTACTGGCACAAAGTTTCCAGAGAAGGCAGTGGCCCATTATTAATGAGCATGGCTCATGTTGCAGAGGCTCTACTGGCCACCAGGAGAAAACTACATGTGCAAAGAATGATAACGATCCTTTTTTCCACTTGCAGGTGGCTCAGAAATCTAAGCATTGCTTGTTAACCTTTTAACTAGTTGACAAAGACCTGTTCTTTCAGTGTTAGCAAATTTCAAAAATTTAGGCAGTATTGATTCTTTTCTTCAAAAGGTAAAATAAAGCACTATAAATACTATCCTCATTAATGACTGACCAGCTTGCTGATTCCAACGTGGTGTTAATGAAACTAAAATTGAGATTCATTCTTCTATATTTAAGGCTATGGTTTTCCACATACCCAACAAAAACTAGTGAATTTTTTAAATAAAATATATAAAAGACTGCACGTTAGCAAAGTGGGTCTATCATTGTTGAAAGCCTTAAGGTTTTGGTTCCATATTGGTAACTCAGTAACGGAGTCATCTTTATATCTGGAAGGTAGTGACATCATTATTTTATTTTTTATTCTTGATATAAGCTGAAACATCATATTGAAACATTGTTTCAATCTAAGCATAGTCCTCTCCAAATCTTTAACAACATTTAGAAATGTCCTTTTTGTAATAGAAGTATTGATGCCCCTTTCCTTAAATTTAGTGCAGTAAAGGTGATACAAAACCAGGCAACGTTATCTTTGGGAGAGAGCACTATATTACAACACCGGGAGTATGAAGAAGCTTTGCAGATTAACTGGGAGGCGGCAGCACACAGGGACCTTTCTCTGGCACTGGTGAGTAGAAGGCAGCAGAAAATGAAGCTGGACACGTGAGTACAATGTGCAATGTAAGGAGACTTTGAGGAGCCTCAAACTTGAGCCAGAATATTTACAGTATATCTATTTTACAAATATTGATGTGAATGTGATACTAGTATTAGATCCCTTCACCCAAATCATAGTCACCAAAATTGCTTTTTTAATCTTAATTCTCAGTTCCATGTACTTCCTTCTCATTAAATATGCAGTCAATGAAATATTTTTCCTACAAATGTGCTCTTCTCTTTAAACCATATGAAATTATTTAGCATGGTGGCTTGGGGTCATGATTTCACATACTTAGTCAACTTATTAAAGAGCACAAGTAATTTCTCTGGGTGTCCCTGGGCATCCTTGCTAGTCACATGCTCACATACACAAACATGCACACACACACATGCAGACATACACAGAACTATAAACTGTGGTTCACTCACCCTACCTGTGAGTCACTAACTAGGTGCCGAGCATTTTTGTCAGGAAGGTTTTCTGAATGCTTCTATTTAGGGATGCTTTATTTGATAAGGTGACAAGAAAATATCTTCTAAGCCAAGGTCTGTGTGGTTTTGCAGCCTTTGGTTTGGCCATAATAGATCAGACAAAAGGAACTGAAAGCTGACAAACGACATTGTGTCAGAGGAGACTGGACGCTTTGAATGCTACCGCCTCTTGTCAGCAATCTATAGCAAGCAGGAACACCATGACAAGGTAGAGAAGGACACTATTTAGAGTTGTTTGGATTCATGGGTAGGAAATGGTGTGCACTGAACTGATTTTCTGATTTGTATATTTATAAGACTGAGAAGTCTTTAATATCATTAGTCGACATATCCTATCTTGAGTGCTTTTCACAGATACCCTCTTCATTCTTTAGATTTCTGTCTCGGAGTAAAATTTTCTTCTCTCATGTTTGGTATAAAAATTCTAGGAGTTAGTATTTCAGGTATTTTGTAGCAATTTTTATTATGAGGGATCCTCATATTCATGTGCTTGTTTGCTATGTTCCTCCTAATGTGTTGACCCATTTTTTTCCTCAAAAAAAGGCTTATAAAAACCCCATGGGGCAGATGAACCATGCTATGTAGCAACTATTATCATTTTCTCTGTCTTAAAAGTCACACAACCATTCTATTCATGGATAGATTCAACAAATATTTATTGAGTGCCTGCTACGTGTTAGACATCATGGGAGGTGATAGTAATAGGATAGGGTTAAAGAACAAACAAACTAAATGGACTGCACTTGTCCTCGTGGGACTTACAGTCCAGATGGGGGCAATGTTAATCACACCATCACTTACTAAGACTATACTCAATCGTGACATGAAGACAACACGGTGGCAAAGAAATCATACACACAATGGCCCTACCAAGGCAAGAATATGGACTGTGCGAGGAACTGAGAGTGAAGGAGAAAAAACATGACTGAGCTGCAAATATGGGGCTGAGCCAAGCAGCTTGTTAGTTACCCTGGGAGTAATGGAGAGTTTGGGGGTGTTGAGAGAAACAGCAATGTGATCAGGTGTGTGCTTTGTGCTCTGAAGGGGCCTGTGGCTGCTGGGGGGCAGTGGGTGCTGGGGGCAGAGTGGGCACCAGGAAAAGAGAGGAGGCTGTTGGAGTGTTCCAGATGGACACATGGTCAGGGCAAATGTCTGGCCCAAAATTTTGTTTTCTTTTGGGTATATCACACAGCCTCCCTGTAAAGTGATCAGGACATTTCATTGTCACTCATTTATAGATGGAAAATAGGTGAATTTGCCAGGACTACATTATTTCTCCATGAAAAACTCAGGAATAATGTGTTTAGATTCTCACCCCACTGCATTTACTTCACACACCATGCCAACTAATATGTAGGAACAAGAAGTATAATTTTTATTATTTAAGCAGGATTTTCTTTATCTAACCTACTCTCGACCTGGCTTAATTTCTAACCTCTAGTCACTTGATGCTGTAGACCAAAGAAAAACCAAAAAGCCTTAAAGTCATATGTGAATTTTTTTACCAAAAAACCTTTTTGACAAAGCTTTTGAGATATAAACAGTTAATAAAATCAAGACATTAAATTAAGTGCATGAATTAAAATTAGTACTTGATCAGTCATAATGTAAATTTATGCAGTAAAATCTAAGATCATTGTCATGTTTGTGGAATGCATTTAATTTTATAAATGAGCCTTTTTTATTACATATTTTTTTCAGGGTCCCACAACAATTTTGGATTATCTTCAGAATTATCGCCTTTAACTTGGTATTCACAGCATCCCACATTCTGACCTCAAACCAGTCTCTTTTTCTGTCTCTCTCCCCATTCTCCCCCTCCCTCTCTTCTCGTCTCCCACCACCCCACACTCCAGCTAAACCCTCTACTCCAGCTGAATTGTTGTCTAAATAGTTGTGGACATTTTCACATCTGTATGCACATGTGGTCCTTGGAATAGCTGCCCCCACCCTGATCTGAGTCCCACTTACCCACCAAGACACAGTTGTGTCCACCTCCCTCGGGAAGTCCTTCCTACCCATCCCTGTTCCCAGTGACCTTGCTCCTTCTGTGCTTTTAAAACACAAAAGCCATCATATATGGCATTGTCTATAATCTCCTAAACAGGACTGCAAGCTCCTTCAGGAGACGGACAGTTCTATGTTTACATCATTGAGTTTAGCGTCTTGTAGCTTGGTATTCAACATATACGGCATTGAAATAAAATTCATACACAGCTTGTATGTTAATAAAACATTTACAAACATAAATGTTATAGAAACACCATACCTTTTCCTTTTTCCTGCTAAAGAAACTAGTTGAAGTTATTGAAGTCATAAGAACACACAATTACATTATGGGCAAAGTAAAATTTCAAATTAATAAATTGTGTCATAAAATTAAATACTGAGTTACTTTTTAAATATTAATATTATTAATATTACTAAAAAGCAAGTACAAAAGACATTTGGAGAAATGGATTTGAACCTGAACCCTCAACACGGAAAACTATGTCAATCTTGAAATAGAAATTATATGAATATTCAGTACCTGAAAGATCTTTTTAATAGCATTTTATTAATACTGATAAATCATAATTGTATACATTTATGGGGTACATTTGATATTTTGATATATAAATTCCATATATGCAATGTGGAATAATTAAATCAAGCTAATTAACGTAATCATCACCTCACTTAACATTTTTTGTAGTGAAATATTTGAAATTTCTTAATTATTTTAAGATTTGCAATACATTATTGTTGACTATAGGCACCCTGCTGTGCAATAGATCTCAAAACTTGTTCCTCCTGCATAACTAAAATTTTGTACCCTTGGCTAACAACTCCCTGTTCCCTCCCCAACTGCCTCCAGTCTCTGGCAACCTTCATTCTATTCTCTACTTCTACGAGTTCAATTTTTTTAGATTCCACATATAAATGAGATCATGCAGTATTTGTCTTTCTGTGCCTAGCTTATTTCACTTAGCATAATTTCCTCCAGGTTCATGCGCATTGCAATGACAGGATATTCTTTTTTAAGGCTGAATAGTACTCCTGTGTGTGTGTGTGTGTGTGTGTCTGAAAATCTTTTTAACACTTGCCGCCTTAAGTGATGTTCTATAACAGCATAATTTTCTTTACAAATACACATACATGTGCATGTACACATATTACTAAATACACTAATACATTGCTTTGAAAACAAAGGTATTAATGATCATTAGAGGACAGATATATAAAGAGTAGAATATTGGGCTAGTAGTAATAACTAAATTGTGTTGATCACTTACTGTGTATCAGGCACTATTTTATTACTTTTACATGTATTAATATTATTAATTTAATCTTTGCAACAATCCTATGAAATAGGCATTGATGTTATCCCCATCCTAAGAGAGGTCAACTCATAAATAAATGACTTTTCCAAGGTCACATAACAAATACAACTAATATTTAAATCCAATATTTTGCCTACTTTACTCCTACCCCTATTTAATAAATATCAGTTAATCAAAACATACACACCCCACAGTTCTATTTTAACAGTTACATTAAGAGAATATTTTCTCATCATATGCTTGTTTTATATGAAACTAAAGTGAAAGATTTTTGTTTAATGCATTTTTATTTATTTAATACATCTGTTCAGTTTTTGATAATTATAATGAACATTAAAGTGTATATACTAATTTTAAGACATACAATCTATATTTTAATTGACAGCAACTTTTAACCTCTGTCTTTATTGAATTAGCATGTTTATAACCATCACCGTTAAAATGGAAAATTGTTGGGGAGAATTTCTTCACTGTAAATCAAACAAAATATGTAAAGAAAATCCTCATAGACTGCATTCAATACAATACTTGTTCTTCACACAAAAAGAGAAATTTAGGAGGAAGAGATCACACATATTTTAAATATTTCAATACCTTTCATATGGCAGGAGAAACCGTGTATTTCTCTAGACTAAGCCGCAAATTTTGTCTAAAAATAGTAAAAGATATTCTAGTAATTAAAACTCTCTGCCAGAGAAATAGGCTTTCTTAAGAAGTAATGAGCATCTGGACGTGGAGATATTTAAGCACAGACTGGATGACGACGGCAGTGATACTGTAAAAGGCCTGACTGTATCCAGTGTTGATCTGGGTTAGGCAACTACTCTTAGATTCTACGGTAATAAGAAATTTTTATTACAAACTTCATATATAATGAAAACAGCCGAAAGCCCCAGTTTTCTTCCAGGTCAAAGCCAGTGGGAAATGATGCACTATAATAGAAATCGCTGAATTCCCTGCAGGCACCTTAAGCCTCTTTTCTTCCATAAGGTTAGCTCCACAGGGAAATTACACATTTCACTGTCCTCCACTTTGGAACCAGCAACTTACGCTGTGCATGGGACTCTGGAAAATAATAGGAAATGGGTCATTTGAGGGCTCGTGTTGGCTGGTTCCGTGGTGATGATTATTGCATTCATCATTTAAATTCTTGTGTGTGGAGAGAGAGGTTTCCACAAACCTGTCAGGATCTAGTTTTGTGACATAAAAACATGTATGTTTTTAAAAATTTATTTACAGCTATAAAAACAGTGGAAGAAATAAGATCAACAGACCTGGATGAAAATGGGTGGACTCTAACACATCAGGACACGAGATACTATTTTATATAGACTAGAGTTTTCCTGGTTTTTTTTTTTTTCTTTTTACATCTTTCTTCTCTCAAATAATTGAATGCCTCTAGGTTGTTTTCTTTGAGTTGTCTGAAGCTGAAAGAAGAGATTTCTAAAAAGTGAAATTAGTACAGTTTATGCTTTGCTGCTATGTTAACTAGATACCAGATAACATGAATCCTTTGTCTTGCTTTGTTTGGGGAAGTAAGGTATAAGTTGGGTGCCATGATTTTACTGATCGTAAAGAGAAGTGCATGAACTTCCAAGAAGGATCATTTAACATCAGTTAAGATCTGTTCTATGTGAACTAAGATCCTGTTAGGACAGTGGTTCTCAGTTGAGGGGATTTTGTCCCTGAGGGAACAATTGCCAATACTTAGAAACTTTTAAAAAACCACTTTATTGAAGTACAACCAATGTAGAAAAAGCTGTACATATTTAATGTATACAACTTGATGATTTTGGAGATAAGCATATATCCGTGAAACTATCATCACAATCTATCCCATAAACCTATTCATCACTTTCAAAAGTTTACTCCCACCCTTTTATTTATTATTCTTAATTTTTTGTGTGATAAGGACACAATATCGGATCCACCCTTCTATTAAATGTTTGAGTATACAATACAGTATTGTTAAGTATAGGCACTAAGCTGTACGGTATGTCTTGAGGACTTATGCATCGTGTATAACCGAGACTTCGCACTCTTTGACTAATGCCTCCCGTGTCCCATGCCCCCAACCCCTGGCAACTACCATCCCACTCTCTGCTTCTATGAGATTGACTATTTTAGATTCATCAAGTAAGTGGAAAGCTGTAGTATTTGTCCTGTGTCTGGCTTATTTTGCTTAGTACAACATCTTCCAGGTTCATCCATGTTGTGGCAAATGGCAGGATTGCCTTCCTTTTTAAGGCTGAATAATAATCTATTGTATGTATATATTATAATTTCTCCATCAATTCATCTGTTGATGGAGTGAACATGAGACCGCAGATAGCTCTTCAATATCCTGAGTTCAATTCCTTTGGATATATACCCAGAAGCGGGATTGCTGGATCATATGGTAGTTCTATTTTTAATTGTTTGAGGAACCTTCATACTGTTTTCCACAGTAGCCACACCAATTTTCATTTCCACCAGCAATGTACAGGGTTCTCCTTTTCCCCACATCCTGGTCAACATTTGTTATCTAGGTTTTTTGTTTGTTTTTTGGGTATAGCTATTCTAACAGGTGTGAGATAATATCTCATCATGGTTTAGATTTTCATTTCCCTCGTGATTAGTGATGTTGAGCTCCTTTCAGTATACCTGCTGCCCATTTGTATGTCTTCTTTGCAAAAAAAAAATGTCTATTTTGTTCTTTTGTCCATTTTTCTTAATTGGGTTATTGGAGGTTTTTTGCTTTTGAGGTATAGGAGGAGTTCCTTGTATATTTTAGATATTAACCTCTCATAAAATGTATGGTTTTCTGTTATTTTTTTCCCATTCCATAGGTTGTCTTTTTATTTTGATTGTTTCTTTTTGCTGTGTAGAAGCTTTTTAGTTTGATGTAATCTACTCGTCTGTGTTTTCTTTTGTTGCCTGTGCTTTTGGTGTCATGTTCAAAAACTCATTGTCAAGGCCAATGTCCAGAAGATTTTTTACCTATGTTTTCTTCTAGGAGTTTTATGATGTTTAAGTCGTAAATCCATTTTTAGTTCATTTTTATGTGTGGTTTACGATAAGCATCCAGTTTCATTTTTTTGCATGTGGATTCTAATTTTCCCACCATCATTTATTGAAGAGTCTATCCTTTTCTCATTGTATATTCTTGGTGCCCTTATCAAAGATCAGTTGACCATAGGTGTAGGTTTATTTCTGGACTCTATTCTGTTCTATTGGTGTATTATGAGATCTTTGTGCCGGAGAATGTCTTTTTTTTTTTTTTTTTCTATTCTCACAGTCAAATGCTATTCAGGCTAGGTAAAACTTCTAGACAGGAGAGAAATATTATTGCCTTTGGAATTTTGGCAGCTAAACTCCACTATCTTCTAGCTTCCAGTGTTGCTGTTGAGATCCATTGACAGTGTTATTCTTGAGCCTTTATATGTATATGTGATCTTTTATTTCTTCTCTCTGGAAGCTTTTAGGATCTTCTCTTTGTCCTCACATTTCAAAAATTTCATGAGTGTTACCAGGAATATTATCAGGCAATTCTATGCAAGAACAGCTAACAAGAGGACAGACTCAGGATCCAAGCATTAGCAGATTCCTTTATTAATTTAGGAATGAGCTAATAAGGGCCTGTCCTGGTATTGGCTTCATATTGGCTGGCAAGAAGCATATAGGTGAAAGACATTTTAAAAATTGAGATAAATGATGGTGGAGAGGACATTTTTGAAGATACCCAAAGTTTAGACTGACTGGGAGAATGATAGATCTAGTGATGGAAATGGAGAGACAGCATTTTTAGGTAAAATGTTAAATCTGGGTTTAGATGTGCTAAATTGGGGATAAATCATCCAAACAGAAAAGTTCATTAGGTTTAGAGGAAGGTTAGACCTATAAAGGCACCCATTTTGAGAGTCCTTGGTGTAGAAGTGATGTTGATCCTGCAGGTAGTCTGAGACTTTCATTGGAGAATGAGAATAAGATATGAACAGGTGCTTCCCAAGATCTGGATTTTAGGAAGCATCCATAGTTAATGAAAAGCAGAAAGTAAAGGGGACAGTGAAGGACCAAAAGAAAATGAACTAGGCAAACCAGAGATGTGTAATGTCTTGAATTTACTTTGCTAGCTTACAGAGTTAGGTAGTAAAGGAGTATGTAGAAATACGTCTTTGAAAGAGTGTCATCATTGCTTCATGTTTGTAATAGTGCTGTGTTTTTATGTTAAAGCCTAAGACATTTTTACTGTAATTTGATTACATAATCTGTTATTCTCTAAGAATTGTCACTAGACTCGTATTTTTTTCTTCCTCCTTTTATGACACCCCCAAAACGTGACAGCTATGCAGAATCGGGATGCTCTTTGCCACCAGCTGCTGATGGCACCCTCAGTGAGGATCAGAAAAGGACATGTAGACAGTTTGCATGTTGGCAGGTCAGCCAGAGTGATTTCCAGATTGGAATACATGTGTCATATTTGTAAGGAGTGTGGCTGAATTTATGAACTTATTGATACCTAAATGCTGTTTTTAAAATTGTCAGATATCAACTCTTCCAAAAATAAAGAATTGTGATTATTTTGATGGTTCTTCCTTTTAATTCCTTATGTTCACTTTGCACAATCTATATACTTTTAATATGTTTATAGACAATATTTGTATTCACATCATTGATCTACTTTGGAAGCAAAGGTAAAGAGTAAGGGTTGGAATGAGTCTTGCTAAGGGAGTGTGAGTAGCTGGATCACCCACTGAAGCATCTCAACCACCGATGAACTCAGCTTATGAGTTCTTGCAAGGGGCTTGTATTCCTGAAAGTGGATGAGAGAAAATACTCTTCATTTCTATTAGTTGGGCTTTATGTGGTAGCAATTCCTGTTGTTGACTGTCAGTTTTTGAGCTGAAGAAATTCTTTTTTACAGATATTATCAATGATGATACCTAACAGATCAATGTAAAATATATTTATAAAAATATATTTTCAGGAAATATGATGGAATAAGCACCTTGGTCAATACCAAGCTTCCTCTGGTACATCCCATAGATGTAGGTATTCCTGCAGTTTCTCTACCAACCCTCCTGGAATCTTATGAGAAATGTGAAACCCTTTCTGCAGTAGAGACCATTAAGCTAGTGGAAACTAACTTAGAAAAACTTGTTTTCCTTGGGCTCAGTTTTAGTCAATCTTTTTCCATATTCAACACTGAAATATGCCAGCAGGACGTGTTCATTTCTACTTGAAGGCATTGTCTGCTTTGGTAGGAGCAGGGACAACTTTAATTTCATTAGTTTAATGAGAGTTGTATTTGAAAACCTGAGTTAACTAGCAGCATAAAGTGAAGAAAAAAAACAGGTTTCAGACTCGTTAGTGATTGGTGCCACTCCCCAGTTGACCAGCGCTTTAATTGGCCTGTGGTTGACCCTTAAAACCCTTCATAATGAAAATTCAGTACACCATTTCTGAAGGTAGGAAAAAGTAAATGAACAAAGTACTCATACACATTCAGGTGTGCACAAACCTGAACAAGTATGAGTCCCTTTTTTTTAAAAGCCAAGGTTTCTAGCCCCAAAATGGTATGTTCTAAACCAACCACAACCAAAGGTGGTGCTATTTCCCTTACTGCTCTTTTGTGATCCCACCCAAATATCCCTCCAACAAAAAAGTTCATTAGGCTTAGAGAAAGGTTTGGCCTGAAGGCACCAATTTTGAGAGTCCTTGGTGTAGAAGTGATGTTGATCCTGCAGGTGGGTACCTCACCTGTGGATATCCTTTGATTACTGCACTACAACAGTCTTTGGTGAGGGTGGGACTTTAAATAAAGTCCTTTAAATTCTGAAGTACTGATTAATACATTGGACCAGATGTTCTAATTTCTGAATCAAAATCATGTTTTGCAACTTAGAGGGATTTACTGAAGAGTAACCAGGATAGTCAGTGAGCCTGCCGGAGATTTTATCCGATGGAGAAAGGAAAAAATTCTTCTGGTGAATAAATGTTAATGAGACATTGGAAGATAAAATTAAAACTGCATTTTGAACACATACCATGAGTTGTTGAACTTGTTTAAGTAACTTTTACAATAGCATCAAATGCAACATTGCACGTTGTATTTCAATATTATTCAACAAATATTTATTGGGTCTCTGCTCTTTGCTTAGCACTATGTTACACACTGGGAATACTGTTTTTGCACTAAGCAGACATTGTGACAACCTTGAAACATTTTACCTATTCAGGGAGTTGACATTCTGGGTGCACTGTCACCTAACCATACTCCAGAATCATTGTACTCAGGTAACAAGGGGATTCTGCACAAGTCCGGGGATCATGTGTGGGAACAGAAGTGGCCATTCTAGCTGGAGAATGCTGAGAGCTGGTAATTTAAATAGGTGACCTTCCCACTCCAGAGGACACAGCAATGACTGCAGTTTTGTCCTTATTCAGGGAGGTTTTCTTGAAACTGGTATTTCAACATTTGGCTAATTATTGCTGAGAAGGCCACTGAGGGGGTGTAGTTGACATTTGCCATTTTGATAACCAGGAAATCTGAATCCAAAGAAAATGTATCAAAAACTCAAGCCTTAGAAATTATTCATGGCAGCAGAGTCTAGCGAAGGCAGTATCAAATGCTAGGCAGCATCTAGTGCCCTGTGGCGATGGTGGAGGCGGCAGGAGAGGTGGTACCACGTGTGGCACAGTTTCAGTGCTGGTTCCTGATGCCTAGTTCCCTCATTTCCTGACATTTCCCAAGTCTGTTTCCCATCTTCCTTTCAGTTCTGCAAGCAACCTGAGGTCTAACAAATTCCCTTTCTACCTACATTAGCCAGAGATTGTTTCTGTTGCTTACAATAAAAAATGCCAACTAATGCAGGAAACAAACTAGTACTTTGCTCCCAGCCAGCTGAGTGGCCCCAGATGTACTATTATTCTCTGTTCATAAACCCAATTTGGGATAAGACAAGGTAGAAGCCTTTTCTCCTTTTTATAGTTCTGAGAAACAATCTGTTATGCAGGCCAAGCTTAAAGAGGACAAGGTTAAACCATTCACTTTCAGTTGGGGCACACTATTTATTGCAAGAGACTGTCCTATATGATAATTTAAGAAGGGCACTTGGAATTTATTGAATACCTACTGTAAAACAAGCACTTTGTTAGATATTGTCTCATATCTGCTCAATTCCTGGCATCTGTTGTGTAAGATGAGCATTATTATTCCATTTTACCAAGACTCAGAGATTTTATGTAAGGTGCTTACATAAAATCCTGCAACTAGTGTGAGGTAGAGAATGACTCCAAAGTGCTTTCTATTTCATTCCATCTCAGTGTATACAGAATACAGAGAACCAGCTTTGCCTAGTTTAGGAATTTATTTGGTGCATCAGAGCTACTGCTCTGAAGTTAATGTTCCAACTGCTGCTGAGCTGTGATCTCGGAGAAGGAAGTGTCAGGGTGGGGACTGGAGGACAGTTCTCACCATCTGCAAAAATCACAACACCCTCTCCGCCCCCCCACCCCCATGCTGCTGGAATCATATTGGGGCTGGTGTATAAATCAGCCTGTGAAAATCTGCTTTCTAGAACCGACATTTAGGAAAACCCCCACCCCATTTCCCAGGGTATAAGTCTATAGTAAACCAAAGCCCCAAATGCCTTATGATATGTTTCTGTGCTTATCATTTCTATTTATTTTCCTTTAGAAATGACCCGCATTGAGGGCTTTTATTTAGTGTTAATGAGCTGTGCCATTGTGTACAATATCTTATAAATTTCTGAAAGGTTCAACATTTTCTTCAATAATTTGTGGAAACGTATTTGTGAGAAATGTGGAGGTGTCGATATTAGAAACATAATGGGTCAAATTATTCTCTTCTGAAAGAGGGAAGTGTCACAAAGATCATTAGGAACCAAAAGCAAATAGAAAACAGATAAGATATACAGTCTATGTTGGACTAGTGTGATTTTCATTTCAATAAGCCAGTTAGGAGTATTACCTTTCACTCTGTTTGAGAACTGCAGAATGGATAGCTTGCACTGATTGAAATTGTGTCACCTTTCTTAAGCAGGATCACAAAACCTCTTCTACACGTCTACCTTATTTATGAATAAAGACATACAAACCCTGATCTGTTAATAAAAGGATAGGTATGGCCCTTAGAGGAGCACGGGAGAGGAAAGTCAGCATCAGATGTGAGGAGGAAATATTTAATAGGTGATATAGGTAATTTCCAAGGTTCCTCCTCTCCCAAAATTCTATAAGAAGTTGGAAATGAAGAGTAATAACTGAATTTCACCAAAATAGTGTAACTTGTGTATTTTCAAACCATTATGCTTAAAAATAGCTACGACATGAACTCAGTAACTTAGATACAAGTTTAAATCTGTTAGGATTTGATGTTAGGGACTACGCCCCCTCCCACCCTTTTGTTTATTAACTCACCTATATTTTTAATGTGCAAAATTTTCTACAAGTGAGAAGGCATGACTAAATTTACAGGTTACATTTATATGGCCATAGAGCGCTATTTGGAACCATGGGTGATTCTTTTTTTAAACATTTTCAGGTATTATCTCAAGTTAATCCTTTTTAATGAGCTCATTTGTAGTAATAGATGTGTTTGTTATTTCCTCAATGGGTCAGCTCTATTACCATAAGTGATTGACTTCGGTAACTGTAAAAGTTTATAAATGTAAAGCAAGGACAATTCCTCAATAGATCAGTTTAATGTGCACAGAGGACTTGTATTACTGCAAAACTGCCTCCCTGAATCGTTCAAGAGTATCCCTATGTCAGGGCGTGCCTTTCTGTCCTTGGGTTCTATTTTCAACATCTTGTGTTTATATTCAACTGGAAATCTAATTTGCAGAAATGTCTGGGTTTAAAATAGGCTGTGGAGTGTAAACACAAGAACAGGATTGTTCGTGTTATATAATAACACAGGCTTTTGACTCCCCAGGTCTTTTGTTGAGCTGTCACTTCATGTTAGTTATTTGGTGACACTGTTAATTTTATTCTGCTATGTAGAAAACTACTAAATTAGAATAATGGATCGTGCTTTCAATTAAACTCCACATATCCTCACATACCTTAATAACTAAATAGATGAGAAAATGCTATATAAAGTAGGGATCTTTATTGCACTTTTATTTATTTATTACAATTCTGTTTTCTCACTACATGCCTTCATAAGATTGTAAATGTTAATCCCGAGGGAAAGTATTTAACTCCCTGATAATTATTACAGCAAACTTTAAGTGTTGGATTTTAAAATATTTGCTTACTAAACAAAAAAAATTAAGTTATAACGGAAGATGTTGGGGTGAATGCACTTTGGTTTAAGTCTCTTTTGAAAAGGATAATAATGAATAAACATTACTAGCCATAGAGATTCATTTATTAAGGAAGAATGTGCAATTATTACATAAGAATATGGAGGTGAGCTTGGCCAGGCCCGGTTCTGCCTTTTGCCCCTGCACACTGTGGGGAGCAGGGAAGGGGCGTCAGCTCTTCACCTTCAACCTTGGGGGGCCTCCCTCAGATTCTGTACTGAAGGCAGCTTTCTTGTCCCCAGAATCTTAATAAAGTATTTTTTACTGGCACATATTTCTTGTGACTCTATCAAACTCTAGATGGGGCCTCTTAACTCTTGTTATGTACACTCTTGTCTATAAAAAGCAGTACATTTATGAGACAGCATGCCGTTGTAAAGGCTATTAACACTAGTTTGGGTAAACCTTCAGAGTTCAACACCTATTTCTGCTCAAATTTCTAATGTATTTTTAGATACCTCTTTTCTTCAACTTTACTTTGGTTTAAATGTGTCCCTCAAAGTTCGTGTGTTGGAAACTTGATTCCCAGTGCTGTGGAGTTGGGAGGTAGGGACCAGTGGGAGAGGTTTGAGTCATGGGGGTGCCACCCCCACGAGTGGATTAATGCCATTACCACAGGAGTGGCTTTGTTATAAAAGGAAGAATACAGCTCCCCCTCGCTCCCTCTCTCACCCACTCTTTGCCCTTCCACCGTGGGATGGAGAAAGAGCAGGGACTCCTCTAGGGCCTGCCAGGCCCCCCAAGCATGGAAATAGAGGAAAATCTTCAGTCCCTTCAGGAGAAGTTCCAGGCACCTAGCTAGCCTTGAAAAGTGAATTAGAATAACAATGGCTCTCTAGCAAGGCACAGTCAAGAGGTGTTTTGGTTCCCTATGGAAACTAAAAGATGGCATCCGAACATATATTCTTTTTTTTTTTTTTTTTTTTTGAGACAGAGTCTCACTCTGTTGCTGGGGCTAGAGTGCCATGGCGTCAGCCTAGCTCACAGCAACCTCAAACTCCTGGGCTCAAGCGATCCTTCTGCTTCAGCCCCCCGAAGTAGCTGGGACTACAGGCATGTGCCACCATGCCTGGCTAGTTTTTTTTTCCTATATATATTTTTAGCTGTCCATATAATTTCTTTCTATTTTTAGTAGAAATGGGGTCTTGCTCTTGCTCAGGCTGGTCTCGAACTCCTGACCTCGAGCAATCCACCCGCCTCGGCCTCCCAGAGTGCTAGGATTACAGGCATGAGCCACCGCTCCGGGCCCAAACATATATTCTTGAGTTGCGCTTTTCAGAACACCTGCCCTCCAGATGGAAAATGCAGATAAGGGGGAACTGAGGAATTGAACTCTGATGCTGTACTTCGTACTTAGTTTCCCCCTGTGAGGCCTGGAGATAGTTATACCCATCTTAACCTAACTTTTTGCCCATCCAAGAATTCCTGAATTCACCTATGACGTATAGGCCTCCACTTCAGGATATCCCCCACCTTTTGGGGCCGGGCCAATGTATAATCTGCATATATTGATTTACAATTTTGCCTGCCTGAAATATACCCCTGCCTTTAAAAACCTTGGCTTGTAAGCTATTGGGGAGTTCAGGGCTTTAGCATTAGATACTCATAGTCTTTGCATGGCAGCATGCAACAAATATGCCTCTTTCTCCTGCTGCAACTCTTGTATTTGGGTTTGCTGTGCTGGGTGAGCAGACCCAAGTTGGTTTGATAATGTCCATGGAAAAAATTCAAGCTCTAAAATTATTTAAAGAGGTTTATTCTGAACCAAATGTATGCAACCATAGCCTGAGGTACAAATTCTTAAGAGTTCTTGAGAAATGCACCTGCAGCGGCCAGATTAGTTTGGTTTCATACATTCATGGGGACAGGAGTTGTTGGTAAAATTATAAATACATGGAAGGCATACATTGGTTTGCACTGAAAAGGCGGGACGTCTCAAAGCAGGGGCTTATAAGTTATAGGTGGGTTTTAGGGATTCTTTAGTTGGCAATTGGCTGAAAGAGTTATGCTTTGTGTAAAGACCTGGAGTCAGTGGAAAGGAATGCTTGACTTAAGATAGGGGTCTGCTAGGATGCTTGAGTTAAGATAAAGGGGTCTTCTGTTTCTCATATGATGCTATACTAGAATTAGTTTGGGAAGTAAACCACATTATATTGGGTTAATAAAACCCATTTATTGAGATTTTATCATTTGTAGGTATGACCCACCAGGCCTCTTAGAAAGCAATTTGGGCAACAGAAAAAAACTGAGTTCAGTCCTTAGTAACAGGGTGACACAGCAAGAAGGCCTTTGTCCTAGGCCGGAACCTGGATCTTGGGCTTCCCAGCCTCCAGAACCATGAGCCAATATATTTCTTTTGACTATAAATTACCCAGTCGCAAGTATTCCATTACAGCAGCATAAAATGGACTAAAACAAAAAATTATTACAAGAGAAGTGGGGCTGTTGCTATAACAAGTACCTGAACATGTTAGAAGTGACTTTGAACTGGGTAATGGATAGAAGCTGAAGAATTTAGAGGAGCAAGCTAGAAAAAGCCCATTTTGCTATGAATGGAGTGTTAAGGGTGAGTCTGGTGAGGGCTCAGAAGACAACAACTGTAGGGAAAGTGTGGAACTTCTTAGAGATTACTTAAGTAGTCGTGATCAGAATGTTAGTAGAAATATGGAGAGTAAAGGCCATCCTGATGTCTCAGATAGACAAGAGGACTATCTTATTGGAAACTAGAGTAAAGGCCATCCTTTTTATAAAGTGGCAGAACTTGACTGAAATGTGTCCGTGCCCTAGAGCTCTATGAAAGGCAGAATTCAAATGCAATGAACTGGGATATCTGGTAGAAAAAGTTTCTAAGCAAAATATTGAAGAAGCTGTGTGACTTTTAGCTACATAAAATAAAATGAGAGAAGAGAGAAATAATTTAAAGATAAAACTTAGGGTTAAAAACATCAAGATTTGGAAAATTTGTAGCCTGGCCACCTAAAGAATGAAAAAGCATGCAAGGGTGAGTGTGAGGGTGGAGCCAAGTGACCTTTTGATAAAAGGATTGGTATGCATAGAAGGATGTCAGGTGAGCTATTTATCGAGACCATAAGAGAATGACCCCAAAGGTATTTCAGAGAGCTTCAAGGTTGCCCCTCCCATCAGAGACCCAGACCTCTAGGAAGGCAGAATGGTTTCAGGGGAGAGACTGGGGTACCCTCCATGGGCTCCCTGTGCAGGGTTGCCTTAGACCTCTCTTCCCTACATTCTGGCACAGTACCTCTTGGCTGCCCCCATCATGGCTCAAGCAAGCCCAGGTGCACTTCATGCCACCTCTCTAGAGGATGAAAGCTGTAAATTTTCATGGCATCCCCATGGTGCTAATTCTGCATGTGCACAGAGCATGTGAGCTGTGGAAGCATGGCTACCTCCACCTAGATTTCAAAGGATGTATCCTATAATCGGAGGACTTGGGCAGAAGCCTGCTGTAGGCAATGAGCCACTGCAGAAAGTCCCCAGTAGGGCAATGCCTAGTGGAGCCACAGGAGTGGGGCTGCCACTGAGACCCCAGAATTGCAGAGCTACCAGCTTGAAACGCCAGCCTGGGAGAGCTACAGGCATGAGACTCCAACCCCAGGAGAGCTACTATGGAAGCTGAGCCCAGCAAAGCCATGGTGGGGGTGCCCTCCCAGGGCCCTGAGGCCCAGCCACCACCCCAGTGTGTTCAGGAGGTAGGACATGGAGTCAAAGAAGATTATTCTGGAGCCTTAAGATTGAATGTTGTTCACCCTGTTGGGTTTTGGACATACTTGGGACAAGTTATGCCTTTCTTCGTGCCTATTTCTCCCTTTTTGAATAGAAATATCTGTCCTATGCCTGTCCTACCACTGTATTTTGGAAGTAGAGAACATGTGTGATTTCACAGGCTCACAGCTGGAGGAGAATTTGCCTCAGAATGAATTGTGCCTTGAGTCTCATCCATGTCTGATCTAGATGAGACTCTGGACATTGGACTTTTGAGCTAGTGTTGGAACAAATTAAGACTTTGGGGCTATTGAGATGGAGTAGTTATATTTTGCATGTTAAAAGGACATGAATTTTTGGGGCTGGGGCAGAATGTTGTGATTTGAATGTGTCCCCCATTGTTCATGTATTGGAAACTTGATTCCCAATGCAGCAGTGTTGGGAGGTGTTTGGGTCATGGGGGCACTACCCTCATGGATGGATTAATGCAGTTATCACAGTAGTAGGCTCCTTATTTAAAAAATCAACTCCCTCTTGCTCTTTCTTGCCTTCTCTTTGCCCTTCCACCACGTAAGGCCTTCCATCGTGGGATGACACAGCAAGAACACCCTCACCAGAGGCCAGCACCTCACTCAGTCTTAGACTTCCCAGCCTTGGGAATCATGAGTCAATACATTTCTGTTCCCTATAAGTCACCCAGTCTCAAATATTCTGTTATAGCAGCACAGAATGGACTAAGACCAGCTTACTCCACTATTTGAAAACTTAGTTTGTATTAACAATAGACTCGCTATTCATCCCAAGCTCATGAAATACTGACTTTGACCTTTGGACATGCAAAGTTTCTTAACCTGAATATTTGCACTTTAGAGGTAAAACAAGCAAAAATCAAGAGGAAAAGTACAAATAACAAAGATGTTATGATGGAAATTATGAACACACCATTAGGAGACCAGGAACAATGTTAAAATCTTTAAAACAAATAATAATTTGGTTTCCAAAGTTCTGTGTGTTTTGGGCTCTAAAATCTGTCATGCTATATAAACGTCTATCACAGTGAATATGCAGGGATTGGAAAATGGTACTGATGCTGGGAATTCAATGGTAAAGCAGCTTAAAGATTATATATATATATATCTTTATATATATAAAATATTTATGCCTCTCTCCAACTCCCCTCCACTCAAAGATTTAGCACTGGGCTAGGCACACACTGTAATTATTTAGTCAGTACATGTCGATTTTGGAGTCTCTGCTTGCTTTTCTCAGCAGCCACAAATCACAGCCAAGAAAGTGATAATTCCTGTTTCCCTAAAGGGCATAAAAATGTAATTGACTTTATCATCCATTCCTTATGCACCTCACTCTTTTTGACTATGAAAATAAGTGGGAGAGGAAAAGTATGGAAGAGTTTTGTACATGATGAGCATTCTAGAACTGCCACAGGGTGTCTTTTTTATTATTGATTTAACTATTTCAGATGACAAAAATATTGAGGGTAACAAAAAGTAAAGAGTAATCAGTCAAACTGTTTTTTATTCCTTTAGAAGATCACTGTCCTCTTAACTCTGCTCACTGATACAACAGAAATCAACCGAATATGTGTGGTTCCATATTTCAGACAGACTCTGAAACTTCAGTTAAAAACAATGATATAATTGTTGCTATAGTTTGGATGTTTGTCCCCCAAACATTTTCTGTTTCCTTTATTCCATAATTTTGCATGCATCATGTACCCATGGGTTCTCAATAAATGCTAATTAAATGTATCAAGATGTTAACGGCAGCAAGTGAAGGAATTAAGCTAAAAACTGTCTCCCTATCTTCTTTGTAGAGTATGTGCTATTAGAGTAGGTTATTGACAATAAAATAAAATCAGAATATAATACCAAGTCAGTTTGGTTTGCTTTACTCTGACATAAGAAAATTTCCATTGATGCATCTGTGCAATATTTCTCCTTTTTCACAGTTCTGATGATTGACAGTTTCTATTTACAAATGTTTTTGATCCCCTTGTTTAAACAATAGTATGTAATCAGGTTAGAATATTATCGAGGTGTACAATTTGAGAGTGTAGTACTTTAATACACCCATTAGCATTATTACAACTTTTCCTACTTTTGTTATCAATTATAAAAAGCGTCGAATGGAAAATGTATAACAGAATCAGAGTCTGACAGAGGTCTAAAGAAGGTGTTCTAAGTTTTTGCCGATTTTAAAAGGGTAGAATAACGCAGGGCAGGGAGGATTCCTTTATTCATTTATCGATTCAACATAATCTCGGAGGTTCTGTGGATCCTGATGGAAAGCATGATTCATTATTTTAATTTAATAGCTCTTAGCACAGCAGAGTAAATTAACAACTGTGTGCCAAGGATTATGCTAGCCCTGAGGCTACAGTAGTAAACAAAAGTGTAAGGGGGGCCTTGCTGAAATAACAGGAAAATATCTAATTCTGAGATTTCCTAACAACATCTAAAGATCAATCAGGAGCTCTGCCTACTGTCTGCTGTTTCTCTCCCAAGCTGGCAGACACCCTGCAGGGTTCCGTTTGCACAAGCATCTGAAAGGAGCCCAAAAGACAGAAAGGAAATGTAAATCTTTCTCTTTACATTTGCCAGAAACGCTTTTAGAATTTGTTTTGTAGCCTCAAGGTGTTTCTGAGAAGCATCTAGACAGACAGCAGGTGGGGGCAAACACCAGGCCTCAGTTTCCTGCCCAAAACCACATCTCAGGGGCAAAATCACATTCCCTGCACAAGCCTGGCTACATTTCTAAGATAACCAAGTCTCCAGGAGCAGAGAAAACAAGAAAGCCAGACAACCTCATCATGTCTCACAGCTGCCTGCTAATTACTCCACAACACTTATTAATACTATTTTTTTTCTCTTTCTCTTTGTCCCCATAAAATCAGCAAGCCACTTGGCCTGGATGTTGGCCTCTCCCTTCTCTTTCTTTGGGATGTCTCCCTGTTTTCCCTCCTTTCTTCTCTCTCTCTGTCCCCACTAAGAAGATAAAATAAACTTTTTTACTTTTATATCTTAATCTCTGTGTGAGAAATCTTTCTCCATCTGTGCCATGAGCACCTACCAGACTTTTCGCCCTAACAAAAAGTCCTGCCATTTTTAAGCTTACATTCTCATATAGGGACACAGGCAATAAACAAATAACTAAAATGCTATAATTAATTGATTTTAAGATGAGCATTTTTACACATTTTAAGACCTCAGAGACACGTATGTATCTTACAGTGCTACTGAGCAGCTGTCAGTCAAAATGTAGTTATTGTCCCCTTATGTGCATTAGAAATTATAGAATGAAGTCAGTGGTTTGGGGGAGAATCCTGGAGACAACAGCAGAGTGAGTACTCTTGGGAAAAGCTGGATCACCAGAGCTCTTGATGGCACAAAGTATGGGGCCACGTGGGGAAACACCCAAGTCAATGAGTCCAAATCATGGGATCCTGAATGGTTGAACTCTGAATGTGATGGAGTTTTAGTAATATCTTAAACAATTTGTTCTGATATTTTCCTCTTGGGTTTGCACAATAGTGATACAGAATAAAAATCAATGTCAGGATAAGTCTAAAATAGCTCTTTTGATGAGTATAAAATAATTTTGAAGTGATAAAAATGCAGTTTATCAGTCTTATGGGAGCATTTGTAATTTAATTAATTTCTTAGCAGTATATAAAAGTGTTTCTTGTAATTGATGGTTTCTTAGATTTCATGAAATATACTTGTATGTTAGATGGTGATAGTACCTTAGAGAACACTAAAACATCGAATGGTGAATAGCAAATGCCACGGAGTGGGCGCCTTACAATTTTAATCAGGGTAGGCAGGGAAGCCCACTGAGAAGATGACATGTAGGTAAGATTTGGTGAGAGACTGAGCTGTGCAGACAGCAGAGAAAAGAGCATTCCAGGAGAGTGAACAACCAGTGCAAAGGCCCTGAGCAGGAGCACACCTAGATGATCTGAGAACTAGCAAGGAGACCATGTGGCTGGAGTAAAATGGGCAAGGAGTAAAGTAGTAGGAGATAAGGCTGAAGAGTTCATGGGAGACCAGCTCACACTGCATCTTATGGAAGATCATAATGCATTTTGACATTACAAGAATTTCACATGTGTGCTAAGTTAGGTAGGGACCCATCAGAGGATTTTAAGCAGAGCAGTAACATGGTTTGGCTTATATTTTTAAAGGATCACTGTAGCTGCTAGATGGAGAAAAAGACAGAAGGAGATAAAGCCAGAATCAGGAAGAATGGTTGGGTGGCTAGCCTCATAATCCAGGCGGGAAATGATGGTGGCGTGGCACAGTGTGGTAGTGTGGGAGAGTTCTGAGAAGTGACTGGACTCCTGACTCACCTTGAAGGTAAATCCAAAAGGTTTTGTTGATAATTTGGATAAGGAATGGGAGAAAAAAGAAGACTTAAGGTGACTCCAAGGTTTTTTACCTTGGAGATGAAATTGGCATTAACTGAGATTAGGAAGAAACACGTTGAGTTTGGGATGTGTCTGTTAGATGTCTAAGGAGAGACGCCATGTAGACAACCAGACATGTGAAACTAGAGTTCTCACTACAGGTCCTTTGACAAAATTTCCCCAGTCATCTATTTATCGGCTGGAGTGTGTCTTCTTGTAGTTTACTCAAAATGAGTAACTTTTGTGTTGAGTGCCATGTTCATATGAACAATATTCCCTGAGCTCCCACATGTTCAAAATGATCTGATGATACCAAGTCCCGGAGAGAATGTCGACAGGCTCTATCAATCACAGGCTGCCATGTAAATTGGTGCAACTACCGTGGAAAAAAGTTTGCTAACATATTTTAGATGGATGGAAAGTTCTGGGTGAGGAAGTAACTGTTAAACTAATGCTGACCCAGGGTGGTAACATATATTAAAGTTGAACATTTATAAAGCCTATGAGCCAGCTCCTATTCCACTGCTATACTTATATTCAAGAGAAAAATCTTAACAAATATATCAGAGGACATGAACAAGAATATTCACAATAGCACTGTTAATAGCATTGTTACAGTAGAAAAAGCTGGAAATAATCCAGCTTTTCAACAAAAGAATGGACAAATTGAGGTATACTCCCATAAGGGAATTTTATATGGCAATCAAAATGAATGATCTACAGCCAAACCCAACATTATGAACCAATCAGTAAGGTACCATATTTCATTTCTTCTGATATGTGCAATTTTTCTTATATCTCAGAAAGCTTGTCAGATTTTTTTTTATTAGTGTTTTGCCAGTAATTAAGATGTTGCCTCTTAGCTCCAAATCCACCTCCATATCTGCCCTGTGATACAGACTCTGCAAATCACACTGTGCTTTGCCAGCTGGCTCCGTGAAAAACTTCATCAATAGGGGGCGCCAGGGGAGACCCCAGTGCTAGAGGAGGAAGGACACCTCCTTTCCACTCCCCCCAGACAATCTGTCTTCAAACAGCAGTGGCAGTTCCTTCCTGTAGCAGCAGCTGAATCCAGAGTGTAATTTTCCCATCACTTGCAGAACCAGTTTGGTAATGCCCCTCCCCAGAGATAGCCACCCCCTCCTCAGAGGCCTGGGTCCCAGCCCTAGGAAGCCTCCTCCTCTGTGCTCAGAGGTCTGAGTTTCAGCCCCACATGCCTCCTTTTCCAAGTTTGTCTTAGTTTCCTTTGGTTTTTGAGCCATGGGGGATGGCAGCTCCTTCCTATACCTTCTCCCTCCACGACACCTTAGAGTTCTCTTTTTTCCCTTTCCATGGATAACAACTTTCTACCTGGTACTGGTGCTTTATATCAGATTCCTCTGGTCAAGTAACTGCTGTGGTTTCTGTCTGACTATTGCAATGGTGCATAAAGTAATTGTGCACTTATGTCAACAGAAAAAAAAAGCCAAACTCTGTAAAACAATTTTAAAGAGATTTACTCTGAGCCAAATTAGGACCATGACCTGGAGCCACGCCCAAGAAGCCTTGAGCAAGTGGACTCGCTGTGGCTGGGTTACAGTTTGGTTTTATACATTCTAGGGAGACAGGGGTTACAGGTAAAGTCATAAATCAATACGTGGGAGGCGTACATTGGTTTGGCCCAAAAAGGTGGGCCATCTCGAAGGAGGGGGGTACTTACAGGTTATAGGTGGGTTTGAAGATTCTTTGGCTTGTAATTGGTTAAAGACATGAAGCTTTGTCTAAAGGCTTGGAATGTTTCAACATAAGGAGCTGTTTATCAGAGATAAGCCACCGGACATAGATTTGTTGTGTAAATTGCGGACCTGCAGCTTTGTCTTGCATACCATTAGGCCTGTTAATGGGTTAGAAAGGATGTCTCCAAGAAGGGAGGGGGGGCATGATAAGGCATGTCTGACCTCCCTCCTCAGGGCAGGCAATTTAGTTTTAGGATATTCTTTTGGCCATGAGGGGGTCCATTAAGTCAGCCATTGGAGGGCGGGGTGAGCCTTAAAATGTTATTTTAGTTCACACTTATAATTCATGGGGTATTAGATTTGAAGTGTCAGAAGGTCACACAGAACAAAATACCTTTTGCATAAGGTGAAAAACAAATTTAAAAACCAATATATATTTTCGGAATACAGGCATGCACATACACATGCAGGATAGTGCTGACCTCTGGTAGATATGGCGTGAAGGAGGAGTCCCTAAGTAGGCATGTTACCAAAACATTCTGGTTCTCATAGTTGGGTTCAGGAGTTTACCATGTTATTACATAAATAATACCTAAATAGCTACATAAATGCAAATCACATTCACCATGCATAGGTACATATATACGTATATCCCTGCATACAGACATCCATAAAATAAGACAAGGCACTGAACATTGATGAGATTATAGAAAGAATTCTGATTAATCTAGTTCTCTAAACATGAGATCAAAACAAAAAATTCTTTCCCTTTTTACTTAAAGTAAGGCTTGGCTGAATACAAAATACTTGACTCACTTTCTTTTCTTGAGTATACTGTAGTTGTTTCTTCACTGTCTTTCGGTACCGCATGTTTCTGTGGAGAAATCTGATGCCATCAGACTTAAAAGTGAGTTCATCCTGGTGCCTTTCTACATCTTTAAGGGATTCTAAATGGGATTTGTTCTGCATCTTAAAAGAAGACTTTATCAAGGTATGATTCAGTGTTGATGGATCTGGGCCAATGCCTTTGCTCAGTGTGCCTTGAATACTCTTTAATTATATATTAAAGTAGTCATTCTGTTGCTTTCTTTTGGCTTTCTTCTTTGGAATTCCAATTTAGTATATATGGGCTATGCTTTGTTTCACTTCTGTAGCTCTGATTTGCCTATAATCCTGTCTCTTTATTTCTTTTTTATTTTACTTGTGTTTTTTTTTTCTCTCTCTCTTATTTCTACCCTCTGTGTTCTTTACTGTGGTCTCAGTAATGTCAAATCTCCCTCATGCTCTAATTTATTTTCTTATGTCTGTAATATTTTCCCTTGGTTTCTTTCCTGAGTTCTACCATTGCCTTCTGTTTTCTGTTCTTCTCTTCCCTGAGTTCACGTACCTTGGTTTTCATGTTTGGGATTCATTAACTTTTTCAAATCAATGATAAATTGGTTAATTGTTGTCTACTTTATAGTAACTTTTCCTAAAAACTTTTTGTCTATAGAAACGTCTTCCTATATTGTCCCACTTATTTTCGTATTTTATGGATGAATACTGTACGTTTCCTTTTTTAAAATTTTTTTTATTGTTGTATTGCCCTGAACCAGGTGTCTGCAAGAGGTCAGAGTTGGAGGGATGGATGAGGAGGAGTGAGGGCCACATAATAGCTTTCGTGGGTGAGCAACTCAAAGGCTCTATCTCCTCTGTTAGTATAGTAGAGGACTGTTTCCTTTAAATATGTTGCAGGTGTACAGCCACATTTCTGTGCCTCTCTGAACTTAACTGAGTTCAAGATAGTTTCTCCAGCCAGCTCTACACTACCCTTGTCCTTCACCAGTTACTGCAGCCAAGGGACGGAACTTGCCTTCCAAGGTGATCCCACACTTTTAGAGTGTGTATTTTATCAGTGCTTTCTGAGATATGCCAGTGCTGGATATTCCAGGCGCCTTCCATACCTTTCTTCCCATTCTTCTTCCCCAGCACTTCTAACCTCTTTGATCTAACCCTTACCGGTACCAGTTCCCTTCTGAGGGAGTGATTTTGGGGGGTGCACCACTACTGACTCCTCTGTACATCCCATTCCTCCCTAACAGTCCCCACCTGGCTTCCTGTAGGGTTTTGCCAACCTCAGCTGCTCTTGGTAGCTCTTACACGTAAATGGAGTTAGCAGGTTTTTCTGTCTTCTGATTTCACTGTAAACAAATTTTGTGGCTCTTTAAAAAATTCTGTGTTTTTCTCTGTGATTTTCAAGAGGAGTTGAGTCAAGATTCAGAATCAAGCAGGCACCCAATTCCTACCAAAAGTCCTACAACTGTGTTAAAGAAAAACAAAAACCAAAAATAACCCTGCCATTGTATTCACTTCAAAATCTGTTTTCAATCTTTCAAAAGAAAGATGTGAAAAATGAAGTTGGCCTGAGGTTTGAGGCGGATGTTTTGACTGATTTGTGCTCATCTCGGTCAGCTGTGTTCTTGAGGGTTTGGAAGCAGACGGGTGCAGCAGGCATTCAGTGCACACGGCCCAGTTGAATATTGAGGATGAGTGGGCAAAGGCTTTCACGGGACCAAATCTGCTACGTGATGACCACAATTTCTTGGTGATTTTTTCAATTAATCATGGTGTGAGAAGTCAAAGGGGCAGAAAAAGAGAGAACACACTAGAATGTTAAACCTGTGAACAGGAATAGAAGGTGCCAAAAGAGACTGAGTTCTGAGCCCTCTGCCAAGAAAAGCAATTACGTAAAAGTAGGTTCAGAAATACAATTTCAGAGCTGTGCAATCTGTAGCAGAATTTCACCGTGATTTTGGAAGCCAAGCACAAGTCAAATTGCAATTGATAAGAAATTTTAATGGAAAGTGGTATCATGTTATTCATTTAGATCTTGCTAAATGTGGTAGCTCTTGCGTTTAGCTAGTATGCCTTTTTTAAAACATCATCTGATTATGGAAAAGGCTTCACTTCCTGGATTGTTAACTTCCTCACATCTCTGGGTTATCCATACTGAAATTCATTGCATTACTATGCTTAGCTGAATCACCATCTATCTAGTGACAATGGCCAGAACTACAAGTCTTATGTCTTTAAGAAAGAATCAACCAGCCTCTTTGGCAACAGAAATGTCAGAAAGTCCAGAAAAACCTTAAGACCTGAAGGACTAACCCCAATGGCTGGATTTCAGACATCCTGACAGAGGGCAGATGATTTTATTTTAGTCAAGATACTCTTTCCAGAATCCTTCAAATCACAGGTGGGTGGTTGTCTATCACTTTCTGCCCCTATGTTCGGCCCCAATAACCCTGACATCCCTGGGCAGATACACTGTCAGCACATTCCACAGACTGCTGTGAGTGGGTACCAATGCAACAGCAGGGTAGTGTTGCTGAAATGGATCTCCCCAGTCCTGGAATCTTGTTCTACTTTGCAAATACCGCAATGCTTGATTTTATTATAGGGATTAAGACCTATGATTTAAATGATGTAGCATCAACAATCCTCTGTTAATCCAATAATGATTCAACAACTGTTCTCTAGATCCTTTGATTTAGTGAAATGTAATGGGGTAGTTTTTAGATTCCTAAATTCCAACTACATTAATTGCTATCCTTAGAATGCAGCTGTCGAGACTTTAATCCTTCTTTACAGCAGTGGTATTTAATTGAATTGAATTACATTAAATTACTCTGAATGTAATAGTGATTGTTCATTTGTCTGCACTATATTATTTTTTAAAAACTTTTTTTTTATTTTGAAAGTAATCAGGCTTCGAGCTACAGACAAGATTGCTTTGTGTTTTCTCATACGAACTTCAAATATAGGAAATAAAATAACACACTGGTGAGGCAAATAGTAGCAGTTTCTAAGCATTTTTCTATTGGGGACACTTGTCACTTTTTAATGGTAAGTGAAATATTTATATGTGTGTTTTCCAGTTACATCCATAATCATTAAAAATTAAATAGCCTAAATATTGCTCTTCGTTTGTTAAATGGAATCTGCAGTGACACATTGTGAGTAGCAATGAAGAGGGACAGAGAAATGGGAATAATAACTAAAAAGTGCTGCTTGGAAGACAAAAATTGAAGAGAACATGAGGTAGTGCATTTCTGTTGTGCCTGGGTAAACACTAAGGATATGATGCATTTGCTGTAGCGCCACGGCAGGGCTCCTGGGTGCCATCAGCTTCTCGGTCCCAGTCTTTCCTTCTCTGTACCTCACTGTCCAGCCCTTGGAGCAATGTTCCTGAGGCCACCTGCATGACACCCTCCAAGCTCTCTTCTGAGGAAAACAGCTCTAGGAGTTCTTTGTGCTCTGTTATTATATCTTGAGCCATATTTGGGGAGAGAAACCAACCCTGCTACCCTGGTCACCACTGATTGACCTGGGACTGTTGCCTTAGCCAGCATCACCCATGGGACAGGTTGGACATGAGAGAGACCAAAAATTCCACTGGCCTTTGGCCAAACGGTGCACCAAATGGAGGCACTCATATGGAATGGTAGCAGACTGGCTGAATCTTAAAAAGGAGTTCCAGAGTGTGCAGGGATGCCAGGTGTACCCCAAAACTTGTATAGATACTGTTCTTCTCCACGAGGCTGACTCCCTAGTTGAGTGCAGAGGTATGTGTGACCAACAGTGACTGTATAGCCAAGAAGGAGATGACAACACATGCCACCTGACATGCCCTTGAATCACGAAGCCTTATCACAAGGGTGAAGGGCATCTCTCCTTCTTCTAATCTTAAAAAGCCCTCCTTAGACATCATAATTTGAACAACTGCATCAGGTCTCTGTTCCATTTTCCCTCCTAGTCCCAAGAAGTATAAGCAAGCAGGAATAGGACAAGCTCTGGTGCCCTCCAGATGTCGGCTCTATTTCCAATTCACTACTTACTAGATGACAGCCACTATCAAGTCTTCTCTGACCTTCATATTCATTATCGCTAAAATGGGCATAACCAGTCCTACCTGGCCTCCAACCAAAACCATTTAAAATAATGAACACTTCTGTAAGCTGTAAACTAAGGTACAGATATTACCCTTTCATCCCTTAGCTAAACTACAAGTGCCTCCAATACCATTGTGTATTTATTTTGATCCACCTGGGCCACATGATAATGTTTGGGATCCCCAGGCAAGTTTAATAAATGCTTATTGCGTATGTCACTACATTATAACTATGAGCCATGCAGGCCATTCGGGAATGCACCATATTCAGAGAAGGAGAGTCCAACGGGAATTCAAATCTTACATTTCTTGAAGAAGGTAAAACTCAAAAGCAGCTCTTGCTAAAATTCTCTTCCTCTCATATTACTTAACACCCCACCTCTCCCAGGGCCTGTCACTTGCCTCCTTTCCTTCACTGTCCTGATCTTTTCCAGCCCTCTTTCTTTCTCTTCTACTTCCCAACTCTACTTCAAGCCCTTCCTCATCATCACAGCCCTCCACACTCTCCAAGTGCCAGACCCCACCCCCAATAGCCTTTGGGAAAGAAAGTTCCACGTTACCTTTCATTGGTGTTTCGTAGAAATGGGACATTTATCCCTCAGTTCATTTTCCTGATTCTGGCCCCCAATTACACATAGGACCAGTGAATTCTTCTCAGGAGGAAAGGCAGGGGAACAAAATGAGCAATGGCAGAGACAGAACTTAATTTGGCAGAGAGAAAAGCTGGGAACACTCACTTCAATTTGTATTTCTATCCCATCCCACATAGAATGATGGGATGAGAACAGGTAAGTCATGAGTGTGCATTATGTTCCTACTGGGAATCAGGCTCTAGCAATGACACCATAGAACTGAGCTCTATTGTCCCTGTCCTTGAAGGCTTTGTGCCTTGGTGATTTGCATAGTGCCTTATACATAGCCCAGAAAGTGTTGTAGGTGCTCAAGGGAGTGATGATAATGAGGTGAGCTCATGAGATCAATCTGGAAAGGATATGCAGAGGACAGGAATTGCTAAGATCACAGTTATTTCAGGATGTCTTTAGGGAGCTGGATGATACTTGCAATAATAAAGTTTTCATTGAGGTAAAGAGAATCTGCCTCATGTTTGGCAAGCAGAGAGAAGAGAAACTAATTTGATGGAACTAAAAATCTACAAAAGTTTGCCATCTGTCCTTTTATAATTTGATAGGTGGAGAAATGTAAATTTTTTGGACTGGAAGCTGCTGAACCATCAATTTTTTTTGTTCTATTTAAATGAATTTTGCAGCTTTTTCATAGGTGGTGCTGAAATGGAAAAGTTTTAGAATTAGAGAAGAAAGTGCTAAGTGAACGATGGCCATAGCCTGAGGACCTGTGCTGGTGCCTTCCTTCAATCCAACCACTGTTGTTGTAAACATGTCTAAGTCAGGTATATTCAGCTAGAATTTATGGAGTATTTATTACTGTCAGGTATATTCAGCTAGAATTTATGGAGGATTCGCTTATTACCCAGCACTATGGGAGACGCTGAAATAGTTTTTTCTTTATAAGTTGGGGACAGTGAAACCTCTCAACAGTACCCTGATATGGTGGTTGAGAGAATTAAAAAGGATAATGAATGTAAAACCATAAGCACAGTACCTGATACAAAGTAGGAGCTCAATAAATATTTGGGGAGAGATGAATGAATGAATAAATGGATGAACTATAGGAGCGGGTTAGCCTTGTTGCTGTCTAAGCTACACAATTCTTTTTATTTCTAAAATAAATCTTGGACTCAGGAGTCAAGAGCCATGAGTGCTGAACTGAGATCAGCTCCCGAGGCCAACTTGTATAGTATTTAAAAATGTAGGGCCAGCACTCCGGTCGTCTGGCCTGAATCAGGACCCACCACTTGTGACCTGGAGCAAGTTACTTGACTCCCTTATCCATCCTTCACTTTCCTGTACACAGGGTCAGCAACACAGCCTACCTCATGAGCTCGGTGTTAAAAGCATTTGGAATTTCTGCCATCATCCAAAATCCCCTCCCGTTTGGAGCAATTGCAATCCCACTCAGTTTTTTTTTCTTTTATCCATCAGATCCAGACACCTCCCTTCCAGTTATCAAAGACTTGAGCACCATGTTCATAGTCCTATCGGGTCCCATCTGCCATAATATTTTGTCCGTCATACGGAGCTCTGAGCCAGTAGCCTGGCCTCCTGCTCGCTTGTCTCTCCCACTTGAGTCACATTCACCTCTGCTCCATATCAGCTATCCATCCCTGTGGTCACAACTTACACATTGTTATTTCCTAGGTCTTTTTCTCCAAAACTTTAACTCCTAAGAGTACACCTCAGTCTACAACATTTTGTTCATCCAGATATTTTACACCCTCACCCCACATCTCCTGCTGTTTGACCTCTGAGACACCCCAATATCTTTTATCCTCATTTCCTCCTAGTCAAGCACTCATTTATTCAGCCAGATGTATTGAGCCCTGAGGACATGTCAGGCATTGTTTTTGGCCCTAGGTTTACAGAGATGAACAGCATAAATACTTCTCCAGTACTCAGAGAGTTTCCATTACTAGCAAGGAAAGAAAGAACAAACCAATAATAAAATACCAAGACAATTTTAGCTAAGTATATATGCCATGCAGAAAATAAAACACAGTGATGTGTGGTGGAGAGAATGGTGAGGTCTAAGAGAGGAGAAGCAGCTGGCCATGAGCTTTGGGGCAGGAGTAATCCGGGAAGTGAGACCAGCACGTTGCACAGGTTGTAAAGTGGAAGAAGCTTAATGTGTCCTAGAAAGAGAAGTAGGGCAAGATAATTGCAGTGTAGTGATGAGGAGGAGGGTGGCACAAGAGGAGGAAGAGAGGTGACATCATGATTCAACCTGTCAGTATCTGAGGATTCATCCTTGAATAGTCTCTCTTCCCCACCACCAGCACTGAATCAACAAGTCCTGCCAATTTTACCGATATCTCTATTATTTTCTCAAATATGTTCCCTCTACACCATTTCTTATATTATCATTCCACTCGAGGATCTCATCATCTCGCATCTGAACCCTTGTGAGAATCTCCTAAATTGCCTCTTGCCTTTAGTCTTACCTTCTCAAATCCAATCTTGATAGTCAACTGATCTATCTAAAGTGAAAATCTGATTCTGTTCTTTCCATCATCTACAGGACATAAAATCCAAGCTTCTTATCACAACACAAAACTCTTCATAGTCTGGTGGTAGAGTGTAATGGTTTAAAATATGGGTTTTAAAAAAATTGAATCAGAATTCCAGCCCTACTCTTTACTTGTGAGGTCTTAGACAAATCATTTAATCTCCCTGTGCCCCAATTTCCTTTTCTGATAAATAGGGATAGAATAGTACTGTGGTGAACAGACTCTAAGACTGTTCCCAACTGTTCTCACATCCTGGTTTTCCCAACTTCGTATAATCTACTCCCCTTGAATGTAATCTACTCCCCTTGAATGTGGACAAGACCTGCAACTTGCTTCTAAACAATAGAATATGGCAAAGATGATGGGCTCTTACTTCCACAGTTACATTACATAAGATTGTAACATCAGTCTTACTGGGAGACTGTCTTTTGTTTGCTTTGTTGGGAAGTCCCATGAGGCAGGAAACCAAGGGGGAGCTCCAGGGGACAGCCAGCAGGAAACTGAGGACTTGGTGTAACAGCCTGAGGGGCTGAATGCTGCCAACAACCATGTGAGCTTGGAAACAGATCTTGCCCCCATTGAGCCTCATTTGAGACTATAGTCCCAGCCAACGTGTTGATTGAAGCCTTCTGAGACTCTGAAACAGAGGATCCACATAAGCTATGTGTGGACTCCTGACCCACAGAAAGTGAGATGATAACCATGTGTTGTTTTAAGCCACTAAAGTTGTGGTAATATCGTTAGGCACCATTAAATAACTAACATAAGGACCTAGCCAGAGCAAGGATCATTAGTGCTCACCCAGTATGCATGTGCTTCTCCTCCTTCCCCAGCCTCTCTTGCAGTGAAGCTGGGGAAGTGTGGTGTCTGCCCCACAGACTGAGCACAAGTGCTTGGAGGCCACGTGCTCCAAGTGTCATGGCTACTAGATGTAAGCAGACGGCCTGACCCACACTGGACCTTAAGAGATGGAAAATATACCTCTGTTGTGCTAAGTCCCTGAAAATTGAGGATCTTTGTGTTGATCCTGCATTTAAAACCTCGATTAACAAAACTACTCTGCAAGAGTTATTATAAGACTAACCAAAATAATGTACAAAAGAAAATAGCACATCATACAAATCAAAACTCAATGCATGATACTACTTTAACTTTATCCTGTCTTGTATGCTATGTGCCTGCACTTTTGAGCTATTTTTTAGTTCTACAAACACATCATGTCATCTCAAGCCTTCATGTCATTCCCTCTTCCTGAAATGTCCTGCCCTGCCTTGCACATCCTTCAAAATCTGACTCAGGTAGTAGCTTTCCTGGGCTAGATGTGTTCTCCTTTTGTTTCCATAACAGAATGTTCATTCCTTGGCCAGTGCTGTCCACTTTGTACCCACCATCTCCCTGGACGGATGGTGAGCACACTAAAGGGAGAGGTCAGAGGCTCAGTCACATTTTAGTTTCTTGATAAATGTTTGTTGATTGACATCCTTACGTATTACATACCTAGTTGAACTTCACTTAAAAAAGAAAACAAAAAAACTTTAAACTATTTCCTTTTAGAGGTTTCCCATGGAAAACCTCCAGGCACTATTCTTAGCACAAGAGCTCTTTATTTATGTGAAAAGTATTAATTTCCCATCACCTTCCATTGCTCTCTACTTTAGACTGTACTCTTTTTAGTCTTTCTGTCATAATTTTAATTCCCAGCCCCTATAATCATCTTTCCAACCTCTCTCCTTACTTGTGAAATGCAGAATTATGCAGAGTGCTGTAGATGGCCCTGAAGTCTCTGCCCTGTGATTTTTTTTGTTCTTGAACTTGATGGTGCTCTTCTGCTCAGCTGCTTGTCTCCGGGCCCCCAGTATCTACCTGTCCTACATTTGTGTACCCTTTCATCTCTTCTCTCTCTAACTTCTCAGACTTATGGGAAACTTGTTGAGAAGGAAGCTAATTTTGTCTCTGCATTTTCTCTAACTGTGATATGTGATTTGAAATTCCAGTTCTGAACTTCAGCGTGCTCCTTCCATACCCTAATGGCACCTGATGATAATGAATGAATTCTCTCTTCTGGACCACTGGTGAAAAAGATTCAGCTATACTGAGCTCAGCCTCTTTATGTCTCAACTCCGCACCTCTAAATCCCAGGCATAATGGTCACTGCTCACCCCTGTGTGTAACTCACAGTGTTGTCAGGAGCTTGAAAGACAAGACTTGCAGAATGAACCTTATGAGCTTATGAATGTGTTTGCTACAGAGTCGCAGAGAGAAATATAAGACAGCTATTCTGATTTTTTTGCTACATTTCATTTTGGCCTTGGAAGTGGCAGTATTTTCTTCCCTAAGATGCATTCATTTTCTTAGGCACTATTCACATTAGCTGTGCATTTGTAATAGAGTTATTTGTAGACGTGTCATGGCCAGTGACCAAGAAAGAGAGACAAGTAACTCTCATTTGGAAAACTGCTCTCTAGACATGATAAATGTTTCCCAGGTATCAGTTATTTCAAGAGCTCAGATGTATCTAAAAGTACCTACATCATGCCCCGGGAGTTTAATAATGGTACAATATTATCTTTAATAATGTTAATGAAAATGATACCCTTAAATAGCACTAATTTTCCAAGCATTTTCACATATATTATTACATCAGGTCATTGCAGAAATCCTGTGCTTAGGTGTGTAGTGTAATTCCCAATTTAAGATGGGGACTCAGAACGTCCTCACATTCTCACAACCAGAGCAATTAGCAGAGTTAGAGTACCCAGTATTTTCCACCCAAAGCCACTCTCTTTTCACACAGTATAATTGTTCACTATCTTCTCTATAGTCACTAATAACCTTTACTCATATGAGACTTAAAAATGAAATCCTTTGCAAGTTGTGTTTGATTTTATTGCTCTGGGTTCCAGCCACATAAACATCCAAGCAGTGATATACTATCCTTTCCAAGATCTCGTTTAATTGTTATAAATGCCCTGTGAGTTATTATACCATTTTTATTTAATGGTAATAAAAGAGCAAACACTTAAATGGTGCTTTCAACTTGCCAGGCAGTATTTTAAACACTTTACAGAACTCAAGTCATTTAATCTTTGAACAATCGTGTGAAGTAGATACTATTATTAATTTACAGTTAAGGAAACTGAAGCACATAAAGGTTAAGTAACTTTCTTAAAGTCACACAGCAAGAAGGTAGCAGAGGAAGAGTTTTAACCCCAGCTCTCTGGGTCCAGGAGCCATAACTTTAAACCATGACCTTAACCTTTCACAGCAGAGGCTAAATAAGTTGGTCAAGGTCACACTGCTGGGAAGGGACTGTGTTGGGATTTGCATTTGTACCTGGGTCTCTCTGACTGCAGATCTCGCACCAGCCCCTCTGTTCCATCTTCACTGCGCTGCCGTATTGGCCTACATCTTACCTGAACTTTGGGCTTTCCTCCAAATAGTTGGTGACGTAAACAGGTCCCCCAGACGCTAATGCTAAAGAAACAAGGGTTGGGGGAAAATGCTCTTTTGCAGAGCATTTTTTTATTGGAGTAAACTCTATTTTTCTTTAGATTGATTAGATGCAGGTTTAACATTTCCAAACATAATTACCTTTAAAAATTGGTTAAATCTGGAAGGGGGTGAGAGTGTTCAGCAGGCTGGCAGTTGTGTGCAGATTGTTTGAGTTTAATATATTTATAGAAGTTATGTCTGTCACCGGGCCTCTGGGAATACTTGCACTATTTAAAATATAAATTAGAAAAATATGCTGTCGTAATTGTGTGCTTTAAGGAATTTTCCCCTAATCATGATCTTAATTCCAAAGTAAAAATTCCCACTGGGCTCCCCCTCCCCAGGCAGACATTGGGATATACAGATGGAACTTAAAAGTTAGCCTATGCTTAGAAGGTAGCAAGAAATGCTTTGTATCAGCACAAAGTCATTTCAGATTAGAATTTCCCATAGGCAGCATCTCAGTCTTTCCTTCTGTTAACTGAAAAAAAAAAATAATGATGATGATGAGGTTTATACTTTGGAAAAAGGAGAGCTTTATTCCTCATACAGGGTAGCAGCAGCCTGTTGGGCACCCATTCCAACAGGCTGGAATGCAGAGCCGGGCAGAAGCCAGGCACACGTGCTTCAGAAGGACAAACAAAAGGAGCAAGAGTTTATACTGAGCAGGGTGGTCAAATATACATATTCGACATGCTATAGGAGGAGCCATGAATATGGGCTGTATGGCCCTTCTCCTTCTCCCACTTACATCTTGTCTCAATGTCATCTTCTCAGTGAGGTCCTTCCTGACTATCCTGTTTAAAATTGTACACACACACATTTTATCCCCCCTCCATGTTCTTTCCCCCAGAGCCTTTAATACCTTATAGTATACTATATGTTTATGTTGTGTATTTTTCTCCACATTTCCTCCAATACTGTGAAAGCTCTCTGAGGGAAGTGATTTTTTTTTTCCATTTTATTATCTTCGGCATCCCTAGCCTAGAACATTAATTGGCATGTAGCAGGTCATCCATAATTACATATTTATTGTGATAATGAATGAAATAATCAACTGGTGAAATATAATTTCCTCTATTTCCCTAAAGAGATCCTCCCCTCTCATTATAGCCATCTCTGTTTGACTACTGTAGTTTCCCAATCACATGGACTAACGAGCCAGGTTTCCATTGCATTGAAATAAATACTTTTTCTCTTCCCTTGTATCTAAACATTGTTACCTAATTGTATTACTACAGCAATAACTGCTGAAATAGAAGGCTGGAAGTTTTTTACTAAAATTGTATAAAATGTTATAAATTCAAGGAAGGCCAAAAGGACCGAAAGCAAAATAAGACTTATAAGAGAACAGTTTTATTCATTAACGCTTTCAAAGAATATTTACTTAGAACCTATCAGATTCCAGGCCCAGTTCTAGGAGCTGGAGTCACAGTGGTGAAGAAGACCAGTTTCCATCCTCATGGAGCTATGTTAACCAATAAACACGTGATTCATGTTGAGGTGAATGATGAAAATAAAATTAATATGATGTATGAGGATAGAGTGATAGGATCTATTTAATACAGGGTAGTCAGAAAAGGCAGAGTAGGGAAAATTTGAGCAGCAATCTAAACAAAGCAAGGGAGAAAGTCATGGGATGATAAGGACAGAGCATTTTTTGGCTAAAGGAATGTCAAGTTACAGAGTCCCCGAGACAGAAATGAGATAGACACAAAAGTTTAAGTGAATCTGTCTATCTTGGGGGTAGAAACTAGGAAAGGCAGTGGAAATCTGAGCAGGTTTCAGTCCTTCATCTTTAAAACAGATGAAATCAGCACCTTTCAAATGTAGTCCTAGACATGTGGGGTCAGGATACCTGGGAGCTGCTTAGAAATGCAGATTCTTGGGCCTCCAGACTTACTGAATTAGACATTCTGGAGATAGACCTTAAAATTTTGCATTTAAACAAGCCTTCCAAGTGGTCCTGATGCACAAAAGTTTGAGAAGTATTGGAATAGATGCTCTGTAATATCTAACCTTCAATGCTTTTGTGAAAATGAAACAAAGAGGATAAGGTAGCTTGAGGTGACTTCCATGCTGGGATGGTCAAGATGAAAATATCGAAAGCATGACAGACTTGATTTCTATTTAGCATTCTTCAACCTCCCTCTTAAGAAGCATTCTTTAAATCATTTACTACCAGGGCACTTTCGGTGGTATCCTTTTAGAAATTCTCTCTAAAATGCACAAATTATGCAAAGATCTATAGATGTTTATGAGTAGCTTTAGGAAATGAAAAAAATGAAAGGGTCAGAGAAAGTGGTATTTGTGGAATTAGCAGGCCTGTTGAATGACCCAAGGCATACACCATTACATTTCATTTGCTAGAGTTTTGTTCTGTTAAGTTAGGTGCATGATAGTTCAGGGACATGATAAGCGCCTTAAAATATTTTGCAGAGTTTTGCATGCACATTCATTCTTAAGGGGAGAGGTCAGTAATTTTCATCAAATATTCAAGAAGGTCCGTGACTCAAAGATTAAGAACTACTTTATAAAAGGGGTGGTTATCCAACTCTAGCGAAATGTTAAATACAACTTGAAAACCAACAAGATTGGCTTTCTTACCAGCTCTGAATTTAGAGCTGCTCAGCCTAAATTCAGACATGGGAAAGAATGAGCTTCATGGGTGGCATTTTCCTTTGTATATAGAATATATTCTTTTATGTACTTATACCCTCATCAATAGCAATTTTATGCTTGTCAGTATTGTTTTGGCTTAAGAGGGTGGGGTTACATTTTCTGCTGGCCTCTTCCAGATGCCTCATCTTGTTTCTATGGTCTCTGTTGATGACAACAAGCTTTAGATTCTAACTTTTTTTTTTTTTTTAAAAAGCAAACTACATAAGGACACACATATACACACAAAGTCTAATTTACATTGGTCTTAAATGCTCCTTTCTTTTTTTCTCTTTGCATATAAAACCCCCCACCTTTTAAATTTTCACTGGCTTCCTCTCTGTTCTAATTCTCTTCACGGTATGGCAGAGTTTTCATCCTAAAAAACCAAGTGTCATCAGCAGCCTTGGTGCTACTATGAGGTCATTTAAGAAGTATCTTTTAGGTCCTAGAGTGAGGCCATCCTGAGACAAAGTTCACTGGGAAAGCAATAAGTAAACTTTTAAGCGGATGATCTATACTGTTGGTGGGTTTATCCAGGGTCCTTCATTAAATGCCAGAGCTGGACAGATTTCATACCTTATCCTTCTGGCAGATCCTTCCAGATTTCTGGGAAGAGAGACATGGTCAGGCTACCCCAGTTAATGGTAGTTTACTGTGGGAATAGATGAAAAGAAGAAGGAAAAAAAACTGTGCTGCCTACGTAGAGTACCAGCATCCTCATTTGTGATTGTGTAGTTAGCTGCAATGGTAGAGCTAATCATCCAACAGCCCCGGGGTAAGAGGCAGGCGTGGAGGTCCACTGTATCTCTGACTCAGCTCTTGGGTCTCTGGCCCCCCTCTCTCCTGCTTTATCTTTCTTTTAAACTACCCATACCTGCCTCTCTCCTCTTCTCTCAAAGTCATGGCTTTTATTTTCTGTCTTCACTCCTTGTATCTCTATAGCTCTACTACTCTACTAACAGGCTATACTCTTTGCATGTCTGCAATTCAAGCACTCCAGTGGAGAGGATCTGATTGATTTGACAACTCTCCTTCTTGGATAGAATATTCCCATTGGGAAGAACTGTAGAAGCAGTCCTTAGATGGTCAACCTTTGGGTCAGGAGCCTCACTCCTGTGTGAGTGAGTGTGGCTACTTTACCCAGAGATACATGATAAAAACCACCTGTGAATATTTCTACCATTCCAGGAAAGGAGTTTTGAATGTGGCAACTGTCTCCAAAATGGGACTATGTGCATGGCAAGCTGTGGTAGGCAGAATCATGGCCCTCAAAGATGTCCATGTTCTAATCCACAGAACCTGAGAATATGTTACCCTACCTAGCAAAAGAGGACTTTGTAGATTTGATTAGGTGAAGGATCTTGAGATGGGAAAATTATACTGGATTACCTCAGTGGGCCCAATGTAACTTCAAGGTCGTTAAAATATGGAAGAGAGAGATAGAAGGAGAGAGAGAGAGAGAGAAGGGAGATTTGAAGATGTTATACTGCTGGCTTTGAATATGGAGGAAGAGGCAATAAACTGAGGAATGCAAGCAGCTTCTAGAAGCTGGAAAAGAAAAAGTAAGGATTTCCCCCTAGAGCCTCTAGAAGGAACACAACTTTGCTAATACCTTGATTTTCACCTGGTGAGACAGGGCCAAACTTCTGACCTTCAGAACTATTAATATAAGAAAATAAATGTATATTATTTTAAGCCACTAAGTTTGTGGTAATTTGTTACAGAAGCAATAGGAAAGTAATGTACAAACCTTCAAAAACATTCTCCCCAGGAAACTGTCCTGTTTCTAGAAAGAAAAAAAAAACTTCAAAGGAAATTATAGACTGAGTCTTCATTCCATCCTGGGCATAGCTTTTTTGCCACTTTCCTGCCTATTGACACAGATTTTTCCATAGTCTGCTCTCATCTATTGGCTTGGTTCTTGACTATTCAGGATATGTTGCTGTCCCTTGAAGTTTGGGGCTGACATTTTCTGTCCCCACCCACCACCCTCCCACTCCTACAGGGTGTGAGCATATAGCCCAAACCGGTCATAACTGCTGACCCAGGGGTAAAGACAAAACACAAGCATGAGACTCTCTGGCAGAGCCATGGGCAAAGATGTCCTCTTTGAACAAGTGGAATGTGAAGGTGGGCCATTCTTGAGCTTCCTACCTGCTATGGGTAACGGGCCAGCTGCAAAACAAAGACAGAGTTCTGACTTCATTGTTTTATTAACAGCTGCTGGACTGAGCTATACCTGACATCTGTTCTATCCCTGGTCTTTCTAATTAAATGAGTTACATATTTAATCTGTTGGCCATCTTGTTAGCTTTATTTTCAAAATATATTCAGAATCCGACCATTTGTCACCTCTGTGCTGCAGTTCCCTAGTCTTGTCCACAATCGTCTCCCTGGGTCACGGCAGTAGCCACATACAAGGGCTTCCTGCTTCTGCCCTTCCTCTCCCCGACATGTTTTCAGTCCGGCAGCCAGAATGATACTCTCCGAAAATGTAATTCACATCCCTCCACGGACTCCCACTTTACTCAAGAGTAAAAACCAGACTCCTTGTCGTGGTGCGCAGGGCCTCACACCGTGCACTCTGTCTTGCTCTGCGCTCTCTGACTTCGTATCCTCCAGGTCTTTACTCAGTTGCTATCTCCCCAGTGAGACCTTCCAGCGTCATTCCCTCTGCCCCATGCTTTAGTTTTCTCATAGCACTGTCATGATCTAACACGCACTATATTCTTTTGTCTTGGGGCCACTTGTCAGCACATTTGATGCCTTGCTACAGATTACAAAACAGTGACCTTTCCTCCAGGCTAATGATGCGGCCACTGGGATTCAAGGCTTGGCTGCGGAGTTCAGATCTCATTTCGGCCCCCACCTGCCCTCTCACCCGATTGCTTACCATTCATTGGGTATTGCACAATGGTACAATGTACATGGCAGCATTGTATCTTTTATTAGCTGTTTCTCCCACTAGAATGTATCCTCCATGAGGTCAGAGATATCTGATTTGTGTGTGTATGTTTCCTTAACTGGTGTTTTCCCAGGATCTAAAACAGTGCCTGGGACATGGTGAGAGCTAAAGAAATGTTCATTACAATTACTAACTTTATAATTTTTCTTTTTTTTCACTTGAGCTAGCCCAAGCTGATTTTCTGTAACAACCAAAAGAGTCCTAATATACCTCAGAAATGCTCAAATATTTGTTTTGAACAGTACTAGTAATATAAATTGTTGTCCTCCTGGACAATTCATTTTGCATTTGGGTATTTATGGTTCTTTGAAAACTCTTTTTGATATGGAACTGACAAATCCCATACATTTCTTACTCCTAGATTAGGCAATATGGAAGAAATTTAATTCTTCTTCCGTATGACAACACCTCAAATATTGGAAGGCAGCTATTAGTACCCTTTTATCTTCCCTCTTCTTGATTAAAAGCTCCCAATTTCTTCAGCTATTTCTCATATAATCTTGTTTTAAGAAATATCACTCTCCTTGTTAACCACTTTTGAATGTCTCAGTTTGTTTTGTTGTTATTTTTCCTCCTAAATCAGAACTCAATGTAATACTCTGAGTGGGATTTGACCAGTATAGAGTAGAGCAGAATTATCTCACTGTTCTTTAAGATAGTCTACTTTTGTTAGGTAGATAGCGAGGGATTCCGGGTCTCCTAGGGATGAAAGGTGGGTGCTGTTGCCCCATCTTGGTCCTGCCACACCCTAATTCTCCATACCTGGGGGAGGAGGGAATACCCTATGAATCTGCCAATAAGAACTTGGTGTGCCAGCTGCAAAAGAATGCAGAGGACTCTGTGCCCCACAGACCAAGCAGCATGCGTACCATAAAATCTAGAAAGTGACCTACAACCCACATGTGTAGTTAAGGCTCAGGTCATGTGACTCCGAACTGTCCAATCAAACTGGTTCCATGGTGACCTCTGGACCCCTAGAGGGGGGTCCCTATCCAGGCACTATAAAATAAGATGCAGACCATAGCCAACCTTTCTCTTTGCCCTTCCTTTTGCTTGCTCTGCTGTGACAATGGGTCCAGTTGTCATCTGTGGCATATGTGCCATGCGCTGTAAACCTATATCTTGCTCTTGCCCTATAAGACTCTTTCTCTCCTCAATAAACGTCTTTTTCGTGCTTGCCTAACTTCGGCGTGTCTGGTCATTCTTCAGCTGTGAGCATGCCAAGAACTGACATTTCAGACTGAAACCTGACACTTTCACTAATCTATGGTTGAATTAACATTTTTAGAAAGTCAAAATATAACATTGATTTATGCTGAGCTTACAATGAATTAAATCCCCAACATCTTTGTTATGAGGGCTGTAGTTAAGCCATCCTACATTATGCAGTTGTAATTGTGTCAGCTTTATTTGTGTCAGCTTCAGATTTTATTAAATTATTCTGTTATCTTCATCCAAATCCCTCCCTCTTGCTTCTTCTGAATTTGTATGTCAAGTTGCTCTTGCCCATTCTGGGCTCCCACCTCATGTTTAAAACCCAGTGTCCTCCAGCCATTAGAAGATACTTGATTTCCTGCCTTGATTCTATTTCCCAGTCTAGGAATTTGCCTAGAGCCTTAGTCTTATCCTGCCTTTGTGGCTTGCTTTGATCTTTCCTGGGTATTGGAGTCTTTCTGGTGATCCTTCTCCTAATGAAACAAGACCTAGTACCCAGTGGTAGACCATAAGATGCCAGCACCTGCTTGCCAAGGCCTCTGAACTCTAGCTAACCCCAATGTTCCATAACTATATTCTGCCTCCTATTGGGGTACTCACTATTTCTACTGAGAACTGTATTCAAAACCATAATCAGAAGTTGTTTTTCTCTTTTATTTAGAACAAGCCAAGTTCATGAATAAGTGGAAATGACAGAGAAGATCCAATCAGAAAGGTAGGAGAAGAGGAATATATTAGGACCAAGAGGGAAAACAGTTTTGAAGAGATAATTGTTAACAATGCCAAATGTTGCAGAGAGGTCAAAGAATTTGAGCCCTAAGGAAACGCTACTGTGTTGTTAGAGTGTCTCTGATATCTGCAATGAGAAGCATTTAATTCCTATCTTCAGTCCATTAGGGTACAATTACTGCACATCTTGAATACCAGTTTAAAGCTGTCACTTTTATTGGGTTGAGTGGATCTGTCCTTGGTATACAGCTACATAGACCTGTCCCAGACCATCACATATAGGTCTCCTATAGCAGGTGAATGGATAGAAAACTAGAAATTATTATTGGTATTGGCTACCTACAATTGACAGAATGAGTAGCTTACATTGCTTGTAGGAGAAAGGAAAAACTCAGAGACTCTTACCCCTTATTCCATAGAATCAGGACAGTCATGGGATTATGAGATACATAAAGGGTCCTCAGGACATTTTAGACCTACATACAGAGGAAAAGGCAGAGCAGGAGCTGATAACTGCAGGTTCAGCACCACAAGCTCTGATCTCTGGAAGATGCTTCTAGGAACAACTGCTCCCAGTTGGGTCATTCAGACAACTGGAGTGGGGATGTGGTGGGTATTTATCACTTTCTCGCTGGGAAGTATCTATGCTCTTCTTTTGATAACACTGATGGTCTTTTAAATAGAAGTGCCCTGCTCTCACCTAGCCAGCGGTAGGAAAGTGACTCAAACAGAACAATGTGAGTTTTTCCTGGGATTTTGAATCTTGGCTCCAGTGTTGTAAAGACAGGGGGAAGAAAGCAGCGGATGTTCAGCCTTTGCTGTGCCGGACTCTGGTGTAAGGATTAAAGCAATTGCCTCTCCTCTGACGCTGCGTCTCTGCAAGCCACTTACTCAGTCTCTTTTTCTTCACGTGTTGTGGCTAAAGACACAGCAGAAAAGGGAAACCCTGAAAATTATTTGAATGTAAATTGAACTGAATTTGTAATGAGACAAAATTAAACACACACATGCTATATACAAAGATTGGTAATGAGGTAATATTAGACCACATGAGACCAAAGAACAGCATAATGTATTCCAGAGAGAAATATAGGGACAGATTCACCAGAAACCCCAACTGTAACAAACACCTCCTCATGATCACTTTCCTGGCCATCACAGAAACAGCCAGACTCTCAATGAAGGCTGGGATGCATTACCTGACTTTCTTTTTGTATCATAGTCAGATGTTATTTCTGTTTATGATTACATTTTTTGGCAGACCTTATTAATTAACACTGCCAAAGCCAATCACCTAAACCCCAAATCTGATCAAGTTACAGTGTGCAATTGTGGTAGGTCCTGGGACATGCCATCATTTCATCCAAGCTTTACTCTAAACTTAAATGGCATCTGTTTGATCAGTGAACATCCAGAGGGCATACCCAATTCTCAAGTTAATTAACACATGTATGCTTCATCTTCCCAACAAATCTGTAAGCTTTGAGAAGGAAGACACCATTGTGCAGTGTAAAAAGCATAGACTTAGAAGCCAGATAGATCTCCATGTGAGTCCATGCTCTGCCATTTGCCACCTGTGTCAACTCAGGAGAGGTCCCTAACCATATGCCCCTCTGTTCCTTCATCAGAAAATGGAGAAAACAACCACTACCTAGTTGTCAAATATGTTACTATATGTTAGTTCCCATCCTTATTTCTTCTGTTTCTTTTTCATAATGCCTGCTGTAGTGTTCTGCATACCATGAACATTAGGTGAATAGCAGGCACCATCCATTCAATAAATATGAGTTGAACAGTATGTGCCAGAGACTGAAATTTATCCTGGAGACACGCCCACGAAAATAGCAACCCTGGATCAGCCTACTTTCTCTGCTATTGGGAAGCATGGCTGCTGGGGGCTTGACTCATGCCCCCGCATTATACAATGTTACCATTGGAATTCACTGGAACTTGTTCTCTCTGGTGAGATTCAAAACATCCAAGGACCCCAATTGATCAAATTCGAGGGAGATTTTCTCCTGTTTCAATAAAGTGTGGGATTTAAGCTTCTTTACTGTGACTGTCCCAACTTGGGTCTGGATTGGAGACTTTTAATGTCAGATATGACCAGACAGCTTTAAGGAACTATGGTGGACTTTATGGAGCCAATAAAACTCCTTGGAAAAAACTAGCCTGGTAAATGGATTTAAGGGATTCCCAGCCTTACAGATTGGATAAGGAAGGCCCAAGAACATTAAAACTATTTTGAGGACCTCAAGAAGAGAGGAATTTACCCAAATTTATAGGTATTGCAGGCAAAGTCAGATTGCAAGACATTAACTTCCTAGCCATGAAAGGCTTTTAAAGGTCCAATCTGGCATTCCTTATTAAAAATTCCAGCAAAGCAGACTTAAAAACATCCTATACGGTCAATCACTGTTCTTGCTGCAATTATGTAAATAATCAGGCCAAGTTTAATGAGACTGGTCCTATTTTTCAAACAAATTGGTCTTACTGTGATTATCTTTGGTAGATATGGGGGAAGCTGTAGAGAAAAAAAATGTTTCAGTGGAAAACTATACTGTATCCATTATCAGATTCTAATCCTGTTCACTGTCTTTGAGATTTGTTATCTATAAACTTCTCTCTTCCTAAAGCCCTATAAGCTAGAGATGGACAATTTGATATAAATTTCAGAGGGCAACATTCATAGCTTCAGATGCATGGGCCACGCAGGGAGTTCACTGAAATGCCTGATGCCATAATCAGAGACATTCAAACTGCAAACCAGGAAAATATGCTTTTAACTCAAACCTAGAAATTTTCTCAACTAACTTCCTTCTGGACTCAGAGTCTCAGCTTATAGTTTATTCTAGACATGAACATTTATTTTTATTTTTTTAATTTTTTAATTTTTTTTGTTTGTTTATTTTAGTTAGTTTGGCTCATGGGGGCCTTGGCTAAGGAGAATACTCCAGTCATTTGGTATTCTCTTCCTAAGCGTCATCGTTGTAATATCCCTGGTGCATTATCTTCTCTTGAGGGTCTTAAATGCGTGATCACAGCCATCAATGGTATGCCAGATGTTCTCACTGCAATTAGAGTAATAAAAACAAGATGAACAACAAAAATAATATTTCTTCAATGAGCCATACATTATGAATTATGAGTTCCACACTGTGACAAAGACAAACCAGCCATGATGACAACAGAGAGTGGTGATTTCACATAAGTTTTGGTCAATCTCTCATAAATGAGAGGCAGACTAAAAGGGGAGAATTGGTTTTTAAAAGTGTAATTGGGAGGCCATTAGGCTAACATGGCTCCAGAGTTCCTACATAAACAAACAGAAACCCAATGTAACAATAAAGTGAAACTTAAGCTTAACCAATTAGAAACTGTTAACTAATCTCTAACTAGGGACTTTCCACCAGATCCTACTCAAATAGGGCGAACACCCAGCTGTAGCCAATCACGTCATTTCTGTACTTCACTTCTGAGTTTAGCCTGTAGCAGCCCACTGCTCATGCTGTAGAGTAGGGATCTCTGAACCTCTTCTGGTTCTGAGTGCTGCCTGATTCATGAATCATTCCTTGCTCAAATGAACTCTGTTAAATTTAATTTGTCTAAAGTTTTTCTTTTAACATCTATAACTGCAATGCAAGTGCAGGAAAAGGAAGAACACTGTGAAATTTAGAGAGGTTATAGAAGAGACAGGACTGAATTCGGCCTCCAAGGATTATTTAGATACGATCTAATTAAGTGAGGAAGGGAGAAAAGGCATTTCAGAAACACAGCATGACTTGCATGTCACAGTTCACGTGAAAGAGGTAGGGGAAAGCGACCAGGATGCAAATAGGCCTTACTGGAATGATGAGGAAATAGTGGATAAAGAAGATGAGGGCAGACTATGAGAACCCTAAGAAACAGGCAGAGGAGTCTATTCTTAATAGTGAGTGGGAAACCATTATGGGTTCTTTTTTTTTTTTTTTTTTTGAAACAGAGTCTCACTCTGTTGCCTGGGCTAGAGTGAGTGCTGTGGCGTCAGCCTAGCTCACAGCAACCTCAAACTCCTGGGCTCAAACAATCCTCCTGCCTCAGCCTCCCGAGTAGCTGGGACTACAGGCATGCACCACCATACCGGCTAATTTTTTTTTCTATATATATTTTAGTTGGCCAGATAATTTCTTTCTATTTTTAGTAGAGACAGGGTCTTGCTCTTGCTCAGGCTGGTCTCGAACTCCTGACCTCGAGCGATCCACCCGCCTCGGCCTCCCAGAGTGCTAGGATTACAGGCGTGAGCCACCGCGCCCGGCCGCGTTATGGGTTCTTGATCAAGAGAGGGACACAAAAATGAATTTCGAAAGATTAACATTTGCAATGGTGAAGAAACTGATCATGGAAATGTTATCTGGGAAGTTAGCAATGGAGCTCTGAGATGAGGCCCTGAAATAGTAGATACAGATAGCAATTGCTCATTTTGTGACAGATTAGATATTGAAACTCTATTATTTCAGCAAAGAGAAATTCAGAAATTCAAAAATGACTTTATGGTTTCTATAACGAAAATGACACAACTGGAATATTTTGGATGGTAGGGAATGGAGCCAGTCTGGTTTGGGCTGGTGAGAGTAACAAATTGCATTTTGACAAGTTGAATTCTAGGAAATGGCAGAGCTTCTGGGGGGAGATGATCAATAGAGAGCTGGAAGCACCACCCTGAATTTCAGGTAAAATCTGAAGGTTTAATTTTAGTAAGCCAGAATTATGTTGATACTTTTATTTAGCAAAGACGTGTTGAGTCTTTACTAAATGGAAAGGTCTGGACTAGATGTTCCGTCAATACAAAGGATACAACCCTGCCTTTCAGCCACCTCCATTCAGTTGGAACTACAATACAAATCAGCCTATGACCTGTTTGTGTTTCTTAATATTTTCTAACTGAAAAGTGGGATTCTGCACTAAAGGCAACATGAGAAAGTGTTCCTAAATACTATGGGACAACAAAATGTTTTTGTTGGTTGCCATGACAACTGTGAACGTGGCATTTCCTGGAGGAGTGTGCATTCAAGACTCTCCTAGCTTGGACATTTGGAGGTAGCCTCTATTTGGCTCCAACAGCTTCTTAGATTGGCTATTATCTTTCACAACATGGACCCATGTGTGTAAACTTCTCGGGTAAAGATAGCTTCCATTTATAAAGCTCGTAATTTTTAGAATTAAATACTCTGTGTACATTCTGTCTTTTAATTCTTGGATCAGCCCACGCAAAGCAAGTCTCACTGTGATAAACAACTAGATTTAGATTATACAGTTAACCTCTCAGGAATGAATGGATGGATATTCATTCAACAGATATTTAATCAAGAACCTACCTCCTTCCAGGCAGTGTAGTAAGCCCTAGAGATAGACATTCCCAGGCTCTTACAGAACTTACTCTGAAGGAGAAAAACAATAAATAAATTAATTACAGTATAGCGTTATGCTTATTATAGGACAGGGAGCTATGGGGACATTTGTTAGGGGGAATCTAATCTGGTGGGTGGAGAAAGCCTCACCCAAGAGGCTGGGACTTGGAGGACAAGTGGTAATAGCTCAGCTAAAAGGGGACAGAAAGTATTCCAGGCGGATAAACTGAAACATATGTCTGCAGGCCTGGAAGTGAGAGGGGAACTGGCTGATTAAAGGAAATGGAAAAAGTTCTGTGTATCTGCATCATGGTGTTGGCAGGAGAGAGTGGGCCAGCTAAGCCAATGCTTACTGAGCCAGGTTAAGAACTCAGGCCTGTTGGACACCAGTGCAGCTCTTGACACCTCTCCCCAAAGCCTGCGGAAGCTCATAAAGAATCCAGATTAAACTGCCATTTTCAGGTGTCCCAAAAGCCAGAAAGAAATGGATTTCTCATTTCAGGATGACAGTGTGGTTCCACTGTACAGGCCTGTAGTTTTGAATGGCAAGAATGAATTTTTGAATATTGCTATTAATAATTCTGGAAGTTAGGACTTTCCATAAACAACTGTGCTGTGAATCAGAGAAGTGAATTCCAGTGGGTTATAAAGAAATTCAGAGGGGAAATGTCTGGTGGTTTCTCAAGTTGATCATTTGAAGCAACTTGCTGTCAATGTTCCCTGTATGAATGACTATTTTAAGATTAAAGTTCTAGTTTATATTAATGCTCTGTGAAAATTATTCTCATTTTTAGAAGTGGCCCCTTTGAGAACTGAGACTACATATTAGTAAGAGGATCATATTCAGCCATTCAGGTGTCTTTACTCTAGAGGGAGGGTTTAATTTATAATGTTAATCTGATACTTTTTACAAGCAGTATTTTTTGCCTCAAAAGTGTAAGTAAAAAAATATGTACCATATAGAATTGTAGTATGTGTAATCGTCAAAAAATGATTAAAACAAAGTTAATAATGAATACCTGTGCATTTTTAGAGCAATATTTACATTCAAGATTGAATCTTTGTTTTGCCCTGATAGTAAATGAATAAATCTAATACTGCAAATTCTCAAGGCAACTGTGGGAAAGGCAAGGAAAGTCATTAATCATATTGTGAAACTAGACACAGCAGAAAAAGAATTGAAACAAAACTCACTGAACCAAAAATAATCCATATTGGAAAATATAGATTTGCTTAGTCAGATGTGAGATTGAAGTGATATCTGTTTTTCTGAGCTGTATTCTGACCTAAAATAGATAGCAGGAGTGAACAAAATACTATACATTTTCCTTCTGGGTCAGTAAATGGGGAATTAAAAGAATATGCTTCCTATATTAGAAGCTCTTCTCCAAAAATTTATAAAATTCAGGAGTTTAAAGTATAGTGATCATTCATATTGGCATAATTAAATACTATATGATAAGAATTAAATAAAGGCAAAGATTTTATACCCTGAGGGTATGTAATGTATAAAATAAAATGAAAGCTATAACGTGAGGTTTTTGGGATAATAAAACATATGATAAATGGATTTTTCAAAGATTTTCATCATCAATCAGCTCTAGAAATTTTATCTTTAGAATTTCTTTTATTTGCTAGAAAGGATTTCTAATTAAAAGTTTGGTTTATGATAGAAACATCATAAATGTAGAAGAGCTTGATAAAATTGGGGCTTGCAAGTGGATTTCCTTTGTAGTTCCTGATAGTTGTGGTGCTGGAGGAATCACGCACCAAGGTCTACTTGCTTTGTTCCCTCATCTGTGATGGTCCCTAAGACTCATGAAATCTTTCCATTTCCCTTTTCCTTTCATTTAGCGCTTCTCCAAATCGCTGGACTGTCTCCCTACAAGTATTTCAAGCTCAAGCCCCTCTGTCAGGCTGCGCAGCTCCTACCCTGGTCTCCCATCAGCCCCACCTGGAAGGCAGCCACCACCCTCTGTCCCCCGCACCTACCCCACCGTTCTGTTCTACGCACAACTCTGGGGCTACTTTTGCTCAGGTGTTCTGCCATTTCCTAGCTCAGCCTTCACTCTTCTCCTTCTCTCCCCCCTGCCCTTCACCAATGCTGGGTTCTCCAACATCGATGGACTCCACTACACCTTTTGTGTATTCATTTAGCAAATATTTATCAAGGGATTGACAATATTGGGTCTGCTTTTGGAAAGATCACTCTGGGCATGGCGTGAGACTACATCAAGTTGTATGTCTGTGGCCAGCGTGGGAGCCGCAGTAGCAGGGGATGATGACTTGAAGCACAGTTCTGGTAGTGGGCGTCGAGTGAAATAAACAGTTTTGCAACCGTTGAAGGGGTATGTACCCCCCATTGCTACCTGAGCATGACTTTCCAGACTTTTCAGGAAGCATCTCTACTATTAATAGATATATGACCCACTACTCTAGCTGAGTAACTTGGGGAAAGGACTCAAACCCTCCGTGCATCAGTTTGTCTATAAAATGAGCCTCTAATATGACTTCATAGGATTATTTTAAGGCTTAAGTGAGATGTGCTTTAAAGTATTAGGCACAGTGCTTGGCTCACAGTATGAGTGCAATAAATGTTAATCACTGTACTGCTGCCACTGCTAAGTCTACAACTTGAGTCTTTCTTAATCCACAATTGTGAATGTTTTGCTCTTCGTGCCTTCAGCTATATTTACCCTATATTATTCATATTTATGAAACAGAATTAAGTAATTTGGGAGCTAGAAGAAACCTCAGGAACCATCTTGCCTAATGCCATTACTTAAAGATTTAGAAATGCAGGCACAGGGCTAGGGAGGTGACTTGTCGCTGCTCAGTTTATCAGTGCTAGATACAGAACTAGGCCCAGGTCCCCAACTCCCTGGGCCATGGTATTTGTTTGTTGTATTTGCTTAACTAACATTTAAGCAACATGAGGGCACATCCCCTCCTCTGGTGGTTGCCCGTTGCTCAGAAGGAAGCTTTGTACCAAAATGCCTGCTGCCACAGTGGTAATGTACAAATTAAATCTGACGCTTTATGTTACAAATTAGATTAAATGGATTTATGGGCTAAACCGTTTTCAATTCCTGTTCATCATATAATGGGAGAGATTGAAACACCTTAAATCAGCAGTCTGCAACCTTTTTGGCACCAGGGACTGGTTTCATGGAAGATCATTTTTCCATGGACAGTGGGCAGGTTGGAGGGCAGAGCTCAGGTAGTGATACGGCTGTAAATACAAAGGAAACTTCACTCACTTGCCCCCCACAGTACCAGTCTACAGCCCAAGGTTGGGGACAGCAGCCCTAAATGATTAATGCTTTATCCAATGACCGTCTTATCAGAGTTCAAAGTCTTTTTGAAATAATGACCTAACATTAAGTTACTTATCCATGTATCTGTTCTTACACTCCTGGGCCCATCTGTCGTTCTTATTCTTAATTTCTCAGTTTTTAATTCAATTCTTTTTTAAATTTCTTTTCCTCACCAGTTTTTTAACAATTTCCCCTGATGAAACTTGGTTGTTAAAAGAATTCCTTCAATACCCCCAAAATTATACCTTCTAAAACAGGACAGTAAAATTGCTGTCATCTTATTATTCTTATAATATCTAACTTATGGAATACTCTATTTTCTTAGAATCATAGAATTTTAGAATAGGAGTGTCCGCAGAGAATATGTCAGTTACAATACAGTTTGAAGTAACAAGAGTGTTTTAAGAATGGCTCATTTTAATTCAGTAGAGAAGTTTTATTTCATTTGTCAGGAAAAGTTGTCAAAGCCTTAGAAATGGGCAAGAGAGATGGGCACCAAGTGTCCATTGAATCAATGCTGGGATTGTCTATCAGAATCTCCAGGGATTATCTGATTCTATGGAGTATGCACTTTGATTGCCTCTGACAACACCATTTTACAAATCTGTAGTGGTAGACTTTTACTCCTGTAGAAAACTATGATAATGTGAATGTTTCTTGTCTATAGCAAAGCAAATGATTTCTGTTCATGGTGATTACAAATGAAATTGTCCTGTAGAGAACAAAAATATCTATAAGTCAATTTCTCATTTGAATCAGTTTTAATATCTTATTGGTTTTCTCATTAATCAATGAATTAAATAAAATCTTTGACAGGTGTTCAGTTTGCATTTATATGGGAATTATTGTTTTGCCATTTTGAAAATTATGTTTTAACACAACTTTGTTCTGAAAAATTTGTTTAAAATCTATTAACTGCTTTTGCATCTTTAGTAAATGGGGTGTAGTATAATTTAATGCAGTATACCTTATTATATTTTTACATATTTTGCAATGTTTCAGGGTTTTTATGACAGATACCAATTTACAGGTATGTAACTATTAATAGCAGAAGTGGTAGCATAATGGTTAAGAACATGAGGTTTAGAACCAAAGTGCTCAGTCTACAATCCTGGATTTGCCCCTTTTCAGCTGTGTGCTAGCTGGCTAGTCACTTAGCCCCTTTGTGTTTCAGTTTCTTCATCTTTAATATGAGTTTGATGTCAGAATTAAATGAATAAATATATATAAAACACTCAGGATAATTATACGCTATTTTATTGTAATTTGTATTAAGTCATTCTCAAAAACAGTAGAATCTTATAAAGCATCATAGGTGCTTTTAACTTCTGAATGCCCAATTTTATTATGGGGAATAGAAAACCTTTCAAACTATGGGACAATTATTGCCCACCCAAGGCTGGGTGAGCAAGTCTGCTTAAATCAGGGTTCAGTGAGCAGGCAGCCCCTTGTGTTCTCTGCCTGAGCTAGATTCCGATGTGGCCTCTTTGAGGGCTTTGCAGTGTGTCACCTTGGCTGGTCTGAACTACAATTCCAAGAGTTCTCCTCATATGTTTCCAGTTAAAATCTCCCTTTGGGTCAAAGGGAGATTCCTGCAAGATTTTTGTAAGGTGGAAGGGAGGAAATAGCTATGTTGTTGTTGACACCCCTTTGGTATGAGGCAACAGCCTACAGATGTGCTACCTGCCCCTAAATCTTCCTTCCGTTTTTCTGAAGGTGCTTGCATTTAGTTCCTTGACAAAGGTCCCAGCTTCTGCAAGATACTCTTGTCACCACAAACAGACACAGTTTTCAGTCCATTCTTGTAAACTGAAGACAGGAGACATCTAGCCTGCTGTCTGCCCTGTGAACTTGAAGCTCTGGCATCACATGCAGACACCTGGCCCTATGACTGCTTAAGCAGCCCCCATAATTGCATGGGCCAATTCCCTTTAATATATATCTCCTTCTGATTCTACTTCTCCTGTTAAGTCTAACTGATGCAGAATTTGGTTCCAAAAGTAGGGAAGCCAAGAAAAGTACATTCAATTATTTATCCATTTACTCAACACAAATGAACTCATACTACACAAATAATTATATAATCGACCTTTATCACCTAAAAATGTATCATGAACATCTTGTTCCATGTGAGTGCCTCATCCATAATTAACGGCTAGATAGTGCCCTGTATGTACCATAATTTATTTAGTAAAGTACTTAATATGAGCATTCAGGTTGCTTCCAATGACAATACCACAATAAACACTTCTAAACATAGGTTATCTGTATAGTTTTTTGATTACTCTCTTAGGATAAATTCCCAGAAGAGAAATTGTTTACTCAAGTGATATGCTTAATTAATGTTTTTATTCATTTTATCAGAATAGTTGTTCTAGTTTACTCTCCTACCAGTTGTGAATGAAAGAACTTGATTCTTCAGAAATTCCTTAATATTTTAAATCAGGGCATCCCCCAATAGATTTCAGTGGTTTGTTTTGTGAATGGAACTGGATTTACTATTGCTTTTAGAAATTTCTAATAGCCAAAGGCTGCTTTCCCCTTCAGGTGACATCTCTATAACCTTTTGGACCCTTTAGGTCAGTGAGTGAAGCCAGAGCCTTTCTAGGTCCACTGCTCCTGTCCACCTCAAGGAAGCTCCAGAAGCTCCAGCAGGGCCATCTCTCACCCTTCAAGGCTGTGCTCAAAGCAAGCAAATAGCTAGCCCAGTGCTAGCTGAGGAAGTCTCCTGAAAGCAGCTTGCTTGTGGGTAGTGCTCGCGTGCTTTCATTCACCACTGTTTGCAAAGTACTGAAGTAATTGGAGATCTTTAGCAGAAAATTCTTGCTGACTGCGAGAAGATGAACTGCCGAAATCCTTGACATTCCCACAGCACACTCTCAGAACCAGCTGAATGCATTTCAAATATCTTTTAGAGGGTACTGAGAGGGGTTGCAAAGTTACCACCAGAAACTACCCAGATGGCAATGCTCACATAACTGTTTATTTTTCATCTTGCTTAAAAGAATGTTCTCACAATGCAGGTTTAGAGGTGATGAGGGGTCTCAGTAGGACATAATCCAATTTAACTGTAAACCATAACTATCCATTAAAATCTTATCCCACCCATACTCTTTTTCTTTTCAAATGTAAAAGAAAACAACCCTCCTCTTTTAAAAAAAATAACTATGAAGGTGCTCCACTACAAGTAACAGCAGCTGAAGTGGCTTTTGGCCCATTCCGTAGCCTTTTCTCCTTGATCTTTCTTCCCTGTTTCTTGCTTCAGGTGCAGAAACTCCATCTCCTTTTTACAGACATTCACATACAAGAGAATATCACATGGGCAATAGCAGTGTTTCAGTGAGTACAGGGTTAAGGAGGTACTGATTAATCCATGAGTACATTTAAGTGATGAGACGCCAGGTTCAGTGCAATATGTTTAAGTGGTTTTACCCCTGTCTTGGAAATCAGAAAGAATACTAGAACTGGTAGACTAGGAGACTAGAAACTCATTAAAATAATGGATATGTGACAAAGGCAGAGTAGCATTCAAATAACTTTATTTCAGAAATGTGAACCAGAATGAGTTTTTGCAAGTAAGATTTATTTAAGACTTGGGAAGTGTCCCACTTCTGAGTGGCTTTTTGGATGTGAGGTTGCTGTCTAATTAGTAAGATAAATTTCAGGGCACATAACTGTGGATGCGTTTGTGTGCTGGTAGCCATTTAGTCCCTTCTTATTAACATGCAAAGCTCTTCTGTCATTTGGAGTCACTGGAAACATTATTTGGTTTCCCTGAAAATTTCCAGTCTCTATTACCCAAGTGATCCAGAAATGAGGTGCTGTTTGCCCCTAACAGCTTTCCTACTGAGCAGTGTCTTTATAAGTTGCAGTCTGTCAACAATATGAGTTATTTTTAAGAGAGAAAAATTGAATTTATAGAAATAAAGGGGGTCCCTCATCCTCAGACATGCTGTGCCAGGTGGCCGGTGCTCAGGTCTGGAGACAAAGCAGTTTCTCTGCAATATTGTCTTGATGTCCTTACTGTTCATAGATAATGATCATTTGAATCTTTTAGGATTTGGAACCAGTGACATTTTGAAAAGGAGACTTGGGCAGGAAGAAGAGAATGCGTTGAAAGGAAGGGAGATTTAGATTATTTTTTTTATTTGGGAATTTAGGTAACAAGCTTTGGAAGGCAATTAAGGGTGCCTAGCATGCATGACCGATGCAGACCTCTAACTCTGTCAGACAAATTTCAGAGGTAATTTGAGTTCAGTTCTCTTGTTTTATAGATAAGGAAAGTGAGGACTTTGATGTTTTCTTTATCTGTAAAATTTGCTAAGTCTATTCACTCAATAAGTGTTGAGTAAATATATGTGCAGTGAATGAGGATAAGGATGGAGGAATCGGATGAATGATGGAACAAAAGAAATACTGTAAAAATTTATCATCAAGCCTGGCTACAGAAAGTATTGAAGTTAATAAAATATTTTCTCTAATGCAGTACTATGCTATTCCAAGGATATAAAAAACTGAACATAATTTATAGTCTTCTAGGTTGATTGGGGAGGCATCATATTTTTGTGTAATCTGTCAGGACCTTTGCAAACATCAGTCCCCACTGTACTGGTGGGTGATGACACTCTGCAGTGTCATTTGTAGAGATTTCTGCTAGATAGAATGTATGAGTACAAGTTAACGACTAGATTACTGCCCTCCAGGAACTTACCAACTAAGTCAAGCGACCTCAACAGACCCATTTGTTCCAGATGCGTAAGAACTGGCTTCCAGATCTGATGCCAACCAAAGGTGTGGACTCATTGTTTAAGTAGAAAGATATATTCTACTGCGGTCCCCAACCCCTGGGTCTGTGGACCGATACCAGTCCATGGCCTGTTACGGAGCCACAGAGCTCCACCTCCCACCTCCCCATTCCCCATGACTTCTCCCCTCATGGAAAAATTGTCTTCCATGAAACTTAGCAACCAGGCACACAGCAGGAGGTGAGTGGCGGGCCAGCGAAGCTTCATCTATATTTACAGCTGCTCCCCATTGCTGCATCACCACCTGAGCTCCGCCTACCCCCCACCCCTACCCTGGAAAAATTGTCTTCCATGAAACTGTTCCCTGGTGCCAAAAAGGTTGGGGACCACTGCTCACACACACAAGCAATAGCAGCAGCAGCAAACAAAGAAGAAACTCTGAAGCTGCTACAGCACATTTCTGTAACCCATCACAAGGCTGTGGCGGATATTTATAATTTCTTTCTTCCATTACACATTCCATGTTTTCTTTTCCATCACCCAGGACGTTAGCTGGTCAGGGTTCTTTACCTTAAAATCATAAATCCTCAGTGTCTCTTTCCTTTATTGGCTGCTATAGTTTTCAGTTAATTTTTCCTGTTGGAAAAGGAGGTACTAAGAGTCATCACAGAGAATCCCCCGGATTCTAGAAATAGTCCTCTCTGTCCACAGCTTCCAGCATCAATTCAATTTCCTCTTGGTTATCAGGACCCACCACCCAGCCAGCAGAGCACCTCCCTCCTCCTTTGTTGGTTTAGTGTTAAGAGGAACCCAAAATGATCTGGTAGCAGTCTCAAAGTCCAGTTCCACGGAACCACTGTTGTAAGGACTTCCGTCTCGGGAACCAAGACCTAAAAATAGCAGAACTTAAAGTTGTGGAGAGGGATACAAAAATTCTTCAAATGGGTTATTTGGTGTAATATTGAGAGCAGTCATTCCCACTTCAGCCTACTGATTCCCAGACCCATGTATTCTGCCTATGGGAGAGACAGCACCATGTCTTGTTCCCCAGTTGAAAGCATATACTAAATCCTATATGTCAGCAACATATCTTCTCAGAATTTTATGGGTTTTGATGCCATTGTATATGGAAATTGTAAATTTTCATTTCCATGTTATTTGTTGTAGTACATAAAAATACAACTGATTTTAGTATACTAACCTTGATCCTGTGACTTTGATAATTTCATTTATTAGTTCTAGTAGTTGTTTTATAAATTCCTTAGGAATTTCTATGTAAACAACCATGCTATCTACAGAGAAAGAGTTTTACTGTTTTCTTCCTGGTTGTTTTTTTAAATTTTTTTTTATATTTTGCCTTATGGCAATGGCCAAGACCTCTGGTACAATGTTGAAGAGAAGTAGTGAGAGTGAGTATCCTTGAAGGAGGGTGCACTGGACACTGCTCAGCTGGTTCTGGTGTCCTGAGTTCAGAGAAGAGGGCTGGGACCCAGACCTCTAAGAAGGGCGGAGTGCTAGCTGGCTGGCTCAGGTGTCTCCTCAATCTGGGTCTGCAAGTGTTGCAGGAATTGCAAACTGGATTCAATTACTGCTGTAAGAAAGAACTGCCACTGCTAAGATGAAGCATTGCTAGGATGATGTGCACAGGAACAGGAAAGCAGACAGGAAGGAGCAACTCTCTTTCTTCCTCTGAACTGTCCAGTCTTTCTCTAGCGCCTCCCTTTGGCAAACAGCCTAATATAGAAGCAATTGCCAAAACAGAGATGTAGTTTTCAGAATCTCAGAGCCAGCATCCTAATACTGAATATAGAAGGGTTGATTTGGAGCTGAGAGACAACAGCTTAATAACAGCCACTCAGGAAGTATGCTTAAGACTCGGGCATGTCTTTTCTTGGAGCCCAGAGTGAGTCCTAGACGTCATTAGATCTTTACCTCTGTTGTGTTTTGTTTACTTGGTTCTGAGATTTGTATGGAAAAGACTGCCATGCTCTGACTGACATAGTTTCACACGGCTCTGAGATCTGTCTCCTACTGAGATGCTGGGAGCTCAACTTTGTGGATTTGAGCTGGCTACCTGGAATCTCTTTCCTGTTTCACTTCTAGTCTAAACTCAGTCTATCCCAGCTTTGCTCCTTCATTCTTTTCCCCACTCTGCCGGACTCATTGTAACTCCCCTGCACAAAAGGATTTTATTCTTGACCCTGAAAAATGAAAGCATTCTTCCTGGCATCTCCTGTATTAAATAGTATGCCTCTATTCAGTGTACTATTCGTGCAGCAATTTCACCTCTCCCTTGCTCTTACATATTCATGTACACACACACACACACACACACACACACACTTATAAGCATACACATACCTGGAAACCTCAGTATATAAAACCTGATGACTTTTTGCTGAGAGATGAAGGGAACTTCTCACTGTCATATGAGGAGAGAGAGGCAGAATTGATATTCAACTCCACCTTGGCTGATTCTAAAGCTCTTACTCTTCCCGTTTCCCACCCCGTTACTCTTCTCTTCTTTTTAATACTAAGAATAATAACTTCACTTACAGAACTTCCTTTTCAAAGTGTTTTCACATATCTTTCTGTATGTGACAATCACAACTCTTCTGGAAAGTAGGACAGATCATATTATTTTCTCTATGTCACAAGAAAGGAAACTTGGCTTAGAACATTTTCAAATAGAAGGATAAAAACATTTCCTGTAGGAAACATCCAACCAGTTACTGATTCTCTCTCCATTTCAGTGCAGTCTTTATTAAAGTTCATTTTTTAAACATTTTAAAATTAACCTACATTTATGATACCGGCAGTCTCCTTTGCTTTCATTGCCTGTGTACTAAAAGTACTGTTTGTACTTTCATAGATCATTTTATTTTCCAAGGGGTTGTGTGTAAGGATGCAGATGTCTTTGCTGAGCACTTCTAAGTCTGAAACATATCGAATCCAAGCAAGGTCATTATCAGCAGTCAAGTCAGAATGAAATTTGTGTTGAATTTACTTGTAGGAAACGTCAATGTCTTAAAAGCTTGTTCCCCACAGTATTAATCAGTACTTCTATTTTCTCTAGTTTCATCACTTGAGTGGTGTGATGGTCTGAATGTTTGTGTCTCCTCAAAATTCATATGTTGAAACCTAACCCCCAAGGTGATAGTTTTAAAAGGTGGGGCCTTCTGGAGATGATTAGGTCATGAGGGCAGAGCCCTCATGAATGGGATTGTGCTCTTATAAAAGAGGCTTCAGGGAGCTCCCCAGGATCTTCCACAATGTGAGGACACAGCTGAAGGTGCCATCTTGGAAGAAGAGAGCAAGCCCTTCCCAGACACTGAATCTGCTAGTGCCTTGATCTTGGACTTCACAGCCTCCAGAACTGTGAGCAGTATATTTCTATTGTTTATAAATTACCTAGTCTACTGTATTTTGTTATAGCAGTCTGAATGGACTAAGACAGGTAGTATATCTTTTAGAATATCTGGTTCTTCATTTTGTTTACAATTTGGAAGAGAAAAATACAAAATGAAGGGTATGCACTTATTTCTTACTATAGTATTGATCTTGTATAACCCCTATGCAACGAGAGTACAGCTAGTGATCATTTATGAATCATCATAAGTATCTTCTCTTCTGTTTCACATTAGTGGTGTGAGGATTCATAGTTCCACATCTTTCTCCTTTCTTTGTATAGTGGAGTAGCCAATTTGTAGGATCACTTACAACTCTAGTCTCAAGTAGTGAATTGGCAATCACACCACCACCCCTCAGCTATATCCCAGCCAATCCATATCAGAAACTTTCAGCAAAGAACACCTTTTAAAACCAGCAACGGCATCCTCGTCCCCCATGACCCTGGGATACATAAAATCATGAGAAGTTTTTCTTAAATGCTTACTACTGGTAGCTTCTCCCTCTTTACAAACCTCACCTCACTGTGATGGTAAACTTTATATGTCAGCTTTGCTACTTGGCTGGGCCACTCTGCCCAGATACTTTGTCAAGCAGTATTCTGGACATTTCTGTGAAGGCATTTTTAAGATGAGACTAACATTTAAATCAGTCAACTTTGAGTGAAGCAGCTAGCCCTCCATCATGTGGGTGGGCCTCATCCAATCATTCGGAGGCCTTAATAGAATAAAGACTGACCTCCCCCAAGAAAGAAGGCATTCTGCCAGCAGACTGCCTTTGGGTTCCAACTGCAACTCTTCCCTGAGTCTGCAGCCTGTCACCCTATCCCATCAGATTTTGGATTTGCCTAGCCCCTACAATCATGTGAGCCAATTCCTTAAAATCTGCCTTTCTCTCTCCCCGCCCCCCACATATATATGTATGTGTATATACATATTAACACATATACACACATATCCTATTGGTCCTGTTTTTTTGGAGAATGCTGACTAATACACTCACTTAATACTCACAACAATTGGTATGTATTATAACCACATTTTCAGATGGTGAAAATGGAGCTCAGAGAGATTGAATGATATTTACAAGATCATACAGTTAATATGTGACAGGACCGGGATTTGAACCTATGCTGTTTCCAAAGTCACTGCTCTAACTACCCTGCTATATGTTTGTTCTATAATGCTATGGTATGCCATACTATTATAATACAAAATCAAATAACCATCACTAAAATTTGAAAGTGCATGCAAAGAACCAGTGGCATCTTACCTTCCTAAAGAGTTTTTGAGTTACATGTTACAACCCACATGCTATTTGGCATGAAGTGATGAAACAGAAATATCAGAGATCCTTTTGCCTGGAATTACCCATTTAATAGCGTTGCTCAGGAAATGCCACAGCACTCAGCTAATGGGAGATCCATTTTCAACTTGGAATCCAAGAGAAAGAAACTATTTTCCCCAAAGGTTTTAAGCACCTCTTCTCTTCACAGCTTTGAAAAAGAATTTATAACCTGATTATAGAAGAGTATACTACAATTGACATTACATTAATCATACTAAACAAAATCATTAATAAAATAAAGAAAAATATATCTTCAATTTTGCCCCTCCAACAAACCAAACATTTCATTTTTTTTTTTTTTTTTTTTTTTAGTTTTCTGTGTGCTCCTGTAAGCATTTTGTGCAAGTCTCAATGAGAGCAGAGATACAATTTTATATTCTCCTTTCATAAAGAAGTATTTTAATACAGGGAAGAAAAGTGCTTGTCTTGAATTTCAGAAGAAAATTTCAGGGTGAAGAAGAAAAAGTTGGTGTTGAGTTGTATCTGAAACTTGAATACTTTGTGTACCAGGCACCTTAAGGATAAAAATAAAAACAACTTGATCTGATCTATCAGCTCATTTTTTTGATTTTCAGTTCACATAATTCGAACCTGATTTCTACTGGGAGTGGGTAAAGAAAGGTCAGGGAAACCCAGGAAATAATACCTGCTCTCCAAGCCGTTGAAAACATCATGCACTAAAGACATAAATTTTAGCCACCTGTGTAAGCTTTGCAGCCATTCAGTAACCTGCATAAGGTACCCTGAGAGTAAACAAGAAAGAAGGGCTGAAATCAAAAGCTTCTGTCAAATAAAAAAGGTAAATCAATAGAAAAGTGTGATGCAGGAAAGGTGTAAAAAGCATAGCGGATTATAGCAGAAGGATGGAATCCTCCTGTTCTTCCACAGACAAAAGGGAATGAATAGATGAGCCTACACTCTGGTTAGTGGAAACTGGGATTTTGTGGCCAGGTGTATTGTGCTGTATTGTGTGGCCATCTGTTCTGATCCTGTGAAAATTAGGAGTTCCTTGGGAAAGCATTAAGTTTTACAACATCCTAAGAAGTGTTTCTTGCAAAATAGGTTAAAATTGGTTTGGGATAATGAAGGCACTTGTATGAGAATGATGAATGCCTCCTCCAGGAACTGTCAGGGCAGCCAGCAGTGAGCCCTGGGAATTGGTATTAGGTCTGGTCAGAATTTGACATCTTCACTAACGATCTGGAAGAGGGAGTCAATGGCTCATTAATGAAATCCACAGATGAAGTGGAATGATTGATTGGATGCAAGAAAGCAAAAAAATTAGTGATATTAGTAAAATGAGATGCAACTTACAGAAATGTTCACTCATCCTTGAAACAGAAAATCACCATCTGGAAGTCATTTAATGGGTACAATCAGTCCAGAAAGCACCACTGTCAGCAGAGGCCTGGAGGTGATGCTGGGAAGGTTATTACAGAGATGGGAGGTTGAGCCAGAACAACCAGAGCTTCTCTCTGGAAAGACCTCACGACATTTGGCCAGTGTCACGAGCTTCCCACAGCTCCTGACATCCAGCCAGAGGCTCTAAAATGCATTCTGCTTCTGCCTGGTGGCCAACCCGTCCTCTGACTCCAGCTCTGGCTGGGAAGACGGCTCCAGATGGGCTTCCCATCATTGTTTTCAACAAGGCAAGGCTGATGATGTCCAACACTTTGCTCCCTTGAGCCTAATAACTAGGGCAAGGCCAGAGGTGCAGGTCCAGCATCAGTATGGAGGGTTGGATGGTGTTCCAGTGAGGGTCAGGAAATGTCTCATCTCTGGCCTTCACCTCCATTCTAAGACAAGTGTGTGCCATATTCCCAGTCCTGCTGCGTGTGTCACCTGCTGCTTCTGTCACCACATGGCTTGGCCACTGGACCTGCTAAAGTTTTCAAAGCTACACCTTGTTGAGTTCCTTTCCCTGGCATCCATGTGCCACCCCTGAAATGTCCTGTGACCTTCTGAGGTACCATTAAGTGTCCCCTACTGAAAACCAATGACTTAAAAAGTCCTGGTTGCAGCCATGTTTCTTCCGGTCACAAGAGAACCCAACTTTCTCCTCAGGGTCTGGCTGAACTTCTCCCTCTCGTGTCCTCTCCCCTACGCTCTCTTGAGTGTGAGCACATCAAAGGCCTCTAACCTTGCTACGAGATAGAGAGAGTTCAGCCCTCCTGGACCAACAACCCTCTTTCTATCTTTAGTGATGGTCCTGTTCCCTGCGTGGCAATAAAACACAGCTGATTTCTCTATCATATTGCAGCATCCTATAAGTTAGCCCCACATTAGCTTCTAAACTCTGAAAAAATTGGTTCTTTCCTCATGAGAGCCAAAAAGTCCATTAAATGAGACTTTTCATACATTATTTTTTCAGGCCATCCAGAGAGCTTATTTTAAGTTTATGGTTATTTAACATTTGGAAGAGGTATGGATTACTGGGTAAACCTGAAAGTGAATTGTTACATAGTTATTAAATTTCTAAAGAAGAAATGGCAACGGTAAGCAAAATTGTCATAGTCCTATGCATTTTAAAGCAGAAAGTATCTGATGGGGTGTGGATTTGGATGGGGCACCCTGAATCTGTGCTTCTTCAAGGTTAAGGTTAATTGATCATGTGTCATCCCTGATTTGGGGAACCCAGATCCCACTGGCAGTCCCCCAACATCACTTTAGTCCAGACCTCCTTACCCTGAAGCTCTCTTTAGGACACTGAGTCCAGCCCACATGTCTCTTCTTGCTCTTGTGACATAAAAAGACCAGTTTCCAGGTGCAGCCCTCTGAGAATGCATGTTGTGGACTGTGCCAACATGAATTTCTGACAGTCTGGCCCAGCTCTGATGGAATCAATGGAGGAGAAGGCTTTTCTTGGTTCACAGCCACTGCTGGAGCCAGAATCGTTGTTTGTCAAATGTCAACTAGATGCCACCATCCAGCATTCAAGAGAAAAGATCTGACATTTCCCAACCCCTGCAGCCTTTGCTGCTGTTGTCCCCGACATGAAGCCTCCACCTGCTCCACTGGTCTTTCCCTGCAAGCCGTCACAGCGGATGCTGCTGAGATTACATTTAATGTCACCCTCAATTAACCTGACAGGATACAGTCTTCCCTAACTCCTCCCGGGACTAAGAGAGAAGAAGAGGCTTAGGGTGGGAAACTGAAAAGGCTTTTATGTTCCTGGCTCTTCTGCAGGTAAATCTCTCAGAAAATTGGTGTTTTATTGTTTCCAGGCACTGAGCTCACATTACACAACCGAAGCCTGGAAGGCTCTGTCAGCCCATCCATCAGCTTTTACGGGGTGGAAACCTTTGGGAAACGTGGAAACCACTCAACAAATTGAAAACATTAATGAAATGGTCCAAGTAAATACCAAATCTTCATGCCTGGATATTACCTTCCAATTTCTTCGAAGCTCTATTGCAACAGAAGTAAACAAAGAGAAAATGTATTTGTGTGTGTGTGTGCACGCACAGGATAGTAACAGAGCCAAATGCAGGAGGAATTTTCCAAAGGAAATTAAAATGTAGTTCCTGTCAACCTTTCTCAGAGAAGCCATTCTTTCCTTTCTGGAACTTGAACTGTATACAATCCAGAAACATTACAGTCTTTACTGAAGTAATGGGGTGTTGGATATTTCTCCATTTGCAAATGAGTTTTATTATTTATTTTTTATCCATACAACCTTTGAGTAACAATAATTACCCAGAAAACAATATTGACAATTTAACTGAAAGATAAGGAAGGAATCTAGTTCAATCCCTTTTTAATTTTGGAATATGGTAAGCGTAACTTATAATACCTAATGGATTATGGACTATTATTTCACTGAATTATATTTATCATTACAAGACAAACAGATAGGACTGGCAGATTTAGCAAATAATAAAATAAGACAGCCAGTTAATTTTGGTTTTCAGAAAATGACAATTTTTAATATGATGAAAATTTTTTATAGTATAAGCATGGAACATACTTACGCTATACTAAAAATGTTATCTGAAATTCAAGTTTAACTGCCTGTATTGTATTTTATTTGGCAAGCCTACCAAATACAATGCAGTTTCAACCAAAATGCTTCTAGTGTCTGCATACATCAGTATTTACCAAATAACCCGGCTTGCCCTTTAGAAACCAACTGTTCCTTGACAACTGATCTAACCATTTGGATGTCAACAGGAACACATTAAGAAAAAAAGGAAAAAGAATGAAGGCTGAGTATATTCTTTCAGGGTCACGATTTTCTGCTCTTTATTCTTCATTCAGTTTTTTAAAAAATGTGCCTTAATAGGTGTCATTCTGGAGTAGAAACATGAACACATATATGACCAAAGAATACAAAAAACAAGAATTTTGTGCAGGTATTTGGAATTGACTGCATTGCACTAATAATTGTGTCTAGAAATATGTTTTTTCAAAACTAAGATTTCTGAATTTGGCAAATGATGTTTTTTAAAGTCTCCCTATTATGACACAAATATTACTTATGATAAAAACTTTCAAAATTCAATTTGAATATTAATTATAGGCAATAGATCACTCATTCATAAAATGTTACATTGAACCCTCTGTAAAACTGATGTTTTTATAGGTCAAAATTGGCTAAACATCTATAATTTTTCATTGGTTCAGCCAAATAATTATTTTTTAACTAACTTTATTAAGGTATAAATTACATATAAAAAATACACTCATTTTAAGAGTATAGTTCAAAAACAAATGTACACATCTCTGAAACTACCACCATGATCAAGATATAAAACATTTTTGTCACCCAAAAAATGTGCTTATGTCCTTTTTCAGTGAATCCCTACCTCACACTCCCTTGCTCTGGACAATCACTTTTTTATTTTTCAATCATTATAGACTGGTTTTGTCACTTCTATAATTTTATATAAATTGAATAACAGAGTATATACTTTTGATGTTTAGCTCCTACTCAGAATAATATGTTTGGCATTCATCCACATTGTTGCATTCATCAGTATTTCAATCTTTTTTTATTACTGAGTGGTATGGAATTGTATGAATGTACCACAATGTGTTTACCCACTACCCTATTGATAGACATTTAGATTGCTTCTAGTTTGGGTCTGTTACAAAGCTGCCATGACTATTTGTGAACCAATCTCTGTTTGAATATATATTTTCATGTCAGTTGGGTAAATACATAAGAGTGGAGTTGCTGGGTCATATTTAACTGTTTAATAAGAAACTGTTTTCAAAGTGTTTGTACCATTTCACACTGCCATCAATGTACAGGAGTTCCACGTGCTCCTTGCCACACTTGATCAAATGCTTTTTAATTTTAACCCTTGTAGTGAGCATATTGTGATATCTCATTGTGGTTTCAATTTGCATTTTCTGATGATTCAGTGATGTTAAGTACTTTTCCATGTGCTTACTGGCTATTCATAAGACTTCTTTTGTGAAATGTGTGTTCAAATAGCTTTTCCAACTTTTAATTAAATTGGTTGTGTTATTATTATAACTTCCTTATACATTGTATAAAGGAGTACTTGGTCAATATACTGAAATATTTTCTTCCAGTCTATAACTGGTCTTTTCATATTTGAAATGGTATCTTCCAAAGAGCAGGAGTTCTTAATTTTAATGAAGTCTATAATATATTAATTTTTTTTCTTTTAGTATTCATGCTTTTTGTGTTCTATGAAGTCTTTGCATAGCCCAAGGTCACAAAGATATTATACTTAGTTTTCTTCTAGACTTTTATGGTTTTAGCTTTATGTTTGAGTTTGTGATCTATTTGAAATTATTTTCTGTTATGGTGTAAAGTAAGTGTCAAAGTTCATTTTCTTTCCATATGAATATCAAGTTCTTCTGGCACCATTTGTTGAAAAGACTATCTTTCCCCATTAAATTATGTTGGCACCTTTGTCCAAGATCAATTAACCATGTATGTGTAGATCTACTTCTGGACCCTTTATTTTATCTATTGATCTATATGTTTATCCTTAAGTCAACATCACACTGCATCTTCACTGTATGTTGTTGTAACTGTTGCTTTATGATAAATCTTGAATTCAGGTAGTAGAATTCCTATAACTTTGTTCATCGGTCTCAAAATTTTTGTTTTTTTAAAGGCATTTATATTTTTGTAAACATTTTAGAATCAGTTTGTCAAATACTACCCTCCCTCCCCAAAATAGAAAGCCTTCTGTTAGTTTAATTGGAATTATGTTGAAGCTATTGATCAGTTATGAAGAATTAACATCTTAGCAATATTGAACATACTAATTCATAAACATGATACATGTCTCCATTTATTTAGGTCTTTAATTTCTCTCAGTGATGTTTTCTGGGGTTTTTTTGTTTGTTAGGTACAGATCCTGAATATATAGTAATGCATCACTGAATCATGGGAATACATTCTGAGAAATGCAGTTAGGAAATTTTATCATTGTTCAAACATCATAGAGTGTGCTTACACAAACCTAGATGGTGTAGCCTACTGCATACCTAGGTATATAAACCTGTACCACGTGTTACTGTACTAAATACCGTAGGCAATTTTAATACAATGGTATTCGTATATCTAAACATATTTAAACACAGAAAAGGTACAGTAAAAATATGGTATAAAAGATTAAAAAATGGTATATTTGTATAGGGCACTTACCATGAATGGAGCTTGCAGGACTGGAATTTGCGCTGAGTCTGTGAGTGAATGTGAAGGCCTAGGACATTACTGTGCACTACTGTAGACTATAAACACTGTGTACTTAAGCTATACTAAATTTATTTTTAAAAATAAAATACAGTTGACCCTTAAACAACATGGCTTTAAACTGTATCCACTTAAACACAGATTCTTTTTCAATAAATATATTTGAAAAATGTTTGGAGATTTGAGACAATTTGAAAAAAGTCACAGATGAACTGCATTGGCTAGAAATATTAAAAAATTGAAGAAAAAGGTATATCATGAGTGTATGAAATATATGTAGATACTAGTCTATTTTATCATTTACTATCATAAAATACACACAAATCCATTATGAAAGTTAAAATGTATCAAAACTTATATACCCAAACACTGACCATACATGGAGACATTCACAGTTGAGAGAAATGTAAACAAAGACACAGTATCAAATCATAACAGCTTAAAGTTAACTGTAGTACATACTGTACTACTGTAATAATTTCACAGCCTCCTGCTGTTGCTATTGCAGTGAGCTCGAGTGTTGTGAGTGTCCCCTGAAAATACCATGCGACACTAACCATGTCCACCTGAGCAGTTTGTCTCTTGAGTAAATTGCATATTGCAGTAAAAGATGATCTCTCCTGCTTCACACCTATTTTTCATCCTGTTTACTGCAATACTGTATAACTTAAATAACACTATGGGACCCATACAATATGTCACTAGTGATGCTGGAAGTGCTCATAAGAAGCAAAGTCATGACATTGCAAGAAAAAGTTGAAATGCTTGATTTGGAGATTGAGGTCTGCAGCCTCAGTTGCTCACCATTGCAGACCAGCGATTCATCCTGTAAACAGACAATGTAAACTTGTAGTATCGATAAATACAGTACAGTACTATAGATGTATTTTCTCTTCCTTATGATTTTCTTAATAACAATTTCTTTTTTCTAGCTTACTTTATTGTAAGAATACAGGATATAATGCATATAATATACAAATATGTGTTAACCAACTCTGTTACCAGTAAGTCTTCTGGTCAACAAAAGGCTATTAGCAGCTAAGTTTTGAGGGAGTCAAAAGTTACACTTGGATTTTCAACTGCGGGGGGGTGGGGGGTCCCCCTAACCCTGGAGTTGTTCAAAGACCAACTGCAATTGCACTACAGTGTTAGGATGGCTATGCCAGGACTAGGGAATAGGAATTTTTCAGCTGTGTCTTAATCTTACGGGACCACTGTTGTAGATGAAATCTGTTTTTCACCGAAACGTCATCATGCAGTGGTGACTGTATTGTGTTAAATGTATCATTATTTCATGTTTTTTGATGTCATTGGAATTGGTATTTTTTTGTAATAAACTTTCCAATTTTTTTGTTGTTAGTATTTAGAAATACTCTTTTCTTTAAAACTGGCTCTGATTAATGTGAACTTGCTAAATTCACTTACTCCTAGTGAAGGTTCCTAAGGATTTTCTACATACAAGACCATGTAATCTGCTAATAAGGACACTTTTACTTCATCCTTCCCAATGCATATTCATGTTGCTTCTTTTTGTTGCCTTATTGCATCAAAGAGGACAATGTTAAATAGGAGTTGTGAGAGAGAGCATCCATGATTTGTGCCCAACACAAAATAGGAAATAATCATTAATTATTAAATAGGATGCTAATAGTAGTTTTGTATTGGCACACTTTATTGGGTTGAAAAAGTCCCCTTCTATTCCTAGTTTACTGAGAATTTTTTATCTTGAATGGTGTTAAATTTTTCAAATGTTTTTTCTGCATCTTTGAGATAATCTTTTTTTCCGTCTTTTTTGTTAATATAGCATTAACTCAACGATTGATTTCTAATTTTAAACACACTTTGCATTCTGGAATAAACATCAGTTATTCTATTACCATCTCAGAATGTATGGTGACTCATATAACACTTCCTTCTTTACTTAGAACCTCATCTTGTCTGCATCGATCCTTGTCTTACGAAATCACTCAAAATTAAGATTCATACTTCCTCTGCTATCTTGCCCTAAGAACTTTTCAGCCAAACCCATAAGCAAATTAAGCCCTAAGTTAGTAGATAAAAATAAATAATAAAAATAAGAGCAGAAATCAATGAAACAGATTGAAATAAATTAAATAGATTGAATTGAATTTATAATTAAAAACATTCACATAAAAAAAAAAAGCCTCCAGGTCTAGAGGATCTTGCTACTGAATTCTAACAAATATTTATGGGAGATATAATAGCAATGCTGTATAAAATCTTTCAGAAAATAGAAGAGGAAGGTACACTTCTCAACTCTTCTAAGCCCAGAATTATACTATTACCAAAGTCAAAGACTTTACATGAACAGAAAACTAGAGACCAATATCCTACATGCACACAGATGCAAAAATTCCAAATAAGACATTTAAAATCAATTTTATCTATATATAAAAAAGTAGCATATGATCATGTAATGTTTATTTTTAGAAGAACTTGTACTTTGGGGATGGAAGCAGAACAGGAGGATGTGTAAAGATAGGGGGATTTGAGAGAAAGAGAAGATCATCTTGGAGAGTATGAGAAATGGGAGAAGTTGGCAGCTGGGAGTGAGGGAAGTAGGAAGAGTTAGGGTGGAATGTAAGAAGGACCCAGATTTTAGTGGAATCAGAAGGCCTCAAATGTTTCCACATTGCTCATTAGTTTTGAACAAAGAATTCTTTTTTTTAATTATTTTTATTTCAGCATATTATGGGGGTACAAATGTTTAAGTTACATATATTGTCTTTGCCCCACCTGAGTCAGAGCTTCAAGTGTGTTCATCCCCCAGACGGTGAGCACCACACCCATTAGGTGTGTGTATACCCATCTCCTCCCCCACTCTCACCTGCCCAACATCTGATGAATGGTATTACTATATGTGCACTTAAGTGTTGATCAGTTAATACCAATTTGATCGTGAGTACATGTGGTGCTTGTTTTTCCATTCTTGTGATACTTCACTTAGTAGAATGGATTCCAGCTCTACCCAGGATAATACAAGAAGTGCTAGATCACCATTGTTTTTTTTGTGGCTGAGTAGAACTCCATGGTATACATACACCACATTTTATTAATCCACTCATGTATTGATGGGCACTTGGGTTGTTTCCACATCTTTGCAATTGTGAATTGCAGAGAATTCTTTAGTGAAGCTATTTTGATGTCAGAATTTCGGTTACAAGCTTCTTACTAATAAAAAGAGTGAATCATCTAATACTATCTTGGAATTGTCATTGAATAAATTGTCTTGCCCTTTTACTCCAAGTTATCTCTCAGATGAACAATTTTAATTATATCAAAAGTTCACCAAAGTGGTCACTTACATTCCAGATTATCTTTAGTGAAATTGTACCATTTCGTAAGATATGCACAAGAATTTAGGTTGTGATGAGAATACATGTCACAGAAAGACTCTGGCCTAGGAGGCATTAACATGGTATGTGTCAACTCCGCTAGAATTGACAAAGATCAATTACACCACGTTGATTTTACACCTCTTTGCCAGGCCCCCAAACCGGAATTCAGCTATCTCTGACAACAAACCTGACAATTGTCAGCCTCCATTTTGGAAATTTCACCTCTAAAACTCTCAGGAACACAGAGAGGGGGAAAAAAAAATAGAACTTCTAAAGTTTCCAGATGGTGACCCAAAGCAAAGTTTATCTATTAAGAGATGCTGGCCTGGCGAGATCTTAAAATTGTCAGTTGTCAGGGCCTGGGTTGCAAAATGGTGATTGATGTTTACATCACTGATTTTAGCTTAGGACCAAACTAAGAGGGCTTCTAAGAGTCCTCCCTTTTGTTTACAATTGATGTAATAATGCCGCTAACAAGTAATATGGTCAGCATACCTTTGTAAGTTGGGTTTTAGGGTTGGACTGGAATGGAGTTGATAAACCCATGGCACTTATTGCCACGACTGCCTCCCTTGTCTGTGGCATGCATTGCTAATCAATCGCAATAATTTTTTTCCCCTGCTCTGCACAGTGTTCCAGATAAGCGCCATCAATAGATAATATTGGCTAAACTGAGCATGTACTATGTGCCAGCCTCTTTTCTAAACACATTACCGGAATTAACTCATGTAATCCTCATATCAATGCTTTTTCCAGATAATATAAACCTTTGCAAGGTCGCAAAGCTAGTAAGTCTGGGATTCAATCCCCAGCAATCTGGCTGAAGCCCCACTGTGCTTTTGAGATAGGAAACTGGCAGGCGCAACTTGTTAATAAGTTGCAAGAGCTGAACCAAGGCCTCTTGACAAAAACAGGAGAACAGGATGCAGTGAATAAACTGGTTAAGACCAGTAAGAGCCAAGATGGTGACAAAAACGACCTCTATTCACCCTTGTAGCTCATTATTCCCTGCTTATAACATATTTGCATACCAAAAGAAACTCCCATTGGCTCCATGACAGTTTGCAGTCACCATAACAACCCCTGGGAGTTACCATATATGGTATGAAAAGATGAGGAACCCCCATCCCTGAAAATCTCCACCCTTTCCCCAGAAAACTTATGAATAGTCCACCCCTTATTTAACATATAATGAAGAGATAGCCATAAATAGAGTTCACCAGCAATATACAGATGCTACTCTGTCTATGGGGTAGCCCGCTTGCTGTTTGTTTGTTTAATAAATGTTGCTTTTGTTTCCAATTTAATGCTCCTGCTTGAATTCTTTCCTGCACAAAGCCAAGAACCCTCTTGGCCTTTAGGCCAGACTCCAGTTTGGGGGCCACTTTCCTGTGTTACTTTCACCTCTGGTTAGAATTAGTATGTAACTTGTAACAATAGCTGGTATTCATCAGTATGCACGATGAAACAGTTGTTAAAATACTGAAATACTTCTGTAAAGTATTAATGAAAGGTGCCCCTCTGCTACCTTAGCCTGGCCTTTTCCTTGGAACCTCCTCTCCTAAATCCCTAACAATAAAGGGTTAATGCCCAGCACAGCTGGGCGCTTCTGGAAGCAAGCTCTAGAACCAATGCTGGACTCTTTTCTGATTGATTGGTCAGTTCTGGTTAGTGCCCTATGAGTCATTAAATAAGAAATTTTAAATATCACATCTGGATGTGACCCATTTAGATCTTGGCTCTAGGAATATATAATATAAATATTATTTGCATAAAATAGCATTTTAAATAACATTAATTCACATTTCATACTATAATACATAAAACCATATCAAAATATGGAAACACTTTTAAAAGTCAACAAGTGACATCACTGTTTTCTAATGAACCCTCATTATGTTTTTCTAAACCCCTTTCTCATCACTAGCCAAGGCTAATTTCCTATGCATAACATCATGCTGATGTTGCTTTCTTACTCACCTCTCAAGAGTGATAACATGAGGCCTTTCTGCTTAATTTTTTTTTTAAGACCAACCATCTGATTTAAAATTCCTCAGTGGGATGAAATCTCTTAAGACTCTGATTTCTGGTGCAGACTTCCTTGTTTGGAACAATTTCCCCCATCCCTTTTCGGAACTGTATCTCATGGCTTGTTAGAAGCTGCTGGGCGTCTAAGATGTGCCAGGCCCAAAGCTGCACTGCGTGGAGCTGGCGGGTCAGTGATGACTGACCACAGCCCCCGCAAGGTGACTTTTGTCCCGGTAGTAAGTACTGGAGCCCCCTCTGCTCTTGTCCATCTGCACAAACACCCAGCTCCACTTCTGTTCCAAGACTGTTTCATGCCAGGACTCTAATTTCCTGGCTCTTGTGTTTGAATGACCACTGGCATCTTTTCTCCTGTGAACTCCGGCCACTCATCCATTCTTCGTCTCAATTCCTCTGTTCCTATCTCTGCTGCAGACCCCGCCTGGTGGCAGTTCCCATCAATTAAGCCAGCCAGGCCAGAGCGCCATTTTTGCCAATCCCTGTGGGGAAGAACTGGCATTTTCTAAGCTAGTTTCTTCTGAGATGTAATTTAGATACTGTAAAACCTCCACAGAGTTCAGTTAAACTCCTCAAATTGAAGCTAGGCAGACAGCTTGGTAAATTGAATTTTAAAAGGGCCAATCTCATTTTGACATTAAAGCAACATTGGTATATGAAAAGATAACTATTTAGCAACAGTTAGGAAAACAAAAAACGTTTATTAGGAATTGTTCTCCATTTATACCTGTAAAGTAAAGAGAAATAATCTTAAATTATAGCATTAATGATTAGTGTTAGATAAAAGAAAAACTTAGGGAAGAGAAACTTTAGAGTAAGAAATTGAGAAATTTCCTTCTTTGAAGGGTTTAGAAGATTTGCAGTAACTTCAGATGAGGCTGTCTGGAGGAAGAGTACTGACCTGGGAATTCCTTCCAAAAGGAAAGCAGGTGGGAATGATTCTAAATTGTAAGTCAGGACTAACATCATTCAGTAGAAGTAACAATGTAGAAAGCAAATCTTATATCTAGTGACTACTGTTGCATGCCCCCAGGGTGTGAATTTATTCAATTTCACTCAGAAATTTATAAAATTCCATAAACGTGTTACTCTCTATTTTTTTAAGCTTTGAAGATAATTGTACTACATGTTTTTTTTTATTTCAGCATATTATGGGGGTACAAAGGTTTAGGTTATGTATATTGCCCTTGCCTCTCTCTCCCCCCCAAGTCAGAGCATCAAGCGTGTCCATCCCCGAGATGGTGCGCACTGTATATACCTGTCCCGTCCTCCCTCCTCCCATTTGCCTGTCACCTGATGAATGTTATTCCTATAAGTGCACTTAGGTGTTGATCACTTAAAACCAAGTTGATGGTGAGTACATGTGGTGCTTGTGTTTCCATTCTTCGGATACTTCACTTAGTAGAATGGGTTCCAGCTCTATCCAGGATAATACAAGAGGTGCTAGACCACCATTGTTTCTTATAGCTGAATAGGACTCCCTGGTATACATACACCACATTTTATTAATCCACTCATGTATTGATGGACACTTGGGTTGTTTCCACATCTTTGCAATTGTGAATTGTGCTGCTATAAACATTTGAGTGCAGATGGCTTTTTTATAGAATGTCTTTTGTTCTTTTGGGTAGATGCCCAGTAATGGGATTGCTGGATCAAATGGTAGATCTACTTGTATCTCTTTAAGGTATCTCCATATTGCTTTCCACAGAGGTTGCACTAGTTTTCAGTCCCACCAGCAGTGTATGTGTGTTCCTGTCTCTCTGCATCCACGCCAACATTTATTGTTTTGGGAATTTTTGATAAAGGCCATTCTCACTGGAGAGAAGTGATATCTCATTGTGGTTTTGATTTGCACTTCCCTGATGATTAGAGATGTTGAGCATTTTTTCATATGTTTTTTGGCCATTATTCTGTCTTCTTTTGAAAAGTTTCTGTTCATGTCCTTTGCCCACTTTTTGATAGGGTTGTTTGATTTTTTTCTTGCTGATTTTCCTGAGTTCTAAATAGATTCTCATTATCAGCCCTTTATCAGATGTGTAGCATAAGAATATTTTCTCCCATTCTGTAAGTTGTCTGTTTGCTCTCATGATAGTTTCTTTGGCTGTGCAGAAGCTTTTTAATTTGATCAGATCCCATTTCTTTATTTTTGTTATTGCTTTGATTGCCTTTAGGGTCTTCTTCATAAATTCTTTGCCTAGGCCAATGTCTAGAAGAGTATTTCCAACGTTTTCCTCTAAATTCTTATAGTTTCACGCCTTAGGTTTAAGTCTGTTATCCACCGTGAGTTGATTTTTGTGAGAGGTGAAAGGTATGGATACTGTTTCATGTACTACACATTTTTAATAGAAAAAGAAAATAGTGATTTTTTCTTCCTGACTCCAGGAAATCTGAAACATTCAGCTTCTAGAAATTCTGTGTTCTATCCATTTGTGAATTCAAACATGTATTCAGTCCATCAATCAACGATGATCTGATTTCTTACTGTGTGTAGGCAATCTGCTAAGCTCTGAGGGCAGATAAAATAGCACAGGTCCTCCTTTTGGTAGTTTAGGCACAGGGAAAATGGTTTACAACAATTGGCATTTATAAAGCCAAAAAATATTTGCAAAGCCATAGCCTTTCTACTAGAAGTCAGTTATATTACTTAAAACTTTATATTTTCATTGTTTGAGATGATTTGTGTTTATTGTGTTTACTAAGTTTATTCATATCTTTATTTCACTACTGCCTTACATAGATCATTTTGGGAAGAAAACATAAAAGTTTTATCTTTCCATTCTCTGTCCACTGGGAAACTGCATCGCTGTTTTGTTAGGGGTTCTTTAAAAAGGAACTGGCTAGTAAAACGGAGTGTTTGTTAATATTAGTCCTTTTAGCTTAGCTCTTATTCTTTACAAAAAACGTATGTGTGAGAGAAATGCCACACCTGTACAATGTGCATAAGACAAAATTGTATAGCCTAATGACATATTCCTAATTGTTCCTCTTCCCAGACAATTCATTGATCTCTGAACACTTTAAGTCCACGTAGCTTCTCTTAATTTACATAGTACTGCTATCATACATTTTTCTTTTTCTAAAAAAAAGCTTCATCAAGAGATATTTTACATACCATAAAAATTCATCCTTTTAAAGTTTACAAGTCGAAGGATTTTAGTATATTCACAGAATTGTGCAACCATCACCACAATCTAATTTTAGAACATTTTAATCACGCTAAAAAAAAATCCTGTACTCATTAGCAGTCACTCCCCAGCTACTTCCTCCCCAGCCCCTGGCAACTAGTAATCTACTTTCTGTCTCTATAGATTTGTAAGCAGGCAATTTTCAACCAGATTTAATCATACATTACCATATTTACCATTTAAATTGCATTCGATTACTTCCTCTGTCTCTATTACCTTCCTCAGGAATTCTTTTCATTCTGTTGGAAGATCACCTTTACAAAATATTTCCTGTAGTGCTAGTCTTCTGGTGATAAACTCCCTCTTTGTGTTTGTGTTAGGAAAAGTCTTTCACGTTTACTGAGCCGGTCAAGATCCAGTAGAAGTGGTAACTAACTTCCAATTCCTCTTCACTTCCAGGGTGCCATTCTTTGGGGCCCCACCCCTGTGCACAGGATGGGTCATCAGGGCACCCAGCCTTGATGGAACTGAACTCCAGCCGTTTTGTCCTCCCTGGTCCTTAGAGACTGTCAATGCTCTGCTCAGCCTCTCACTCATCCCCAGGACAGAAGAGACCCCAAATGCTGGGCACGACCTTTCTCTTCTCCTGGCCTGACACTTCTCTGTTGTTCATAATCTCATGTGATGAAGCAAATGTTATTGTTGTTTAATCTGGTTTTCCATGTATTTTCAGAGGGAGGGTTGATTGGAATGATTTAGTTCCCCCATTATAGGGGGGGAAAGTCCCTCTCACTCTTTTGACACCCATGACCTTCCTATTTTTTCCAGGGTTAATCCTACAAGGAGATCAGTTCACTCTTATCTATCTTAGAGTTACTATAGATGGAGCAAAGATTAATCTTCAGACTTGCAATCTTAAAGGGGGGAAAAAAAAAACAAGATTCCCTTGAAAATCCTATCTTTGGAAAATTATGTCTTTATTACAGCTTTTTATTTATTTATTTGTTTTGCTGGTTCATTTTCACCAGACACTCAGCTTCACAAGGAAATTTTTGAACATTAAGCAGATTGAGGAAAGGAATAAACATAGACTAGCTGAATAACTTTGTGAATAATTCCTTTATAACCATGGGGGAACTATGAACATTTGTCTATGAAGTAATCGTTCAAAACTTAAGCCATGTGATGTTGAAGGTTAAAGTTTTGGAAAGAAAACTTATTAAAGTTTTTTTGAGAGGCAATTTGATCCTGGCAGTCAAATTAGAAACAACAGAGCAGCTGGCTGATTCACTGGTCAGCATTCCTGGTGCATTGTCTCTGGCACCAGGGTGGAGAAGGTTTATATCATGGTCATACAACGGCAATGAGGCAATGGTGAGTGGAATAGACTATGGTTGACCAGAGGAAATGATAACCACATTCTCATTTAAAATACATAAATAAATGGATAGTTAGGAATTGGGAAGCAGATACCTAATAGTCACTTGGTGATAGGTTTTCCATTTTACCCCAATGGAGAGAAATAGAAGTAGCAAGCAAATTACCAAGAGAAAAGAAAGACAGAAAAATCACCATCATCATGCTACTTCCTCGTAACTGACTTGCACTGTGCACACCTTGCTGTGTGTCAGGCACTCTGCAAAGCTCTTGACTGAGCTCATCGAATCTTCACAATTGCGCCCTTGAGGTTCTTCCAGTTTGGAAAACTGGAACCCAGTCTAGCTGTGATCTGGCGGTGAAAGCCCCAATTCTCTGTGCACATCTTGACCGGAAAACATAGGAAGCAAAATAAAGTAATTAGTCTAGGAATGGGTGTGAATAGTTGGAGAATCAAAATTCTGCTACTGCTAGGGAACATTGATTCAACAGAATCCTCCTATATCCATAAACAACTAATTTTCCATTTGGAGGCAGAAAAAACAACTCAGGATTAGATTTAGGGATGATAAATTGGAGTTAAAACTATATCAGCTATGAGGGCACTAATTTTTGTCTAAATTTTTTTGGAAATGGCTCATAATAGTATTTTTCATGGATTGTTCACATTTTTTAGGCATCTCTATATTTATAGAAATAATCCAATATGGCCATTTAATCCTTGCATGGTAATTTTCACTTATCCTGCACCATATCTGCAGAACAGTAAAAATTCTTATGGAAACTTCCTTGAAAAAATACCCCAAATTTCAAAAGATATAATTTTCTTAGTCCTGCTTAAAAATTTATCTGGAATATATTTATTCAAATGGAAGTAATAACATATAAAACTTAAAAAAAGAAAAATATATATACATGAAAACACTTTTTAAATGCTAAACTTTCATTTATATGCAAGAATTTATATGGAAGGTACATTATGTTTTAGTGCGCATGCTTCCTCGCAGCCATATTCTACCAGCTCAGGGATGGTACAGGGGTTTCAACTCTGTTGACAGGCCGACCCATCAACAGAGAGTGGTGGTCTGGAGGGCAGCGTTGAGAGGGATTCTCAGGTTGCGTCTGGAATTAATGTGCAAGACTATCACGTTTGGTTACTCAAATTTTTCATGGACACAGAGAGCAAGAGGGTTTATGGCACGTTCCGTGGGTTTGCTGTCACTGTCACTCCTGATACTGCCTCTTGGTAGCTGTTTTCTGAATTTTTGGCTAAGTATGAAGAAAAAAAAATTAACATTTGAGTGTTTCCATAAATACAAGTAGGTCAGCAATGACAGCATTACCAGGAAATTCATTTTCTTGGAAGGTAGGTGTAATGTTAATTCTCTGAAAAAAGGCTGTCAGATGGATAAAGCACTTTCCTAATCCCTCAAACTACATAATGGGGAAAGAATTAAATCACTGAGCAAATGGGAAGTGAAAGAGGCAGAGTCTGTGAAACAAACTGTGAAGCACGAATCTGCTTCTACTTTGTCTTCTGTCTAACTGGAAAGGCCACAATATTCAGCTCTTATCCAAGATGTGCAAAGACTTAAAATTACTTAAAAACAACCACCACCACCACAACAGAAACCTGGCTGCCTCATTTACATTAACATGGCCAAAAATAAAATCTAAAAGACAGTTTTAATTTTTTTGTAAGCTCTAGCGGGGTCCAAAAAGATTCATTTGTATCCCTTTAGATTAACTCACATATGGAAAAGTAGTCCAAGAAATAAAACTTAGCAGCACAGTGAGAAAAGATGGGAGATTATTATTTCTCAAGGGAAATTGTCTGTCTCCAGATATAATCTTTATTTCTTGGCAAAGAAAAACTAGCATGGTAGGTTTTCCAACTTCTTTAATAACATAGGATGCAAGCCATGTCATTGACTTATGGCAAGTATTTTATTAGATCCTGTGATCCCTGAGTCCATTAATTTTGGATGTCCCAAGACCATTGTTTGCCAAGAGAACTCAAACTAGCCGGAGAGAATTATGTGAATAGGATTGTCCCTCAGAAGCAGGCCCAGTTTCATGGGTGTGCAACCTCTACAGTCATAAAATGGCCCTGGACTTAGATGGACCCAATGCTTGGAAGGACTCCACTCTTGGTTTTACACTGTCACTTAATAACTTTGGAACAAGGGATCCCTCATTTTCATTTTACACTGGGTCCCACAACTTATGTAGCTGAACCTGCTAAGGGGTGGGGATGGGTCATAGTGGACTTCAGGACCATCTGTGAGGTGGTTAATTCCCTAACAAAGTCATTTTTATAATTCAATAAAACATAAATAAGTGTGACTCATTAAATTAAGCACACTGAAAGTGTTACTGTACATCATGGACCATAAAACACATAATATTGATGACTGTAATAAATATTTTACATAGACCAACCAGACTTTTACATTTTCTTCATTATTTGTTGTGTCTTTTCTAAAACAGCCATTATTATTGAGCTTCACCATTTACAAACTAACAATCACACATGAGTTCTTGATGTTAACTCCCCAGCAGTTCTCATTCAGTGCTCTAGGGTTTTGCTTTTCATATATTTATTTTTTGGTTTGGTTTGTTTGCTTTCGTAGCCTTTTCTTGAGACTTGAAATAGGGAAAAATAAGAAGGTTTAACACTACAACTTTAGGGGTATCTGTTGCTTCTTTTATTCTTAAGGGGTAGTTATCCATTAAAAAA